>OX392514.1:22676823-23876823 GCA_947623375.1 Apotomis capreana | reverse complement strand
TACATATAACAACCATATAAATATATACTTGTATAAATATATACTTAAATACATATAACAACCATGACTCAAGCACAAATATATTCGAGTTCATCACACAAATATTTGCCCTGGCCGGGATTCGAACCCGGGACCGCCGCTCAGTAGGCATGTGTCTACAAACCGAGCCAAACACGTCGTCGAATAGAATAAAAGATTATAGAATAAAAAGGCTGATTTGAGCAAATACGTGGTAGGTACTAGGTACCTACAGGCTACATCAGTAACATAAAGCTTGTTTGTGCTCTTAATTTACAAGCAAACCAGTGAGATCGAGATCAATGGATGCTAGGTTGTTCAGTGAGGTCCGATATGAGTGTTCAAATGCTATCGCTCCTCAAACGTAATTTTTAGACGACTCAGCGAGCCGGCAAGGGCATGGTGCAGCGGGCGGGGCCGCGGAGGGCCGGAGGGGGGGCAGGGGGAGCGATCGATCACGCCAGCTGAGCGCGTCCCGCGCGGCCCGGCCGCGGCGCAGACACACCCGCCTAGCCGGCTTACGAACCTTTGAGGTGATATTTCGAATAAAACGTCAGAAAACAGTAAAAAAACGAATAAAATTGCTTCAAAACTGACCGATTAATCACATTTTCACATCTTTAGGAAGTCATTTGGCGATTTTAAACGATTTCCCCGAACAAAGAACTTACCGAACGCTGTCTGTACTACGGATTTCTAGAGAGTGATGGCGAACTTTGCGAGAGAGACGCAGCTACCGGCTTGGGGGACCTTGCGCAACCGCGCCAGCTGATTTTGACTGTTGCCAAGCGGGCCCGGCGGAGGGAGGGGGAGTTATAAACAAAGGATGCAAGTCGGTATGAATATGCATGGTGCGATATTCGCAGGACGCCCCTTTCCCGTTACTGCGCTAGAACTATAAAAGCGTATGTACTTTGTAATAATAAAGGTTCATACACTCTTGTAGTTTCGCGTGTTCATTGACTAGGGACGCTTAAAACAAAGGCGCATTCTGCCTGAATGTTTGGAGAGCTCTCTCGCAACTTTTTACGACATTTTTAAGTTGCCGGTAACATGATAAGTAGGGAGAAGCGAACTACCGCTACATGTGGCAATACTAACGTAGGTATAGCCCACGTAGCTGTGGCCTGTGTGTAATATGCTAATTGTGTGGGTGGAGATCTTGTGCATCAAACGCTAGTGTTCTTACAAAAAAAAAACTAAACCAGCTACTCTGGTTATTAAACGTGGTCTATGGCTATAGATAATACCTATACCTATACTCTATAGGTACGAGTAGGACGCAACGCAACAATAAAATGTTGTCGGTGTGGTGTTGTTATAATTACATTGCTAATCCAGAAGCAAACGTAATTGAGCCGTTTCTTCTTGCCTGTAGGAATAACGTATAAGACTGTAGAATAGCTGACTGGGCTGGGTTCTGGGTTGGGCGGTCCCAGTCTCCGAACATGGAACACATCTTTCTAATTAACCAGGCTAGTAGAATTTCCTCTCCTCTCGATTTATTAAGCCCTAGTTAGTTCAGATAATAAAATACGACCCAGACAAAGATTGCTTCCAAATTAAGTAAGTTCTTTTACATTTTATTGTCTGCCTTTCTGAAACATATCTTAAGTTTCTGTCTTATCTTTTGCGGTTACCTACATTGTACTCAATTAAATTTACCGAAGTAAAATTGCATAACGGGGCCCCCGCCGTCCCGTGGGGCCAGCTCTCATCTCTGATTTGTTTTCATTTTCGTGTAGGGTGTGGTGAGGGTATAGTATTGCGCCTGTTCGAACTCATCGGCAATATGTCAAGTGGAGAAGATTTTGCTAACACTTCCATTTGGGAAATAATAATAATTGCAGCGAGCGTCGACTTTCTACTCTGTCGACTTTCTTAATACCAGTTCAAAAATAGTGAATATTGTTTTACTTCTGTATCCCCATCGTTTTGCCTATTAGAATGTGTAGGTAGATGAACTCTTAGAAACTTTTTAATCGCTCCTAAGAAAGAAAGATATTACTTATGGGATGAAAGCTCGCGTGGGCGTGGAACTATTGGATTTGTAGGAAACATCCATTTCATCACTTACATACCTACCTACTAACATGCTCAAACAGAGACCAACTGGGTTATATTTTCAACTAGCCTAGCTTCGTCCCGCGGTATTACCCGCTTATCCCACGGGAACACAACAATGTCTACCTACCAGGTCTACCTACCTCTTTACCAAATTTTATCAGAATTCGTCCAGCCGTTGGAGCGTAAAGATATAGCAAGCATACAAACTCACTCACAAACTTTCTCCTTTATAATATAAGCATTATATATGTACCTAGTGTTGATGTGATTTACTTCGTAAACATCTTGACAAACCATCTAGTCAATTAACATCGCATATTGGTCCGAGGACATTCGGTACTGAAGCGAGGGCCGCAGTCGCAGGTGCCCTCAATATTGCGAGGGCCATTAGGTAAGCCAGATTACCGGGTTTGATTGATACGGGTGCTTCATTAATTGTAGCCGCGGACTCGCACGAAACGGTCCCCTTGAGGTTTCTGTGGCACAATGGATCTTTAAAAAGCTCTCCAAGATTCAATAGTATATACTCAAGTAATACAGCTACTCTGTTGTATTTTTTGTAGAAGGACGTAGAGACGAAAAACTCTCAATAGCACTCAATAGTGTTAGTATATTAGATTTCTAAGTGCCAATAAATCCCTAAGCAATAACATATAACAACTCTCTATTTGCTAAGATACCTTGGCGTGGCACTGAAAAGTTTAAGCTTACATTACACCCGAGTAAGTAACACAAGAGACGCACGGTCGTAACTAAACTTAACACGAGCAAACAAATAAAGCTGAGCTGTAATCGCAACCACACGTAAGTGGGAACGATCTCGGGCGAATCTTCAACAACACTGAGCGACGACATCCACTCCATCCAGAACGTCGTAACGTGCACACGCATGCTGTTGTAACACGTCGTTTTAGAGGCTGGCACGTTGCCCCTTGTGGGGATATTTTCTCGCAGAAACCATTATCAGATTTATGTCGCCGCTTCATGCGATGCGAGTTCGGAGCGATCGGCAAATGCGAGCACTTATGTTGTAATTGCGCCGTCCGCGAGTACCAGGCTTCCATGGGGACGAGGAGTGCTCGCGTCATCAAACACGTCCTCATTCGCAACGCAAACACGCTGCTGTTCTTGCGGGGGCGGTGGGGATCGGTGGAACCAATGTAAAACCAAATTAAAAAAATATCGGCCAAGTGCGAGTGGGACTCGCGCACGAAGGGTTCCGTACCATTATCTTTAACTGTCTAGCTATCACCGTTCTTGAGATACAGCCTGGTGACAGACGGACGGACGTACAGCGAAGTCTCAGTAATAGGGTCCCGTTTTTACCCTTTGGGTACGGGACCCTAAAAAAAACTGTACCTAGCTATTATAGTGTCAGATCAGAAGGGAACAATACTCAAAGGAAGGGAAGGGGAAATTTAAAAGGTACCTACATACACTCTCATCGAAAGGTTGAGACGTTGTACCGGTAATCCAAAGCTTTTGAATCCCGGTGTGACTCATGTGTGCGCCCAATTTAATTTTTCTTTTGTAACTATATCGCAATCAAAGAAGTATACCTACTTATTATTTTCATAAGAGACAAAGATATTGATATCTTCACTATACTATACTATAAATCTGATACGTTTCCTATAACGGAAGTTTAGTTTAGTGTAAACACATAGTGAGCAATCGATATAGTCATATTCTAAGTTCACCCGATCCGACCGGATAAGCCGGAGATACAAAGGAACTCTTGCAGAGCAAGCACTTCGTTACGTTTGGTTATTGGTCAATTTATTTATTTAATTCAGACAGCTATAATGGTCCATTTTGTGTTAGTAAACTTAGGAAAACTATCAATCGCTCACATGCAGCGGTATTCTTTTGAGAGTCGATTTCTTCATATCTTTATTTGGGTACTAAGTTAGTAAACTCAGACTTGATAAGACCAACAGATACAATTAGCGTCGCTGCGTCACGGATCCACCATCACATACCTAATTCATCAATGTTGTCATTTTTCAAAAGTACTTGCGAACGGCATTCCTGGCGTGAAAAGCGAATCTATTTAGATGTTTTAGCTCTATAAGACTGACAGATACCTACCTACAGGTGTCGAGACTGTTAAGTTGTATCCTGTTCATAGCGTGGAATATCCCTCCGTTCCTTTGCTCCCCTCTTGGATTGTAAATGAAGGTGCAAGGACAGAAAACGTTGGGTTTCCTAGTGAAGACCCACTGCTGGCTTATGACTGCCCATAAGCAGCCCCCGGCGAAGGCCATAACGTTTATTTATAGCATCCGCATCCCGCGGAACCCCAGATATTTGGCGGCAACATAAAAACGCGCGGAAATGAAACTTCCTGAGGAAGCGAGTCTCTTTATTTGGATGTTCTAGACGCACAAAGCGGCCGGCAAAGTGTAATGGAAAAAGTTGCCGAAAACATATTAATAAATTTCACTGAGACTCGATCGCCGCGAAGAAGCCGGGGTTACTCCGAGCCAGAGAGCACTTGGCGTGATTTCCGGGGGAGCAGGTTCAATCCATTTGCAAATCCGCCAGCCTGCTTGAATAGACGCTATCCATAATTGATTCAAACTACTATTTGGGGTAGTGGGGGATACGAACTGCAATCCCCTAGATATCTAATTTCGTATATTGCTTAAAAAACTAACACTATGGCTTGTGGCTTACAAATCTAGATCGTTAACATATTGAGGGCAGGCGCGAAATGAAGCATCACTGGATTCTGATTACGCTTTCTTTCCTGCACAGGTGAGTTACCCTGAATGTTTGGCGGAAGAGGGAGTGGCCATAAATATTTCATGGAGAACCTATAACCATTGGGGTGAACATGTTCTTGAGTGCTGCCGTGACTATGACTAGGACCATATGAGAATTTGAGACTGGCCGCAACCGCGCTTGGTGACGTGCTATGGAGAGGCCTACATTGCTGTTTTTAAACGACTAAGCTGATGATAATAATGATAATATCTTATTTAAACATTCACATATGTATATATTACTTATACTTAATAAGATAAATATATGTGATTGATTATAATGATAAGATAAATGTGTCAGCCACACATTATTTAGGCCTGAAAGTGTCCCTGCCCCTGAAAGGACCCAACCCAAATGTAATTTACGGAAAAATTACCCGTAATGGCGTCGCAAACATTCGGCCGCAGTGTAAACAAGCCCCCGGCCCATTCATGTCCGGGGTAATTAGTCCCGGCGATGGACGATCGTATTTGAATTTTTCAGAGCACGGAATAATTTAACGACGATATAAGCGCATGGAAATGACATTAACCACCGGTCGGGGGGCGGGGGTGCGAGGGGGGCGCGACCCCCCGTAACGTGACCACTGGCTACTTTATCTAAAGCGGTTTTAATTTTTTATTAAAATGGATTGAGGATTCGAGGCTGAGTGTGCCGCGATATTATGTATTAGTTTTTGGAGCCGGAACTTGTTGTTAGGCAGGTTCGATTATTAGTTCTCGCCAACTGGGAACTGGGTACCTATATAAAGGCAGCGTTTACAGAATACAGGCGTTGTATACAAGAACTAGCTTTTCTCCGCACCTCCACTTGCCAAACGAGTGAAATAGATATACAAACTTTAAATTCCTGTTTAGTTTGATCCTGTCCTGTTTTGGTTGTTTGTGTTTGTGAATAAATATACTTGCGAAGTATTTTTGCTATTCTGATATCTATGATATGTTGTATTACTGTAATATTTTATGGAAATCTGTTACGCGGTTTTGAGTTGTATTAAGCGAACATTTTTTCAATTTTTCACGTTTATAATATACTATATAGGATTGTTTAAAATTACAACATGTATGTCGTCTCTATTTGTTTATCTATTGCACATAAGTAAGTAAATAAATATAGTAGGGCTTACGAAGAACAAAAATTGCGTTGCGAGCGGGTATGGGTCAAATCAAGTAGGTACTTAACTACTATAGGAGAACACTACGTTATTAATTACAGTCAGTAAATCGAATAGCATTCAATTACAAGTGAGTCAATCGGGCTTAATCCTATAATCCCTATATTTGATTTCGAGTTAGTGTTAAATAAATAATGTTTATTCTAGTTAGTCTGCATATAAACACGATGTTATAAAAATAATCGAATAGCGTTCAATAGCGCGGCATGGGGCAGGCTGGCGTGGCGTGGCGGCGCGGGTGCGGCGCGGCGGGCCGGGCGGGCGCTCGGGCCCGGCGCCGCCGCCGCACCGCACCGTCAGTCTCGGCTCGGCCCAGCATGGAACGCCTCATCGCCGCCGTGCACAACTACCCCTGTCTGTGGAACACCACTGCCATCGAGTACCGCGACCAGGAGCTTAAGGATGCCGCCTGGGCCGAGGTCATGAAGGAAACCAGCTTGTCCTCAGGTCAGTAACTAGCTATACTATTACGACGAGTAGCCAGCTCTCGTTTGCGTGCTGTGTGCGCGCAGCGCCCCGAGCGCGGCCGAACGGCGACGGAAACGCACGAGCGCCGGCTGGCATTGTATGCTAATGCAAGCGGCGTTGTTTTGTTTGGTGTTCTTAGTTTGCGTGTACGGTTGAGAGATGGCGCTGTTGTGCGCGACTTATACGTTACGTAGGGGAATGTTGAGCGATTTGCTTTAGTACTTGGTCGTAATAAACTTTATACAACAACTCAGAATAACATAAAATAGAATTAATTGAATGATGAATCAGATGAATGTCGATTTGAAAATAATAAGGCTCTTATTATTCTGAGTATTATAATAAATATTTAATTAAACAGACTTTACTTCTACTTATTTATTGTTAAATACGTAATAAAAACCTACTAAGTAAATATTTCTCTAATCGCCTATTTAGGTTCATATATGCAAGTAGGTAAAACATTTTTATCTTCGTGAACCAGTGGCTTGTGTTTGGCTTCACCGTGAAATGGACAGTCAAATCAAGGTCTGTGACTGGGGATGACTGAGATGGAGCTCGCTTACCCAGAAGATGCCTTTTCACGCTTGCTCTTTAACTGATCACGTCCTGTCCATGTTATTTTATGGCTGCCCATGAAACGTTGTAATTGACCCGATTTTATTAGTTTTTAGTTACAACACAATATAAATAAATCACAACGCGATCGGTACCTAGGTACAGACTGGTAAGAAGCAGGAGCTGTAGGGAGCATGGAACATTACTGGTATTAACTTGATGAGTCATCAAGAACCACATTATGTCGAATTACTGGTTTCCCGTTATACCTACCTACCTACCTACTGTACCTAGGTCGTTGGCGCGTGTTAAGTGGCACAAGGTCATTTCCTTGCGGTTGGATGTTTATGTAACACGAGGAAAACATGTGTTTCATTCACTTTTAGCCGCTTTAGTTAAAGTAAAAATGACGATTTTATATCACGACATTTAAGAATTTAGAACTTTTAACCGACTTAGAAAAAAAGGAGGTTCTCGATTCATCGCGATGTTTTTAGGGTTCCGTACCTCAATCAAAAACGGAACCCATATAGGATTACTTTGTTGTCCGTCCGTCCGTCTGTCTGTCTCTCAAGACAAGACTCTTTATCTCGAGATCGCGTGGAAGTATCGAGTTGAAAGTTAATCCATATATACATACTTATGTCTACGGTCCCTTGAAGCTGTGAAAAATGATAGGGTACTTCCCGATGACCTAGAACTATAAAATTTGGCAAGTAGGTAATATCGTCACATAGGTAACTACTACAAATACCTACTTATAAAAATCTGAAAACTATACATTTGTAATAAAATCATAAAAGATATACTTAGTCCTTTTCAAACATCATATGTATTTGGAGAACTCGTTTGCGTTAAGTTTGCAAGTTAACGCAACCGATCATTGTACGTTTGTCGTATGGGAGCCCCACTTACTTAAATATTTATTTTATTCTGTGTTTAGTATTTTAATTACATCATCTGTGAAAATGTCAACTGTGTAGCTATCACGGTTCATGAAATACAGCCTGGTGACAGACAGACGGACGGAAGGACAGCGGAATCTTAGGAATAGCGTCCCGTTTTTACCTTTTGGGTTCCACCCTAAAAACTGTAAATGTTTGCCCACAGTAAAAGAGGTAAAGCTGAAATGGAAGAAGCTCCGCGACTCATACCGCGACGCCCTAAAGCGGCAGTGCGAGATGATGTCCCGCGAGCACCCGCCCCGCAAGAACTACCCCTGGAAGTACATGCAGCAGATGACCTTCCTGCAGCCGCACATGTCCGTGCGCAAGAAGCCGGACGAGGCTCCGCCCGCCTCCGCCCCGCTCAACGGCCACGAGGACCAGGAGGGGCAGAACGGCGAGGGCTCCAGCGAGGAGTCGGAGTCGGAGGAGGAGGAGGCCAAGAGAAAGAGCTCGCAGCTCACGGTTATTGATCGGAAGCTGGACTATCTTTGTAAGGTACGTTTTTGTTATATTCTACTGATTTTTGTCCTGGCTATTGAAAGAATTGTTAGGGTGCTCACCGCGAGCATTCGCCTTTAATGTAACGAAACAACGAATGAGAATTTCATATTATGATAGATACATAACATGAAACCACAACATACATAGTCACACAGTAAAAAATGTTCAAAACAATCAAAACATCCTACTTAAATGAAACAATTACAGAACATTTTAAAAAAACATGTGTCGTGGCAGAGAAAAGGCGCTGACTCAGCATAAATGAAGCAAGCTGCTTCGCTTCAGGAATCAGGAAATTATAATAATAATTTATCCTTTTTCTGATACATTTTGCACGCAAATTCTGCACCTACTCTCCAATTGAATTCATTGGCGTTTCCGATTTTTGCGATTGACATGCATTGTGATGTTTGGTTGTTTTATTGCCTTGTTTTTCTTTTAAGCAATATCAGAGTGGAGCGATGTAAAATTAGCGTGGGTATCTCTCTAATCTGTACACATCTTTGTACAATGTACATACTTAGTCCTACGTTTATCAGAGGCGTTGCATGAAATGAAATCTCTGGGCAAGCGGGTCCATGGACGCCACGCCACTGCTGTATAATAGGAATGTGATCAAATTTTGTAAAAAAACTACTACTTATAAAATATAATAAAATACATGAACATAAAGGTCTCAAACCAGAATCATAAAAGTAAATCAAATTCGATATTAAGTAGAAGAGAGAAAGTAGCCGACTGATGATCAGTTTATGTGGCCAGTGGCACTGGTACAGAGTAAATTAAAGATTAATAACTAAAATTTGTTGTTCTGCAGGCGTCTGGAAAGCGACGTTCTGCCTCCGGCGCGTGGCGCCGCCGCGCGTCGCCCGCGCCCGACCCCATCGACATCTTCTTCAACAGCATGTGCCAGTCCACCAAGCGCTTCCCCTACCCCGCCCAGATCAAGATCAAACGAGTCCTTTTCGACGCGGTCTTAGCAGCCGAAGAATCGCTGTTAGCTGAACAGCAGAACTACGCCAGTCTCTGGGCGCGCGCGGCGTCCTCGTCGAGCAGCGAGGACGGCGAGCCTGCGCAGGCGCCGTCGTGAGCGGACCGCTGGTACCGCCAGTATCAGCGGTACTGCCAGTACCAGTACGCGTTCGCGTGCGGATTGAAGACTGATGCGTTACATGATGAAAGCAAAAAGGATAGGTTACCTATCTGAAGCACTAATTTTTGTTTAACCTCTGTAAGGTTTTGCCAAAGTTTCATTTGTCCGAAAGCCATTTTTTCCAAAAGTAATAATTGTAAAACAAACCTAACCTAACCTAATATATAAATAAATATAAATACTTAAATAAATAAATATTAAGGGACGATCAACACAAATCGACCTAGTCCCAAACTAAGCAAAGCTTGTACTATGGGTACTAGACGACGATATACATAGGTAATATATAAATACATATATAGATAACATCCATGACCCAAGAACAAATATTTGCACAAAAATTTGCCCCGGCCGGGATTCGAACCCGGGACCGCCGACTCAGTAGGCAGGTATACCTGCCAAACGCGTCGTCAAAATGGGTCTTTAAAACGATGTTTATGAAACCTCTTCAAGAAAAAAATACTTTCGGACAATTGAAAATTTGTCGAAACGCTCCAGATGGGAAACAATGTTTCATGATCATGGGAACCGAAGCGACACTATACTAAATGAGCACTTATTCTATGATTTCTATGGGATATCTGCCCCTGATGAATAGCTCCAAATGAGTTCGAAACATGCCGCCCGTTCCTGACAATTTTTACGTGAATTTAAACCGTTTTTATAATTATTAAAGATATCTCACGATAATTTTAATAATATTAGGACTTATTCTAATAGTGACGTTGACGTACCTACTTTATTGCAGTTTGAAATTAATTCCATTTTGATGTACTTGATTTTTACTTTTTATAGTTAGTGTCGCGTTGGCTCGGGTTACCCTCATCTGGCAGAATAATATTGGTCAGAAATACACTTCGCATAACACGTTTCGCAGAAACACTTTCGGTCGAATGGTAAGATGGCATAAAGGTATACTTGGCATTACTACTACCTCGCATACGACACATTTTGCAGCACATTGTTTTGTAGAATATCTCTCTAGACTGGTAGTTCAAATAAAAATTTTCAAGTCTAACGGCATTTTGTGAGCCATTTTGGCAACATGACTTTTCCGACGTAAAAAAGCCTGCTGAAATCGATTCTGGATGTTGCCCAGCCGAATTTTGCCCCCCTCCCCCCATTTCCCCCCTTTTTACCTCAAAATATCACGGTTTTTACGGTTTTATACAAAAAGTATTACAGCTAGAAAAAAAGTATCAAAGACAAAACTGATCTCTATAAAATTTGCTATAACATGGTGTATAAATTTTTTTAGTAGGCCTTATGGTTTTGAGCAATATCTTCCTGAACTTCATAGAATGGTAGAAAATTCTAAATATCGGCTTCCTTTACCGTCCTAACGGCATTTTGGGATCCATTTTGGCAACATGACTTTTCCGTCGTACTAGAAAAGTTTATACACCATGTCATAGCAAATTTTATAGAGATCATTTTTGTCTATGCCATTTTTTTTCTAGCTTTAATACTTTTTGTATAAAACCGTAAAAATCGTGATTAAGGACATATTTTGAGGTCAAAAGGGGGCGATATGGGGGGAGGGGGGCAAAATTCGGCTTGGCAACATCCAGAACCGAATTCAGCAGGCTTTTTTACGTCGAAAAAGTCATGTTGCCAAAATGGATCCCAAAATGCCGTTAGGACGGTAAAGGAAGCCGATATTTAGAATTTTCTACCATTCTATGAAGTTCGGGAAGATATTGCTCACAAACTATAAGGCCTACTAAAAAAGTTTATACACCATGTTATAGCAAATTTTATAGAGATCAGTCTTGTCTTTGATACTTTTTTTCTAGCTGTAATACTTTTTGTATAAAACCGTAAAAACCGTGATTAGGGACATATTTTGGGGTAAAAAGGGGGGAAATGGGGGGAGGGGGACCAAATTCGGCTTGGCAACATCCAGAATCAAATTCAGAAGGCTTTTTGACATCGGAAAAGTCATGTTGCCAAAATGGCTCTCAAAATGCCGTTAGGACGGTAAAGGAAGCCGATATTTGGATTTTTCTACCAGTCTACTCTGGCCGACTTTGATTTAGCATAAATTTATGTACCATAATAATCCTATAGCATATGATTACAATAGCATAATTATTTTCTACTAGCAGAAAAGTGCGTTTAGTAAACTTTACGTAGTAGAATGTAAGTACCGTTAGGTACGACGACGAGCGGTTCGAGGAGCAATGTTAGGTATCTTGCCGCCGCGGGGCAACTGCCACAATTTTTTTTATCACAATAATTGTAATGCATAAATTAGGTCCTGATTCCACCTTAGGGCAGGTCCGACTTGGATTCGGTTAGGTACGACGACGAGCGAAGCGAGGAGGAGTGTTAGGTTGAACTGAGACCCTAACGAGCGAGCGAGCCGCGCGGCATCGGCCGGATACCATACCACTCCATGGACAAAATGTGTAATCACAACAATTTGTAATGCATAAATTAGGTACTGATTGCACCTTAGGGCAGGTCCGAATTGGATTAGGTTAGGTATTCCGCATATATCCTGTACAACAAGATAAGACAATGAAGTCTATCTTGGAATCAAATGGTATTCGGCAGGACAACTTTATGTCGCCTAAAATATTATGCAAAAAAATTATCTGCGAAAGTACTATTCGTTTAGAAGACTGTTATGCTCATCAACATTATGCCAATATAAGATTCGGTATTATAAAGATCTGCGAAATGATTTATGCCAAAGCATACTCTGCGTAAGATGTTTCTGCCAAACGTTACTTCTGCCAAGTATCGTTATGCAAAACAAATATATGTCAAAAAAGTTTCTACAAGATAATAGTGAACCCGTTGGCTCTCTAGGTCCACATTGTCTCACCAAAACGGGAGTTAATCTCCTTTATTAATATCTTGGACGTTTAATTACGCACATGGTACCTATTTAAATGATAGAATAGACACGCATTTCCTTTTTAGGGTTCTGTAGTCAAACTAGAAACCCTAAGTAAGTATAGTTTCGCTATGTCCTGTCGGTCTGTTCTGTTTGTATAATGCAAAGTATCAAAGTTACAAACCAATGTTTAAAAAAATATCTACCCTCTATAGATAGAGAGGATAGAGTGGACTAAAAACTTTGCTTCAAATAGTATTGTAAGATGTATTTTTGAAAATAGTTATTATTCATTACGCTTATTCGAAATTGGTACCTTTACTAGGACCGTGGAGTAGTTTATCTTTTTGTTTTTATCAATTCTAAATATTTAACAGGTATAGTATAAGTATTTCAATCGGCATTTGTGTATTTTATCTTTGTGTGTATTTTTCTGTTAATATGCCACTAAAATAACGTGCGTTCTAACTAACGCATGATTCGTGTCTTACATACTTAGGTGTTTTAACTAAGAGCTTGGACAGAGGACAGCCCAATACAATACAATTTGTAAGATAAGTGAAACAAACATATTTTAGATGATACTATTTCGTATATTATAAGATTTTGTGGCCAAGCCGTGAGTGGGGTTGAGCCGCCATAATGGTTAAAGTTAAAGAGACCCTAGAAAATGCTGTCATAGACAGAAATGCACCACAGTGCAGCAGTGGTTTCAAAAGTGCCCGGGTTTTGGGCTTTGGTATAAAACAAAACGCAAAAAAAAAACAGCTGTTTATGACATTTTTATTTAGAAAATTCCGTAGGAGCAAAATAGCGGGATTTGGAAACAATTATTCCGGTAAGCAATTAGCTCGAGAAATTAATCCTGGGTTGGGTGGAGTAAATGTTAATACCTACTATAGGTTAATATTCGAATCAGTATCTGACTACCACTAAGCAGTATTGATGTAATCACTTACATAGTTAAGTATTTTATATTTTCATTGGAACCTAAGATCTCAAGTTTGTATCGCGGTAAATGTACCAGTGGTTATTAATAGTCACATTAAGCGACATTGTGCTAGAAAGAGCAAAACTCAATTAAAACCAATTTTTAAATGTCTTATTTCGTAAACACATCTCCTCAAAATACATTTATGTTTGCTTAAAATAGCTGTAATCTCGTAACTACTCACGTCTGGAGGAGATCGCTCTTTAACGATAAGTGCGCCCGTTGTTTACTTGTAATGTTGCTTTGATCTATGTCTGTATTTAGTACTTTTTGTCGAGGTGCACGTTACATTGTAGTAATATAATGTAGGTACTTACCTAAAGACAACTGAGATAAGATTATGTCTGGATTTATGAATATAGTTGATTTCCAAAATAAATGCATTTTCAAGTTATAAATAAGTAGTTTATAAAACGAGACATTAAAATGATGGCTGTACTAACTTTTACCATCGACATTGCGATTCCGTAAATATAGCGACGTCAGGTACTGGGTACATTTACCGTAACGCTTTTTGCTTTATTTTCTACGTTATGATTAAGCTAATTTCGCAATTTTTCTAATGATAATCATTAGGCAGATAATTCTGCTGTTATTACTTATGCGTGCCCTACAATTTGTCCAGCGAGTCGCAATAGACGTAATGAACATGAAAACGGTTGGAATAAAAAGTGAAACGAGTATTGGCTTGGTTACTTCCCCCCTCCCCACTGTCCCCGGCCCCGGTGCCCCCCCCGGGCTATAAATACTAAGTAGAGCGCTATCGGTCGTTGCCCTGCGGTCTAGATTTGGTACCTATGTTTCTATATGTATATATTAATGTAGCCTGAATCAGCTTCTCCATACTTGATGGCAGTCATTGCTTTTAATGTCGTCCCTACAACTGAATAATTAGTGTAGGAAACACATCAATATCTTGCTTTAAATACATGAAATAAAATAGAAAACTTTACAAGTTCCAGTAAGTATCATTATTAACATTTAAGAATTTTGAGAATAGAGACTTTTATTACAAAAGCTCTTGAGCTGTTACTTTTCTCCAGGTATCTAATTTTCCAATACTAGTCATATCTAAATATATTTCTGTAAAACCTATAAAACCTACTCTTAGAGTATGGTCATGTATGTCATATTTACTGAGCTGCGGAAACGATAAAATCGATGGTGAGGAACAAATCCAAACGAATGCGTCATCTGTTCCCGAAACCGAGAATACTTATGTACTTATGTCCGTACATCTCAACATCTGTGGTTGCTCCTCGCCAACCGTCGCTCAGCCGTTCGCTAATCAGTAATGGCTTCGGATGAAGTGCTTCTATCCGTCACAATTAACGTCCCGTCCCGCTCGCAGACGGCTCCGCCACGCTTCCTCCAACATCCCCCAGGTACCGCGATAAATCAGCCCCTGCATCAGCTGATCCGGGAACTGGTCTAAAAATAGACGTATGTTTATTGGTTGTTCAATCAAGTTACGACCTTCTAAAACAGCTGTATAACAGCTGTGTTCTGTCAGGAAACACATGTTCTGACGTAAACATTTCGTAGAACGGCCGCTTTTAACTTGAAATAGCTACCTGCTTGACTTTTTGTCGCCTTTGAAGTAATCTTTCTGTTTGCGGTTGTTCACGAATAATGCGGTCATTAGGCGATGTGTGCTGCACACAATTGGCCATTTTGGCACCTGCCCAGGCCCGGAAGGCTCGCAACAATGATAACGGACTATGGACGGACTATTATGTTATGTCTCCTCCCGTGGTTTTGTTTGGTAACAGAAATTTCGCTTATCCCTTGGGAGTCTTCATTGTATGTAAGTATATTGAGAGTTTTAGCAGCTTAAGCCTCGAGGGCTTTGATTTTGCACCTACTATTAGTTAAAGCGAAATAATATGCCTTAGAGCAGAACCCTAAATATGTATTATCGGAAAGCATTTTCCCTACATTGGAGATTTTCCTTTATAGTTGTGTTTATGTTTGGAAGTAACTCAAACAATGAAAATATTGAAGTAAGTATTGCTAATAATCTCAGTCAAGTGGTTGGCACTTGGAGTCTTTATAATCCATAGCCCCTAAGGTGGCCAGTATCTTCACACCAGTCAGCAGGTACCTAAATATTGCGAAATTGCGATTGAAAGGAAGAATACTTAAATCTACTTACATTACATCCCAAGAATTACTTGATGCCTCAGCAGCACTGGTCAATTGGACACTCACAGGTAACGACCCCAGTACAATTGGTTAGGAAATTTCTATATATTATTAGTATTGTATTGCCCCTGAGTGCAACAGAATTCGTGCGAATTGACTAACATTTCTGACGTGATGGATTCGATACCAATATTTGTAATATTGCTACGGAGACACCTTTTTTGGTGACTGTGTGTGTGTAGTGTGTGTGTAGTCCGATGCGAGACCGGCACGATCGCCCGCACTTCTGACATAAATTGTTTATGGCAGGGCAGTAGTTGCTCTAGTGCTGGATTGCTGCCTTCGCATACTTCATCATCCATCAGCTAAAGTCTCAAACCAGGCTTCATCGCAAGGTTTACGACCATCAAAAACGCGTTTGCTCCATCCGTCTCGGTCTTCGGCAAATGTATCTCTAACCAATTAAGCATAAGCATGTTAATAATACACTTTAGTGATCATAACTTAATATGAAATAAATGTTAAGCTGGCCAGCTGTATTTAAAATCGGCTATGGCTGCAGGTCGGTATCATATATTATCAGGGTCGAGGGTCGTAACCGATGGCTTCCCTGCGCAGGCGTCACGTTGTCCAAATTTATCGACGGCATTTGCCGTGTAATCGCGCCGGGACACGGTCAGAGCGACACTTACAAACCCTTTCCAATTGTATTTACGGCTTTTACATTTGTTTGTCGCGTTCGCATTGGAAAATACAAATTTCACCCGAACAAAATTACTAATTTATTCGGGTGATCTTAGGTGAAATTCCATTGATTATCTCCTAACTGCTCTCAGTAACTTACCCTCGAAGCCTCGGCACAGATTAATATAATAGTTGCCTCGGTTCGAAGGCAATGACAACAGATCCATAAAACTCGATTTGTGTTTCATCTCTCTATATCCATCAAAAGATGACGAAGAAATTGACACATACTGAGGGTAGAATAAATTTAATTATCTACTAACTATAAAAAAAAGATCCTACGTAATTATAAGACGTTCTTCAAATGTCAATCATAGATCCCATGACCTCAACAATAAATAAGCAACAAACATTACAACATATAGGTACATGAACATGATATACTCCATAGTTTGCAATCGCAATGAGTAACTATCACGAAAGTAACAGGATACTTTTTCCATAGAATGGAACCCCCTTAACATAATCCGAATTATAATCTATGTTCCAATAAAGCTTCGAAGTGCCTATCGAAGATATTGCTCGGCAACATAAATATTATGAAAATATTCTTCAAGAGTTGATACATGCTAATCCTGGCAGAGCGCACCTTCCGGAGCTCTCTTGTCAGTAAAAATAAAAAGACTCAATGCCAACATCTAGCCCTCAAGTTACGACGTTCCAGAAACAAGGCATCCTCATCGCAAGTGGGTTAATCTTGGAGTCGGTGTCGCGGCGACAGCCCCTCTCTCGCTAGTCTCGCTCGGATTACTGTCGACATACATTAAACGTACAATATATTACACTGCACTGTCTTTTTCGTGGTGTTTTTGTACAGTTCAGTTGTTCTTGGAAATTGAGTGACTGTTGAGTTTCTTTCAGCGGCGCGGCGGCAACAACTCTCTTCTTAAACAACGCAACGCAAGTTTTACACTTCGCACGTTTATATTGAAACTGACTTAACTCCATAAGGAATTGTATGATTGAGACTTGATAGTGATTGTTTGAATATACAATTAAGTACTAAGAATTTAAGATCAAGAATATTTTACAAACTTTACAAAGCCACCTGCTGAAAATTGGTGTTGTTTTAATGTAGGTATCTTATGTGGTTTTTTTCTTTTCCTCGATGTTTAAGGTGTGCAAGAAAGAGTATTCTGTATTTGTAGTAGTTAAAGCGATGTCTTGGATTCATCTTATTGTGCAGCCTTATGAACCCCTCGTGTGCAAAGTAAAAAAATACGAATCAAATTGAAACCAAATCACAATTTAACGTAAGTATAAAATGATCTGCACATATCCATGTTTATGTAAAAGAAGGAAAAAGTATGTGTAGTCGAAAATCACTTCATGGATAGTCGCAGACTCGCAGACCATGAACAGCTGTCCCCGGCGCCGCCGGCCTTCCGGTGAAGGTATTTGGAAGCCAGGGAAGTTATGCTTCGGTACTTATACACAAACACATCTAACCATCAGACATTGAAAAATTGTGATTCAACTTCACGTAAGAGCAATGACAACTTTAATGGACGCCGAGTTTGTGTCTGATCAAAAGCACTCGATGAAAAGTGGAGATAAGGTCTATAATGGACACACGATGCAATACGCTCTAGCCTTAAAAACATCAATTTTAGAGGTAAATAACATAATGTGACTGCTAGAAAGGACTATAAGTAACAATTGTGAAAAGCAACTACATTAGCAGTAAAGCGAAGAACTAGTAACAACAGTAAAAGCAACCCTTTTATTCGATTGAGTCGGATACACAGGACTGTCAACAAACCGGCGCCGCGTCAGCCGCAGCCTGCCGCGACACGTGTGATGGATGGAAGCTGCCCCCCCCCCAGGACTGCGGGCACTGTGGATGAGACGTGGGCACGGAACACCGGACTCCAGCACTCACCGATGCTCTGTTGTTTCTAGACTGACGCCACCACTGTTTTGAATAAGCTGTCATATCTTGAAGTATATCTGCCATTCAATTTTGTTTTTATTTTTTTAATGCCTTTTATCATGCGATTGATAAATAAATGTATGTAAATGATAAAACATCCATCGCTTTGGCACTCACATACTCATATATATATATATTATATAGGTTTAGGAAAGTGCTGGATGATTTACCTACCTACAATATACAATACAAGTACTCTTTATTGCACACCTCATAAAATATACAGGAGAAATACAATGCAAGAAATTACAATTAGGCCGTGTTCAAAGACCGGGCTGACTGTCGGCCGCCCAAAGAGAGCGAACGTTACGCATTTTCCATACATATTCACACATTCGGCGGCTGACAGTCAGCCCGGTCTGAACACGGCCTAACATTCACTTCCTTTTCTCAGCGGAATGTCAAAACATCTCATTATCCTTTCTAATTTTGAGATTAGTCGGTACGTTAATTGCTGAAACTCAGCTAACTGCCGAACAGATTGTGCTCGTAATTTAGGTATTATTTAATCATGGAGAGGGTGTCTGTTCGCGGCTCGCGCTCCTCATTTGTCGCTCATGTTATTATGTCAGCGAGACATTTTTCATTCATTATAGATCGAGCATACGATTACATTTGTGATAGAATTCGCACCTTGTCG
Organism: Apotomis capreana; assembly: GCA_947623375.1. NCBI lineage: Eukaryota > Metazoa > Arthropoda > Insecta > Lepidoptera > Tortricidae > Apotomis > Apotomis capreana. The sequence continues at coordinate 23,857,870 of OX392514.1, read as the reverse complement.
CATTCGACTGCCAATCACCAAACATCTGCACTATTCAGAACATCTTTAGTTTTGATGATTGCGCATTAGCTCAGTGATGAAAGGGCATGGCAATACAGAAGCTTGAATAGAAAATGTGTTTGCGCAATTCGTATCACCTTTTACTAGAAATTATTCATAACATTCGTAACCCTAAGCTATTGTGGTCCGAGTATGTCGACGGCGCGTGCGCTGAGCACGCTTCCTCAAGCTGTGCTGTCGACCTTATCGACAATACCACCCTTTACCTGGAAAGAGCAGCTGTCATTTCTAGCCAACATTGTGACTTAATTTGCGACCCGCTGTGTCGGCCGACACTTCCGTTCTACACATTTCCCCTGAGAGTTACGTGGAATATTGGCATGTTCAAGAGACAAATGTGTTCGTCCGACAGCTGGCGAGCCAATTAAGCCCGGATCTGGCAGCTTCAAGTTATGTCCCGGATTCAAATCCACTCGAGGGATGATCGCTCGTAAAAATGATGCCAATTTGCGATAAAAAGCTGATTCGTTCCGCCGCCCCCGGCACCCTTACCTTACCCTCGACTTCCCCGCCTTCATGGAAGTGCGAATTTATTGCGTAAGTTTCTAAATTATGCATAAAGATAAGAGGTTTTTAAAAAGTGCCATAAAGCATCTCGGGTGAAGTTGTGAACGAGGTCCGACGCAGGTTTGTATTCAATTAGACGAGGGGAGCGTCGCCGCTCGCCGCTCCCGCCACCCCGGCCCGGGACGTGGTAGCTACTCGTATATCATACGAATGACTGACTTTTTGCGCTTTTGGTTTCAGATGAAACTAGAGAGAAACTATGTTTGAATAATTTTGTCGAAGCGTGCAGTGGATATCCGCTGTAAAATATTACGTAGGTACCTAATTATTAAAAAAAATCATATATCAATTTCAAGGGGTTTCTTATTTTAGTGTTCCTATTCGCGTGATCCAGTAAGTAAATATTATTTAAATTTCTTAAGATCATCCAGGAGAATCACACGGGATTTTTTTTCTTGGAAAGTGAATCTAATTTTTTTTCTACGAAAGTGAATCTATAACAGGTGGAAGTTTGAATTGAACACAGAATAGATAATGTTTGAATTGAAAGTTATCCTGTATTTGGCACACGGTAGTTTATAATATCATATAATAAACAAAATTTAACATAGATTTTCTAACAAACACTGTATGTACGTAATGCACTGACAATAGATTATTCTTATCAAGAGGGTCTAGCATATTTCCTATACCTATCCTATATGCAGTAAGTACTTAAAAACGTGAGATCCTGCCGCTTTTCAACAGCTCTCCGATCGTGTGTTCAGTAACCGTTTCAAATTTTAATTCAAGTCGGTGCTGAACTCTCAGCCTTAGTACGCACACTCTATAATTTACATAGGTATCTAAGTACTCGACGTTGAAGCTGTAACTTTTAATCGAGTGCCCATCGCATCGCGTCCGCCTGAAAATTTCATTTTTTGCGTTATAACTTTCGCGTGATGATTGAGTTCTTTTACGGCCCTGGCATTACCTGAGATAAAAGTATAAAAAGCCACCTCCCGCGCACGAACGCCCTTAGCATTGTAATGGTGGTTTAAGGATGGCTTCCGTCATACGGGCCCGATAAAGACCGGCTCCGTCGGCACAACTACGGCAGTAAAAAAAGAATCGCTCTAAATCCTACGGTTTATTTATCTTCCTACTATCTTTTAATTAAATAACCATGTCGCTGTGTAAGCGTTCCGTTGCTGCATCGGACGATGGGACATTAAGAACGTGTGAAGCGAACCAGCGATGTATAGTGTGAGCTTAGGGAAGGTCGTTGCTAGGCCAGCGGGCGGGGTCGCGGGCCGCGGCCTTGCCGATACCAGATGATAAGGAACTGTATCGACATCGCAAACAATACTCGCGCTGTTTTGAGACGGATTCTCCGCATCAGTTGTAAGGTTTATTACATTTGGCAGAAACAAAAGTAGTTTCATCGTCAATTTTTATGACGTCTGAGAGGTTGGCAACACAAAATGGCGGAAACGGGCGGTTAATCTGACACTTGGCTAGGACATGGAATATTGGATTTAGATGGGATGTTAATTTCATTTGTTTAGATTTGGGGCTGACTATTCTAGTACTTGATCTGTTTATACTGTTAAAGCAATTGGTATACAAATATACGTTGAAGGAAGGATCCTGCGTTATTATTTCAGAGGTTTCTTACATCTCAGTGAGTGGGATAACGAAAATCCGTAAGTATACGCCTACATGTTTTAATATTTGTTTTAGTGAACCACGAATAGTCTTTTTACAACGATTTAATTAATAATTATATTTATTTTAAGTCGGTGTTTTTTTTACTGTTTCATGTAGGTTATAACCAATAACCTACTTGGTAACAATTTTCTTAGTTTATTTTACTACTTATGTTATTCATTTGGGTTTTTCGTTTAGTTTTTTTTTTAATTTCTGGAAATTTAGAAATATTATATTTGTGATTTACGGTGACGATCCCTATTTAATTAGGAGACGAGGTAGTTGATTACTTGCATTGCATACAATTACGATTTCACTTATTTTGACGATCATGATTTAAATACTTGGAACCATGACATATTGAGATATTGATAGCCTAGTCAAAGACATGTTATCTATCATGATCTAGACTTATCTAGTTGAATGTAATCAGTAGTGTTTACTTCTTTAAAACAATTTCTATGGAATATAATAGTTATGTTTGAGATAATACAAAGGAAATGTTTCTACAAGTTATTATTTAACTTGCCATGATAGTATGTATGAATGTTAGGGTGGTCAAATCCAGGAAGCTGAATTAGAATCACGTCACGCAAATTTGCTTATCTTTGGTGAAAATGCCATTACATGGTAGTATGGGGGTGTTCTGATGATGGAATTAAAAGTTGACTTTAGGCACTCTTACATTAAACAAGTTATGACCATCTTGTTAGGGCTTGATTGATTTGTCTTGATGAGGAATTAACATATGTGTGTGAAAGTTAAAATCAAAGTTTGGCTCAAAAATACAGTCTCCATCCCTTTATTCTTGTACTTAATGTTATTTTGTACTGAATAAAATATAAGTAATTTGCTAATATGTTCCTCTTCTTTGTGATGAGTTTTAGTACATGAACCAAGTAACGAAAATGCGGAGCCTAGTGACTACCCAGGGTGACCACTCTCATTTGAGTCACAGCCAGGCAGCTGGCATTGAAGCTGAAGATGGAGTCATAGCTGCCGTTGGAGGAAAATGGAACTGCCACTCAAGAAGGAGCAGGAGGCGGTTCAGCAGACGCTGACCATACTGCGAGCGTTGCAGCACGCCTTAATCAAGCTGGGAGCGCCGCAGCTGCTGCCGGTGACTGACGCCAGAGCCAGCTGGGAGACAGACGCCAGAGCGAGGCAGGAGATGGACGCCAGGGCCAGCTGGGAGACGGACGCCAGAGTCAGCCAGGAGATGGACGCCAGGGCCAGCTGAGAGAAGGACGCCAGAGCCAGCTGGGAGACAGTCGCTAGAGTCAGCCGCTTGCCACGCAGCTGGGTGATGAATCCCAGGGGCAGCAGGCAGAGGCGTGACAAAGCTGGAAGGGGCTCCACACACATCGCTTGCCGGACTTTTAAAAGGTCATGTAATCCTATGTTCTCTTTGAAAGTTATTGTTTAAGTTAGAAATAGAATAAAAACATCTTGCCAATGTTGATGTGCCATATACGTTTGAGGCTTGTAGTTAACAAAGAATTACAGATCATGTATGTATCGGCTCCCTGTGGCAAGTTTTTCAGGCGCATTGGCCTGCCTTTTTCTCTCTCATCTCTCTCCTTTGCATTTTCTCTTAATCGCTCAACTGAAAGAGATTCCTAATGGGGAAAAGTTTGCCTAAGATATATTTATAATTTGTGATTGTGTACAATAAAGTACACACATACTTACTCTTGAGTCTATTGCTGTGTACTAGGATTTTAAAATAGCTCTAATGTCTACACAGTTGAATTACCGAGCTTAGATGTTAATGATGGAAAAGAGCAGTAACGAGTCTGGCTGCAGTTAGGATGCTATCTTGGATCCACAATTCCACATAGCCATGTTAGGAAATTGATGATGGAAGTGAAGGCTTACCTATATATGGAATGAGGAGTATTCAGAAGTTAACAGAAGATACCTAACAAAAATTGTATATAATGATATGTATTTTATAGTCTGGCTAAAATGTCTTTGCACTAGCAATTTTAGTTTTTATCTGTAAATCGGTATATGAAAACACTGGGGATAGATTCGAATGAATATTAGATTCTAGCAAAATTTATATAAATAAAATAAAAAAGAGCATCTTGGTAAGTTATGCTTTGATCAGTATTGTATTTATAAAAATATTGACAAAATATTTATAAAAGATCTCTTGGAGGACTTTTGTGTTGTATTAAAACAGTAGGTAACTTCAGCGTTTATTGACATTCTTACTCTAAGGGCACCAAAGGGATTAAAACAAGATAAAAGTTTGTATGTATGTAAAATTATACGACTACTAAGATTGTTGGTTACCTACTCTTTGGTTAATATTGCCATACTTAGTTTTTTATGTGTTTGACAGTTCATTTACTTGGAAGAGTTATTGTGGTCCGACTAGCTAAAAAGGGCCTACACAGAACACACTTATTCCACCATATTTAAAATATAATTACATATGTCATGTTTTATCGTTTCAGGTCAAGCGACAGTGAACGCGTAAATGGTGGGCGTCCCTAGCTTGGCTTGTAACGAGAAAATTTGAAGTAAATGGTTAAATGGATACATGGTTCATGCAAATGAATGAACACATGCTTGGATAAATGGATACATGGTTCATGCAAATGAGTGAACACATGCTTGGATATACGGATACATGGTTCATGCAATGAGTGAACACATGCTTGGATACACGGATACATGGTTCATGTAATGAGTGAACACATGCTTGGATACACGGATACATGGTTCATGCCAATGAGTGAACACATGCTTAGATACACGGATACATGGTTCATGCAATGAGTGAACACATGCAGGATACAAGGCTAAATGGATACACGGATACAAGGTTAAATGGATACACGGATACATGGTGAAATGGATACATAGATACATGGTAAAATGGATACACAGAAACATGGTGAAATGGATACACAGATACAAGGATACTTGGTTAAATAGATAGATTGATAAATAATTCTTTATTGCATTCATTTTAGTTGTATGCATGGTTAAACAGATATGTTTTTTTTTTTTAATGCATATTTGGGTTGTCACCCACATGGTTAATCGATAAATGGGCAATTGGATAGTGGATATTGTTATGTGTACATATAAATATAGATAGTTATTTGTTTAACAGCTCATTAGATGGGCAATCAATTTTATAGTATTATATTCAGTCATATCAATAATTACAAAGATAAGATGTTATTTAATTGTTTCTTTAAATGTTTTGCAAATTTGAAATGACAGTTCTAATTTCTAGCATGAAAATGAATGCTCTCAGAAATCCAACTATCGATAGTTGAAAATTTATTATTTATTTTTACTGATACATTAATATATATTAAATCAGCAATTTCTAATGCAACAAACATCAAAGCGCTGGAATAGTGCGAAGTCTATATCGAACTAAGTAGAACGTCAACTGTGTTGAACTGTAAAATTTTATTGTTTATTTTCTGTTGGTTTTGCTAATTTCAAAATATTCAGAGGCAAAATTTATGTATTATTATTAAGTTTTTTTTTTTGTGTATTTAATTTGTTTTTGTTTGGTAATCAGTAATTTATTTTGACTTCAGGAAATCACCATCATAATGTAATGTTTAAATAATTGAGATTGAAGTAAATATAATTGTACTGCCGATGCCGAGTGTAAGGTTTCACCGGATCGTGCCTGAGGACATGCACGTCATCAGGATGGTCGAGTGTAAGGTTTATTACATTTGGCAGAAACAAAAGTAGTTTCATCGTCAATTTTTATGACGTCTGAGAGGTTGGCAACACAAAATGGCGGAAACGGGCGGTTAATCTGACACTTGGCTAGGACATGGAATATTGGATTTAGATGGGATGTTAATTTCATTTGTTTAGATTTGGGGCTGACTATTCTAGTACTTGATCTGTTTATACTGTTAAAGCAATTGGTATACAAATATACGTTGAAGGAAGGATCCTGCGTTATTATTTCAGAGGTTTCTTACACAGTGGAGACAGAAATGCTAATAATCCACGTGTAAACATGTCGATGAAATTGAAAACAGCGTCAGAAGTTTATCGTTCGAGTTGTTGCAGTTTACAGTTATTTAGGTCCAGGGGCATTTAAACTATGGAGACACAAATCTGTTCTGCTTATATTTTTCGTAAAACTACTACTTTAATGCGTAAGCTAGTCTTATCTTGGGTTAGAAATGTTTTGTTCGGCGGCCGGACGAAATGTAGCAAAAAACCGGCCTCGTAGCTCGCCGGGCGGGGCCGATCGATCGCCGCGGAATTTATAAAAAGACGCGCCTTCGGACACGGGGCGTCTACGTCTGCGCTCTTGCTTTTTCACGTGTTCGCCGCCGCGCCGCTCGCACCCGCGGGGCCGCCGCGGGAGGGAAGAGGACGGTACGAGCGAGCTTGTTTCGTGCTGCGCGCGTGTGTCTGCCGGCATGCGCGCCGGCGTGTCTGCGCCGCGCTCCCGAGGCGAGGCGACGTGCGGCGAGCGCGAGCGACCCGGTACCCGAGTGTTTGCGTGTTTGTTGTGGCATCGATGATGCCGAAGCGGCGAGCCGACACGCTGGAGGGGGCGGGGGAGGTGGGGCGGCTGGTGGACTCGAGCCAGGCGGACGACCGGCGCATGATCCAGCTGGTGCGCGAGCGCAGGCTGCTGTACGCGCGCAACAACATGCCCGTCGCCTCCTACTACAGCCAGGTCAAGAAGCTGTGGCAGGAGGTCGCCGACAACATGGGGTGGACGGGTAAGATACCTCTTTACGGGATATGGGAATGGGCTTGCGTTTTACCTGGTTGAGAGTCACGGTCAAATATGGAGCACGCTTACTTAGAAGATGCCTGTTCATATCTAACTGAATTTTCGATTCGATAAAGGAAGGCGATTTCGAGGCAGTAAGTAGGTCATGTTATAGTCGTTACAGCATTTACCAGACTGAAACTCGTTCCTTTTTGACCCTTATTGTCATTGTGACAAGAGTGTTGCTTAAACTAAAACTTAGGTTGTTGATGTGATGTTGTGTGAACCATGGTGTAAGAAAACAAGGTACTCTACTCCGGAATGACGGGCGGAACTTTCGACGTCATCACGCTACGATTGGTCGGTGGGTTCTGACAATCCGTTTCTGTGTTGCCAGTGGTGTATCATAATACTCCCCAATTTTTTCTTATTACCTGTATGAATCTCATAAAATCGTGTTTTAAATCAATTATTACGACATAATAACATTGAGTCTTATCTTATAATTATAACATACCTAACAATTTTAATGCATTTTTTTGTGCAAGTAGCTGCAAACATTTTTTCCTTACAATTATTTTGTTACCATAAAGCGGCAACTAAATCAGTGACGTACAAAGTCTCTCTAGCCGGTGCCTTGTTTTCTTATCTTACCTATACCATGGTGTGGACGTGTTTGGTGCCAAGTCACGCACTTGAGTGACGAGGCGCCCCTGCTGGCTGCCTCTCGCTCGCGCAGCGTTGTGGGCTTTAATGATAATGACTGTCTGTCATACTGATTGCGATCAGATGGGCATCGTTACCGCTAATCATATTTATTCCATTTTTTAAGTAACTCAGTGATTACAGGTGCACAAATCTCTTCGAACTTAGGAATTATTTGTTTAGGTATTTATTTTATTATGGTTTGAGAGTTTATTATATTTACTTTGACAAATTTGGCATGGAAAAACTGTAATTTATTTATTTCGTGTTGCGAAATAGGTACTTATAAACGAACATTTCCATTCTTTGAGTGAAAGAAAAGATTGTCCGTCAGTTTTGGTCCGGCTCGCCGAGATAGTTTGACTGTATGAGATGAGCATGTTAATTAAATGCATTTTTTATTTACATATAAAGATGTTGCCATAACAGCGGACAAAACCATAAAACATTGAACTGCCGCCGCTTACTTATAAGTTGAAAACATTATTCAATAAAAAAAACAGTACTCGACATTGACCCTATACTTACCTAGTTAATAAAATTGACGCACCAGTAGTTGAATTACTTTACTCCGAATTTCGGGTAAATGCGGCTTGCGGCCAATTTATCTCCCAGCTAGAGAGCTAGGGTTGCCAGATCAAATTACCCTATTATAGGGAGAAACAATTTTTTTTTCGGGAGTTAGTCATAGTGACTGATCAGGAGAAAAAAAAACAGATTAAAGTAATTATATTAGAAACTACAATTAACATTACATCGTCCGCTGCCGATAGAAATGTCTACATAGATAGGTACTAAAAAAATAGTTTTATAAAATGAAGTTGTTTTACGGGAGATTTTTTACTTTGTGGGGAGTCGGGAGGTCATACAAAAATTCGGGAGAATCCCGCCAAATCCCGACCATCTGGCAACCCTATAGAGAGCTCCAAGACAGGATTCGAACGCGCGCAGTTCAGAAGGCAGGCCACTACTAACAGCTCAGCCGACAGCCAACAGGTCAATGCCGCCTCTTCCGACTCGCTCCCACTTCCAAAACGTAAGATCTTCTTGGGAAAGATGCTTGTATTGTATTACGTTCTTCTGGTGACGTCGACTCAGAAACTGTATAAAACGGGTTGCTACTTGAACTTTGTTAGTTGCTACATTTTTATTTGTACTTAGAGGTTTCTTTTTCTTCAGCTATTTTGAGACAGCCAGTGTAAATAATCCTGTGCTCTGATTAATGGGTTTTAGCGTTGTTCAAGTAACGTTATTGTAGAGAATTTTCGATTACACCCAAATAGCACACAGCCTGCATTAAAGTACTTATACAACCTTTATGCAGCTTAAATTAGAGTTATAATGGCTGTATAAGCTCTTATTTAGCCTGTTTCCTACCTGGGAGTAGGGTGACCAGATGTCAGGAATTTTCCTGACATGTCAGGAATTTTAGGCATATGTCAGGAATGCAGCCGGAAGAGGGAAATGTCAGGAATTTTCGGCAAATAAATGGAACAATAAATTTTTTACACTAGTTTTATTTTTAATCACAATAACAAAAAAGGTAAAGCCACAACTACTTTGGAGTTTCATAAAATGTAGGGGCGTCATATATTTCGCATATTTTTTTATCACCTCAGAAACTTATTTCCATGAACATGGTTCGATTAATTATTTGATCTTTAAGAATCATCAGTTGTCCTAATTTTAATACGTGTAAACTCATAAACTGTCTTAACTGTCCAAATCTTTATTATAACGCGCCGCTTTTCGTGACGCTGCCTTTCGATTCGACGCGGGTTCGACGCCCGCCTGAGCCGGCGGTTCATCCATTATCATAATCTTATTGTGAAACAGTATTAGGACAGTTATTTTGTTTTCGATATCGTTGCTTTAACTTCGTAACCATTCTTCCAGGGATTAAATATCATAATAATATATATACTAGATGTTATCAGATATTACTTACCTCTAAATACCAGCAAGATAACAGCCCTAACAATTCTAAGGAATCTGTCGTTTTATGATTTATGACATACTTAGGTACTAGCGACATGCCTCGGCTTCGCACGGGTGCAATGCTGGTACTAAATATACTATGCATGTATTATACATATAAAAGCCTTCCTCTTAAATCACTATATCTATTAAAAAAAGACGCATAAAAATCCGTTGCGTAGTTTTAATGATCTAACTTAGATGGTATGCTTAGATCATCTAAGCATACATCGGTACAGAAAGACATCTAGAAGGAAGCGACTGTAATATACTATGTAACGACGCGTTTGATGCAGTTTGTAGACATCTGCCTACTGAGCCGGCGGTCCCGGGTTCGAATCCCGGTCAGGGCAAATATTTGTGTGTGTACTTATATTTGTGCTTGGGTCATGGTTGTTCTATGTATGTAAGTATATATTTATCTATATAAGTACCTACGTATATCGTCGCCTAGTACCCATAAGACAAGCCTTCTTGAGCTTAATGCTTATTAGCTGTTGAAAAATGTGACCTAGTTTAGTTACTTATGTTTTTTTATTATTTTAATATTTAATATGTATGTTAGATTGTAAGGTATTTATCTATGGGCCTTTGATGCCTGAAATAAATAAATTATTATTATTATTATTATTAATTTGGGACTAGATAGATTTGTGTGAGGTTGTCCGATATTTATTTAGGTATTTATTTATGTACGTGAAGATATAAAGTTGACCTCGTATTTGTGAAATTCTTTCGGTATGACCTACCTAACTATATCCATCAGGAAGCTCCATTTTGAAATGCTGTTGGTGTCTTGCAGTGGCCGACGTGCGCCGCAAGTGGTCGCACATCCGCAACTCGTACTCGAGGCACCTGCGCAACGAGGTCAGCGGCGCCGTCACGGGGCGCGGGCGCATGGTGTCGCGCTGGTACCTCGCCGACGAGCTCGACTTCCTCCGGGACCACATGGCCACCGACGTGTGAGTGCCGGCATACTACTTACAGCAAAACTCGACGGTGATATAAAAAACTGCGCGCAGTGTTACCCGCTTCCCACGGGAACACTACATTTTCCAGGATAAAAATAGCCTGTGTGTTGATCCAGGTGTCAGCTACCTTCATAGCATAATTTATCAAAATTGGCCCAGCCGTTTGAGTGTGAAGAAGTAAAATATATACACGTAAACACACTCACAAACTGTAGCCTTTGTAATATTAGTGTGAATAGTAGTTGTGCCATTCGAATCTGGGGGCACGGTAGTGCCCCCGCCAAGACGAACAAAACAGAGGCGAGGCACTACCTACCTTTTCTCGAACCGTTTCGTCTCATTTTCAAACCCTCATAGTTTCGTCTCAGTTAACACCAGAGCGCCCAAATTCACAGGTTAAGATGCAGTTAGGGAACATATAAAATGTACTAAATTTCACTGATCTAGGTTTTATACTTTAGGTTTTATTGGTACCTAAAATACGCCGATTTTGCCACTCACTTATACACTGACGTATCAAAACCTCTGGGGTACTTCCCGATGACCTAAAAAGCTGAAATTCGGTATGTAAGCTAGTATTAGTACACAAACAACAAAATAATTCTTAAACTTGGAACTTTTACCCCCCAACCCCTTAACCTAGGGGATGGAAGTTTGTATGAGACTTCTGCAAATTTTGATACTAGAGGTCTGAAAATTGATATAGGGACTCCTAGTTATAAATAAAACACATAATGTTCTGGGATTTTTAGAATATCACCCTCCCACCCTTTAAATAAGGGGATGGAAGTTTGTATGGGGTTCCCATAATAGGGGATAAAAGTGTATATTATATATGGGGCTAAACGTAAGTATTTCTTAAATACACAATTATTACTACTTCTGTATCTATACTTTGACTTCGTATTTTAAATCTGGGGGCACGGTAGTGCCCCCACCAAGACGAACAAAAAAGAGGCGGGGCTCTACCTACCTTTTCTCGATCCGTTTCGTCTCATTTTCAAACCCACCTACAGCCCAAAAAAAAAAAATTAGCGCACCTTACAAAAAGAAATGAGATCCCACCAAAACATTTCATGTAAAATTGGCGGCCAAGACTCACATGCTCATAACGCTTTCGCTGTAAAAAGTTATCAGATCCCAGGAAAAGCCAAGCCCCTAAGCCCTGACTTTACTAACCCTACACCTTGGTTTCAAAAGTATGGCTTGGCCGTTTCATAGTACCGTAAATAAGTCCAACGGACCATCTGGCGCATTACGGTTTATATTTACGGTAACCTATGAAACAGCCGTGCCATACTTTTGAAACCAAGGTGTAGGGTTAGTAAAGTCAGGGCTTAGGGGCTTGGCTTTTCCTGGGATCTGATAACTTTTTACAGCGAAAGCGTTATGAGCATGTGAGTCTTGGCCGCCAATTTTACATGAAATGTTTTGGTGGGATACCATTATTACTGCCATTATATTTACTGCCTACCTACCCTTACGGGATACAGAATGTGTATCCCAGTAATGCTCGTTTGATCAAGCAAGTTACTGATCTGATACAGAATGTGTATCCCAGTAATGCTCGTCTTGAGAAAAAAACACAATTTTAAAGTTACTTCACGCTTTTATTTAAATTTCATGGGCCTGATGGTACGAAACAGATAATTCCAACAAGACTCGGCATTTTACTTTAGCTTATTATAGCGTCGCGCTGAAATGATTGTCAAAGTTAAATCCGTATAATTATGCGAAATGCATTAGGAGTAGGCAATGATGAGGCCGATTACTGCTTCTAGAACTTTCTGCAGACAGTTTCGCAGTAATTGCAGAGTCGAGTCCTTCGAGCGACGCGAAGAAAGGGACGTAATTATTCTAAACGTTTTACTTTTTCTTTCACTCAATCCAGTTTTATACTCGTAATTGTTTTAACCCGCGATGCAAAAAGAAAATATTTATAAAGAAACTGTGTTTTACGCTCTATCTCTAAACATGGGCTTATTTTAATGTCGTTACCGTTTAATTAAGACATTTTCCTCGTGGTGGAATGTAAGATGAAGATCAGATCACCGAAATCTATCTTGAAGTCTACCCGACTTCGAGTTGCATTACAGTCAAATCCTTAGATGTTTTTGAAGCTTGAGAGCTTAATTTAGCTCAAAAACTCAAACACAAGATAAAACTCCCTTTAGATGGTGTTGCTGTTTCGCTATGATATGTCGATTAAGTATTCTCTGTTGAGCCTTTGAGAAAAGGCTCAACAGAGAATACTTAAAGGTAGTCCATATTCATGAATTGAACACGACGACTGCATACTTTGCCAGCGTCTCCTATTTTGGAATTGCAATGCCATTTCGATTCTACGGCATATCTGTTGTCTAAAGATAGCATCAACTTGTGTGTTGCAGCCGCCCTACCCCATTCACGTCGTACGGCCCCTCGTTCCTGGACATGGACGGCAGCAGCAGCGAGCAGGTGGACCTCAAGCCCTTCATGTCCAGCCCCTGGCTGGCGCTGGGACAGAAGCTGGAGGTCAAGCCGGAGCCGACGCCCGTCAACGAGGACTCCTCGTCGTCGCTCTCCTTCGGCCCTGACGATACCTGCTCCTACTTCCAGTTCTTTAAAGGTTAGTTAAGATGTTGTTTTCATCTTGATTCACTAAGGGCTTTAGTCTTTTATGTAATTTTTTTCTATTCTGTCATAGCGTCATTTATGCAAGGGATCAATTCGTTGCGTGGGTGATTTAAAATACACATTCAGTGCATTGAAAAGTAGACATGGGGTATGTTCTAAGGTTTTGATTTTTTTTAAAGGTATCTACAACGACTACCAAGAACTTCCCTTAAAAAAGCGGCGGCTATTCAAGCGACAGTGTCTCAACCTGCTTCACGAGCTGCTCGATGACGAGGAGGGGCCGATGATCATCCCGGAGTGCGTGCAGGGCAACTACAGCGAGGACCCCGTCAACCTCAGCACCGGCGACGAGGAGGACGACCGCAAACCCATCTTGCCAGAGGTCTCCATCCTCCCCTCCAAATAGGATATGTATTCAGGCAGTGGCGTGGGTAGCTGATCAAGGGCCCTGGCACAAAGTATTTTTCTTGGGCCACAGTCGCAGTTTAAGATTTCACTTCTATCAAACAGGCCTTAGGCCCTATGAGCTCGGGGGCTTATGCATTACATCTCTTAGCCCCTTTGTAGCTACGCCACTGTGCTCGGATTGAGCCAAGAACTTGCAGTTGTCGGATGCCTTCGGGTGATCGGGTGACTTCCAATCCGTGCGGTTATAGTGGAAGTTCGAGCACAAAGCGATCCACTATCGGAGTAACTTTGTCTCAAGAAGTTGTGGATCTAATGTTGCGGAGTTGTAATTGGCCGGCACTCGGACGAAGAACTCCCAAGGGCTGCAACTGAACTTACTTGAGTAGGAAGCTTGGAATTGGAACTCTGAGTGAATAGTGAATGCGGACTAGACGTCTGTGAACAGTTTTAGTGGAAATAGTGTATAAGGACGCGTGAAATCACGCAAACATCCTAAGTAGTCTAATTATGTTTTAATTTGTTTGCGGGGATCAACTCCGTTTATCCGTTCCGAGTGTTGTTCAATCTATCGTTTCTAGTTACGAAATGAGCGTAATTATAAAGAGTTGTTTTAATTTGGCGTATTTCACTGTTCCTTCCCGTGTTCATCCCTTAAGTCCGATGTCATGTACGAGTAGGTACGGACATAAATTGCAGTTCGGAATCAGCTGTGTTCGAGGGCGTCTATTTCGGGCACATAGAGCGAACACGCGTGTGGGGTGGGACCCCACTGAACCCATGCACTGCACTCAACGTATTATTAATATTGAAAACGTTTTGTCCGCAATTTTGTCGCCATTGCAAAAAACGACAGCTGTTTGTCAAGACAAAGAATAATAAAGAAATAAAACACTTCGGAATGAGCTTACACCGATAACTGTTACATATTTAGCTGGTGGATCGCAAGAATGCCCAGCATTGCCATATCATACGTCTCGTACCCATGATTCATCAACAAACGTGGTATTTTTTGCGTCAGGTCCGTGCCTTACTGGGTGGCCATTGCCGGCCGACTTGGCTATTAGGACTTAATATAGAGAAGAGCCTATTATCGACCTAACTCGGCGCTAATCTGATTTGGACTGGCAACAATTAGCAGCTTGTCGGTAATGTGGATGCTAATGAGCCGGGGAGAGATAAGGCTTTATGTATTTTAATCTGAGTAAGACTACAACGTCTTTGTTTTGTCAACGTTTTTGTCAATCTTATGTTTGTGTAAATTGGTGATCACTTTCCGTGACATAAACCTGTGTAATGTGTTGTGTACCTACAGAAGTAGCAGGTACTTAAGGGACGAAAAAATTAGGTCAGGTTCGCGCTATAGGCAGATGGTCGACAGACTGACATGTACCTCTACTTACTTAAAACGTCCCTGGAAGGGGAAACTATCCTTGTGATGTAATTGTAGATGTAACACAATTTAGGTCTATGTTGTGGTTTACAGATGTAGTAAAAGTTTTAATATTTCCATCTCAATTTTTTCACCGAGGTTGATAGTGAAATTATGCTGAAACGATTTTTTCCGAGAAAATACGATGGAAAACTATTATTCACTACACCCGTACAGTGCTATTAATTACACACAGTAAGCGTTTACCGAACGAAATTGGAACGTCTTAGTTCGAAACGGTTGCGATTTCCACACATGACATGAAAATCGTTTTTTTTTTACTTTCGCGAAGAACACTCGTATGAAGTTGATGATAATTTAGAAAAAAATGGATCAAAGGATGTCCCTGCATCTTGGACTCCACCAGTATTTTGAAGACAGTTGAGCCGGGTACTTTCCGGAACGGTTCGTAGAACAGTGAACAGTCTATACCTAGTTAGTTTTAGGTACCTACTTATTATTATTTTGAGTCATTTGTTGTTACCGTCATACCTATTATTATTCACCAAACAAACAAATCTATCATCATCATATATTTAAGAGCTAAGCTCTTGTCGGTGGAGTAATTTCCAGCTTATTCTACATTCCGCCTTCTCTTTTACATCTTTATACAATGAAACAAACAAATCTATATATTATATAAAAGATCTTTGGAAGTAATATGATAATTTGAAATCCGATTTAATTATTTCTGTTATGTGTGTGTTGTGGAAATGCCACAAATATCGATTCATATTCTCGTGAAGGCTCGATCTCTGAATTTCAACCGAAATGAACACAACACGACAACCCCTTACGTCAGCTTCCGACTCGTAAGTACTACTTCATATTAGCGAGGAGGGTTACCGCGGCGCGGGTTGTACGAGTATTGCGAATGACGGGAACTATCGAGTATGCACGAGTGAGGCCCCCTCGGGCCCTCCCTCCCTCCCTTCCCACCCCCGGACCTCTGTCAATACAGAAACATACACATCGAGTTTCAGAGGAAACTTCCTTTGTGTCAATTTAATAAGGAACTTTGTTTTTCTACTCCAAAAAGAGTGCAAACAGTATTTGGTCCTTCGTTTAGGTTTAATGGATTTGTCAGCCGAATTTTAGCTGCATTAATCGTTGAATATTTATTATCATTGTTAAATGCAATAGGTATTGTCAATCAAAGTCACCCTATAGAATGAACACGGCTATAAATGTTGTAAATGAGGCCGTACGTGGGCCGTACCTATCTATAAAATAGTTTAAATTCACTAAGGCTTCTGAACCATAACTAGTTATTAACAAGGTTCTCTCGGAAAAATATACAATTACCTAATCTGAATTTGAACGTACCTCTATTATTTTATACATGTACCTACTTAGCTGCGACCTCGGCGTTAAGCATTCCGTGTTCGAGATAAAAAGTAGCCTATGTGTTAATCCAGGGTGTTAGGTACCTCATCATCATCAGCCTGTTTCAGTCCACTGTTGGACATAGGCCTCTCCCATGGCACGCCACTGAGCTCGATTTTCAGCTCTCGTCCTCCAGTTACTACCCGCTGTCCTACGAATGTCGTCGCTCCACCTTGTTACAGGGCGCCCTACACTACTGTCAGGTACCTATATAACGAATTCTATCAAAATTGGTGCAGCCGTTTGAGCGTGAAGATGTAACAAATATACAAACACACTCACAAATTTAGTAGTGTGATATGTGTGGTGACTGCGCTAAGTCATATCAATATTGCTGAACTCCCGTGAACCCACGGTCGCGTCAATCTGCGGTAAAGAAACTCCAGTCTTCAAACGAATCGTGCATTTCCACGGCAGCTGGTCGCGGCCGGCGGCCCAGCACGCCGCCGCTGCGAGTGGCAGTTGTTTAGTCTCGTGTCAGCGCATTAGGGACACGTTGACGGGCACTGCGCGATAGCAGATAGAACAGTGGGAGTGGGACTGATGCTCATTTGTGTCGAAAACAGAAAATATACAAATTGTATGGCGATAGACATCATAGACATAGCATTCTGACCGGAGGATTAAGTTCTATTTCGACACAGGTATACGAAATGCATGTCCCTTTAGTTTTGTCCCTCTGTCACCCCAATTTCGTGCAACATAATAATGTAAAAAATATACAAAATATGTGTCCCTTTTCGTTAAATATATCCGATGGAGTGCGGGCAGGTAGGCTCGCCCGCCGCGCACAGAAACGTTTGCCGGATGAAGGTATGACAAGGACATAACCGATTTCCAACTTATTCCGATACACATGTTTTCTATAAGAAGGCTGAATGTTAACAATATCATTTATGGATGAAAATTTGTGTTTGTTCGCTATTTACCTATTTATAGTACCTAAAGTAAAATATAGTAGAACTAGCGACCCGCCCCGGCTTCGCACGGGTGCAATGCTGATAAATTATGCATGTATTATACATATAAACCTTCCTCTTGAATCACTCTATCTATTAAAAAAACCGCATCAAAATCCGTTGCGTAGTTTTAAAGATTTAAGCATACAAAGGGACATAGAGACAGAGAAAGCGACTTTGTTTTATACTATGTAGTGATGAGTACCTATGTTTTGGAGTCAGTATGGTTTCGAGAATCAAGCTTTATACTTTATGTATAGTAGTAGTACCTACAATGAAACAGGAGTCAAATTCACGGCATCCCTTGTTACTTCTCACGTGGCACCACTACACCAGGGCGCCGCAGGGCAGGGCACACCTCGGGGACCCCGGGGCTAACATGATGTAAAACGAGAGAGGTACGGTTGGTCTAGACGTCTATGTGTGATGTGTGGCATCGGGAGCAACTTACATACCTTCACCGGGTAATATAAACCTAATAAACTCCCCAATTGTACGTATTCTGAGAGAATACAACTCGTTTCGTTTCGTTTCGTTTCGGTGACTACACCCAGCCAGCAGTTCTGCTGCAAGGACGCGGAGGCGTTGAGCATGCAAGAGAGGGAAAGACAAAGAAGCTCAGCGAAATGACTCAGAAGCGCATACTGGCACAATACCGAAAGTCGTTCAGGGTAGTATAGAAACCCTAACATTCCCTGGCCGGAGCTTTCGGTTCTGAGACAGGGCACGTATCCGGGTCCTCTCGTGTTCCCGTCCGTCTTTTGCCGCTCCGGTATGATCAACTGGCCCTCCTATCCGAGGCACCGGGGAGCCAGAAGTTTACAGGTTGGGAGTGTAGGTTATTTTGCAGTCAGGATGAGGACCGACGGGAGAGATCCGACAAGAATACTAGCATCGAGCCAGAAAGGAAATAGACAGATAGTTGTGTAAATATATACAGGGAAGGATAGTGGACTGCGTCTCGTCGTCCAAAGTTTCCAGTTATCACGTAGGATAAGTTCTTGTGTTGTAGGTTGATGTCGCTGAGCCGTCGCTATTTGTATGTAATTATCCTCCAGTTTTGATTCCGTGTCTGTTTCTATCTATTTTAGATTTTTCATCCACACTACAAGTGGCCGTGTCGGGTCCATGTTCTGGGGATAATATTTCTTCGTTCTGGCTGATTACTCTAGTGAATTAAATTTGCTTGTGCTTTCCTTCAACGGTATATAATCCAGATTAAAGTTAGGGTTCAGATAATATTGCGTGTGTGTGGACGTCTTTGTAGATGACTTCTTGAAGTTTCTTTAGTGATAATTGGTCGCGAGCCAAATCATGTTCTATGGCGGGGTCTTATTTGATGCCTGTATGAGTTCTCGTTGGATTCGCCCCATATTGGGTTCTTATTAGACACATTCTTCTTCACCGTGTAACATCGTGGTTATGGCCGTTTCATGACGGTTCACTTCCTTTTGATATTTCTTTACCATAGCTGTTATTGTGAGGTAGCGTGATAGCATGCGTTTTTAGTTTATTTTAGGTTGTGCGTCAATTAATCGGTAGCTGCGCATTACATCGGTCGTGGTTTGGTCAGCACTGGATTGTTGAATCAATGATGCTTCAGTGTCAGGACTGTTGAAGTGGACGGAGCTCCGCAAAGTCGTAGAAGACACGAAGATTTGGCATTGTGGTATTCGTAGCTATATGGGGTGTCCTATATTGTAGTGGTCGCTGATGTTCCATATGCACATAGATATTTACCGTATAGCAACTCACGGCGGCAAATATAATCATATTTACTCCACCCTGAAAACCGTTTCTAAACTGGTTCCGAATGTGTTATCAATTTGTTCCGTGAACGGAGGAGCATTGTAACCGGGAGACATTAAGTCTGAAACACTGCCTTTAATCTCTAATTGGATTTGACAGTTATTTTTCTCCTTGGACAAGGTGATTAGCCAGCAATCCTCGAACCTCCATCGATGGTCGAGGTTGGTATCAACTGCACGATTTTCAACTGGTTTGCTATCACCCTTGTAGGTACAGACAATTGCCTCCCTTGGGAATTGGTAAATTTTCCGTGATAAATGAAGACAGTCGAGTTTAATATTATGGATGAGCCGGCGATGCACTTATGTTTATGTTAGTCCCTTTTTTTTGACAATGGCTAACTGTTGCTAGCTGGCGGTGTCTGCACGTGTTCGGAACAAAGTGACCTGGCCTTTAAAAGCCTTGAAAAAAAGGGACCTCTTTGTTCTAGGAAGTTATTGCTTGCAAGCTATTGCATTTCTTCATTACGTAGCCTCCAACGAAATTATTACTGTTGAACGGTTAATATATGTTTGTAAGTTACCTAAACTATGCTATTTAAGTCCTACGGCAAAAAATAAAGATGTGTATCATACACTACTCTTGGTTAATATTCGATTTAAAGCAGGACTTTTAGTATAGTTTTGGTATTACATCATGTAATGAGCATAATTATAGTGTAATATACAAAAAAATAACACTTAAACAAAAATATAAACGAATAATTATTTAGCTGGCCGTTCAGCTTTTCGTCCCTTACAGAGAGCTTTCTTACTTAAACAAAATTACCAGGCATTAATTACACCTTCGAACCGAAGTAGGTTATATCAGCAAGAAGCACGTCGGAATCTTTCGATTATGGTTGTAAAATATGAAAGGATAAAACACTGTAGGTACAGTAATCATGACTATATACCATCCGTTTGTAAACTAAACAGTGACATTGTAAACTGACGGATAGGTTAGGTTAGCTTATTATTTCACTAGATGAATTATAAACTGACCACAATCACCTACTAAACCTAATATAATTTAATTACGGTTTGAAATATAAGTTTTATGGGAAAGTAGTACAAATGCTGAAGTAAAGTCAAGTACCTAAGTAATAAAAATTACAGTGAATACAACCTAAAACTACATTAATACTAACGATTCCAATAAATAAATGACAGTTATTGTATATATTTTACAACAACTCCCGATGTTGTTGCGGATACCATTCATTTGCAAGTTAAAATACCTAAAGATATAATTGTTCTGACGAATACCATGAGACGGCTGGGTCGTACTATATTACGCTGGTTCACAGGTAGAGGTTGATGAAGTGTGGCCTGATTTCCAAGAAAAGGTACATAATTGACGTTAGTTAAAGAGTGTTACTATAAGGGCCGTGCTTGGCCCTATGTCCATCTAAACTTGGTACTGGTTTTAGCTTAAACTCTTAAACCGTATCCTTTGGGCTCGCCTAGCTTTCCTTGTGGCGGGTCGGCATAGACAAGGAATATAATAATATTGCAATTGGCATTAGAAAATGGAACGGTCTCACCAAATTAAGCTGCTGTGGTGTGGCCGGCACGGCGGGGGGGTACTGCAGAGAATGGCACACACTTGATCAACACTCACAGATAGGCCGAGTAATATAGACGCACCAAACACTAGGCTATCTACTTAGTAACTAAATATTTGAAAGAAAGACAGAAGGAGAGATATAACGCGGTGAATTCGTTTACGCGCGGTAAAAATTCTGAGAGAATACAACTGTAAATTTAATGCCGCCGATCTATTTGACTGTTCCAAGTCGGTCTTAAAAAACCGTATTCGAAAACTCATTTTGCAAGGTTGATGATGTGGTAGCGTGGAGTTGCGTACGATAGACATGCTTATATATTACACACGCACACACCCACACCCACACACGTACACACACACACACACACACACACACTTGGGGTGGTTGCTAGCTTTCTTTTGTTTTAATTTAAGTGTATATGTACCTTACCTAATTTTATACCAATTGAAATCTGATATCGTTACCTTTTCAAGGCCTCGTTAACTGCATATCTGTGGACATCTGTTATTGGCTTTATATTCTAGCTATAGTTAAGCATTGTTATATATGTTCTGTAATGCTGTTGATGTTCCAAATAAATAAAATAAAATAAAATAAAATACTAGCAAAATATGGTTGACAAGCAACGCTACAATGAAAGTCACAGTTATTGGCTATTGAATATTATAAAATTGTTAGGAAAATACGTAGATAGTTTCTAGTATTGCCTGATATTTGTACTCCAGTACAGTTACGTTGTCCGAAATTTGACTAGTGTGAGTAAGTAGTGCGACTAAATTACTATAATAAATACCTTCATAATTATCTGATTACATGACACTACCTAACGTTAGCGTTACATGACAACATGACAAATTGAAATAAGCGTGTCAAAATCACAGATATTTCATTAGAACCGGAACGATGGTCATGCCATGGCAATATTGGCAATTCAAATGTAACGCTTCCCCATCTGTAATAACCAGCACGACAACACGAGGCTTTCTCGGCAGCGCCAGGGGATTTGACCTGTATCTAAGTGTGTATACGAAGGGATGGGGAAGTGAGTCTGAATAAATAGCGAGGTGACGTCATCAGACCTGTCCGAACCGGCCCTCGGGAACGCTTGTCCCTGGCCGCTGCAATGTGGACCCTCCTGCCTCGGCAAGGAGTTGAGGCTCGGCTGAAAGGTAGTAGTGTGCGGGTCGATCAAACACACAGGCTCCCAATGGCTCTCTAAATGAGAAGAGTGATTTTGCATGAGACGTGCGTCTGCTATTGTCCGATGTCCTGCTTTATTATACGACTCATGTGGCTGTTAGGTTAAACTCACGTACGGGTTAACTTCAATACGCAATTTAAGATAGGTATTTTTATTATCACTAGGAACTTTATAATAATCTTATTTACTAAAACAATGTCTTTTTTTTGTCTGCGAGCACAAAATAAGTTGAGATTGAGAATCCCAATTACAGCATGAGGTTTAATGATAGGTTAGGTAATTATTACTTCCTTTAGTAAATTATCAAAGTGTTTTTTAACAGTTTTTTAAACCTTTTCTTATTAGGCTCTCGTCTTATGTCTTACGGCAAACTAGACTAAGTAATGAGACTCGTTAGCTAAGGGTTCTGTGTTCTGTCCCCATAGTAATTGTTGACCCTTAGGATATCGATCGAAGTACGTAATGCGTAGTCCGTTGTCCGTAGTAAGGCCTAGACTTTGACTCTGGTTAAATCAATGAATGGTTAGAGGAAGAAGGACTACAGGAGGTCTAAAATAATCCTGGTTGTGGATAAAATAAAGTGCAAAATCTTGGGAAACAGCGGCTTTGTTCAAGAAAACATCTACATGAATGATGTATCTACCCTATTTGCCTTAGTAAGGTATGATATAGCGACTATTGTATCTGTTCCACTCGAGTGTCTCCCGACCCGAGCCACTCCGGCGAACAATAGATATTTATTGCCATGACACCCTATTATCGGACAAACGGTCCACGGGGAAGCGCCAGCACTACAACTATTAATTAATAACACGTGTCCCATAATCTCATTTAATCTCTGCTCTCTCCGATCCAGATTCTATTGATACTTCGATTTTGATGCACATACTGACCATCGCAAACACTTCTGGAGATAATCCTCAGATATGTCAATAGAGCCACACTCGTTTGACCAAACTGGAGTTTACAGCAAACAAGTACTCACAAAACATGTTCAGATCCGGGTCCGATCTAAAAATGCGCCGACCATCGGAGTGTCGTCTCATCTCACTCTCACCAACCCCCCGTCAGGCTTTTTTTACTTAAGCTTAAGAGGCCGTAATAGTTATTTTCACCTCACTAGCTCGGAAAGGCCAGTTTGTTTGTTTGATATCTATTGAGAAAATCGCTTTTTATCCACATGTGGAGAAAGAGTTTTGACGTTTCAACGCAGCTAAAGTAAAATTTGACATGAGCTTATTTTCTGAAAAATCCCGTTTAAAATACCTACATGAAAGCTAATTAGACCTTAGTTTTAATAAATGGCAAATTGGTTGATTATTGCAGATATTTTTCAAAGATATAGTACAAACCCTTATTCTTTTTTCCTCGCTGTAGTGAGGTGAAAAGTACTATTGTTATACAAGGGGGGAAAGTTGTATTTTACCCGCGAGTGTTTATTTGAAACACGAGCTAGCGAAAGGATCCTATGATTGACCACGAGCGAAGCGAGTGGTTCAAAATAGAATCCTGAGCGTAGCGAGTGTTTCAATACACGAGACGTAAAATAACTTTTCGCCCGTGTATAACACAAAACTTTTCACCTCACTACAGCGAGGAAAAAAGAATAAGGGTTTGTACTATATCTTTGAAAAATATCTGCAATAATCAACAAATTTGCCATTTATTAAAACTAAGGTCTAATTAGCTTTCATGTAGGTATTTTAAACGGGATATTTCAGAAAATAAGCTCATGTCAAATTTTACTTTAGCTGCGTTGAAACGTCAAATCTCTTTCTCCACATGTGGATAAAAAGCGATTTTCTCAATAGATATCAAACAAACAAACTGGGCTTTCCGAGCTAGTGAGGTGAAAAAGTCTTTTCATTTCTTAAACTCTAATTATGACAAAAGTTGTAAGTAGTTTGTTATGTCACTCGCTTCTAGTGCAGATACGTAATCAAAGAGATAATATACACACAGTGAATCATAAGTAGGTAGGTAGAGACAAAGTACTAAATCTATTAGGAGTCTTTTATTGAAGGTACTTAAAAGTGTGCCTACCCTTTGACCGCCAAAGACGGCAAATCACGTCATCGGGAATTCGTGCCACTGACGCCAACGACGCCTATTGCCGTCAAAAATTTCAATGGTCAAAAACATGCTAATTCAAACCACTATCTGTGTTTTTCAATCTCTGTTGATTTTGGAGCACTTTTTTTTTGGTTTGGCGTCAGTGGCACGGTGAATTGCTTTGCCGCTTGGCGCTCAAAGGGTTAAAAAGTAGTGCTGCCGTGTTGTTTTTGTGTGAGCGTGGTATTAAAGATAAGGTGGCTGTAATGTAAACCGGAGGGCCGACTTAATGAAGAAAGAAGTTTGTAGCGGGTCGTGGACTTGTGTCGCATTATGTTACGTTGCTGGTGCAATAGTGCAGTAAACGGAATGAGTACTCATGTGTTGTTTGTTAGATGTTATCAAATGTGACATATTTCTACTGCATCTCAATGGTTTTCTGTATGGGCTGTACCTACATCCACCTGGCTGTAAGTATATCTATGTAATAAATAAGTACCTATATTGCATGCATTTAAACGTCCTTAATCAAATTAAATTATGTATGTATTTAGTAAGTAGACCACAAAGGTTCCTTTACAAGTCAGATTGTGTAGGTACCTATCTATCGGCATTTCCCAAGAGGAGACTGCTGTTTTGAGAATAATGCCGAAAGTTAACAGATTTTTTTTCGGAAATCATATCGGTCTGAGACATAGTCTGCGGAGCAAGCAATAGGGCTAAACTGTAGTAGCGAGGTGTGTAATAAATAAGGTATCCGGAGATAAATATCGGAACTTTTATAGAGTCCTGACTCTTTCGTTCTCCTGAGGACGAATGAGTTGAGGAAGATGGACGAGAATTAAAGAAGGTTTGGACTAGTTTTAAAAGGGAAGCGCACAAGGCTATGTTTATATGGAGATTATGGAGATGCCAAAGCGATCATACGTCGCCTAGCTCCCAGTCACGATTAATTGTCCCGTAATTCCTGGTTTTACGCGCTGCTTACACCAGTCGTAACGGGACCGTGATGCGGTCGTAACGTAGTCGTAACGTCCGCGGCACGTGCTCACGATTATAGTCGTGCGATAAACGCCTAACTTTTTACAATCGCTATTAAATTCGACGTTTCGTTGATGGCGACTGCAGGAGTTGTACGAGGCGGGAGATTTGGTGCCAACTTGAAGTGCTTTCTTGTAATAGGTGGGCCATTTGGGGAAGTTTCGAGTTGAAGGAAGCTATTAAAATGAGCCAAGATCAAAAAGCCAAATTTAAATGATACTTATCCTGGAATCTACCGCTATTTATGGTTGCGTTATCGTCGTGGTACCTAATAACGTTTCCTTGCTTGGATGCTAAGCTTAAAGCTGGGTTCAACTAAATACATACTATATTTCCTCCGAAAATAACATTTCGTCAACAAAATCTAGAAATGTCAAATACTCGTGCGTATAGTGATCAAATACTTCAGTATTCAATTATTTAATGAAGAAGAAGCTTGAAAATACGAGCACATTATTGTGTAGGTACCTTACAAATTTCTGTGTCACAGCGTAGTAATTTCCTATGCTATCTAAATGGAATGGTAGTTATCAATCTGGAATCAAAATACCTATATGCAAGATATGGTGTAAGTTAACCTACTTATCCTTTCAAAATCTGCTGATCTGAGATCCAATGAACTTCTATAGCAACCCCTAATCAATGATGTATGTGTACGAAGGGCAAGCCGCACGTTGTCACCAACACACATCACCCTGTCGCTGTCCC
This sequence comes from Apotomis capreana, assembly GCA_947623375.1. NCBI lineage: Eukaryota > Metazoa > Arthropoda > Insecta > Lepidoptera > Tortricidae > Apotomis > Apotomis capreana. The sequence continues at coordinate 23,832,077 of OX392514.1, read as the reverse complement.
TGGCAACCAACGAGACCGGGGCGTCGTGGCAACCGTGGTGCACATGCATGCGGCCGGGGGGACCGGGGGGCCGGGGGGCGACCGCGCAAGGTGACACCCGGCGGCAGACCGCGGCGCACCACGCGAGCGAGACATGCCGGCGCAACGATATAGGCATATACCTACGATGGATATATATCGACAGAGGAAATTACAATAGACAAGATCATCCAAATCTACTGGATCGAGCACTACCTCTGGTTATAGCCTACTAGCTTTTGCCCGCGACTACGTCCGCGTGGAACTTGGAAGTATGGAAGCAACCTCGTACAACACGATAGATATCCACCTAATCACCTTAATTAATAAAAGGGATTATTAAAAGCACCTAAGCAAATGTAAGAGCAATTGTGCTTTTGGTCTAATAATTACATTTCCTACAGGGTCATCAATGTCATCATGAATTACTTCACTTTTCAATCTTTTTAGGGATAATTTCCAGGATGAAAACTATCCTATGTCCTTCCTCGGATCTTAAACTATCTCCATGCCAAATTTCATCAAAATCGATTCAGCGGTTTAAGCGTGAAGAGATAACAGACAGCCAGACACACTTCCGCATTTATAATATTAGTATGGATAGTATGGATGAACGTGTCAACTTGTTAATGCCACTCCCCGCAGGTCGAAGTAGCAAAAATAGATAATTACTTATATTATAATCTGACTGATATCTTGTAATGAAACCGAGATATTGCAAAAACCCTTCTAAGTACCTCACTTGCTCTATGAGGATACAAGCAATCAATCCGTTATCTTGCATGGATCTGTTAACCCAGGATAGGGTACTATTATTTATTTATTACTCGAATTCCGTAGCTGAAACAGTAGAAATGGAACTGTTATTATTGTTGGGGCGTCCCAACAATAATAACCACGGAGTATATGGTCTGTGATAATAACAGTCCTGACAAAATGGCTCCTCGTGGCACGGGTCTTAAGTAGAAATTCCCATCGGCTTACCTGTAGGACAATTTTACCCGTGTGAGCCTGAATAATTATAAAAACGGTTTAAATTCACGTAAAAGTTGTCAGGAAAGGCCCGACATGCCCTGATGAAGACCTTCATGTTCGAAACATGTCGGGCCGTTCCTGACAATTTTACGTGAGTTTAGTATGTAAGGATGTCGGCCGGTTATTATAAAGAAGTATTTGGTTTAAATAAAGATTCTGTCACTGTCAGGTGAACGATATAATAAAACATTATACGTATTATTATTATTCCTTTGCGAGTCGCCATCGTTCTGCGAGTGCGAAACCATATTTATTGTATTTCGGTCATATTAAATCTAAATTACCTACCAAGTATTTTATAGTTTCCCTGAACCTCCACCCCCACATAAATGATACCTCGCGCAGATAGACCAGCGTTCGGGAGTTCCGAGTTCCAAGTTCAGAATTCAACGCAACGCACTCAGCGGGCAGTCAGACCGCGGCGGTCGATGCGGAACGTCGCGTTCCAAGAGTTATTTTCCCGCCGAGACAGAGAACGCCTGAACGCCGCAATGTCTGAGGTTGCAAATACGGAAAAGTTAATTGAATTGGTTAGGGAAAGGAGTTTATTATACGATTTAAGTGATGTAGACTATAAAAACCGTGACAAAAAAGCAGAAGCTTGGCTTCAAGTTGCCACAGCAATGGGATTTGCAGAGAGTAAGTAAAACATCACATTATTATCATAATTTTATATTTCAATCGTTTTGATGTCAGTCCATAAATAATTTTCATCTATGATGATTGATGTGTTCTGTGAAAAAAAAACATTATATATTGAAGCAAAAAAAAAACTGTATCGATATCGTAATTTCAATGACGCAATGTGTAAAACGGAACAGCGTAGTGACGTGACGTGCCACGACATTATCGGCAATTGGCGCGGTTCATTATTCGATAACAGTGAACACTAAGACAGTCAGTCAGTGTCACTGTCATGAGTGCGAAAGTAGTTGAAAAAATAATAGAAACATCAAACAGTATTAATACATTTATTAAATCATTCACAATTTTACATAATCATCAAGAAAGAGGATAAACTGGTCGTATTAAATATAATATGCCGAACATATTATATTTAATACGACCGCGGATCATAGGGTTCATTTATTAGGGCACAGCTGATTACTACTTTAATTAGGTAATTAATATTGTGATACTACAATACTCAAGATATACAAGGTCTTCAGTTTCTTTCTCGACCGCTGCTGGATGGCAAGAGAGCGCTCCCGTCATGTTCTTGCCCTTTTATGGATGCAGTTTGACAGCCTCGGATGTACTTCATCATCGGTGTTGCCAGAGTCATCGTCGAATACGCCGTGGCGACAACATCCGGCTGTCCTGAGCACGAGTTAGCCCTCGAACTCGTACGGGCCTGATGCGGGAGCTGCGAACACAAATATACATAGTTATATATATATCATGATAAGTAGGTGCAGTAAGAGGCCTCGACTTCCATATCGTATGAATTGTTTCAGTGTGGCTTGGTTTTAACTAAGTAATGTTACAATTACTAGTCGTGTATCACCAATACCTTATGTAATAGCGTTCATCACAGATTCCTATTACATGTAAATGTGACGTTACAATTCATATTTTATGGAAGGTTCGAAGCTTTACTTCATCATCGGTGTTGCCAGAGTCATCGTCGAATACGCCGTGGCGACAACATCAACAAAAAAGAAAAACGATTTTCTCAACTCACCGTAAAATACAACGTGGTATCAATAATTCTCTATCTCGTCGCCGTGTGCGATTGGCAACGAGACATTGGCAGTTACCTAATGGTCGCTTCATTGTGACCGGTTGCCATTTTTTAAAAGAATAGGATAGAATATTATACCTACTACAAGAATCTAAAACTGTCAAACTCGAAACGTCACAGAACTCATCATAGGATTCATAGGTAAAATTTGGTGGTATTGACAATTGGTATATATACTCGTACCTACCTATTCATTAAGATTGTGATATATTCGTCCCGAATAGCATACGCTTTATAGTTCTGTTCTGTTCGTATTAGATTGCTGAAAAGATTAAAAGGCGAATTTATTTGTCTCTGGTTCATCATTAAAGATGGCACAATCTCCTTTTACTCTGCAATAATTGTGCAAACAACATGCTGCTTTTACAACATCAATGGCAGTGTCTACATGGAGTTCCAATGGCCTAGAAAATAGCTGCCATTTTTGAGCCAAAATGCCAAATGTGCTCTATACAACACGTCTTGCACTCCTCAGTCTCTTATTATACTCGTATGTCCTTTTTCTTTCATTTTGCACGGTTACATTAGTAGGAAAAGGTCTCATCAAAAATGTTTATAATTTGAAACCGCCGTCTCCAATACAAACGTGAGGCACTGGCTTTTCTCAACCAGGTAACAGCTTTGACCCAGGAATGTTCAGTAGATTGTTAACATTTTTTTGATAGAATGACGTCCCTTGAAAAATCGTACTGTCACTATCTTTTCCAAAGCTGCCAACATTAATCAAAATAAATTTGTAATCTGGATCCACCACTGCAAGCAACACAATAGTGAAGCTTTGTTTATAGGAAAAATATAATGTTCCCGTATTAGCTGGACATTTTATTGGAGCGGAGCGAGCGAAGCGAGCGAAGCTCCCATGGATCGGCTCGAATGGACTTTGTAACAATGCGCAGATCTCAGCAAGTTCTCAACCGATTTTAGAATTTTTTGTTTTAAAATGCAAAAATTAAATTTCGCTAGGTCGTGACGAAGAGAAAATTTCGAAAAAAAAACTCCGCTCCAATCTATGGTGCAAGCTTAGCCGGTGGCTGACTCTGCATCGACCTAGTATAAACATGTTTTCCATCGATACTGCCAATATAATTTGGAAATCTCCATATCTCATCGAAACCAGCTTCTGCCTCCTTCCATGTTTCTTCAGTCGGCTCTGCCATAATATAGTGGTTGTAATGTTTTCCATACTACTTGACTTGCTTTCTTCACTATTGTACCAACAGTTGTAAATCCCATGCGGTATGAATGGCCAATTGTTTTATAAGTATCTCCTGTAGCAAGGTACTTGAAACATATATTTTTTTTGTTTTTAGGTAATATATGGATAAACAAGTGGAAGAGTCTGAGGGACAACTACAACAAGTTCAAGAAGTATAATGAGTCTTCAACAGGCCAGGCTTATAAAAAGTATAAGGCTTGGCCATGGGCCTCCAAAATGAGGTTTTTAGACGATTTAAATGTTAAAAGACCAACAGAAAGTAATAGTCAACCTTCTCAATCCACCAATCATACCACTTTTCCAACCCACACAGACAACCCTTCGGTGGATGAAACACAAAATACTACATATTCTGAGGACCCGGAATATGAAGATGGTCCAAGCAAACAACTTAGGAAAAAACGATTAAGAACGAGCACAGACTGCAGTGGCTGTAATAAAATAATAGATTATTTAAAAGAAAAGGAACAAAAATCCAAAATAGATGGAGTCGACCATTTCTTTTTAAGTTACGCGCAAACGTTCAAGACATTTTCACCTAGAATGAAAAGTATGCTAAAACTAGAAATGGCTACTCTATTTGCCCGGTACGAGCTACAAGAAGAAGGAAGAGATGCAAGTGCACCTAGAACTAAGCTCCACAAGAGCAATAATTTTTCATCAGAAGATGAACTTTCTAGTGACATGTTGCATGTACAAAGATACAAACGAAACTAGAACGCGAGAATTTGAACCCCACATGTGTGCGTCGGAACTCTTGAGCGGTCAACGGTCACTAGAACGCGGAACTCAAACTGAACTCTGACCGCTCTCGGTCTGCGCAAGCTCTAAATCGTTTATATAATTATTAAATATGTCTCATGATAGTTTTAATAATATCATCATCTGAACCTGATTATTATTAAATACCACGTCCCACCAACCTACTCGGACAGCCATAACGATCTATCGGATGAAGTACGACCCGATCTCTGCCATCAGCGAAAATGGCTCGATTCTTCGACGATGCACTAAACTTTTATACCCGCCTTATACGACCATTATTCGAGCAAATGGCTTATTTAAGCGTGTCCACGTCGTTTAAGGAAAAGCATTTAATTTAAGTCCCAAAATCGAGTTAAATTTTTTGATCGTCGAAGCAGTCGTTATTGCGTCATGGAATATTCAAGACATGACTTCACAGCAACAAAAGAGCAAGGAATAAAAAAGAATACGTTTACAATATACTTTCTATATTTCACTTTCTACATGGAATTGTGGTTTATTCTGATCTTACCTATTTACTATGTTAGGCTATGATTGATGGCTCAGCACTACTCGCGAAGTTGACTGGAGCACAGAATAGATAATCGTGCAAACTGAAGTTAGGCGATCGTGATAGTGGGGAGAGGCACTTCGCTGCGAAAAACCCATGCTTCGGTCAACTTCGCCTCGGCCAACTTCGCCTCGGCCAACTTCGGTCAACTTCGCCTCGGCCAACTTCGGTCAACTCGGTCTACTTCGCGAGTAGTGTGGAGCCGCAATGAGAAAGTTCGATGAAATTAAATGAAATAAAATAATTTATGCAGTAAGTAGGCCGCAAGGGCATTTTTACAAGTCAGATTGTGAATCTACCGGCATTTCCCAAGTGGAGACGGCTGTTGAGAAGAAAGCCGAAAGAAACTCAACAGTAAGTATTTTTTCGTAAATCATTCTTAAAACAATCATTTATATTTTTATGGTATAACTAAATCCATTCGTACACGTGAAAGAGATGTGAGACTCTCCAAATCAATGTTAAGGAAGTAACTAAATTATTTGATGACTTTGTGTGATGTCTCATCCCTCAATGGCCATACGTCAATGTCAATCGAATCGAATCAATCTCCAGTAAGTATAATCCGTGTGCCACACGGCCAAACTGAAACTAGTTTCGCAGTAAACCACTCTTCAAGTTTTTTCTCAGCCGTTGGACAGGAGGTGACGTCACTCCGCGACAGGCAGCATCTGCCGGCGCCGGCGCAGCCCGCTATCTTTTTTCACCTCAAGAACAGGACATTGCGGTTAGGTTAATTTTTTAGCAAGGAAATGGGCGTTTTTGCCTTTCTCCTTGCCTTAAACTGTTCATGAGAATTGATTTATCAGTGGGTACGTAATGTAGAACCTAGATAAGCATTCTAAGCGTCTATTCCAATGATGTTTTATAAAAGATATTGACAGCTGCAATTTTTTCTTCCCGAATCACGGCAGCACACGTTGACATGTTATTTTATTGTTATAGGTGTATGTAACACCTACATTAGCAAATTGCGTAACGGAGAAGGCATTCCTATAACAATAAACAAAAAAGAGACAACCAGAATTTAACTTGACACATAAGCATATGTCACTTTTCAGAGATCAACGAAAGCGTTGCCATGGCAATTGGGCCATTTCACTGCAATTAAGTTGTTCATTTTTGGTGCGCTAGTACCGGCAGAGACAAAATCGAGGGTTGGGAAATGAAACGGATTGGCAAATGAATCATTCGGGAAAAATATTTCGGCAAAAAGGCAGGATACCGCTAGTAACCTACCTACTTATAAAATATCATGGGTCTATTCGTCTTAGATTGTAGTGTAGTGTAATATTACTTCCGTTACACAACACCGCGTCAAAATGCAACCTATTACTATGCTAGTATTTACGTAGAGTACCGCATAAACCTCGAGAGTATTGTATCAACACTATGAACCTCGAGGCTGGTGCATTAAAACAAAAGTAGTGCATTTTGATTAAATTTGAATACTAATTAAGCGAAAACCTTAAGTAAGTAATAATTTTTCGGAAACGTGTGTTACAAACGACAACAATGCCATAAATTATGGCGCAGAGCGCTCAAAATTTCATTTACCCTTTTTAGGGTTCCGTACTCAAAGGGTAAAAACCAGGATCCTATTACTAAGATTCCACTGTCCGTGTTCGGTCCCAACCGACATTACTTTGCATAAAACTGAACGCACCCGAGCTGTCACTTTGACACTTGATTTTGTAGGTCAATCTATTAACCCTTCGAGTGGCAGAAACCGGGAGCCGGACCCCACGTCAAGTGGCAGGCATCCGGGAGCCGGACCTGACAAAACAAGCCGTTGAGTGGCAAGGTTTCTGATTGCATGACAGGAGAAGTGGCACAGCCATCTTGGCAAAATATACCGTTAAGTGGCGGGCCTCCCACGGGTGGTCATCGCGAATTTCCGCATGTTACAAAACATATCTTTTCTCAAAGAACAAAAATAGATGTTGTATATAAACTATATATCGTTGGATTCATCATAAAATGCCATATTTATTGTATAGAAATTAATGCCATTCCATTTATGGAAATTTTGCTAGTCTTGATCAATCGTCGAATGACTAAATTTTAACCACTTTATGTATAAAAATAACTATAATTAGGAAAAAAAACAGTGAACCGTAGAAAAAACTAATTTAATGGCAAATCTATATATTTATTTACACCTATAACCCTTTTTATTACACCTCACTATACAATATTTTCTAACCACAAGGTTTTTAAAATGCTTACGGCTCGGCGGTCGACGCGTGATGGTCGGGGGGGTCGGGAAGATGACGCAATTTCTAACGAACTTTGCTTTGCGCGGCAATTCGACCGTTAGTGAATGCCGTCCTTGTTTAGTGACGAATGCATCTTGAAAGTGTGAGCAAGCAAGATATAGTTTTAACGGTTTTATTTCGGGTGCGAAATAAGACATCGCACAGGGTCCGGGAGCCGGATCCTGCCACCCAACGGCTTGTTTTGTCCGATCCGGCTCCCGGATCTCTGCCACTTGACGTTGGGTCCGGCTCCCGGTTCCTGCCACTTAACGGTAAATTTTGTAAAATAGACGCGCCACTTCTCCTGCCATGCAACTGGTGGCGCTGCCACCTGAAGGGTTAATAGAACTTGTCGACTTCCGGTTCGTGTCTTAAGATGGCCGCATGCGTTTAAGTTTCGTTGTTCATTATTTATTCATTTTAGTTGTTCAATGTGTAGTATTGATAGCGTAATTGTGCAGTGATCTAACGTATGAGTGAATAGCTAATGAAGAATTCAACTTGAAGCGTTCATAGCCCTTCCTGGGTCAAGGCCCGATAGTCCGCGTGGTTTTTTGTAAATCGCTATCACTTTACAAAAAGCACGATTTTTTCAACACCGTACAACGTGGTATCAATCCTCTATCTAGTCGCCTAGTGCGATTGGCAACGAGACATTGGCAGTAATGGTCGGTTAACTGTGACCGGTTGCCATTTTTAAAAAATATAATAGAATAGAACTTGTCTGTCACTTGAATTTAACTTGCACACATGTGATGAGATTTTTTGGAATTTTGAAGCGTTTTGGAAGGCACATGTTTGGTGCTCGCTTTTTGCAAATATTTGTTGTAATCGAGTGATTTGTGGCATAAGGCACCTCGATAATATTTGACGTGAAAATTGTGGTTTGAACGGACTGGTGTACGGGCGGCGCCTTCGGCTCACAGCAAACCATATTCGCACATACATTAACACATACACATACACTTACTCACCTTTGCTGGAATTGGATTGCATCGGCTCGAATGGGAAGGTTAGTGTTTTAGATATAAGTTAGAATTAAGTAAAGAGGCGCGTAGCGCGACCCCGCTTTTGTACTCGCCCGAATTACGTTTTGCTGGTTACACAGGTTGATGGGCCCCCTGTTACCCGTAGTCTGGGGCGGGAACAAAACATTTTTGGTAGCAGAGCGTGGTTTGTTTTGATTTGATCCACTTTGATAAAATTTGGGTAATTTTTTTTTGGTTAGAAAACATGTTTTGAGGTTAAAAGTTTTGACTAAAGCTGGTTAAAATTACATGTTTTTGATTTGAATAAGGTCAATTTGCATATTATCAACAACACGGGAGTTGTTTTTGGTAGATAATACTAGTTTAGTGCTCAAATTAAGTGTAAGTTTCAACTTGTAATAAATTGTGTGTCGGTGAACTTTTCTTTGTACCTATGCTAAGAAAGTAAAATTATTGGAATAAACTCAAATCAGTATAGTTTTATAGTGTTTTTGGAGTTAAAACAAGTATCATATTTTGTTGTGATTGCATGTCAAGTTGAAACATTGAATTATTGAATTATTTGCAAATATTATTAGGGCACTTTAGAAATTGACCTTTGGACTTTGATATTAAATGTTATAATTTGTTGGCAGTTTTATAATTGGTAAACCGCCAGTGTGACTGTATTGTATTAATATTGTTATTGGGTAAGAAATTCTACATAATTAATTTTAATTAATTAATTTATTGATTTGTTTGAGAATTTCACTTTGTGTTTTGTTTGAATTCAATATGGCAGCGGTATTTAAGACAGCAATTCGCGCGGAGTTACGTTGGTTTACGTCTGGGGCTGCTCTGGTGGACAGAGAAGACCGAACTGACGCATTGTTAGACAGGTTCGAACAGATTAGGGACCGCGTTGATAGGGCGCGACATAGTTTTGAAAGCTATCTCGGTAAGATTGAAGGCTCTGGGCCCGAGATGGCACAGCATGTTCTACGCGAGGCAGCTGAAGTGGAACGAGATTATGACCAGTGCATTGAGCTGGCAGATAAAATCGTTCAGCGTGCAAAGGAGATATTGAGAATTCGGACCAGCGGGGTCCGTAATGAGGGAAATTCTGCAATTAGACCCACTCCAGAATTGGCAGCACGACTTCCTGCGATAAGCATCCCACCGTTTGACGGAAACCTGGACCAATGGACCAGTTTTATTGACCTGTTCGATAGTTTGGTACACGCCCGAAAGGACTTAACGGACTCTTTGAAATTGGCGCAGCTGATAACAGCTTTGAAAGGTGAACCAAGTGACCTGGTGGCACACTTGTCGGTCACCGATGAAAATTATGAAACCGCGCGCACACTGTTAAGAAACAGATATGAGAATGTGCGAAGGCTTGCGGATGCCATGATGGCAAAAATTTGGAATATTCCCCGGATCGCCCAGGTATCAGACATCAGAATGAAAATGCTGAATCCTGTTTTGACAGCGACCAAAGCTTTGGGGAAACTTGGCTTGCCTGTGGACCAATGGTCCTATATGTTACTGAGTTTTTTGTTGAACCGGCTACCTGCTGATGTCCGGGCGAGATTTGAGAACCAGTATGGAGGAGACACCGCCCAGCAATTACCGGCCTTCAGTGACATAGTGCTATTTTTGGAAACGGAGTGTCGCCGTGCTGATACTTCGAATTTACCTTCCACCTCGAGACCAGCTGTGCCCTCAGGGGGCCAGATGGGAATTGTTGCTCAAAGGGGAAACTGGGGAAAATTGACACCTCGACCAGCGAGGCCCAGTCAATACAATGTTGGCACGGTGGAACCTGACCCCTGCTTGTACTGCAAGAAACCAGGCCATCGGGTGCCTGCCTGTTCGACGTTTCTTGCCCAGAGGGTCGAGGGTCGCCGGAACATTGCAAAGCAAAGGAGGTGGTGCTTCGTGTGTTTGGACCCACATTTTGTTCGGGACTGTGCCCACCCCCAGGTGTGCGGTCATGTGGCGGGAAGCACCACCACATTTTGTGCATGAACCGCAACGGGACCTCTAAGCCTCCCGCTGCCCAGGGTTCACGCAGCACCCCTGTCCGGAGTCGGCACCCGGCCGACCAGGGGTATTTGGATGATGGGGAAGGCGGGGAAAATTCGACCCCCCCGCATTCACAAAATTATGCTGCGGTCGCGCGCTCACCCGCGCCCTCACGGCGGGCTCCCACGGGCGGGTGGCCGCGCTCACCCCCTCCTCGGTCGGCGCCACGGATGTCGCCGCCGCTGGCCGAGCGACTGCGCCTGGAATCGCGACCTCCCGCGTTCGCAGGCCGGAGACGAGGGTACCAGGCGCCGCAGATGGCGCAACCAGCGCGACGCGCGTACCAGCCTGACTGGGATCCGCTCGACCGGTTCGAGCGGCCCTCCCACGCGGAGCAGGACGCCACGCGGTATCCCTGCTAGGGGTACGCCGCCCATGCATCGACCACCGCCACACCCCTCGAGACCGTGTTGCCCACGGCCTCGGTTTGTGTGTGGGGTCCTGGCGGAGGATCAGTTCGTGTGCGCGCCCTACTGGATACGGGCGCACAGGGCTGTATTGTATCCAAACGGTTGATGCAACGGATGGGCTTGGTCTTGAGACCTCACCCGGACGGTGTCCGGGGGGTCGGCAACACATCAGTGTCAAACCTGGTAGGACAGGTCACGTTCACCTTTGGGCCGAGTCCCACCTCCCATGCGAGGACTACAGCTCCCGCATTGGTTTTGGAGGAGGTGGTGGGGGGGCAGAATGTTGATAATCCGCACATGTTGTCAGTTCTTGGCGTTCAGTATCGACCAGTCCAGGATGTGTTTACCTATCGGGTGGAATTGGATACCCCGAAGGTCTGGACAAAGCGGCTTGTTCTGTCTACGGTGGCCAGAACGTACGATCCAAATGGATGGATCTCGCCCGTCATCTTCAAGGCCAAAGCGTTTATGCAGCGCCTGTGGGCAGCCCCGATGGGTTGGGATGATGCGCCTTCCGGAGATTTGCTGAGCGATTGGGAAACCTACTTTTCTACGCTCCCGGAGATAAACCAGGTCGAACTGCCGCGTAAGTTCCTTCCCGCAGGGAAATACAGAGCAACACTTCATGGGTTTTGCGACGCCTCCGAGCGAGGATATGCGGCTGCCGTTTATTTGCGAACGGTCAGCTCCGCCGGAGCGGTCGACGTGCACTTGGTAATGGGAAAGAGCAAGGTGGCCCCGCTTCGGACTCGTTTGACGATCCCGAAGCTGGAATTGTCGGGTGCAGCTCTTCTTGTGCGATTGTTGAATCATGTAGCCTCGACCTTGAAGGACACCGTGAACCTTGAGGAGAGTGCCTATGCATGGACTGACAGCCAAATTGTCTTGTGTTGGCTGAAGTCGTCGGTCCACACATTGGAGGTTTTTGTGGCCAACCGTGTCTCGCAGATACAGAACTCTGAGACTGCTTTGGTTTGGAGACACGTGCCAGGTGAATTGAACCCATCGAACGTGGCGTCTAGGGGTTGTAACGCCACTGAGCTTGTTGCCCACCCACTGTGGTGGAAGCCAGAATGGCTCAATAGCCAGGCCAGCGTGACTCCATCTCCAATGAGATGGAGTCACGCTGGCCTGCCAGTTGTGTCATTGGAACCCCATCGTCGGGATTGAAGATCCACCTTGTCGAGACCGCTCCAGGGACGGACCCTGCTTGGTTGCTAGCGCGATATAGTTCTCTCGACAAGCTGGTTGGAGTGACCGCCTGGGTCAAGCGATTTATTCACAATTGTCGCCACCCTGACAATCGGCTACACACCAGTGTTCTCGCTTTTGAAGAGCGGAAAGCAGCCCTACATCACTGGATTCGGGTTGTGCAGGAGGAACACTTGGGGGACGTATTGGAAACCCTGCGGAAGGGTCGCCCCAAACTTAGACGAGCGATAGCGCGTCTCAACCCGTTCATTGACGAGTCTGGAATACTCCGGGTTGGAGGACGGCTTCGCAATGCTAACTTGCCTTATTCGGCGCGCCACACCATGCTGTTGCCTAAGAAAGGGCACTTGGTAGAATTGTTGGTGAATGATCGCCACCTTAAGAATTCTCATGCTAGCTGCAATGCACTCCTGGGCATTCTGCAGCGAGAATTTTGGATACTGAACAGCAGATGCGTTGTACGGAGCATCGTGTTCCGGTGCTTGCCTTGCTATAGGCTCAAGGCAGCCACGATGCAGCCTCAGATGGGTGATTTGCCACCTGACAGGGTCACCCCGGCTAGGCCGTTTGAGAGGGTAGGGACGGATTTTGCCGGCCCTTTCTTGGTTAAAACGTCGCGACTCCGAAATGCGAAGAGTGTAAAAGCGTATTTGTGCGTTTTCGTCTGTCTGTCCACCAAAGCCGCTCATCTTGAATTAGTTGCTGATCTTTCGACGGAGGCCTTTATTGTGGCCCTAGATAGGTTTGTAGCCCGTAGGGGACTCCCGTCTCTGATCCGGTCAGATTGCGGAACCAATTATAAAGGTGCCGACCGTTATTTACAAGATGTTGTGAAACTTTTGTTTGAAAATAGAATTGACATTGGTACAAATACAAACCTCTCCCGTCGGGGTGTCACCTGGACGTTTGACTCTCCGGGGTGCCCCCATTGGGGAGGTATTTTTGAAGCTCTTGTAAAGCAAGCTAAGACTCATATGTATAGGGTCATAGGTCAAACTATTTTGACTTTTGAAGAGCTGGCGACGTTGTTTTGTAGAATTGAGGCAGTCCTCAATTCCCGCCCGTTGTGCCCGCTCAGCTCCGATCCAAATGACCTGGAAACGTTGATTCCAGGCCATTTCTTGATTGGTCAGCCACTTGTAGCCCTGCCGGAGCACCCCCTCAGGGAAGTAAATACCAATCGTTTGTCGCGCTATCAAATGCTGCAACAAATGGCTCAGAATTTTTGGACCAGATGGTCATTAGAGTATTTGCATGTTTTGCAGCAGCGCCTCAAGTGGACTGACAAAACCAATCCCCCCAGTGTTGGAGACCTCGTGTTGGTTAAGGATTCCAACCTACCGCCACTGCGTTGGCGCCGGGGGCGAATTGTTAACTTGTATCCCGGCAAGGACGGGACCCCTCGATTTGCTGAGGTCATGGTGGGGGATTCGGTTCTCAAGCGAGCGGTAGCAACGCTATCGCGCCTTCCTCTTTTATAGCGGAGCAGCTTAGAGCTGTTCCGAGGCGGGTGATTGTTCGGTCCCAACCGACATTACTTTGCATAAAACTGAACGCACCCGAGCTGTCACTTTGACACTTGATTCTGTAGGTCAATCTATTAATAGAACTTGTCTGTCACTTGAATTTAACTTGCACACATGTGATGAGATTTTTTGGGATTTTGAAGCGTTTTGGAAGGCACATGTTTGGTGCCCGCTTTTTGCAAATATTTGTTGTAATCGAGTGATTTGTGGCATAAGGCACCTCGATAATATTTGACGTGAAAATTGTGGTTTGAACGGACTGGTGTACGGGCGGCGCCTTCGGCTCACAGCAAACCATATTCGCACATACATTAACACATACACATACACTTACTCACCTTTGCTGGAATTGGATTGCATCGGCTCGAATGGGAAGGTTAGTGTTTTAGATATAAGTTAGAATTAAGTAAAGAGGCGCGTAGCGCGACCCCGCTTTTGTACTCGCCCGAATTACGTTTTGCTGGTTACACAGGTTGATGGGCCCCCTGTTACCCGTAGTCCGGGGCGGGAACAAAACAGTCCGTCTGTCTGTCACCTACGGGGCTAGCATAATATCTTGCTGCGACTTACCTGTCTCGATCAAACGGTATTGACAGAAAAGTGACAAGTAATATTTCTCGCGCGACTAAGAGTTTCTACGGGACTAGACGTGCTAGCTGTATCTCAATCGTGATAGCTAGACGGTTAAAATTTTGAGATGAAGCATTTTTGTGGTTGCTACAACAAGAAATAGTAAAAACAGAATAAAGTAAATATTTAAGCGTGTTTCCCATCCAACAAACGTGATTTTTTTGCCGTTGTTTATTTGATGGTTGAGAACCCTTCGTGCTCGACTCCGACTCGCGCTGGGCCAGGTTCTTTATTAACGAATGATGACGTCTATAAACTGACTATAAATTTAACAATAGCTTCCACTTCCAACTAGCAACGATTATATATTTCAGTGGTAAAAAGGGCGACCGCCCTTTCTCGATGTCCGTTGAAACTTACGAATGATAACAGCAGATGCGCGCATGACAGTGTACTTACCCCGTTGATGGATCTCTGCATAATTACAATGCTCAATTAATCTCCGGCTGTGTCACAAGTCAAGACAGACCCGCGGGTGATTATAGTCTTTGAGTGACGGCTTTACTTACGACGGCTACTGTTAGGGCCAAGTGGAGGGCTGAGGATGTCACTAGACCTTCCCTAACTAGACTAGATATCTCTCTCCCTCTCTCTCTCCCTCTCTCTCTCTCTCTCCTCTCTCTCTCTACAAGAATGCGCTCATCCAAAGGTTTCCTCGATTAGTCAACGAATATTGTATTCGATTGGCCGCCGCTGCGACTGATCGGCTCTCCTGATGGCGCAATCGCGAACCGATTCGACGATACAGTGCGTCAACTGCCAAAATGCAATTTGTTTTTTACACTTGTCTCGCTCGCTCCCGATAAGAACCTCTCAGTTTTCACCCACACCCGAATCGCAATCTCAGATTGTACTCGACTTGCGATATTCGACTTCTACGACGTGAGTAAATTTTGATATGTCTCAGACACACGGCAGTTTTCTATGTAAAATAGCTTCCTGAAGTCTTAGTCTTATCTTCAGGTCAACTTTTTGAAAGCGGTTCCATAACCTGAGTACATGACTGCGAGTACTGCGACTAAATAATATTTCAATCCCAACAACCGTCGCTTCGAGCAACGTGCATTCATTTTTCAACTACTCCGCTACCTAAAGGTTGTCTGGAAGAGATCGCTATTTAGCGATAAGACCGCCTGTTGTTTACCTCTGCCTGTTATATGAATGTATCTCATGTTGTGTTGTATATTCCTTGATGTTGGAGGTGTGCAATAAAGAGTATTTGTATTTGTATTTGTATTTTGTGCGCCGCCCGCTGCAACTTTCAGAAATATCAGAAGATATTCAAATTATAATCACGTTTCATTAAAATTCAACACCCTTAGCCTCGCCTCGAAGCCCCGGTTGGTCGGAGCCGAGCATTTGTCGGCGCGAGCTGTTCCGATGACGTCTCAATTTCCTGAATCTGGAGCTCGTTACCGAGGGTTCTGTTTATCCTTATTATTGTTAACGCGTTTCGTTTGTTTAAGTTTTCTGCAAAACATCCCCAGACGTTTATTTAACGGATCAACCGTGACCAAAGTGACGATAAAGGAGTGATATTCGCCAATATTCTAACTAGGCCGGTGATATTTTGTCGTAAACGTATTTTTTTTGGAATCATACAAGCCGAAGGAAGAGCGGAAAACTGCCTGAAACCACCCATTTATTTCAAACTAGCGGCCCGCCCCAGCTTCGTACAGAACCTCTAAAATTATCAGTGTTTCTCTACTATATTATGCATGTATTATACATAAATATAAACCTTCCGCTTGAATCACTCTACCTATTAAAAAACGCATTCAAAATCCGTTGCGTAGTTTTAAAGATCTAAGCATACATTAGGGACAAACAGACAGACAGACAGCAGGAAGCGACTTTGCTTTATACTATGTAGTGATATAAAATACTTGGATTGACTATTCTCGCTTAGGTTCAGTAGGAACTCGGAAAAGAGACAATTTTGTAACTCAGCCTGAGTTGATACAGTCAGTAAAAGACTATTCGTTTTATTTATATAAATACAATAAAGCAGCTAAAAGAGCTAGCACGTGTCACATTCATTACACGTCATTTGCGATCAAAAATAAAAGCAGAACATTACTATTTGTTTAGGTACCTTCGTATTACTACATATTCTGGGCTTATGTAAAAGGAAAAATACACGTAGACATTTACTGGAATATTCAGGCTTGATTTTTCTGTCACAGCGGAATATTTTTGAGACAAGAATGTCCCAATTACCCTCCATCCGGCGCCATTTCAATATTCCTCCTTTGAACTCCCTTCGTTTTCGTTTTCACTAAAAATTCACCGAAAAAACTCTTTGTCGTCACAGCAGTTACTTTACCTTCCCAAACAGAGATTCAATCATTTATAACCCAAAGTAATCAGAGCTAAGATTCACTTTAGTCCAACGCTGCGACTACCTTAGATTATCGCTCTGGAGCCCTTTGAGAAGTTCATCTTGTGTCTCTGAAAGAAGAATGGTTTTCCTTTGAACGAGCGCTGAGCAAATTGTGTCGAAGCCTGGGCAATGTTAATATTTCATTTGAGTTGAGTTCATTTATAGAATCTGAAGGTTGATAATTCCTCACTAGATTGGGTTCAGATTTCCCCCCAAATTGTGTTGTTTCACGAAAGGAAAGCTACGGTACCGATCTTTATTATTTCTTTGTTGCACTCTTTGCCGACATACCCCTTAAACGAAGCGTGAAGAAGCATCTCTCGGGTCAGCTTGGCAGTGTCAACTGAAGGCACCATTGGTTTCATGTTAGTTGCGATTGCGACTTGGGCTCTGATTTTTGCTTACCATCAGGCGGAGTGAAGGGAGTGAAGCCACGTTGTTGCACCAACACATCACCAACATAAAAAAAACTAGGATGTCGCCGAGCTTGATAATGGTCACGCAGAAACAAAGGTATTTTATTTATTTATTTAAACTTTATTTAACAAAACAAAAGTCAGTACAAATGGCGGACTTAATACCAAATTTCAACCAAACAGAGATACTAGAATTTTTTAATAGATATAACAATACTTGCGATACTTGCAAAATTTTACTCAAAATCCCTATCATTATTAAAACTATATTGTCCTTGTTTCACCTAATCAACGGAATCAGCAATCGATCTGTCGCAGAGACAGTGGCCGGAAAGAATGTAATTACGCTACTTTATGTCGTTAAAATGCCAAGTCTTTATAGTTACTAGAATGCCATGCACATCTTACGAAATTCTTTCACGTATTTTATAGACAGATGAAACTGCTTGCTGCGTTTTGATTCGTGCACATTTGAAAGTTTGAACATTATTATGTTCACATTGTTATGTTATGAGATATTTCTCTAATGACTTATTCAATTCACATGGTAGAGATCGTCTAAGCTGAAATGAAGCGCCCCACCTCCGCATTTGAGCGTTGTCGGAGTTATCACCCGAATCGTCTTGTACGCATCCAGCATGTTTAGCACAACTATCCTTCGCGACTCTTGTCGCGCGACATAGCGCTACCCGTCACTCTCTCACATTACTGCACAGAAAGAGACGAGTAGGTATCTCGCGCGATAAATAGTCGCGTATGACAGTTAGAGAGAGGTGTAAATCATAGTTCACGGAACAGACGCTCCCACACAGATGAAGCGTCGTTATTAATATTTACACTCACAATCTAAATCAAGTAATTAAATAGTGGGGGCGTCATTTCAGCTTATAGTAAGACTACTCTAACTCTTCCAAGCAAATGAACCAGCCATAAACCTACGAGTGCAAGTCAGCCATAAACCTACGAGTTCCAAAATGAAAAGGGCAGTTGTTGAGATAATATAATCGACCACGGGCAGTAATTCGCGAATTCTCCGTCTATTGGCGATCAACAAAAACCCGAAGGCGCTGATTTGGCAAAAATGGCTGGTGCGGTAACGAGGAAATATTAATTACGGGGTGGTCGGGTCGGGTCGACGCTGAGTTATGGCGACGGGCGGCCCAGCGGACCCCGGGTTGGCTGGGGTGCAGTGACTGTGGTTACAGATGAATCCTACCAAGAGATGTGCCGTTCTCGAGAGCGATCCACATTCCACACCTTTAATCCTACCTAAAGTGTGAAATTGTGCGAGGATTTGTGATACTCTGTAACACGTAAACTGCCGGAGGAGTTAAATGAAACTTGGCGCAAAGATCAGATAACCTATTTAATTATATGATAATCCTGCTGACACGTATGATACCCTAGGTACCCTAGGTTCACACCTTCATTACCTACTCTTTAATTGTCCTAACAATTAATGTAAAAGGTAGGTTAACGCCGCATTTATATCAGAAATAATTTGACGTTGTGGTGTACCAATGCAACAACAACAAAAAGAAAACTTATTGAACACAAAGGGCCCAAGCGCTGTTTTCTTTTTCTTGTTCATTTCATTACGCCCGTAAATTTCGGGTAATCGGGTAACCGCGGCATCACCCACCAGAGGGCGTAATTTATAATACGCATCACATTCTCCGGAACCACTCTGCTAATGAAACACTCACCAAATCCAACTGTGATTCCAGGGGAGAAGTATCATTTTACGGAAGCAGCAAAAATGTCATAGATTATAAAAATTGGTTAAGCAAAATGCCCATAACAGTTCCGTCAAGCAGACTTAAATCGTTGCGTACGTTCGCCACTTCTTGTGACATCCGAGGACACGGAGATCCTTGTATAACGGAGCTCAGGCTATGCTGGTCGGATCATACGCTGGCCAGAGGGAAGGGAGCTCCATGGCGCCGAGTTCGAGATCCGTTGGGAGGTCTAGTAAGAGTGGTAGTTGTGTATTTGTTCTGTTATCGAATGCAGCGTGCAGGCGCAGATTGCCGGGCATTAACCCCGAGAGATAAGGCGCACTTCACCGCGATACTCACAGGGTCAAAACGTCGTATGTCCGTCACTGAGACATACATTGGTAGTCCTTTCGCTCAGTGAGGCTGTGAGGCTGTGCTCGTTATGCGTCGATTTGCCGCTTCTTCGATATTTTGTTTATTTATGAACGAGATTATGGTTTCGCCTTGTTTACCTGTTCGTGTTTTAGATCTCACACTCCATTGATTCGTTGGGTTCCCTGGTGCGTAAGTTTAAGTCTTTTTTGTTTTTTGGTATGTATTTAATATTTAGGTACTTGTATTGTCTCCAATTTTGTAGCCTGCCAAGCAATCACGCGGATGTTGTTAATAGTAGAGATGTTAGACACTTAGTAAAAAGACATTACGTGCTACGGAACTTGCTTGAATGCTAACTGGATTACCGGGATACGATGGAAAACCTTGATATAATTGGATCCAAATCGATAATTCCCACGTTTCATGAGTAATACCCGCTATGTGTAATGCAAACCGTTAAAGAAATTCAGTTTTTTTGAAACGATATAACATGATCTGTTGTGTAAAACAACTGACATTGATATTCTGAAAAGGAAGGGAGAGTTTTATGTTACTTTTATCGTGATAAATGTTAACATTTCACCCAATAACACTCAGTCAAAGGGATATTTCAGTAATTACTTACATTTTATAGTTACATCCTCACAAAGATCAATACCAGTTCAATAACACGGCATGGAACTTTTCGGAAACGTTAAAACACTGATAACAAAGGCAAATTCCAGTTAAGGCCCGTTGTTGGCAGTATGCAGACATTGCTCATGCAACAAAGAGATGCATTACAAGCGATGCAAGAGATGCATTGCAAGCGATGTAATTAGCGAAATTGCGGAGCACAAAGAGCGCTGCCGCGGGTGGAATAATGCGCTATGGGCTGGCGCTCACTGCAGAGGGACCTACCTCTTTTTTTGGGAATTTCATGCTTTCTTTTCATCTTTTGTAAGATAATAATGAGTACTGCTATTGTTTTCCATATACACAGAGCAATCCGATTGGTTATTAAGTATGTAAAGGCACAGAATGAAACAGTAAGTAAAGTTTTGAATTTAAAACTATTCATATTTTTGTCCCTTTGTTTGTCTAGAGTCTCTAAGAGCTCGGGGAACAAAAAATAAAATAATATAAGTAAAGTACTTACATAGATATGCAGTTGTTCATAGGGAAATCTTCATAGGTAATTTTCTTAACTAAAATCTGAACCATAATTCCGTAATCATAATTTTATGGATCAGATTCTCCAAATGAGGATGATTATCCTTACCGATATTTTTTATAAGTATGAGTGTACGTTGCGTTGAATAAGGAGAAGCAAACAAAACACTCGCATTTACTTAACATGGCGTCGATTCACGGAGTTGTGACGTTCAAAAATGACTAACGGAAGGCAATCGCAAAAGTGCACTTATACTGTCCGGCCGCCAAATATTTGATCCACGTCGTAAAGGACATCCCTGTCCCTATTAAACTATGCATTAGGGCCCAGGATGCCCAGGGATACTGAACCTTCTCCAGTCCAAATAGTGGTGATATTCCAGGAATAGTTTAACAGCGCAAGGTACCCTGTAATAGAGTTAGCGATGTAATTATGTTTGAGTCTATATTTGCCTTGTTTATGACTCAGCGATCAAGCGGGGGGTGAACGAGGATGAATCCACCAACAGAAATAGATAGGTTTTTTAAACCCTCTTGAAGTGAAAGCTTCTTTGATTTGTTAGCATAGGACGAGTTTGTTTAATCATGTAAGGGTCGGCTGTTTCAATAACTGAGGTACATCTACATGCTGTGTCTTCTCGGAAGAGTTAGTAGTTAGTCTTAGACTAAAAACACCAAGTATCAGTAAAATACTTTTTTATTACGATGTCGATACTACAGCGAGGAGCGCGGGAGTCTATATCGTGACAGTTCTAGGGATGCTATAGTGTTGGCCGTATCGCCAGCACATACATTCGCACGATCAATTAACACTTAGTTACGTTACATCTATCTGGCGTCTTAATATCTTCAACAAACTCTAGTTTTATTCAGAGCACTAGTACCATGCTCCCATTCAATATCATTTAATTTCTCAGTTATATATTATAATTTATCTGGCGCACAATGAAACACGTATGATGAAGTTCCACCAATATCAGATTTTCCCTTTCTGATATTTTTCATTTCCGACCGCTTTTCATCTCGTCTCGTCTCCTCTATTGTCACCTATAAATAAACAGCAAAATATGAAACATATTTCCTCACGAACGTTATAAGGACTCGCGAGTTTATTCGCGTAATTTCTTATTTTGGGAGCATTGTGAGGCAGCGCGCTCACAACGCGCAATATTAAATTCTTGAGGCAACAGCTATTCGTCTTTTGTAAGTTTTGGAATAAAGCTCTGTAGCGGCAATCGCGGCGATATTAATGACAGGCAAATTTAATAACCACTGACTAATGTGGCGTTCTGAAGCCTCGTTTAGTAACGGCTGGCATACGGTAGGTACTGGCATGGTGAGTGGGGTAGCGTAGGGAACAGAGATTAGTGGCCAGGGAAGTAAGCATGCGTAGCATAGCGTCCAAAAGTGTACAACTTCGTACTTGCTTAAAAGAAAATTAAGGTCAGTAACGATAATATTAAAGTAAAAAATCCTTTGTTTTTCTTATCTCAGAAAATACTTTTGCTAGGAGAAATCTAGTCCTGAAACTACCATAAATATGAACAAGTGTTTGACTCGTTGGTTTGTCTAACTAAAATTGCGGTATAGTTAAGAACGTACGTGATTTTTCGTTAGAAACAATTTACCCGATGAGAATTAACAAAAAAAATCGTTTAATTTTCCATAAATATACAATTACCCAACAAAGAACCTTATTCGTCGTAATATTCACTGAGCTGCCGTAACTGCAATAGGTGAACTGGCATATTAACTTAGCCGTTGGCGCTGTGGATTTGTGAAATAATGAACTTTATTCTGCAAGTAGGCCACAAGGGCACTTTTACATGTCTGAGTCTACCGGCATTTCACAAGAGGAGACCACTGTTGAGAAGAAACGCCAAAAGAAACTCAACAGTCAGTCACTTTTACTATTACAGTAATATGAACTTAACTATACGTAGTTCTCGAAGAAAACATATTAAAAGTGTATTATAAGATATAAATGAGGAAAAGTGTGTTTTTGTAATTAAGCAGCAAGCTATGCCTCCTCGCAATTTGTACACAATCGGTATGGTCAAGCAAACTGGCCTGCCTGAACGCGGCACAAGCAGCGGCGAAACGCTGGCGCCTGAAAATGAAACGAAACAACGTCGTAAATAATCCCCGCCCGCAAACCGCAGAACACTTTCTGTACTTAACAAATGAGAACCAGACAAATGACAGAAGCTGGATTACTTCTTAATGTAAAGCGAGGAGAGGTCGTGACGAGTCTTGGTTTTACTTGGTAGGTCACGACAAGCCTTCAGGTTAATTGATGGAAAGCATAATGCAAACATAAAAGGTTACACGTGTGTTTGTTACTCAAAAGCTGGTGAAATTCTCATGGAGGACAGGTATGGGTTGTATGATCCGTTTTTGATTACAACTGCGCTGCTTGTCGGCTTTATGAATGTCACAATGTCAGGTGTCAATAACTCGATTCCCACCATTCCCTGCTACCTGTGGAACTTCATCAAAGATATATTTGATGCCACAGCACTGGGTCATGTTAGGTATTAACTTTAGATTTTCAGGACCAGATAAAATTGTCTATAAGATACGTCTCGCCACTGCCGCATGTATTCGTCTTACTTACTGAGAGCTCCAAACCAAATAGCAAGTTGCGTCGGCAAGTACTTGGGAGCTCGTTACCTTGTCCCATTTACCCGGCGCGAGGCCGCACCGAAACTGTATAAAGACTGAACTGTTTTGCTTTAATTTCGGGATACCATTCAATACGATCCAAATCTGGGGCAAGATTCGACGTTGCTGATGATATTCTTCATAAACTCGTCACTATATATGTCTACTGTAGATAGTCCAAGTACTTAATCGTAATGACATTCGTCCTCATTGAGATTAATAAGGTCGTTAAATTCGAACTACCTTGTCGTATTGATAAAGTGGAAATGACAAGTACCACCAATAAATATGTAAAATCCTACATATTAAAACGTATAATGGAGAACACGAAATCCTGTGAACCATCCTTGTGTTTAATGAACAAAATGTTCGATGCATATGTTTAAATTTGTTCTTTCGTCTTTTTTTTAACGTCAATTTGTCAGTGTCGCTTTGTGCAGTTCTATTCTAACAGCAAGGCCGGATATATGCCTTTAAATACATGGCTGACTGGCCGTGATAGAGATATAGACTGCAACAATACCTCATCGAATTGGGGTCCCGTACGCCGAAGGCTTTAATTTCAGAGCTCCCAATGATCCTCATTTCCCGTTCGGGAGCGAAAACAATCGCCATCCACGAGGGGGCAGAGATTTATTTAAATAGTGTCATTGGACTTCGCATTTAAATAATGGCTCGGGAAACTCCCAACTGCGAGAAATGACCGTTTTTTGCGACGCGGCGATTTCAGATTCATATTGAACTGTTTTCCTTTTTTAAACCTTATTTACGATGAATGGTTATCCCCGTTGTATTTGTTCAGTGTGGTTGTACCTTTTGCCTGCGGGATTTCAGGGATAAATTAATGTGGCGTGTTACGAATTTACGATTGACATGTGACAAATTCAATGTCTCTGATTCTCGGAAAACCGTGAATATCTTTTATATTTTTGTTTTCTGGTGATAACATTTTAATTTTACATCCATTTTCGTTTTATGGAAACTGGTAACTGCCGTTTGCATTTTCGCGTTGTTTCGACTCGATCTTCAATTTTACACCAATAAAAAATATATAGCTGTATGACATTTTCCATTTAATTTAGATTCATATTCAATTGTTTTCCTTTTTAAAACCTTCTTTTAGTATAATGTTATTGATTGATGATTGACATGTAACAAATCCAATTAACCATTCACAAAAACCGTTATTTTCGATTGCTCTTTTATACTTTAGTTTTCTTTTGATGGCATTTTAATTTAACTTTCATCTTCATTTTATAGCATTGGATTAATTTCTCGCCTGGTGTAAACCCTAGATTTTAAGTAAAAAAAAAACAAGCTGTTTGCTTTCTTCTTAATCGTAGCCGCATAGCCGATGGCACCTTATCTATCTACGTTATCCACCATAATAAAGCTTTCCATATTATTAGCGTTGTTTCTATTTACAGTTTATCTCAATCGGTGGCTAGCTGGCGAGGCGTCCACGGAACCGGATTCATCAAGTGACGTGATGTGATCCTTAACCCTAATGACCAGCATTGTTCCACGCACGTGCGCGTGACGTCACACGCCGGTTTGCCAATTCGGCGGCGGCTAAACTTCAGCATTATTCAAAGGTAATGATGCGGCGGACGGCTGAGAACACTTTAATTACAAGTTGTGTATCAACCGGGCCTCGGTAATAAACCAAAAGGCGAACGACCCCGCCTGAACACGCGAAAGATTCTACTTAGAATTTAATTTATTTTCTACTCCGTAATCATGCACCGTGTGCATTTTCTTGTGTGAAACTAATTCATTGATAATAATTTGGGAAAAGTGCGCAGAGAAATTTACAATGAATCAGTTGTGTACCTATCAATAATCCTTTATTAATAATGGTTTGGAACAATTGAAACTTATAAATTTATCGCTATCAATTTAACACTATCTCTGACTGATCCCCTGTGAATACCCTTGATGGAATATGAATGAGTTAGGAATGTAATACACACCTCATAGGAAAAGACTGCTCATTTTGGCAGATAAATTAAACAATACCTACAAAGTATATGATCGTGACTACGAGTTGCGTGTTGAGGGGTGCCAAGCTGTACAAAACTAACACGATTATTAACTATTCAAACTAACAACACCATTCGGTAGTTTTACTATGGAACAAACATCATTACGATTCAGTCAAATTACATAATTTGCTTAAAATATTACAGGCTTCCTTAGTTACGAGTACCATCAGTAGTTCCATAGGTCAGGGCAGCGGGTCCTTGGCCCCCCAGCCAGCTTCCATGATACCCTTCAGCTCGTACTTGTGGACCGTCGCGAAGATCTCCGCCTTGGCCAAGCTGAGGTGGTACGGGCTCATAGCCTTCAGAGGCGGCGCCAGCGCACCAAGAAACGCTTCCACCGCCTGCGCTTGCGACGGATACGATCTCGAGACAGTAGTAGAAGACTTTTCGAAAAATTCGTAGTCTACCATCGATTCAGACTGATCTGCTTCAACGTCGCTCTGATCGACTTTAATATTAGATATCTCCGACTGGTCTGGCGTTTCTGACGTTACTTGTGTGTCTGAGTCTTTGTTTTCGTCTTCTACAGAAGCGTCGTTGCTGATATCATCGCCTTGTGTGTCGTCGTCGTCCGGCTGATCCTCCCTGTCGTCCGGCTTGGGCTTCATCTTGTAGAAGGGGTCCATGAAGCCCAGCATGCCGGAGTACTTGTAGCGCGCGCTGGGGCGCCGGCGCAGCGACTTGCGGTAGTTGTCGCGGATGTTGTTCCAACGCGCTTTGCACGCATTCGCTGGAAATTTTGTCACACTAAAGACATTTTCATGAAAATAAATAACTAAGAATTTGAAAGTATATAAAGAATGTTACGCCTTTTATTTGGCTACGAATGTAGCTAATAAAGGCTACTTTTGTTTTCTCTACATGGATGAGTAATGAGATCATTTTAGTCCTTATGAAAATGCAGTGTTTATGAGATTATGGGTCAAATATGAAGAAAGTATCCCAGATTTTGGAAAACTCACGACTGGCTTTGAGCTGCCTCGCGATCTTGTTCCAGATGCTCATCTTGAGCGGATTGTCCATGTAGCGGCTGTGCGTGGGGTCGTACAGGATGGGCCTCGTGCGCACGCACTCGATGAGCTCGCGGTCTGCGCTTGCACGCAGCTTCGACGACGCGTACAGCGGCCGCGAGCGCGCGTTCTGGTCGTCGTCCGAGCGGGCCTCGCTCATTGTCGATCCTTCTTTCTAAAACGAATAAAATATTCAAATAAATAGGCCACATGGATAATTATGCAAATACAAATACAAATACAAATACAAATATCTTTATTTGCGTAAAATGTGGTATTAAAGATGGTACATTTCAAATAAATACAGACACACACATTTTGCCAGCATCTGGCATGCAAAACAAGAATTTTAAAATACGACACAATATATAACAAAGCGTCTATAACTAATAATGCAATTATACCTTAATCCATAACAGAATTCACATCTAAACATATTTATGACCATAAACTATTAAACAAATGTCAGTGCATACTAAATAATTCCTTATAAAACTATCTTAACCTAAAAAATTATATAATGTCATTTGATTGTTCAATTTATGGTGTCATTTACTTCTTATAATATTGGAAATATTCATCCACCGAATAAAAACATTTTTGCACTAGCCAGTTTTTAAGTTGCTTTCTAAATAAGTTAATTGGCAATTCTTTTATGTCATTGTGCAAACGATTGTAAATACTTATTGACATGCAGTAGGTGCTGTTGCCATACAGTTTTGTCTTTATTGCTGGAAAAACGAGACGATCTGGGTACCTTGTTAGAAATTTACAATTAGTTTTATTTGTTTTATACAATTCAGGATGCATTTTAACAAATTGACAAACTTCGTAGATATACATGCTTGGTACTGTTAACAAATTCAACTCCTGGAAAAAGGGTCTACACGACGTCAGGATGTCAACATTTGATATGGCCCGGATGCACTGTTTTTGTGCTACCAGCACTCGCTTAGCGTGACAAGAGTTACCCCAAAGGAGAATGCCATATCTTATCAGGGAGCAAACATATCCATGATAAGCTTGTATTGCCGATTCTTTGGTGCTAACTTTAGTAAGCCTCCATAAGGCATACGCAAATGAGTTAATTTTACTACATAATTGGTTAATATGCTCGTGCCAAGAGAATTTATCATCTAAGAGTATACCTAAAAACTTTACCTCGGAAGATTCTGTCACTGTGTGATCTTCAAACGTTACAGTTAACGACTGCTTATTTGCATTCCGATTTATAAACTGAATATATGTCGTTTTGCTTATATTAATACTTAAATTATTATTGCGCAGCCAGGTCACAATGCTACATAAAACATTATTTATGTTATCATTGTATTTATCAATGTCATAACATGGCACAACCACGGATAAGTCATCTGCAAATAAAGTGCAATCATAATTTATCGCATTAGGTAAGTCATTTATGTACAGTAAAAATAATAGGGGGCCCAAAATACTCCCCTGCGGTACACCAACCTTATTCATTTTAGTAGAGGACTTATGAGTAGATGCAGTATTCGCAGAATCGATTTGGGTTATTTCTACAAACTGGGTTCTCGCATATAGATAGTCCCTAAGCCATTTATTGACTACCCCTCTTAGGCCATAGAGCTCACATTTAGCCAGGAGTGTTTCATGGCAGACAAAGTCAAAGGCCCGGCTCATGTCGAAGAAGATTGCAGTTACAGGTAAGCTTTGATTCATGTAGCCTAGAATTAAATTTGACAAGTTAAAAGCAGCTAATGACGTCGATTTCCCTTTCTGAAAGCCAAACTGTTCAGGTTTAATAATATTATACTTATTAATGAATGACGTTAAACGGTTTTGAAACGCCTTTTCAAATATCTTAGCGAGAACTGAAATAAGCGATATTGGTCGATAGCTCTCAACACATTCTTTATTTCCTTTTTTTTTGTAGAGAGGTTTGATTAGGGAAAGCTTTAGTGGCTCCGGAAAAGTACCGCTCGTGAAGGATAAGTTAACCAAGTAGCTTAAAACCGTTGCGATTTCGTTTTTAGATTCTTTTATAACCTTTGTTTGTATCTCGTCAAAACCGGCCGAGTTTGTAGGTTTTAGGGAACTAATTAATTTGCATATCTCGTTTGCATCTGTAGGCACTAGAAATAAACTAGCAGAATTATCCTGAACTAGTGAAGTGTCAGGTTTACCTATATTGTGAGAATTTGTGTCAGTTAAATTTATATAATAGTCGTTAAAAGTATTTGCTATGTCAGAGGGATTTACTAATATGTCGTCATTCCTAATAATTTTATCTATCTGAGTATCAACATTTTTACATTCAGTCACATTCTTAATTACGTCCCATGTAGCCTTACATATATTTTTGGAGCGAGCAATGTATTTGACATTGGATAATTTTTGAGCCTGATATATGCATCTCCTTAGAACTTTACTGTATGTGTTATATTTAATTTTCCTGCTATTGTTTTTTGGATTTTTATAATAACAAAAACGTAGGCGTCTTTTTGTTATTACTGATTTTTTGACTCCACGCGTAAGCGTCGATTTTGTATTGACTTTAGTTTTAATTTTGATAATCGGGAAGCACAGCCTATAGAAAAGAATGAATGTGTCAAAAAATGTTCTGAACGCAATGTTTGTGTCCTGTTCACTATAAACATCAGACCACAATAAGCTACGGAGATAAACGCAAAATTTTGCTATATTCTCTGAACTATAGTCTCTCTTATATATATACAGACATGAAACTGGTTTTTCCTTATTTTTTACAGCAAATGAGAGACATTGTGCAGTTTCGTGGTCTGATAAGCCTAGTTTAAGAATCTCACATCGAGTTTCGGGAATATTCGATAGTATCTGGTCCAAACACGATTCTCGACGCGTGGGACCAAGTACGTGCAGTTTGAAATTATTATTTATTGCGATTCGTGTGAGTTCCTTCGCTTGCACTGTGGTCTTAAGTAAGTCTATATTAAAATCTCCGACTATAACTTCTCAAATTTAATTTCACTAGCGGCGCCTGCAGAGAAACATAAGCCAATAAAAAAAATCAGTTAGGTATTTAATAAGATGATGATTGATGAAATATGGATAAAAATTAAGCATAACAAATATAAAAAAAACAGTAAAAAATACCACATCACAGAATAGTAGGTAATATATAATCAGTATTATTTAATCCGTTAAATTGTTGTTCAATTGCACGTAGTCATTTATTATCTTTACCTTGTACTACCTGGGTATATTGTAATAATATTCGATAAATTGAGTTGAGATAAACACTCAAAGCAAATTGAACAAAATAATATAAAAATCTAAATCTAAAGTTCAAATGAATTAATTTTCAGACTAGATAACAACTTATTTCCGCCATGAACGGAAATAAGTAACTCATCGTTTTGAATATGTTTCTGTAATAAATAATAAGGACATACCTCTTATCCTTGAAATCCGTTCAAAACGATTCTAATCTGTGGAGCTTTAGTTTCGTATTTGCGTGAACTTGGCGTAGTCTTCTGCTCGTTTCCATGGGTCGAACGATCTAGAAGTTCGGTGATAAGCGAAACGCGTATCGAACGTTCTAGAAATCGTGTGCGGACCGACTCTGCGCCTGCGCGAGGTAATGACGTCAGTGCGTCGGTAAAGCGGACGTGCTCCAAGCACGGACGCCTGCCGGACACTGAGGCCACTGAGGCGCGGCGGCGCGGGCGCGGGTTCACTGAGGGGGATGACGTCATGCTGATAGAGTGCGGTATCGGCACACTATTCCTTCTCAACGCGATAGCTAGATCTTTAAACTTGAATTCCATGCGCTGTTAGTTTAAAAATTTGCCACATTAGGATTATTATGTAAATTTAAATAAATAATGTTAATACTCAGCAAAAGTCTTATATACTTTAATTATATGCCTGAACTAGGTAAACCTTGTATCTGAGGCTGTGGGTAATAAAGTGCAATTATTGAAACAAGGGACTAAACAAAGAAAAAACGTAGGATTTAGCTTCGAATAAAACACTACAGAAGGTTTTTTTCTTGAAATGAGAGGCAAAGGCGGTTCAGGCGGTGGCCTGAGAATTGTATTTTATTAGTTGCTTATGCAATATTCGACGCAACCGCGCAACTGATCGACACGTGAGCATCGCTACGACTGGGTACAAACGCACACCGATCGATCGATCGACGAAAGGTGGAGCACTGGTGGGCTCACTTATTATTATTATATTAAGTAGCACAATTAGTGAGCCCATCCTGATGCAAACGAATATTAGATTTAAGCTTACACGATTTTCACAAATTATTATTATAACAAAACGGGAATTAAAGGGCGTTTAATAACCTCCCTTCGAGACCACGAACGTAGCATTCCGTTCGGAACGTCGAGGTAATTAAATAAACACTTTTTGAGCGCAATTAGGTTTCATTTTGATTAATAATGAGAATAGGTTACTTAATTAATATGATATCGCGGGCTGGTTTTCCGCATCTCGACGTCTTACAATGCGCCTATTTTGCGTGAACGGTTGCTGGCACTATTCTTGCCAACCCAAGAAATAGTATTTTCCAGTTCCAAGCAAACACACACAGTTAACGGCGCATAGATAATATACTATGTTAGCAATACGCGTTAGTATACTAATACACACACATGCAGTTAGCTGTACATATAATAATAGCCCAGAGTCGGTAGACCCGGCGGCGTCCTCGTCTCTACTGCTAAACAAAAGGACTTAACTACAGCCATGGTTCTTCTATATATCATCAACCAACATGTCATCAATGTTGTCATCAAAGCGTGCTTTGTGGCGATCAGCCCTAGCCATAGCACAGCTACGCTTCGCGACTCATTGTCACGCCACATATCGCCCGTCACTGTTTCACAGTACAGCGAAGACTTTTTACCTATTTTTTGGTGATATTTCTCGCGCGAGAAAGAATCACAAGCCACAGTTGTGTCAGACGTGCTCTTATGGTGATACTACTTCATTTCATAGACTGTTGAGCCGCGAGTGGCATAGACAGCCTCAAAGATCGGTATGCAGTATTTTATTTCGACTTCGGAAAATGGGCGAGCCAAGCTAATGGACATAGTCGTGCCGTGCCTACATATACACGTATACTTACCGTAATTGTCTCGGTGTTTTGTTTGTATGTGTGCGGTTACTTTGTAAAAGTTCCTCACGATTTTGTATTCAAGAAAGCCATATATACGGTACGCCACGTCAATATTTGTACGGCTGCGTTTCCACAAATGAAATAACGGTTGAACCTTTCATAAGACATAAATAAGACAAACATCCCGACCCGACGAAGAGAGACCGTCCTCTTTTTAGAAATCGTCAAAAATAATTTACACGGATTCATTATTTGAGCCTCCCAACGTTTCAGCAGCTTTTCAGTTCCCCTTGCCACCCTTGGCAACGTTTTCAGTGTACCCTTACACTGAAAAAATTTTTTTTTATTCTTTATCAAAATAATAAGTAATACTTGAGGGTGCCACTAAATAAACCATAATCACGATTTATAGGTTGCATTGCGTAAGTACTAAGGTTAGTTCGCGGCATAGGCGTGCGTGACAGAATCAACGCGCTGTCAGAT
This sequence comes from Apotomis capreana, assembly GCA_947623375.1. Lineage (NCBI taxonomy): Eukaryota > Metazoa > Arthropoda > Insecta > Lepidoptera > Tortricidae > Apotomis > Apotomis capreana. The sequence goes on along the minus strand of OX392514.1, from coordinate 23,800,319 downwards.
CGAATCGAATCGTGCTGTGAATCCAGGATCTGTCTGTCTGTGAGGCCCCGAACCATTACCTACTCGTGCGGGCTTTTGATGGTTGCTTTTATCTCGCGATAAATAAGTGACAAAGCAGTCAAAGCATCTTCACTCTGTCACGTTTTGACAAAATTGAGTGTGAGTGACAGATGCTTTGTCACTTATTTATTAGTGTAAATAAACGCAACCATCAATCATAGAGCCCGTGAACATCGAAATGCGCTTACTTGATATCTTTTTCATGCGGTAATAGAGCTTTGCGTCGTGCGAATGTGTCAGAAAACATAGATGTTCCTCCGTCGTTGAAAAAACAATCTATGGCACTATAATAATTGTCTTTGAGAAGCATAATGTTCTTGAATGATGACTGGCGTTCGTAACGCAGACGCAGCACGCGATCTCCGGGACAGCGCTGGGTGGGGGCAGGCGGCTATACTAAAGAGGGCTATACTTCGCCGGCATCGCGTAAATACCAAACAAATGCCTTCTCAGTCAGGGTGACCATGCCTGAATATGGAAGCCCAAAATGAATATGCATCAATTAAACATATGTAAGTAAAAAACAAAGTACGGGTTCTCAATTTATCGCCGGAAATAAATAGTATGGCCGATTATCACTTCCCAACTACTAATGTTTCGCATAATTTAATTTCGCCGACTGATCATTTCCCAAGTTATCAAATGATTTCGTTTTATTTTCCAACCTCATATTTACCAACTGTATATTTGGTCTGTTTTTATGAATGGCACTTTTCAAAACGCTCGCTTTCAAGCAGTAGAATGTTTTAGTTAGCGTAATATTCACTTAAGTTGCTTATTGTTAACCAAATGTTTAATTGGATTGGATTTCGTTCAGTAACTATATAATATTATTAACATCGCGGGCAAGCACAACCGCTGACTTGTTATGACATGACATTGTAAAATTTTATTAACGTGCACTGTAGTGGTCTCAGTTCTAACCTAACCTAACCTACAATACAATACAATACAACAACACTTTATTGCACACCAACAAGAAAAATATTACATGAGAAATCTTAAATTAAACAATGGTAGACAATAGGCGGTCTTATCGCTAAAGAGCGATCTCTTCCAGACAACCTTTGGGTAGCGGAGAAAACAAAACCTACCCTACTAAACCAAACCTACTTTACTGGTAGCAGATTGGTTCTAGCAGTGGCGCTTCGCCGACCGCTGCCGCGGTACGCTCGCTTGGCTCGCTCGGCTCGTGCGCTATTGTGGTCGGCATTTTCATGAAACGTAGTCACCCTATCTCCAAATGCCTTCGAAACTCATGGTCGTGTCAGATAGGAAATAATCTTCCCGAGTTACGATTTCGGGACCACGTGTGATTTTGTTTCGGCCGTTATTTCGCCACTTTATGGCATTTGCCCCCGTTTACGTAACTCGCAATAATCCTGGTTGCGTGAGTTCGCCGCAATTTGTGCTCGTAAGTAATGCCTTTATGAGTTTCCTTGGAAGTTTGTACGGCAGCACAACTCAAATGTTAGAAGTCGGGTCCTTTTACTCCTTATGGAATTTTACAGAACAGAAAAAAATAATTAGTTTTTGAAAGTATTCACATGTTTTTCTCGAAACTGTTCATTTTAACTGTATTTCTGACTGCAGTTCAGATGCTTCTTCCAACCAGTTGTCGAGAAACATGTCTAATCATCTCGACGTCTTCGCAGTTCTGATACTGTTGGCCTAACTGCATCATCAACTGCCATTTTACTGGGTTGCAGTTCAAATGATGTCCGCCTGTACTTATCGACCCGAAGCTTGCCCCGTTGGCACTACCAATACCACTACCAACCACTCTCGTTTGGGATGAACGAGGCCGGCGGAGTCTCACTCACAGCAAGGAATTACGCGTATTAAATTGAATTTTCTTTTTAACCCCCGAAAAAAAGAGGGATGTTATAAGTTTAACATGTGTTTCTGTGTATCCGTGTATCAGTGTATGTATTTGTGTGTCTTTATGTATGTCTGAGGCATCGTAGCTACCAAACGGATGGACGCATTTGAGTATTTTTTTTTATCAAAAGACTTGTCCGTCGAGATGGTTCTTAGATATGTTTGATGGAAATTAGTCCAGTAGCTTCCAAAATATCTATATAGCTATAATTGGAAAAAGTGACAAGAGCTCAGCCAATATGAAGCTGAGAATTTAAAATTTTGTAGTTGTGATCAGTTTTAGCAACATTTTCTACATCACTCATTGAATGAGGGTCTCATGATGACCAGCTACTTGAGTTGGGGATGTTTTAAATTAATTATTTCTTATCTATGCTCACAGTTCACAGCTTAAGCTCACGATTGCTTTTCCAGCGTCAGCAGGTAATTCGCGTTACAAAAAGCGAGGAATAAAAGAGATGCTCAGAGAAGTATACACGTCGAAACAAGTAATTCCCTTTAGTACCTCATGCTCACGAATATCGTAAAACAACATTTTAAAACAGACATTGGGCTGCTTTTCATTACTCCGGGTCCTTACTCGGTTTTATGTGCTCGGGCTGGCCGCGATAACGAGACCATACGTGACTTAACGTCGCCGTGTAATTACGTCTAATAAAGGCTGCCGAAATCGTCCGTCGTAAAGTTTTTAGCTTCACAGCCGGTTGAAAAATATTACAGGGTAGGAAATATTTTGGCTGATTGTACAATTGTACATATAAATATGGGTAGAAAAAGATGGACAGCTTTCGAATTGTAACCCAGCTGCAAAGTGATTCGGATGCAGTTAGCGTAACTGCAAAGAAACTACGCGTCAGCTGCAAGCCAACTACGCACCAGTTGAAAAGTCAAAACTCACTATACTTTTGATTGTTTTACAAAAAGCAAATTACCATGATATTCGCAATTTTTGGGACGCTATTAATTTTTTGTATTTTCATAATTTACATAAACATAATTTTTTTGTTACGTCAGCAGTTTTGTAAATATTCATTCACAAAACTGCTGACTTAACAAAAAATTATGTTTGGAGACCCCTATTATTTTTAAAAGACCTATTCAAAGACACCGACACACTGGTGAAGAAATAAATAAAAAATCACCCCCACTTAAATACTCATACCAAATTTCAGCTTTCCAGTACTAATGGTCACGGAGCTAAGCCGCGGACAGACGGACATAGCGAAACTATAAGGGTTCCTAGTTGACTACGGAACCCTAAAAACTGTGAAATATTTTTAGACTGACCAGATTTGAACTGGTATCTCATGCCATGCCTGGGCGATAGCTCACTACTTATACTTTTTACGATTTAAATAGTGGCAAGATCTCAGATATATTGACAATGTCAAACTTCGAACACGTATATTACGTACAGGACTGTGCAATAAACGATGTGTGTGCATTGAAGTGTAGGGCTTCGTATATGCTCAAATAGGGACATACAACTACGAAACAAAAGAGTCGTGTCGTGTCGTGAGCCAAGCGCGAGCCAGCGCGTGCTATATTTTTAAACCTTTAGAGAAATTGACTTGCGTTCCCTTTGTCCTACCAAACATCCTCAAACCGACCTCACCCCGACCCAATACAGTCCAAAACTCAACCGTCATCAACTGCATGATAGCCGTTACTTTGTTACTGCATTTAAGAGGTTATATGAGCCAGTTTAAGGTCGAAAGTGCGTTGTTTGAGGGGTGATAGCGTGGAGAAAGTTGTCAGTCGTGCCCTTTGTCTGGACTGGAACCTGCGACCTACGGCGATAGTCGTGATGGATGGCGGCTTCAAGACGTGTCTGTCGCAATAGACACTGATAGATTTGATTAAGTTTGAACCCGAGTTTGTATGAGCTTCGATAGATTCTGGATGCAAACTTAGCTTAAACGTAATGTTAATTGCCTATCTTATAAAAGCTGTTCGCAATCTAGCCACAAATACTCCAGCGATTACGCTATTAAGAGGTAAAACATAAATTATATCCTAATTAAAAACAAATTCATACGAACTTCATTTATATGTACAAGGAGGAATGGGCGTCGAATAATATTTACCTATGCATAAATCTTACCTCTTTGTAATGCTATACATACAAATACGGCAATCGACATGAATAGCGTACATTTGCGAAGACAGGAACTAAAGACGGAACGATGCGGCTCAATCATACAATTCGTATCATACATCATACATAATGTACTCGCACAGGAGTCTCATACATATTAATTGAGGGAGATAAATTACCTTCCTGCCTACCATTACCCCGAGATATCATTTCTGTCGGAGCTAGTGTAGAAAAATCCATTCAGTTGAAGCGCTTTTACCAGGTCGATTTATTACAAGACTCGACATATTTTTTGACACATTTTTATTTATAATGAAATAACTCTATCGATACGTTTGTCGTACACGAAAGAAAAAAAAACAACAGTTGTTTTAGTTGATTGCAAGTGGTTAATGACGCCAATAGATGGCGGTAGCAGTATCAAAATTACGAGTTTTCTCGTTAAACAATAGTCTATTCAGATATGTAATTGTTATTTTATGATTCAACATCATAAGGAGTTTTATTTAATGAATAGGTAAACTTATGATAGGTAAGTAATGTTATCTTGTTTTATCACAAATATGTTTTAAAACAATTTATTTTTATTCACGTGATCCGTGCATTTTTTATAAATATTCAATGAGTAAAAAGCATGAAAAACAATTCAAAAGGAACCAATTAATTAGCATACGTAATGACTGTATTAAAATTCTACTTCATTATAATTGCAGTTAGTTTCTCAATCCTTTTGAAGTTTCAATACTTTTGTTTTAAAGCAATCATTTGTATCTTCACAACGCTTTCTGCTTTTAAATCACGACACAAGCACGAGTGAATGACATTCATTCGAGGTGTTAGCTCATCTGACGTAAGACGCGGGTCGTTGACTTTCTAGACCATTCTCACTTCATTAAACCTCATCTACTCTGCCATGTAAGAAGTCGCCATTTCAGCTCACAGCAGAAAAAACAATCGCTACACAACTAATAAACAAAAGGTTCTAAGTACGCACGAAATTCGTAATTATTTAGCATTTTCATTTCGTTGGCCGAAAAACGCTGCCGGCGAAACTAAACACGTAACAACTTAAGCTTTATGCTGATGAGGATGAAGCTCAAAATCACGACCCTGTCTTTTAAGCGAAGATGATATGCCTGATATGAAAGCTACAACTGAAAATAAGCTCTGTTGTAGAGACGTAAACATCAATTTAACGATCAGCTGAGATACAAAATCGAACGCTTACACGTGTAGTCATTAATTGCGATTCGCAAACTGTTGTCTCACCAATTTCAAACGTATGCGATGGAAATATAGTCTCAGTTGATGGAGATGGTTCAAAACATCGGTATTTTCAAGTTTCGTGGCAGATGCAAAGCGTGGATACGCCGATCAGTAATTGGGTCCCGGCTATAGGAAGCGCTGGTAATTAGGACCCTCATTAGGGTCCCGTAAAAAGCTTCGGATAGATAAATCACGCTTTGCCTTTAGACTCAACTTTCCCAGGCAAAAATTTACAAATATACACACAATTTGTTCATGGGTTCCTCTCATCATTAATTTTGAGAACATAGGTAGCTAAGTTAATGTAATGAGTAATAAAATACATGTTGTCAACATCATTGTGAGCGCCAAATATAATTTAGTCGCTTAGAGCTGACAGTCCAATTAGAGATCCGAGACACAATGAAAATGTACAGACACATCTTGCATCTGTTGACATTTATCAACTGCCAGATTACGAATGAAAATGAATAAACACGTAGGAATACAACACAATATATACAAAAAGGTTTTATCTGTAAATGGGGGAAATTATTCTGTATTTTAGATGCGAACGTTATTACCTATGTATATTGTATACTTATGCGTAAATTACCTTTGAACAGGTACGAAATTCACTAATTAATAGCATATGTCAATGTCAAACAATACATTATTATGTTTCGTTTTAGAGAACCTATCCAATACGTACTTATTATTGAGCTTTCTAACACAGCTCCCCAAAAGAGCCTATGCGTTATTGAATATGTATCTTACATTCTTACACCATTTTATATCAGTAGAATAGTCCTCGAATTAGTACGCGTGGGTGCTACATTTTAATACCAAAAGAGCCTATCGATATCAGGACTAGTATTACATGGATGGGGCTTTATAAGTTCAACATAATGCCTTTTGGGTTGGGGAATGCGCCCGGGCGGGGTCGAGTGGGGCTTGCCTGCGCATAATGGCTCGGTTCCGTGCTCCAGCGAACCTGCAAGGCTTGAGGACCTTCTCACGCTAATTTCACGGGGACTTACTTTTTGAGATCATTATTTAAAGTCCTATTGTTGGAGGATTTTTAGCCATCGTCCAATCATTATGTTTCAGTGCACAGGTTTTTCTATTGTGTGTATTTTCAGAATATCGATTCTGGCATTTACGTACTCTTACTATTAGGGGACGAGAGTTTAGTTTAGAAACGTGAAAATACAAACATATACAATCTTTGTCACAAAATTTCAGAATTATATAGCTTAATATAAGCTAACTTTACTTTATAAATTCAAACTCGTGTTACGGAAAACGAAATAATAACAGAAAAGGAACAAGGTTCACAAATATAACAGTCAACTGCGCCGCGGGCGAGGCAAGCGACGCTATACAAAGCAAGTCCGAAACTTTGACGGACTCGGTCAATTAATTGAGAAAACTCGCGAACACAAATTTCATAAGAAAGGAAAACAAAGGGTGGAAGTTCCTGATCAGATCCTTGTTCCGCAGGGTTCCGCGGGAACAATGATCACTTGATGGCTTCCACTGAAAGGGTGCTCTACTCTTCCTTGACGATTTAATGAGGTAAGATTACAGCTGAATTTCTGATCTGTATAATGAGGATGATTTGAGATTGCGTTATCGTAGTTATACATATTAGTATGTTACGAATAAAAAAGCCCATGTACACATGAGTTAGTGGCCATTCAGGTTGAGGTTGGATATCAATGGCATTGAGGATTGGTTTTAAAACTTGATAATATCCTGAAGTCTAATATTTATATATCGCATACATATAATTCTTCTTCAGCCCTGCCTAAAGTGTCTTAGCTAACGTTTTTTAATATCGCGTTTGCATTTGTACTTGGCTTTGGCTATGTTATGTGTGTTTATGTTGACAATGTATGATTATTACAAATAATAAATCTATCTATCTATCTTAATACCAAAATGGCTTTGTCCATTCAATAAAAACTCGAAAACATAATAAATGTGTATGTATACGGAGTTACGGAGCACTCAGTGAAAGTTGCGTGGATACCTCGCGTCGCGAGCATTTTAAATCTTAGATAATTTCATCAGTATCACAGAGTATTATATACTGATATAAAGCATTTATGGAATTCAATAAACCACTTCACGAATCTAGGATTAAATGCGTTGTCTTGGTCGTTCTTTCCATTGTTGTGTAGGTATTACTTTAATACGTTTCTTGGTCCTATCTTAACGGCACAACTAAACTATTTAGACGGGTTACAAAAAACATCACATTGAGATACCTACATTCTTACTAATCTTACTGCTAATAAAGCTACGGAACCAGGTTATCGTATATAGGATGCGTCCCGGGGCGCGGAGGAATGAAATTGAAAACAAGTCGCAACAAAGAAAATTAATCAGCGAGAGCTGGAGCGCGCCGCCTGATCACTGGGCCGAATGTCAACACTTGACGGGAAATCATCTCTATTTATGAAAACGATTGTTAAACAGCTCGCTTACTTTCAGTAATTATAGTAACTCGTGATTGTTCTTCCTTTATTAATAGAGTCCAACTTGAAATAGCAGGCATACATTTAGGTAGAATGATATTTCCTATTTATTTATTTATTTATTTAAACTTTATTGCACAAAATACATAAGTAAAAGTACAAATGGCGGACTTAATGCCATGAGGCATTCTCTACCAGTCAACCACAAGGTCAAACAGAGACATTATACGTGCGGGAAGGGTGTACAACAATACGTGTATACACACGATGCAAATATCGAAACAAAAAAAAAAAACACTAGTTACGTTGATAAATACATAATTATGGGAATATATATATATATATATAATATTTATTTATACTATATATATATGAGTATGAATATATATGAATATGGATTATATATATAGGGTACCTGCTGTTAAATGACTACGACGAGATTTACCTAATGTTGAAGATTTTCCAAAAGGTGCTTGCGCACCAAGCGCTTGAAAGAGAGCTTGTTCTCAGCTTGACGTATACAGAGGGGAAGGGCATTCCAGAGATGAATTGCCTGCACTGTGAACGAATTGCCCATGGCGCCAGAGCATTATCATTGACGTAATAAATATTTAGGCATTATTTATTACGTCAATGATAAGATTGTCTCTCTATTGACTCGGGTTAGGCAAAGCTCTAACAGCATCCTGAATGCCATCGCGGCTAGGTTTGATTGTCCCATATTAATGTTTTGGGTAAAACAAATAAAAAGTGTCGCTCGATATGTTATATAACGACTGTATTGTACTCGTAAAATTGTGTAATCCTAATTGTGTTACTAACCTACTTCTAAGTTAATTGTTACTAACAATCTATGGATACTTATTCCGAAATAAAGATTATTATTATTATTATATTTTCGAACTAAGTAAAGAGTATTTAAAAAAGTCATGTCTGCTGTTCAATCCCTTCGGGTGAAGGTTTCACAAAAAAGCAACAATAATCAATAATAAAGAAATATTTTGGTATCCGTAATGTTAATATAATTATGTACAATTAAAGACTTAACTGAGTTTGGCAGTGTCTAATTCAATTTTGTTTCACAATATAAACAACCTGCCGGCATACATAAGACTCCGCGCCCACCCGTCGACTTTAATTAACTTCCTTGCTGCGAGTCTGTATCAGTTTTTAATATGTATTTCTAGATTGTACAATGTTAGATTTCAACTCCGTATTATCAGGTAGTATACTAGTATAGAGCTAACATCTATACCATCTACAGGAGAAGGACTCTTGTTCGTAGGAAAAGCTTTATCAATGTATAGCGTGTAAATAATGGTAATTAGTAGAGTCCGACACCCACAAAATTGCGGTTATGATTGTGAATGCTTGGCACCGGCTCTTACCTTTGTTCGGACGAAATTGGAGCGCGTTCATAGCCAGCTGTAGAGGCGCACCTATGTCAGCCAGTTGTGTAGCTACACCTCACAATTGACCTTAGTTTTGTATTGCTTTCTACCACTACCAGACCAGAGCCAATTTTTTGGCAACGTAACTTTTTGTATGAGCTTCGGTCGCAAATACGTTACTATGTGCGCTGTAGCAAGTAACTAATACAGTAATAACTTCCTCATGATCAGTCAAAGTCTTGTCGGTGTAGTTGATAAAGTTTTTAGCTGTCTACATTGCTAACCCTATCCTATCTAAGGCCCCCATTTGATTTCCCTTTAGGATATGACGTGTTTCTTCTCTTTTATTTGTTTAATGTAGCTTGATTCTTGGTCTTCCTCTCCCTAGCTTGCCTTTTATGGTGTTGCTTAGTTGAATTATAACTTACGGAATTGAAAATGAGCGGGCGGATTACGATAGGCCTTATAAAAAGAAAGGAAGTTGCCCTGAGAGATGTGGAGAAGTTTTGGTTGAAGTTTCTCTGCGAAATTGAATCAGGAATACAAAGAAACATAATTCAAAGAATGCAGCAGCTTTTGTCGTAGGTTTTCGTATATTTTGTTTAAGAATGTGTACAAATCGAAAAAAAATTTAAAATAAACAGTTAAACTTCTGTAGGGAAAGATAAAAAAATTGGAACACAGAAATCAACGAGGCAAGCAATGCATTCTATTTCCTGCAGATTTCCTTTTTTCTCCCATTGCCCCGCGTTACCCAGCGGGGCAATGGCGCGCGAGTAACGCCCCCTCGCGGCGTTTACTAAACAATTACACTTAATGTCCCGCCATTACTTTACAAGCATCATTCGGAGATCCGCGTCTACCATCACTACCGTCTCATATTACGAACCTTCATAATAATAAAACCTTTATTTCTCATTACGTTAACAAACTAATTTTACAAAGTCATTGGATTCATAATATATGTAAGTGAACTATCATACGTTACAGTAAATAGATACATGTCAGAGTTGGGTTAGGCTGCCTGTCTCAGAGATAAGCCAAAATCATCAATAGGGTTTACTTCGACTTAGAGGCGCTCGGTGCAGCTCGGTCTCAGTGTACCTTTAGTAGCTGAGCGCTTGTGGAGAGGCAGTCTTGGTGTTCCGCTTTTTTAAGTTGGATACGAGTAGTATGCATCGATTTCAATCTCACCTAAATTAGTGACAATAAAGCCGATAGATCATGCTTAGCTAAGATCCAAGATAGGGCTATTTCAATCTCGGACGTCGATCCAAGTTATATTGCTTGGAGAAGGGTTTGCAGGAAGAGTGTTCGCGTTAATGTCCTCTGAGTCTGAGGAACGTAAACTGAATCCACGGTATGTCAATAACAAAAGATTGGATTCCAAATCTACGCCTAGTTTAAAAAGGCGAAACCAATTCATGGAGTCCCATTGGGTTGGCACACTCTTCCACCAAAGTATGCTGTTATAAAGACTGTTGTGGGTTGTACACTAAACATACTTTTTCACCCCTCACACCTAGTATAAACTAAACTAAGTAAGTAAACTGTATCAATTTCATTCGGTTTTGGGTTGTGGGTTAATCCAAACTTGGGGTGTAGTTGTACGGAGGTCAGATAAAAATACTTATTAAAATACGGTTGCGCATTACGATTTACGAATCCTGCGGTGACCGGTCACTTGTAATGTGCATAAACGCAACATCAAGCAAATTCGCAACCACATTGTGATTAGTTTCCATCTCTTTCTTACACATGTTTGTGCTAAAGAGGGAGTGAGATGGCGCAATGTTATCGCTATGTAACTTGTCGCGTGTCTCTTTGCCCAATTGGATTATAACTTGTTTTAAAGCCCGAGGGTATTAGTTTAGCTGCTGTTTCATCTTGCAATTTTTTTTGATTAATAGCTCATAAAACAATAAAAATTTGTTATTTTTTAGTATGTTATCCATAAGAATAGTCGGTCTTGTATACTGGCGCTTTTATAATGTCTTTTACTGAATGAGTAACAGTAAATTTCACGAGCTTCAACGGAATTCCACAGTGGTTATGAATTTGAAATTATTCATACCTACCCAAATAAGCTCGTAGACTACATACAATACATAAATATGTACCTACCTGCTGTAAATGTTCAAGACCCATCCCCAATACGATATAAATAAAAAGCCAAACCGATAAAGCTTTCCTCACACACTTCGCATAAACCCAACCCTTTTCTCAACACCAACAGGCAACAAATCTGCAGCGCAGCAGAAAAATCTGCCGAGCAGCAGAACCCTCCTCAGAGGGAAATTGTCAGCACTTTAATTTTCCATTTTTCCATAGCCTCGCCGGATGCGATGTGATTTGAATTCCTCTGGAGGCGTCGCGTCCCTGTAGCGGGCGGGAGAGGGGGGGGGGGGCGGTTTTAGGGCTATTAAGCGGCTAAATACACGTAACAATCGCAAATAACGCTTTGAATAAAGACGTCGTTACGACGGACGTACCGCGATACGTCGGTATCAACCGGCGGTGAAAGGGACATTAAACCTTTCAAGAATAGATTACATGATGGGACTTTTAATGTCGTAAAGACAAAAATTATAATCAGGTTTAAGGCGGATTGAGGCGAGCGAAATTCGCCGTTTCGATGCTAAAATTATACTAATGTTGTGCCTTAAGGTAGCTGCTTAATTGGACTTACATTGCGGAAGTATATGGCGTGTCTAGCTATGGTAGAACTTATAAGACACATCTGAAATAATCTTAGTTGTAGTTTATATATATAAACTACAACTAAGATTATTAAAAACTATTGTACCTCTTAAGATAAAATATAAATATAGATATAACTATGAGAGTCTGTTCAAGTACTGTAGGGTGATGCCTGTACATGACAAAGTAGATCTAGCTATCGTGACCCAATATATTAATAATATCCCCTTGTTAAATAGAAGATTCAGACCAGAAAATTTACGCAATCTAACAAACATACCAGCATTCACAATTCCTCCTTGCACTAATGAATACGGCAACAGAGTATAGACGCAGGCCTTACCACGCGCGTTGAACAGACTTCCATGTGATTACGATTATGATAGTAAATCTACTAAACAAGTTATAACCTCGTATAAAAAAATGTTAATAGGTAGCCTTCCCGATTAGTAAGTATATAATTGAATATTGCAAATTGGTCAACATACTATATTTTCCTCTAATTAGGTTCGATATAATCTTAAAAAATAAAGATTAGAGTCTAAGCTGTACCTAATTTAATGTCCGTTTATTGAAATAAACAGATCAAATTAAAAAAAAAATTTTTTTTTTTTAAAGTTCACAGCTGAAATTAGAACAAATAACAGGCCCAACGCAACATACGGCAGTTTGCGGAATCCTCCCTAAAATCTCTCCATCTACCTGCTATAAGCTCTCTGCTGGATATATAATAAATCTTTAATTCGCTTCATCAGCTTACTAATTCGTTCATTTAAATAGGTTGGCTACATTACTCGCGATACTCTCTCCATAGGTAAACCAGGAATACCTCTTTTCTATGTCTATGTCAGTCATAATTTGTCTATAAGGAAAAATTACGAGGTATAAAAATTTCGAGATGTAATAAAAATAACAGATAATGGTCTAAAAGTAAAAAGTCTTAGTAAACCTAATGCGAAATCTATAACACAATATCCAAGCGCCACTCCCTATCATTAGCTGAGAATTGAGATCTGCGTGCGATGGCCGCACAGATGAGTTATCCGGGGCCATTCGTTACGGAACCCATTTCCTGCCGATTTGCCGGACATCGCCGGACGGACACGTATCATAAAAGTTGACGTCTCGATATTGAGAGCGATGGTTCCGATTGGGATTACTGCCGCCATATATTTTGTTTCGGACTGGATGAATGTCCATAATGTTACAGGGTAATGCGTGGATATATTTCATGTCCGGAGTTTGATATTAAAAAGTTGACAGTGTTATGGTGTACCGTTTGCTGAACATCGTACTTTATCATGTTTTTAACAATTTCTGGTGTTTGTTATAAGAACGTTAGGAACGTGTGGATGTTTGATGTTTGTGTTTTTTTTATGTTACATTAGGTAAACGAGCGAATGGATCGCCTGATGGAAAGCGATTACCGTCGCCCATAGACACCTACATCACCAGAAGAGTCACAAGTGCGTTGCCGGCCTTTAACTAACCTAAACATTTGCCTTTTGTAAACTAAGAAGGTGCCAGAAACTTGGTTGAATTCCGTCTAGCCGTTTCGGCGTGATGAGAAGACAAACAACATTTTACCAACAGATGGCGCTATGCTGCTGCATCGCGCTGTTTTTCCTGAAACAATGACCATATCCATAGACAACTGATTATTTATATTTTTTTGTTACGACCCCCTATATATCCGCCATTTTTAAACGATTCGAAAAATGTAATTGACAAGAAATTCTTCGTACAGTACATACAACCCGGTTACAATATCTGTGGACCTGGCGTCGATGACGTCACGTGGGCGCTCTGGTACGGTGCGCGACGCGATGTGGCGAGCGCGGGTAGGTACAAGGATAGGGGGAGGGGCTTCACATTCCAGCGAGGTCCACAGATATTGTAACCGTGTTGTACCTATCGAGCCTACTCACAAATGTTCATGAGTATGTGTTCAGAAATGCGATCTGTAGGCGCCTCCGACTGGCCCTAAAATCCAGACATACGAAAGGATTTTTGGCCAACCTCAGTCATTTAACCGTCACGCATTAATCACTTGTGCTATTGGTGGCGCGTGTAAACACACGTCCCATCAAATCATCAAATATACATCGCCAGCATTGATGGCAATCACAGTCACACATACAATCACACACAATCACCAGGTTAGCGCTATTATCGACACGCCACCGGCCGCTCAGCGAAGGGGTACTGAAATATAATACATGACGTGTAAGTCATATGTAATAGCATACGGTCTTGAGTCGTGACTGAAATAGCCCCGATTGCCTTGTGCCTAAGTGTAACTTGTTCTTCTTCAAAACAAGAAGTCGTCAGTAACGCAACGCATGCTGTGGTAAGTCTCGTCATTTGTAACTTGTAACTCGTAAGGAATCTTCAGCAGGTCATCCGTAAGTCCATCTAGTAGGAAACCGGTTCACACTACGTTCAGTTTTATGTGAAAACCTTTTTAACCCAAACGCGACCTGTACGCCGATCTCACTAAGAAAGCATGTTTGGAAACGTAAATTTTACTAGTTTTGTCAATAAGTAGTGTTCACTTGCGTATCATGCTCATGCAGTATCTCTCTCTACAGAAAAGAAAGAAATTAATAACAACAACTTAATTGGCCAAGGTGCTTCTCCGTGTGATAGGTGGTGATAGTAACTAAGATCCATTAAACTACTAGGAACTATCCAGTAAAGAAATCCCGAGATCATCTTTCTAAATCGTACATTTTGAATTAAATCATAAACAAGGCAAAATCCTGAGGATCTGTTGGTGGAAAAAAAGATAATATATATCTTCATTAGAAGTAGAGTAGGTATAGTCAACCAAAAATGTGGTCTACCACTTTTCGACTCTATTTTACATGTAATAGAGTCCAAAAGTGGTAGACCACTTTCTTTGCTGACTGTACGTCCACTTGACACTTGGCAACAGCAGTAGATTATGTAACGGACGGTCACCCCGGTCACCACCGGCTTTGATCCACGGCTAATTACCCGCGTCATCTGGCAATCTCTTCCAGAAAACCACGGTACAGTCTGCAACGAAACGTCACTTCTATTCATGATAAAATTCGAAACAATTCCGGGTTTTTGGATTCCAGACACGATCTTCTTATAAAGATTGCGCATACTTGCATTAAGTAGTGATAACTTTTGGTCACTGCGAAAGGATACATACTTATTGGTTACAGATAATTTAAACCGACTCTGCTGCAGCTCCTCAGAACTAAGCTTCTCCATTATGTTTTTTATACTACGACGGTGGCAAACAAGCATGCGGCCAGAATATGAATCAAAAACAGCGTTGGAGATAGCACGGAGCCTTGTGGGACGCCAGCATTTATAACCATGTGTTTAACGCAGCTGCCGTCAACTACGGCTTTTATGCTTCTATTGATTAAAAAGCTGGCTACCCATTTACACAAGACCTCGAGTAGTCCGTAAGATGGCAGCTTCGACAGAAGACCAAGGTGCCAGACCCGATCGAATGCCTTGGCTAACTGCCAAGGCCTCACCTTGACTCTCAATGGCTGATGCCCATCGGTGGTATTGGTAACTAAGCATTACTTGACTGCGTTATTAGTTTTTCTATAGCCAACAGTTAATTTTGTACCAAAACTGGCAGTGGGTTAATTTCTTGCTTGTCATTGTAAGTCCGCCCAGTCGCCTGAGCAAATTCGCTTTTTAATATTATTGCAAAATATTGGGTTTGATGTAGGTAGGTATCATCTCTAGAATTGATGATAAATAAATATTTTCCTCATTTATCTTAACTCAGTAAAATACAATAATTGTGCGTGGAGTGTACCGGCAGACATCACTGTCGGCAGAGACAGGGCGGCGCGCGCGCTGCCAGCATGCTGTTTAATTTTACCAAGTCTTATGTCTATTGAAATTCAATGCACATCTGACGTTTTACCATTGGAGAGCTGCTTAGCTCCGTGCCAACTCATACCCAGAAGTTATAAGGATGTATGAACCTTAAAGGCTCGAATCTTTACGTACCTTTTTCGATTGGTGCAGTTATAATTACGCACGTGTTCGTAAGAGAGGAGAACGCTTAGAGCGATGCTCTCATCTCTGTAGCTTGGACATATATCAAAGAACTAATCTATAATATATTGTACAGATGTTGACTGCTTGCCTGACTGCAGAATTGACCGTTCTTTACGCTATTATTCAAATGGGGGCACGGCAGTGTCAGTCAAGGTCGAAATTTTTGGCAATATTTGTAGAAAACAGATATAGTATCTTTCATGATTTGCCGCAAAATGCTGCTCTTTAATATATATTACCATGTTCAACGTCAAGTATGAATTTCTTCTATTCTCTCTCTTCAATCTGAAATGGTGAGCGACGCTTGTCCTACACATATAGCCGTCATTATGTTGTGTTGTGTGTCATTGCTTAGTATAGCGTCTCGTCAACACCTCTTTACCCGACTGGTTAATAGTTATTAGCTCATTACTATTCTTTGGTCGTCCTTCATCCTCCCACCTGGGGTGACTGAGATATGTGGTGATCCCTTATTGCTCAAAACCTATCAGCTCACGCTCCGTCTTATTGCCAAATGAGTGATGGCTTTTCATAGACCTATGTCATCATCATATTTATGTAAGTAGGTATACTCGTATAATTAACTAATACTTTTATATATATCTTTCTCAAACAAGATGAACCAATTAGACTCTAGATGATGAGGTGCTCTTTTCCTTCAAAATGTTGCTCAGTTTTTATAGACACAATGGACTTCTGTCTATTGCATCGGCCTTTTCCGATGGAGGCAAATTATTAAAGCCACTAATTATCGTTACATCGGCATTGTGATATTGAATTTCAAAAGTAAAATTGAGATAAAGGTTCAATAATAAGTAGGTACAAAACACCGAGCTAATTTTCCTAGTAACATTTAAATACCTACCTATTTTCAGTTACCTAATTACCTTGACTAATGAACCACCTTATGTTACCGCTTTTCGGAGAATTAGAAAAGTATTGCCAGAGAAAGATCTGAGCTCGGCCGTGAACTAGAGGCGGCCTTGCCAGCGGAGTGACGGGGTGACACATCTGCGCCTTGGCACGGGTTCAGGGCAAGGGGCGGACACGACGAAGATTTAGCACGAAAGTAATAAAACATTCAAAAATGTTATATCAAAGTTTTAAACTTATTTAAAATAACAAGGAACAAAGAGCGACGACGGCTGGACTGTTTGGAAAATTATTTCCATATATATACACAATTTGAGGTATGCTAGTAGTAGGTTATTAAGTAAGTTACTTCTTGATGTCAGTTGTCTATGTATGTCATTATCATTAATTTCTGTGGTTCATCATTAATGTATGTCTGTTGTCGTTTATGCGTTAAATTTAAAGACCTCCAAACAATATTTTAATTATATTAAATATTAATTAATGAGTTTTCCCCACAGTCACGTATATCTCTGAGTCACTCACTGTATTAACATATTACTCTCGGACGGTTCCAGAAATTCACCTCTAGAGCTTAAAACTAGTTACATGAGCAGTGAGACTTACACGCTCCCTAGGTGAGCTTTATCGTCGCCTTCATCGTAACTCAAAAGCAAATGTGGCTAAGCCCAGTATGCTGCCATGTTACTCACAATATTGCGCTTCTGATACCTACCGCATGCCGAGATAAGCTGTGGAGATTCCTTAGTTATGACATGTTAGTCTTTTGACAGATGCCTCGGACGAGGGACTGAAATACATTAGTGGTGTGAGATCCAGGATTCTATTCTCCTATGACGTTATGGAAGAGGGAACTGTCTAAACTTTTCTTATTATCGATTAAATTAAAAATGATGATGTAATATGAACTCTTTTTTGTTTCAAATTTAAATTATCCACCATCCATCCAGTGTTTATACAGATTAATATCAAGCATTATTTAGGCTATCATTTTAATACAGAAATATATAGTACGGTAAGATTATCTTAGTAAATTGTTTTGGTAAATATTTCATTCAAAGTTCCTATTGTGAGGTTATTTTGTCCTATCGTCGTATTTCTTCAAATGTAATAGCAAAAAAAAACAAATATAGAAAGAAAAACATCTATATTGCGATGTGTTTAATCATCGTCCCTAAAATACGCAGAAACATTCCCCAGGGTGGGTTAAAAAAGAATAAAGACGAAGTAATGTCGTTTTAAGTCAAATTCTGTACTCGGATCAGTGTGAATTAAAAAGTGTTGACGTCAGGACTTGGACCGCGGCCATCTCATTACGGGCTCTTTAAAAAACCGTCCGCTAAACATTTTATGCCTCCATTTCTTATTAACATAAGGAAAATGCCAATTTTCCATGGCATTTCCATTATTTTCGCTGAAATGGGGGCTATAATATATCTTCCTTATTAAATGTTATATAATCCTGTCCTTTTGTTACATTAAGCAGTTGGACGTCTGCTTATTGAGTATTTGCGGTATGTTTTACCGTAGATTTTCCGAATGAGTTCACAATCACAATCGCTCGAACCGTAGTAAAATCGAATAAAAAATATATTGGTCTACGTCTACGTTTAAAAGGTTCTTTTTTCATTCAGGTAAAGCTAAGTTCGACAAACTAGCATCATTTTACGTCCCTTAATAAGGCTGAGATATTGCTAAATTACGAATATCGGATCTCGTCGAATTAGAGCCATGGTATGACAACGTAAGACATGACATAGCTGGTCATTTGGAAGATGTTCGAGCTATAATTTCATCCAAAAGGCATGTCTTAGGACAGTAACGGCCGCGCCGCAATAATCCCGTCACATTCATCCGCGCACGCGCATGCTGCACTAATCTTGATTTAGCGGTGGTTGGACGTGGAACTATTCCGAATTGTCATCGGTGTTTTATCGTCCTGACACTCCTGACACATTGCTTAGGCATTACAAAAAGAACATAACGTTATCAGTGGCGCTGATAAATAAATAAATATCGGACAACGTCATCAGATAAAACAAACTTGTACTAAATGAAACACTATACAGCTTGTGATATTAGACGACAATAATAATTTATTTTCATCGAAACAATTTACAACATTGGACAATTGAGTTAAAATTATGTATTAAACAGAAGCGCGACTCCGCGTCTGCGCCCGCGCCGACTTGGCTGGGGTTTGCTGTATTACCGTCGCTTGCATCATTGCTCTGTCAGGATAATTATCACCTTAATTACTATGAGTCAAGGTTTGATTGTGTTTGACAGGGTTTTGTAGGGGCCGGTGCAGATAAAGGAGAAAATATATAATCGAGAACCACCTAGTCGTCTTCGGCTCTTTTCATAAAACCACCCTATTAAGAGCTCTAATTTTACAGGCATAAACTTCTATTAATTTATGTCACATCGGTTATACATATATATAATAATAAAATAATACTGATTTGAGGAACCATCCTAGGTCTACAGTTCAGTCATGAGAATGCATAATCAAAATCAAACATTATCGGAATAATAATACATATACAAATATATTTATTTTGTTTGAAATATGGTTCATAAGATGATCAGACAATATTATAGTACAATACATATTTTAACCAGCATCTGGCATGCAAAATTTTATAAGTTGTAGCTATCAATCAAGGCTTTTCAAAGGCGGTAAAATAATGTGTTCAGGCCTGCGTGTGCGCAGACAAACCAACGCGATCTGGCAGCAGGCAGCGTTATGTCACCTTGCTGTCGGGGAATTCACATTACTTTGTAACTGTTGAACTTTGTGTAGCGTACAGAATGCGGATCGGTAAATATATTATGGCCGGATTTCGCTTCTCAACTAGGTGTCTTGGAAAAGTCCTATGCCAAGCCAGTGATGATTATAATGATAATGCCCATGAAAAGGCATGAATGGCAATGAAAAGTATGTGCTCTTCATGGCATGACAAAAATTAAAAGCAGGCCTTCTTAGACAGGGCAATGAAAGATTACAGCATATAGTGTTATGCTTTACCTCACCGCTGTTCAGACATTTAATTTGAGCACACTTGGCAACACACTATCCTGTACACCGTCAGTGAGAACGGCCGCAGAAACAGGAACGGTCAAGTTATGTGTTTGACGAAAGATGCCTATGCAAGCAGCGGATGTTTTTTAGCAGGTTCGGCTAATGATGCTGACGATTTGCTTCAAGTGGCAAGTAGCTCGTCTCCTACCAGAAGGCCCTCTAGTAGTCATGAAAGAACAAGAATATAAAATCCCAATTTTTTATGACGTACTTAAATTCAGCATACATAAATAAATAAATAAATAAATATCAGACAACCTCACACAAATCAACCTAGCCTCAAATTAAGCTCAAGAAGGCTTGTGTTATGGGTACTAGGCGACGATATACATACTTATATAGATAAATAAATACTTAAATACATAGAACATCCACGACCCAGGCACAAATATTCGTGTTCATCACACAAATATTTGCCCTTGCTGGGATTCGAACCCGGGACCGTCGGCTCAGTAGGCAGTTGCTTAACCACTGCGCCAACCGCGTCGTCAAAATACATACATAGGTAGGTACACGTTGCTCGTACATGTGGGTCAATTTCGATGTAAAATTTTAGTCCGATTTCTCAAACATTCTCCCTGCTCTTGTGTTCCTCATTAAGCCTACGTTCATAGTTGCGGCATCTTATCAAACCCATCACGAGTTTCCTGTCACCACACCAGTCGCCCGCCAGAGGGCGCGAACGAGACGAGAGCGATTAACCCGTGAGTTACTACCCTTAACTCCCGAGGATAACGCTATCTAATCCCCTTATCCTAATTTAGGGCGTAGTATATCCCGCACGCCTTCATTCGAGACTGAAATTTGCATAATAATGTCCGTGAGTTCCACAAAGTCATTACAGTGAGAACTAAATTTGGCCCTTCATTAACGAAGGCTCTGCGTCGGTGCAAAAAGGACTTTTAAATCATTGAGAATTACCACGTTGAGCTCTTTCGGTTGTGTCTGGAGAGGCGCCACTCCAGCCAATTTCGCAAGTCGGTAAAGAACTGGGTTTATTACGGGGGTATTTGATATCGGACGCGTTTTTACGGCCGCGATTCGGACAAATTGTTTCATCGTGATTGGATTGCGCTTTTTGATTAAATTGGAAACGTTAGTGCGATATTTCTGAGATGCGGGGCGGGCGGCCGATTTTTGAGTTTTTGAGAGCTTGAGCGAATGTAAAGAGCAACTTGAATTAATTGAAATGATTCTAAAAAGGAAGTTTCAATTTGACTTCTTGCCCATAACCACTAAGAAGGAGAAATACTTGATTTACTTCCTAATAATCGTATTACACAATGTAGCAGACTGATCGTATTCAGAATCTCGTCGACCACCTTTCTAAATACAATATACGAGTATTATTATATACAACATAATTATAAACCTCCCCGGTATGTACGGATGACCAATTGGTAACATAGGAACACTGTACAGTACAGTTAAGTATATCAACCATTATAATAATAAAATTTGTCATCTGTCCTGCCGTGTCTTCAAATAGATCTCTTTAGATACTTACACACCTATAGATATAGAGCTATGTTTAACTGTAATCGGCACACCGGTGTCACCATTTATCCAAGCGGACTTCACACCAGAGAGTTTAGTTAGATTTTATATTTAGTATAACCAGGAGTTAAACAACATGTTTAGGTAGGTAAGGTACATCATATGCATTTCTCACATACCGAATTTAATTTTAATGGCAATATTCCAATCATCCAAATTTGATCACCAGCAACACTGGCGTGGCAACCGGTCGTCGCTCAAGCTAATTACTCCGCTACATGTGGCGAGTTGGACGCTTGCCTTTTGCGTCAGTCGGAGCTGCCGAGGTGTCTGCGAGACACGGCTTTTGGACACCAACCAACCCTAGATCCTCACCGCCGAGACATTCTGAGACTTGTGGAGACGACACTGGGTCGGGTATCGATCGGTTGGAACGGTTCGTAAATAACGTATGACGCAAGCAGCAATTTAAGGATGGCACAGAAATTCAATACGTTAACATTAGAGCAATTTGTGTGAAAGCGCTGTCGCTCGGATCGGAGACGTGACGAATGATTTTGAATTTGCCAAAGATACGAAGAACTTAGTTAGAAGTAGGTATGAAGTTAGATTCGATCGTTTTTGTTACTTAACATTGTGAAATAGCTGAGTGAGAGACGAACTGGATACTCCAAATATAATCTTAGTTCATAAAGAATAAAAGCGAAGCGATATAGCTAGCATCAGATGCCGTATTTATTGGTGCATAGGTATACCATACAACAGCATTTAACACAATCTGTTCACACAACCCTCTTTTCGTTCTATCTACTAAATCAATATTATGACGGCGCTTTCTGTGGCTACTTGTGCTCACCGCACAACCTAATAGTTTAGTCATCTTAACAGTTTTTAATGTCTTTATCAATTATTATAATACTAATAATTTTTACCAGCAATAACAATTTTTAATTTTCTTCATATCCTAAGCACTTAAAATGTAAATGTGCCAGGAATTCTAATTTTATTTAGCGAACCATTTTAAATATTTACGTAAATATAAAAAGGACGACCCCTGACCTGAGTGCCTGCCCGGTCAGCGGGTCTGTTCCTCCCTCCGCTCCTCTCCTCGCCTCTCCGCTATCACTGAAGGCCGTTGACCCCCCGTCAGCCTGATAACGGTGGCCTAGTTTACTGCTGTTTATCACCACTTAAGTACAGCGACTGACCGTAGAAAATCTATCCTTATTTCAATGAAATAAAGTGGAATTATCTGGACCCCAAGTGTGTTTTTCTATCGACATCTTATTTCGCATCACAGGACTGGATCGTGGAGAACTTGTTTTATGTATTCGCTTTGATGTTTAAATGCGGCATTTGTATTATGTTAGCAATGTACTGCCATCAATTATCATTACAATTCAGAGTATAAATTATCGTCGCTACGAGTATGTACTAATTCTGGTGCAAAAACAGTATAATACCTACTACAAAACTAACAAAGTGTTCACCGTTCAGACACGACCATAGAGTAGAACGCAAAATTACAGTGCAGTAAATGACGTACTTGCCTAAGAACTTACTTTGACTTGAGAAGTAATAAAGTAGACTTTAAATTTCAAAGTTTTGGATTATCGTATAACAAACATACTGCTGAAATTACTTATTTAAAGCATTTAACTGAATACACGAAGAATTTCTATATACTTATCGAAGCTACTCACAAATATTCATCAGAATCGTTTGTGAAATGCGACCTCTAGGTGAGAATAGCCATTGGCGTATTTAGGGGGGTGGCCGGGTGGGCCGTGCCCACCCCAATAATAATATGGTCTAGTGCGCACCCCAGGATTTTGGGTAAACCATAAAAATTCAGGACTTCATCTCATAGACCATGGCCAGGCACCCAGGCCCCGCCTGAAAAATAATCTTAGATACGCCAATGAGAATAGCTGCAGAGCATCTGGACGTCTGAACATCCAAACATCCGGACATACGAAAGAATTTTTGACCAAGCTCTTCGCGCGAGCAACAGAGACTCTTCGCTCGCTCGGTCCCCTATTGCAAAATAGCCCCTGGTCACAAAGTTGGCCTTCACTAGAGATGTGCCGTTATCGAGAACGTTTCCTGATTTGTATGGGTGAGAACTTTCTCGAGAACAAATACAAACAAATACAAATCGGAAAACTCCCACACCAAGTCCGACTCACTGGTGGTGAGGGCTAAACAGCCCTGAAACAGTTCAAGTCGTGTCTTAAAAAAAAACTCGAGAACGGCACATCTCTAGCCTTAAGGCACCCGGATAATGCTAACATCCAACCTATTACTTCCACCAGCACACATCCTGCCTGCGATGACGCACGGTTTCCGCCGGATCGCTTCGCCGCCGCCTCGCTCCGCTGCCACCTCGCTCCGCTCGCGCATTCCCTCCCTCCGCTCGGCTACACTTTAATGAGTCTCCGCACTCAATGGCGCGCGCCGGGGTTATCGCTGCCCTATTCATTTTATTGCGATTTCATCTCGCCTCATCGGGATGTCTTGTATTTTATGTGATAGTTGACGGCGCTCGTTCCCTATTAATTATCTGTTGGATTGATTCCCCTCGTGATGGGCGAGCCATAACAAATGCCATTAGGACGCAGTTAATCTTATTTGTATTTGTTTTTATGGAAATTTTACCATTCATTTTCATAATTTCATTTGAGTATTCAGAACGTGCTTGTAGAAGTTTTGCGGGAAAACAGTTCTCTTTGAGAAAAATAAAAACCTTAACTTAAGTCGTTCCTCTGTTTCTCTAGTTTCAACCTAAGAAATTTGCATTTATCGCATAAAAAAAACACTCGTTACTCATTTTTCTCAAACTCTTCTAAATACGAAAAATTAAAACTAGAATTGATAATAAACTATATTAAAATCGAAAATTTGCCGAAAATCGTCGTCTATTTCTTTAATTTAAACGCTACGAGTAGTATTTTCATAGATTAATTTCATTTTTTTCGTGCTTTCTTTCAGTTGACCAGCTTCTCAGGAATTAAATTACCATTTACTTGCGACTTTTAAGGTATTTGAGTTCCTTATCCAACTAAAATATAAACTAAACTTTTTATTGCTTAACAGGTAAACAGGATAAGTCTGACGCCACACCACGGCAGAATGTTTGTGTTGTTGGTGTAATGGCAAACAACAAATCCAAGTGAATTAATTTCTGAGTGTAGGTGTCGGCAATACAAGTAATACATCAGCTCGTGCCGAGTGCGAGTTGCGAGTAAGCCGGGCTTATCCCGCGGCCATGTCCGTCCCGGGTCCGACCTAAGCCTGTCCACGGCAATAACCCGTGGATTTGTACTTCAGTACTTTCGCCATGATTACTTTATAAGCAGCAACGGGAGAAGACTTGAGACCACTGGAGTGCTGTAATTGAAATTTAGGGGAGTAGCCCAAATGGGTCGGTATTTATAAAAAAATAGTGGAAACTATAGACACAGCCGAAAAAGGTCTAGGTTTTTAAGGCCCCCCGCATTAAGAAAAAACTTAAACCAAAAGTTCAATTAGAAATGTAGGTTAGGTTAGGTTAGGATAGAAAAAAAAGGTTTGAACTGCATCCCCCAGAAAAAATGGACTGCTACCATAAAAGTAGGTTAGGTTAGGTTTGAACTGCATCCCCCAGAAAAAATACAAAATATACCACCTCATATTTATTTCATATGATTTGTATACCAAATGAACATTATACCATATATGATGGTTATAGGAAATAAGTGTTCTACCAAATGATAAATATACCAAATACAAATAGATATTTTAAAATTATACCAAACGTTTATTATATAAAATGAGTGATTATACCCTGTGAAATTATATCAAATGTTATTATGTCCAACATACTTATACCATTTATTTTTATATCGATCATTACACACCCCCCAATAACCAACTGGTCTAACAACTCAGCTACGAAATAACAAACGGATTGAGAATCGTCCTCTTCTAAAACAATTTTGAATAGTACTAAAAGAATCACACAGTTTTAAAAACCCAGTTATTTACATAAGCCTCTACAGCGGTCAGCTGTATGACCCTGACACCGCGCTTCGCTCGTCGTATCGTATACTCCCGCGCGTGCCAAGATCAAGGCGGCGATCGTCATCGCTGACAGTGCCATCTCGCGGGATCTGGGCATTTTTTGAGGTTCCGAGCTCAGGTTGAGCCGGTCGAGGCCCCATTGGACCGTTGCCAAACCAGAAATTGTCCAAGTACCTACTTATTGCAGAATTGGATTTATTTTGTTTTTCGTAGCTATATAGCTACTTGAGTGGTATTACCTAACTATTTTATATATAATAACACCTAAGTGTGTATCGTTAGAAACGTTATCATCAGGGGCGTCCTAATTTATTTCATTTAGTACATATTATTTTCATTTTTAATAGCCCTAGGAATGTCTGCTGGGCAAAGGACCTTCGATTTCCGCTGGTCCCCGTATCTCTTCCGACCAGCTACTGAGGAATGCATCCAAGTCATCCCGCCATCTCCGTCTAGGCCTGCCTCGTCTGCGTCGCCAATTTGGAGGCACCCACTTGGTAGGTATCCTGGCCCATCTATCCGGGTGCATACGACAGACGTGGCCTGCCACTTGAGCCTAATAGCAGTTTTATTGCCTACGTAATCTATGCTTGTTTTGGAGCCAAGCCTGGTGTCCCGGACGCTATCCAGCCTTTTCAACCCAAAAATTCTGCTCTCCATGGCCGGTCAGCAAACTTTCAATTAGGACTTATGGTTCTCAGTAAGCGACCACGTTTGGGCACAGCGGGTTAGAACAGACCGAAAACACATATCGATGAGTTTCCGTTTGAAATTCAATAAAAAATTAAGTGCTTGTGCCCTATATTGACCAGAGTTGGCATATTGCACAATTATATAAGTCCACAAATGAGAAAAACTTTGAGTTAGGTACTACAGCCACTGACACATTTAATAGAACAGAAAAGAAGGCAGCGACAATAAAATATACTCTTTGTTCTAGGCACTTCTCCGAGTCGACAGCTAGGATAGGAGTCAGTGGTCAAACGAGTCTTTTTAATGGCATACCTAACTGACATGGACATCTAAGCCTGTGGAGTTCAGGAGAGGGAATGCTCTTCTTGACAAGAATAACAAAATTATTATTAAGCGAAAAACGTGAATTTATCCTAATTAGCGTCATCGCGTGCTCGTTATAATTATATGTAAATCATAATCTGAGCACGAAGTGTGTATGTGTGTGTGTATGTCTGTGTACGTCCGTGTGACACGGCGCGACTAATGAACATGACTGGGATAATGGTAGGAAGCTCGTTCGCGGGATGTATCGGCGTTCGGCGTTTAACTTTATTAGCGCTTTGCATAGCAACATTTTATTATTGTAGCCTGTATTACTCTCAGATAGTCATGTCAAAACTCCTCCTTCTACGTATTTGCTGACTTCCGTTATTCTCATTACATTAAGTTTTCTCTCGTGATTACATGAAAGTCAGACTGTTGATGATTTATTAAATGCAAAACAATGCATTAGTAAACGTTACTTTGTCATACTTTGATTTGCCAATTGGAGAGTTTGTGAAATGAATAGTTGGTCAACCGATAATTAGTCAAGTAAGTAAATAATTATGTGTAATAAACGGTTTGTGAATGGTGGAGTTCTCAAACGTTGATTGTGGAATGAATTTGTGTATTTTTTTTGTAAAATGCTTAGCGATTTAACTCCGAATCAAGGGAATGTTTTATTTTACAACCAGCTTTACTCTATTCGTTGAAATATTCTCCGCCAAATATAAACAGTTGACAAGCGCCACCGCGCGTGTTATCTCCCAAATTACGGAAATAATAAAAAATAAAGTCAACTTCAAAGACCATTCAGCGCCGGTTATAAATCTTCGCCGTGCTACAGTCGGCTAAGTAAATACCAGAACACAAACAAATTAATTTTCTCTCAAGCTGTGTTATGGATACCAGTTTTGATGGGCGTTTTCCAAAAAAAGTGTACACCAAGTTTTCTTTTCAGAAATATACACTGAGTGTAACTACGTTAGTACTCTTTATTATACTGTGGTGTAACTAAGTTAAATACTTACATAAAGTTGCCAAGTCGGCTCGCGCGCAATGAAGTTCCGTTCCATATAGTGGCCCCAGAACTAGTTCCTAAAGTTCGAAATGTGAAAATTGTCCTTTAATGGTGTTACTACTGGTAAGGTAATAATAGTTCTCCATCAGGCGATCCGTCTGTTCGTTTGTCTCCTATATCATTTGAAAAATCGTAAGGTCAAGGAATAGTAATTCTGTACTAGCTTCCTAACGCAAGCAAGAGTGATGAGAAAAAAGTTAACGACACGTTGAGCACAGTTGATTACAATATTACAGTTGATGGTCTTGTGCTCGAATCTCGGTAGGAGCAAATACTTATAATAAGTAGTCGGGTAGTACAGGCTAATAACAAATAAAAGATAATACGACGATTGTTCCTCGCGTCTGACTGTACGGGCCCTGCGCTGGCGCCGCGCCAGATCCGCGACACCTCACACGCCGACCACACCAGCCTGGCCACGACTTCCGTCTTGGCGGCGAGCGGCAGCGGTGCGCGGTACGTGCGTCTCACTCACTCGTATGGCCGCGCGCTCGGATCTCTCGCTCAACTTGTCGCAAGTCGTGGCATGTCTCGACAAATATTCGAGTGCATCACTCAAATATTTGCCTTTGCCCGGATTCGAACCCAGGACCGTGCTCAGTAGGCAGTTGCTTAACCACTGCGCCAACCGCGTCGTCAAGATTAACGAAAGCATCTTTAGATCTGTATTTATGTGTATCTGTGGCGTTCGGTCATGTTTGGTGATACGGTTTGCAAGGTTTATCTATCAATTATCTCCTTATCGATCACGCTTTGAAACAAGGTGGAATCAAGCTAACGTCGTAAGAAAACGTCTTGCCTGAACAGGCATTGGTAGAACTACTCGATTTTAATATCAAAAGAGTAAGGCTTGAGCAGATAATTTCGAGCATATAATATTCTGTGTAAGAACGCTGCCTACTGAATAGCTCGGTGGATGCCACGTCACGGATTCTCATGCTCATACATTCTTTATATCTTACACAACCAATCCTTTAATGCCTATCCTCGTTCTCTCCGTGTTTCTGGTTTAGAACGAAGTTGAAAACGGGTCGCATTAATCTAGGCGCCTTGCTGTCATTAATCCTCTAATTTATGAATTCTTCTCAGGCCGCGGAAGTGTCAAATTGGATTAGTCGACGAAATTAATCAGAACTCGGCTGCGTGTGCATTTATTTTCATTTTTGACACCGTGACGCGAGACGAGCGAAGTACGCAATTTGTGGAACAACATAGAATAAGCGGAACAACAAGATCAGTATACAAATAAAAAAAACAGCGATGACGGTGACCCTTGGATACTGCTTTATTTTGCTTACTTTTTCTTTTGGTAGCGGAACAAAATCCTTCGGAACAACAAGATCGTTTTCCGTTAGGTTTTGAACAGTTTTATTTATTTCTAGAAGGAGCAATTCCGTATTGTAACCCTTCTGAATTATTTCCACTATTAATATTATATCTTATACCGATTAAAATCCGTTTTGGCGTGATAAGACCGTAAAGAAAAGAAAATCTATAAACGATGGATGGCAATAAATGCTTATACGAAACAAAAGAAAACGAGCATCGCATTAAATTTTCAGGAATTCAAACCCTTCCGATACTTAATAATATTTCGATACATTTTAAATTTAAGGTATTAGGTTCAGGATCCAAGATTCCAAGTGCCAATAAGGTATAGCTCTTCAATTCAGATTGAAAACTTCAGTTCAGTTGATTTAAAACGATTGAACATGAATGTATTGAGCTCCTACGTTGGCTGTCCGCGTGGAGATTGCCCATAGGCCGAGGCTGATTCAGTCACGAAATGGGTCACGGTCTAGTTGCCGGTGACCTGATAACTAGGAGACAGGACCACTGGCCGGGACCTCCTATCCTTGCGATCGATCACTGCCGAATGTCCATTTGATTCTTCTATAATAATCAGTTGTTTTAATAAAAACCGACTTCTGCGATAAATAATCTTAATTAGGGCTTCCAGTGCCTGTAAATGTTTAGTGTGTCTGAACCTTGTGCTAGGAATGACTGGTACACCCATACTGAAATTTAGTGTGCCTCCACTCTGTACCAGGAATGACTGCTACCCCAACATTAAAATTACCCGGTACTGTAAATCCTAATCGAGAAGTTTATAAGAAAAAGATCGTAATGTCTTTACGTGTCCTTACAAAAACATAGGAGTTCTGTGGGCTCTTCATAGATCTCCATTTCAATTCTGGAGTCTTCCACTCCGGAGTTAAAACCTTTCTTCAATTAAAAAAAAAGAGAGTTGAGCTACTCTTTCTGCTAAGAACGAATTTCGGTTAAAAACTTATGTCAAGTTTTGCGCTCGACCAACTAAATGTTCCGAAACATTACGTAACCCGCTCTGTTTAATCAGTGCATTTCATAAATTGAATTATCGCAAGGGTCGTGTGATATACAACCAATATCCCCCCCTGACCCCTGCGCTCTCCCCCTCACCCCCCGCGGAGGGTAATTCAATTTAGCCAGTGCAGTTAAACGGGCGCCAACAATAGCTTTTCATTCGGGTAAATAATTATGATTTAGCTGTTTTGCGTCGCTATATCGTTTGCAGTGATTTACTGTGAGAGCGGCGTAAAGGGTTACAACACGATATTGCGTTTAGGAAGTTTGGTAATACGTTTAACTCTAAAGTATAGAAATCATGTTCTTCTGTTCTTGATTCTACTAACACGACACTACTACTGGACACGAATTTCAAAACCAAATATCTGTTAAACACTTGCGAGAATTTTGCTAGTCTATTCTATAGTATCAGGTTGCCAATGTGAGAGACAGGATAGAAACACATGGAAATATTATGCCTGTAGCTCTTAAATTAAAATGATAATTGAATTCTTCACGAATTTGACGAATATCTATATTATGTGAAACGCATCCATAATTCATATCATAATTAGGCGCTCTTGTAAGTAGATATCGGAAAAAGATCGAGGCGGGAGTTGTTGTATCATACTTGTTCCCCTTTTTAGAGTCAGGGGCTAAAAGAACACTCGATTGCCAATAGGCTTCGAAGTTGAATCTTTACGACCCTTTTTCCGGGTCGGCTGAAAATGAACGAGGAACTAGGAACACTCGTCATGATTGCCGCAGAGGAGTCACAACAGGTACCTACGACTACGACGTAGTCACCTATGTCTATAAATATCATCACCATTTGATTGAATTTTACCTTACGGTGCCGTTTCGGCTTACTGAGGGTCCTTACCATCTTCATATAAAATCAATTATTAACAAAAACAGCTTTTAAGATTTCAGCACTAAATACCTATCCATCATTGACCAAACTAGGCTTAGCCTGTATCTTGACCATCCGCGGTTAGCAAAGGAAAATTACATGAAAAATACAAAAGTCTTATGTTTGTGAAACATGTAATGTTTCATTATTTTTTATGTGGAAACACCACAATCTTTTATTGAACCAATGATATATACTTATATATCAAAGCGCAAAGAAGAATTGCAATTCGTAAACTGGCAGAAGAGACCGGGAGTCGAAACCGGTACCTCTGGATTACCGGTCCAACGTGTCGACCAACTTAATTTGTCAGGTAATTAAATTACACTAATAACATAGCTGCTAGCATCTGGCCACTGCATTGCAACCTTATTTTCGCTCCGAAAACCTGTGAATCAATTAGTAAAAGTTAGATTGTGTTGTGTGGTATGTTTAGTGACTATATAAGTACAATAACTGACATGCCATGGCACGGATGGCTGCCATCTGCCTTGTCTTGTGAATGGTTTAGGGTCTCGCAATAAAAACCCTAGTCTTGCTCGCACATCATGTTCATTTTCTTGTGATCCATCCTAGGTTAATACGATATTCCTAAACTCACAGACGGGATCGAGTCTGAGTCTGAGGAGAGACTGCCTCCTTGTGTGTGTTCTACCGTCTGTATAATGGGACGGTTTCTGAGGATTGTTTGACATGATGCCCGCGGCTATTTTCTACTATCGCACTGTTCTCCATCGGCAGGGTGTTCATCCTCACACACTGGAGCCTAAATGGTCGAGAACTGTCCGGTTCCAGAGGAATTTCCTACCGCGAACGCTCCGCATGTGGAATGAGCTCCCTGCCGAGGTTTTCCCCAGGGACTACAGTATGCGGTTCTTCTAGAGGGGGTTTTGGGTCTTAAAGGGTCGGCAACGCGCGTGAATTAAGTGAACGGCAGAGATTTAAGTTAAAAAAAATCTTTATTTAAACCAACAGAGTAACAGTACAGTTTTACAATCAAAAGTATTCTAATCTTAAAATTAATTAATATTACTATTTATAGCTAATTTCTGCATCTTCAGCATTGACGCATGTCCCAGAAAGGTGTTTACTGCGTTGATGCTGATATGCGATAATTATCGCTGACGCGAGAGGATTTGGGCGTTGCAGCACCCTTAACTCCTCCCTCCTCAAGAGAGAAGTTATCTGAAGGTGACACAGTTGGCTTCAGATAATTTCGTCTGAAAAATACAGAATGTAGCTTATGGGAGATATATGTTAATGCTATAATAAGTGCTGCGACGTATAACGCAATGGTCCACACACTGACTCTATAGCTAATGACATAGCTTTCACTATCATCACTATCACTATTGTACTTGACGCTGTTGAGGATGTCCTTTACATCGCTGAAGTCCACGCCTCGAAGATCTACCTCGTTCTCGTTCCTCTGGATCTGAAGCTGTGGTTCTGGTAATATTACAGACGGTAATGTATAGCTGGTTATTGTAGTATTGCTTGTTGCCTTTATGGTTATATCATCTATTTGGGTTTCGCAGTATTTGGTTGGTGTCAGTATGAATGTTCCTTCTAGGTTGTGTTTGGAGACTTCATCTCCGCAGGTTTCGGTTATCACTGCTCTTCTTCTGGTGTAGAGGAGCCAGTGGTCAGATGTAATTTTCTGGATAATTGTGTCTTCAGTTTTGATTGTCTGCTGGTTACATTTTGTTAGGCTATCTTTAAGTAGCATCAGTTGTTCTATACAGGTTGCTGCTGGATGCTGCACGACGTCATCATCAGTGCAGAGGTATTTGTCTTCCTCTATTTCCTCGCAATATCTAGCTACGGGTTTGAATTGCAATCTATTCATCATGAGGAATGGATATTTGGGAATTATTGTGAATGTTTTATCGGTTTCAGGTTTATATATTGGAATAGGGATAATCTTGTAATAAATATATGTGTTCTTTTCAATAAGTGGGATATCTAATACAAAAGTTAAGCGATTATTACTAATAAACGATTTTAATTCTATACTACGTTCTATCTTAACTAAATTTTCTTTTGAAACTGGATAAACTACAGTAGCGTGTTTCTCTATTTCAAAAAGAACATTAATTAATTCAGTTGAATTTATTACGGACTGGTGTAGCGTTGACAGTTTACTAAAAGCTATGGCGGTTTCTATTTCCTGAATAATATTATAAATAGTCCGAAAGTTATTTAGAATCTGGTAAACGCTGTTCATTATGGAAACCAAATTAAAAAGTTTAAACTCTTCTTTTTGAATTGACTCTAATTGTTTAGTTTTATAACCTAAATGTTTAACGTTAAAATTAATGTCACTTGAGACGTTTACTAATTTATCAAGAGCTTTTTGAAGTAATGTTACCTTATTTTCTACTGATATCTCCTTATGTTTCATATTATCGATTGCCGTATTAAATCTAATTGCATCGTCGTTATCTAAGTTTCCCGTAATTAGTTTAACAACTGATCCTAATGGGTTGAGAATACCTCGTTTTGTTCTTGCCGTTGGCAGAATCTGTAATAATCTATCTCTAGAAAGCTCTATAAAAGAATTTACTTGTACTTCTAAACCCATCAGTTCTCTTCTAGTATCTATGTTACTTTCAATAATTTGTTTCAACTTACTATACTGTTCTAAATTAGCTTCTAATAATAAACTTATCGATTCTAGATCTATTGTCTTAATAATGCTCCAGGAACTAGTCCTCATCAGAGCTGTACCCATCTTGACTGGAGCTATCCCCGGACTCCGCTCGAGGTTTTGGATGTTGAGGCTGCATCCCTGATGCGCCAGGGCCATCAGTAATATCACACGCCACCTGTGGAGGTCGTTTGATATTCTTGAGTGCTACTCGGGTGTTACGCTTTTTTACTTGGACAGGGATTATATTCCTATCTGGTTTGCCTATAACTTTAGCTTTTTCAAATCTAGGTAGCTCTTTAGCTTTACGGATTCTCGTGTCCTTCATAAAAATCGTATCGCCTTCCTTAATTTCTGGTGGGATTTCGCCTCCTTTCTTTTCCCTAACTTTGACCTTATCATTTACTAATTTCTCACTAACATATTCATATAGTACTTTCAATCGTTTCCTGTGGTCTATAAGCAATTTTTGCATAAGATTTCGTTCCCTATCTATATCGAACAGATTTCCGGTGTCTGTATGACCAAAAACCATTTCGAATGGGGTAAACGTTGTTGCGCTATGAATGGAGTTATTATAGGCCATTATAGCATAGGTCATGACAGATGCCGCGTCCTGTTCGCTTTTATCATATTTTGCTAAACGGTAAATTTCAATGAGAGTAGAATGAAATCGTTCTACTATAGCCATCGAATTAGGGTTATTTGGGGTTCCTATGTGCAATTCAATTTTATATAAGCTCAATAGTTCCTTCATTAGTTCGTTGTTGAATTCTGCGCCAGAATCACAACTGATTTTCCTGGGAATACCATACATGCTGAAATACTTAATCAAAGCTCTTACGACTTCTGGAGTGCTTCGATTTGGTATACCTATTGCCTGTGCTAATTTGCTAAAGGCATCTACTGCTGTTAGGTAATATTTACCTTCAATAAATAAGAGGTCTATAAAAATTTCCTGGAATGGTGATTCCTGACTCTGAGTGAGTTGGATAAATGGCTTGATGGGCTTTCTTTCATACTTCATCTTGCGACATTGTTCACATGAATTAATTATTGCGGAAATTGTTTCTTTCATATTGCTCCACCAATACGACCTTTTAAGTTTGGCTAAAGTTTCATTTATTCCCCTGTGACATGTCTTGCCTTCGTGATATTTTTTGACTAATTCTTTTATATCATCTTCATCCGTCATGTTCACAACTCGTTCTGTACATTCTACTAAGTTTTGCGTACCTTTCTTGTAAAGTTTCGTTACAACGTGACTGAAGGTCTTTCGAAACTCTGGTACTTCAAAATAAATATAGTATTTATTTTTAAAATCTACATATTCCTTTAAGAATTTCTTAACTAACTGTTCGTTCCCAACTGGCATGTGGACTTCAAGGATTTTCTGTTTTTTATTAGAACTATCCTTGACACTGATATCATTTTTGAACCAAGTATAGACTAAAATCTGTTTAGGTTTCATATCTATCGCTTCATTCATTATTGGGATACCTTCGTGTTCTCGGTTCGAGACAGAGTGAGCTGTAGCTCCATCATCTGAATCTGAAAGCTCTATAGTTTCTATTTCTGGTTCTGATTCAGGCCTACTGAGTTTTGTTATTTGATCAACAAGTGACTCTACGTGTTTTTGTATTTTTTGTTCTTGTTCGTCTACATTAACTGTCATTGACTCATTGTCATCGTTTGTTACATTAAGTTTTATACGAGACATAGCGTCAGCGTTCGTGTTCTGGTTACCTTTTTTATATAAAATTTCAAATGTGTACTCGTTTAACCTTAATCGCCATCGCGTAAGTTTACTGTTGGGTTCTTTCAATGAGTACAACCAAGCGAGGGGACGGTGATCAGTATAAATATAGAACTTATTTCCATACAGATAAGGTCTAAAATGTTTTACACCCTCTATTACGGCATAAAGTTCCTTTTCTATAGTACTGTATCTAACTTGAGTGTCGCTTAATGTTTTGCTAAAGTATGCTACGGGCTTATCTGAACCAATGGTTCCTTGAGATAATACTGCGCCTATTGCGTAGTTTGAAGCGTCTGTCGTCAAGATGAAAGGTTTCTTAAAATCTGGGAATTGCAACAATGGTGCGTTAGTTAATATTTTCTTACAAAGTTCAAAGCTTTCCTTGTATTCATCATCTAATAAAATCTTTTTCCCTTTCTTCAAACATACAGTCATTGGTCTCGTAATTTTTGCGAAATCCTTTATAAATTTCCTATAATATCCTATGAGCCCTAAAAAGCTTTTTATTTCAGTAGTGGTTTTTGGGATGGGGTAATTAAGTACCGCTGTAATTTTGTCGTCGTTTGGCTTAAGTCCTTCACTCGTTATGGTATGTCCGAGATAGAGGACTTCCTTCCTGAGAAAATGAGACTTATCCAATTGGACTTTTAAATTTGTTTCTCTGAACCTATCAAATACTGCTTTCAGTTTGATTATGTGCTCCTGAAGGCTGCTTGAGAAGATTATAACATCATCAAGGTATACAAGACAATGTATTCCTTGAAGTCCTCTCAGGACGTTGTCCATGGCTCGCTGGAACGTCGCTGGAGCCGTTTTCAGTCCAAAGGGCATCCTGTGGAACTCATAGTGGCCAAATGGCGTGCTGAAGCCTGTTTTGGGCTTATCTTCGTCATTCACTTCGATCTGGTGATACCCACTAGCCAGGTCCAAAGTGGTGAAGTATGTGCTTTTTCCCAGCATATCAAACAGGTCATTTATGTTTGGTAGCGGGTACTTGTCATCAACTGTGATGTCATTAAGACGTCTGTAGTCAATGACCATACGCCACTTTTGTTCCCCTGACATATCCATCTTCTTAGGTACTAAATGGACTGGGGCACTCCATGGAGAGTGTGACTCTTGAATGACGTTGTCATTAAGCATCTTTTCCACTTGTCTTTTAATTTCCTGTGTCTGGACAGGAGGCATTCTATGCGCTTTAATATATATAGGGTCTTCGTTGACCGTCCGAATTTTATGTTTCACTTGGTTAGTGAAAGATAACGGAATATGTTCACAATAAAATATGTCCTTATATTCCTCACATAGCTGACTTATTTGTTCTTTTTCCTCTTTATTCAGGTCATCCAATCTCAATTTTGAGAGATTTTCTGACAATAATTGGTTCGTGGAGGTCGCGTCTTGCGAAAAATTTAAATTTATTTTTTCATCAGAATAAGGCTCGACTTTGAAAGGTGCCGTAATTACTAAAGTCAATTTCTCTGACTTATAATTCTGAATCACAGTTGTAGCGTATCCATTGACACAGCTAACAAGTGCGGTTGGCATTCTAATGCCTTCAGTAAATTGTTTAAAGTCTAATATGGCATCGCCATTTAATAAATTTACCGGTAACTTGACCCGTAACTCGCTGCGAGGAGGTAATTCGAGTTTCTCTCGCATTGGCGGCGTGTAAACAATAGGTATTCGTGTTGTATTTGTATACAACATTTGACTTTTCATGTCAATATTTGCACCTAATTGTTTCAACAGGTCGCTACCAATTAATCCGTCGTATTTACTATCGACACTATATACATAAAACTTGTGCCGCTCTAAGCTATTGAAAATCTTAGGTAACGGGATAGAGACAACCGTGTCATGTTTGCTACATGCGTGGGTACTGACCACTTCAAATCTTTCCTGTTGCTTATAATTTTTGTAATATCTTTCTACCTTTTCGGGACTAATGAACGATCTAGTACTACCAGTATCTATCATAAATACGCCTTGTAGTTCGGGAACTAAAATGTGTGGCAGTCTACGTAACCTATTAAAATTTAACTCTATTCGCCTTCTATCGTGGAGGCCATTATGAAAAAATTTTCCGCCTCAGTATAGCTGTGGGATGGTCCCGGGGTTGGTTCCTCATTTGATTCAAAATGTATAGGGTTCGTATCATAATTTTCCGTATAATTAACACGTCTCGAACTAGCCGTTCTCATGGTGACGTCAGTGTTAGAGCCCGACGGTACATTACGCGGCGGCGGCACGTGTTGGTTTTGCGAAGCGAACGGTGAATAACCCGAAGGTTGCTGATTGTGCATTTGCGGCGGCCCCGATACCAGCGGTTGTTGCCATTGATTGCGCATATTATTAGAATTATTATTTTGTGGCCTGTTATTTCGATATTGGAATGAATTATTTGGTGAATTAAAATTATTTGGCGGTCTACGGTTACTATTTTGACTAACGGAATTAAAAATATTCCTATTCGGATGTCTATCCTGCCTATTATGAGGCTCGAAATTATTTTGATTATGGTTCTGCCTATTATTTACGTTGTTCCTGAAGGGATTCTTTAAATTATACACATTTTGGAGGTTCTGGCGTTCTAAAACTACCCTTAACGCGTCTTCTAACTTACTTACGCCTTTATCGTAAATTAATTCAACTAACTTCTGTGGTAAATTGTAAGTGAAGGTATCAAAAGCTAACTGATGGTAAAGCTCGCCTTTGGACCTTCGCGT
Organism: Apotomis capreana; assembly: GCA_947623375.1. Classification (NCBI taxonomy): domain Eukaryota; kingdom Metazoa; phylum Arthropoda; class Insecta; order Lepidoptera; family Tortricidae; genus Apotomis; species Apotomis capreana. The sequence continues at coordinate 23,762,426 of OX392514.1, read as the reverse complement.
ATTCGGGTCTGCTACTGTCTCTGTGACTTTCGCAAGTAATATACCAAGATGATGCTGAATTCGTTGACAAAACTCTAAATAACTTTCGTCCTTTTGGATAACGAGTCCTTCTAAAGCCAATTTGAGGCCATGCTCGTTCCTATGATCCCCGAAATGCTTACTAAGGGCTAACTTAAGGTCATCCCATGTTGTGATGTCCTCCTGTTCGGCTATTAAAATAGCTGCTTGCCCTGTTAACCTACTAGTAATAATCTCGTACAGATATCGGTCCTGTTCGGGACTCCTAGTATACCTACTAATAACATACTCGCATTTCTTTATATAAACTGGCAATTGTCTCGTATTGCCTTCAAAAAGCGGGATAAGATTGATGAGTGACTGTGGAACTTCCGTAATTCCTTCCATTATTTTAAAATTGCGATATAAATACACTCAACAGAAATAACTACTTATTATTTTTATATAGTACCTAACTAACGATGTCAATTGAAAGTAGAATTTGATACCTTCAATGACGATATATTAATGTTATTACGGCGTTTTTAATCCCTAATAACACACATATATTTAATACAAGTGAGGATACGTATAAAAGGGGCAAGAAAAGGATGATGAAAAAGATTGACTCACATTCCCCCCGGCTGCTTTCACGAGTCCTCACTGTGGTGGAACCTTCTGGATTGTTTCCGGTCGGCTGGAGTTGGACAGCGTTCTGGATCGGCTGCTTGTTACTGCTGCGACTGGTCTTCTTGCGTTACTTAATAAATTTATTTGTTCGGCTTCCCGTTGAAACGTTGAAACGTACGTTGCCCGGCACGGTGCGATCGCGAAATATCGGTCACTGGACGTGTCAGGAAAACGACGGGAATCCTGTCCTCAGCGCCAATTAAGTGAACGGCAGAGATTTAAGTTAAAAAAAATCTTTATTTAAACCAACAGAGTAACAGTACAGTTTTACAATCAAAAGTATTCTAATCTTAAAATTAATTAATATTACTATTTATAGCTAATTTCTGCATCTTCAGCATTGACGCATGTCCCAGAAAGGTGTTTACTGCGTTGATGCTGATATGCGATAATTATCGCTGACGCGAGAGGATTTGGGCGTTGCAGCACCCTTAACTCGTGCGATGCTCCTGGCGTCGCAAGCGTCCATAGGCGGCGGTAACTAAAGAAGAAATTCATCATGTTTCAAGGTTGGCTAACGAAGTTGGTTGATGTTATATAACCAACAAATATCCGTCTAAAGTAAAAGCCTCATGAATTCACCATTTTCGGAGTCCCACGAGTCCTATTAACTCAAGTCGCTATCATCGAGACGGTGGATCAAGAATCAAGATCACACCATCGTCAACATCAACGTTAGCAATAATCATCTCTCAGTCCGACAATACTTCTGTTTTTGTTTCGCAAAGCTTCCCCATGTTTGAACTTTATAGATACCTAACACAAATTCGAAATACGATTTTTTTACTATATACATCTCACTCAAAAGGTACACTCAATATTTTACAAACTCACTAAATACGTGCACCGACTGTTAGAGCTCAAAGTAACGCTTCTCTAAACCTCCCAAAATTGAGTCATTACGGCCGTACCTACCGAAACAGGCACATAATTTTATTGTCTATTTTCGTTAGTACCCAACTGAAATCGATTTTGCCGTCCCATTCTACTCTGAACCTTGAGCCAAGGGCTACGGTAGAGTTTTCTTTGGACGTTGGTGAATAGGGATGGCGGGCTGCGGGCATGCGCAGTGCGGTGGGGCGCGGGTCGATGGCAGCGCCCTTGGCAACAGCTGATCGGGTATGGGCGGATTTCTGTTAGCTCGGGAGTTATTTTTAAGTATACGGGGGTTATTCTTGAGTACCTTGAGTTAATGTGCTTTAAGTCCGTGTAACATCGAACAATTGTAATACGAATTATTATTTTTATTAGAGGCTCGGAAAATACATGCCTAGGTGTTCTCCAGGCTGAAAACCTATGATAATATAATATACATCGGAAAAATTAAATTCATAACTAAACATAATAAATATTATCTAGTCAACGTCCACAAAAAAATCCACTGTACTGTACTTACAAAGTATACCTACTTATTTTTATTTGGATAGAAATGCGAATACTAGGATTTTATTTTACCGCGGAAATTTTATAATTTATTTAATCTTTATTGCACAAAAGAAAACTTATCGCACATAAGGCGGACTTAATGCCATGAGGCATTCTCTACTAGTCAACCATAGGGCAAAACAGTATTTAATAAGAAAGGATTTTTTGGATTCGTACAGATGGGATATCATCCAGACTTAGTAACTAAGTTTACTTTCTATCTGAATTGGAATTGAAACTTCGGCACCCGTTCTTTCATGAAAATTGATGATTTATTTTATTATAATATAAATTATTCCAAGTCTTCGTTAAATTGCATAAGTACTAAAATTGTCATCGACATACATTTGATGCTGACTGTATAGGTGTTACTTCCGATTACCTAGGTACCCTAAATAAATCAGAAGTTACCATAAAAGTAGTGAAGTGAGATAGTCACGTCCGCACAGACATCGATCCGCGGCGACCTTGGCAGTGAGCGGGGCCGCGGTGCGGGGGGAGCGGGGCGGGGGCGGGGCGACGACTGCCGTTAGGCAGGACATTTTCAACCCTAAGTCCGATTCCATACACAGGGAATATTTTTTTCTCAAACATGCAATGAAATGTTGTCTTAACGTGCGTTGTAACAGGCTTCGAAATATCACGTTTCGGGAGGAACGACTAGAGAGAACTGTAAAGAAAATTCATACAAAATTGAAGGCCTAACCGGGAACGGTTTTTTTAAACATGGCGTCTGTGTTCATTAACCGGCTAAACAGCTGAATTATATTGTTTTGAGTTGTGATTTTCTTAAAGTATTTCCTTGCATATGTTTGAGAAAAGCACTATACATGCCTTAGCCGTGAAAAGGGCTTGCCGGCTTCGTATCACTATCCGTCTATACCTACTCACTCGGCACGCCCTTCTTTCCTGGAGTCTTCTGCAGTAATCACTACATCATAGTATAAAACAAAGTCGCTTCCGTTCCGTCTGTCTGTCCCTATGTATGCTTAGATCCTTAAAACTACGCAACGGATTTTGATGCGGTTTTTTTAGATAGAGTGATTCAAGAGGAAGGTATATACGTATAATACATGCATCATTTATCAGCATTGCACCCGTGCGAAGCCGGGGCGGGTCGCTAGAGTACTATAATTTTATATGTGGTGATAACCTCCTACACGTGTATCCACAATAATAATCAATGCTTTTTATAGTTTCAGCGATTAAGTACTTCAAACCACACACGACTTATTTACATACCTACACGTACGTTATCCAAGAATCTTAATGCTTTCTCCTTTCGTGGTTTTGACAAGTGGATGACTGTCAGTCACAATAATTTTTAAGGTTCCATACCCAAAGGACCCTAAAAATTATGGTTAAAAAATCCGGGACCCTATTGCTTAGACTCCGCTGTCCGTCCGTCTGTCTGTCTGTCTGTTTGTCTGAACTGTCTTGAACCGTGATAGTTAGACAGTTGAAATTTTCACAGATGATGTAACATACATACCAGGAGCAAACTTAACTTAACCCGGCCAGTTAAGATGGGATAAGTGTTTGTACGGAACCCTCGGTGCGCGAGTCCGACTCGCACTTGGCCGGTTTTTAACGCACTTATGTACATGCGGGATGCGTTATGTTCGTTTTTACGTTATTCTTGTCAGGTACCAAAGGCACATGGAGACAGTAGGCGGGGCGGCGGGGGAGGGAGGCGCATTGCTGTCAATGACGAGGGCCCCCGAGGGCGAGGGGGCCCCTCTTAGAGTGCATCTCCACTGGAACGAAGCGGTGCGGAGACGAGCGGAATCGACCAATCACCTGAGTTGAAATCTGTGTATCTCAGTTCAGCTTCTCTTTTGTGATTGGTCGATTCCGCACCCAGGCACAAAATATATTTGCCCTTGCCGGGATACGAACCCAGGGCCGTCGGCTCAGTAGGCAGTTGCTTAACCACTGCGCCAACCGAGTCGTCTTATTAATTATTAGTGATTACCGAGTACTCACCCTTAACTTTGAATATTGTTATCTGAAGACAGTTTTAATAATCCTATTGTAGAAATACACGTGGACAACACCTACTTGCTCGTCCCACACCGTCCAGTCGCCACGGCTCGGGGGTCACTCGGTGTCATTGGTGTTAAAATATTTAACACCCTGCCTAGTGAGATAACAGATCTTCCTTCTAGTTGACTTCTTGTCGATCTGGCATGGCGTGAGCTGATGAATTCATGTAGAAAATAATTGATTGTCTAAATATATCAAATCAACGCCAAAAATATGAAATATTTGAATATGAAACGTAAATTAATAGCATATATTTTTTATTATTATTATTAAATAATCCTGAATTGTAAAATAATAAATAATAACTGAGAAATTGTAATTCACTAAGTATCCAATTATATATGAAAAATTTACATGACTTGTAAAATGCATTTGCTTTTATCAATAAATTATCTGTATCTGTATCTGCATTGCTAAAGTATGGCTCTCTACATAGGGCTGCCATCCGTCTGGGTTTCCCCGGATTTGTCCTAGTTTGGAGGCCGTCCGGGGGTTTTTAATAAGTGTCCGGGGAAAACCCGGACACGTTATATGAATGAAAAATTAACCGATTGTTTTTTAATTATATTATTTTCGGACACGTCCGGGGAAAAAAATGCGATTAACGCCAAATGTCCGGGTTTTTTAAGTCTTTGTCCGGGTTGGGCGAATTTAGAGATGGCAGCCGTCTACACTGCGGTATTTGGAGAGCCCTCGCTACCCCGCCAATCAATTATGAATAGTCCCATCATTGCATGACTAGTGTAGGGTCCTGACGAGCGGCCCTGCCCGCCTGACGCGGGTATAACAGGTTCGATTCCGGATAGTTGTCGCTGGCTCATTGTGAGATAGTGTGACAAGGATTAGATTATTAATTGCGAGTTATTATTAATATTACTCGTAGCTGGAGCTTAACGCTGTATTGTTTTAAAATCTAAATCACAGAATAAGACAATATAAGATGTCTATATATGTACCTATATATGTATCTCTGACACGGAAGATCAGCGTCGTGGTGCTCAAGAGTGCTATGACATATGCTGTGGACTCCATTTTTGCAACCAGGACACCGTTTAGCTCATAGAATTACTATAGAAGTATAGATTTTAAGTTAAATTTAATTAAAAAAATGTAATTCAATTATTTCAATGTAAAATTTAAATGTAATTGGTTTGCAAAATAAATGTAAGTACTCCAAATAAATATATAAAAATAAATAAATAGAAGTATCAGGTTTTCTTCTCCCGGGTCTGAGAACTGTTTAACTGTGTTTTAATGGGTGTTTGTGTAAAATCTACTAAATCGATGGTATGATTGGTAGGACTCGTAGGACCCGACGCACGTGAATAAAAGTGGAATATAGAGCCGAACGAGGTGCAGGTTTGTGGATAGGGCCAGCCTTGATATAAGAACCCAATATAAATACCTACATGTACATAGGTAATACGTGTAGGTACATAATAATAATGTGGTGGTTTATTGTAATTTAATAGCCGAATTAAATGCAGTAGTGTGATAAGACTACAGAATGTATTAAATTTTATTTTAATGTGCGCGTACGTCGGACGCAGGTCGTCATGCTACTAGTTCTCTTGCTTTGTAAGATACTTAAATATTATTTCAGTTAAGATATTTGCATCCACGGAAGCAACTGTGTGTATAGATAAAATATAGCGAATAAGCTCTGTCTATCACATCACATTATATACTTACATGTTTCTGTTTTTACAATTTGAGCGTTTTCCACACCTAATTATTAAAATAAAAGCATATTCCACCCTTGCTTGTTGTCGTATTCTGTTGTTAAATAGTACATTACTGCAGACGCCGGGAAATAAGGGCTTGCCGGCTGGGTAGGTGTACGCAGCCGGCAATCCCTTTTCACGGCCAAGGCATGTATAGTACTTTTCTAAAACATATGCAACGAAATAAAAAAATACTCCACATAAAAAAAAACATAATTCAGCTGTTTAGCCCGTTCAAGAACACGGACGCCATGTTTAAAAAGAATCTTTTCGGCCTAGGCCTTCAATTTTGTATGAAATTCCTTTACAGTTCTCTCGAATTGTTGCGCCCGAAACGTGACGCTTCGAAACCTGTTTTAACGCACGTTATGACGATATTTCATTGCATGTTTGAGAAAAAGCAATTTATTTCTTACACAGGTATCGAATTTCCCCCGGTATCGAACTTTGCGAAAACCGATCTGGTACCACGAAGTGTCAAAAACCACAGAAAGCTCACCGCTGATCAACGGCGTGCCAGGATGTACCACGCTGAACTGGTTTCTGGAGTGACTAGAAGGAATCCATATCTTGTCCTAGAAAGATCGTCAGTGTCTGCATTTTCGGCTAAGTCGTCTTATTTTCAGGATGCCAGAAGGCAAGACCAGCCAAAAACCCCGGTATAGAATGCGTTTTGATATTTTATTTTTCTTTTAATTGACTTTAAAAAAGAGAGGAAGGTTATAATTTCGTCAGGTTTTTTTTAAGGGTTCCGTACATCAAAAGGAAAAAAAAGGAACCCTTATAAGATCACTGTGTTGTCCATCCTCATGTCAAGACCCTTTATCTCGGGAAGGCGCGGAAATAATATCCAGTTGAAATTAAAACCATATCTATTACTTAATATTTTTATAGAATCTTTTTATAAATATTGACACAACGGTAAATTATGAACGAAAAATTTAATGCGATTTACTTCAATCTAAGCAGGATTCGAACCTGCGACCCCTACGTTTCCGGTTAAGTGCTGTCCCAACTGAGCTATTAGATAGTTACGTCAATCCATAATTCTACGCTATTGGAGCACCCTCTACGTCATATGTGTTTGAAATGCTTATGCGCATTAACCATACTCTAGGATGTGCGCTTTACACGCACGATCCCCTGTCCTCATTGCGTTGCGTTACAGCAAGTGTGAAGACTGTGAGAGAGTTGGCGCTGTTCTAAATATTTTTATAGAATCTTTTTATCGATTCTATATTATTATTTTTATGTGGAAATACCACATTCTTTTTTTTTATTAATATTAACACAGGTAATTTATGAAAGAAAAATGTACCTAATGCGATCTACTACAATCTAAGCAGGACTCGGACCTGCGACCCATACATTTCTGGCGTACTGCTCTCCCAACTGAGCTATTAGATAGTTACATCAATCGCGGTCTATTTTTACTACATTAAAGGGAACATTTCCTAGCAAGTTGGGGAAAAACAGTTTTCCAATGCTAAACTTGAGTCCAGTTCATCTTTTCGTAAGAGCAATATCAGCACCACAGTGCTTTCATAGTTCGTACGGAACCCTCGGTGCGCGACTCCGACTCGCACTTGACCGACTTTTTTTAAAGTGATTATAGTTAGGCTTAGTGATGAGTGATCTACGTATACGTACGTCTAAATTCTTAAGTTAAGCACAAAGGTTAACTTCGTAGTAAAAATTCCTAAAAATTACCGAGTGTTGAGTTTCTGTCGGCGTTTCTTCTCAAGAGTGGTCTCCTCTTGTGAAAAGCCGGTAGACTCAGACATGTAAAAGTGCCCTTGTGTTCTACTTGCAGAAAGCGTCGGCAAACAAAACGACAAGAATCACGACCACGAAATTTGAACCTTCCGCAGTAAAGAACCTAAGGCTGAAGGAAAAGGCGTACAGTTTGATGCAGCAGTTTCTGTTCGCCGCACAGGTAGTGTTTAGGCCTTATCCAGTGTTGTCACATCTACTAATTTTTCAGTAGATCTACCTATTTTGCCTCCGTTCTACACATGGTATAAGAAAACAGTATGGCACTCCGGCAAGTCAGCCTTTCTACGTCACCTAGTAGTTGCCGCTTTATAATAACACAATAATTATAAGGAAAAAAAATGTTCGCCGCCAGTCGTACAAAGAAAATATTTTTGCATTACAATTGTCATGTCCTTTGAATAAATGTTATTTTGTCGTAATAATTGATTTTAGACACTCACGATTTTATTGGATTTATACAGGTAACAAGGGATTCGGGGAGTATCATGATACACCACTGGCAACACAGGAACGGATTGACAGAACCGTCCGTGGCTTAAAGGCCTCTGCAGCCAAGCAATAAAATACACAAAAAAAAAAAACAGAACCGTCCAACCAATCATAGCGTGAGTCTCGCCTGTCATTCCGGAGTGCCACACCTTGTTTTCTTATACTATACCATGGTTTTCTACCTATATACTACCCTCAGCATCAAATCTACCAATTTTTAGGGTTCCGTAGCCAAATGGCAAAAAACGGAACCCTTATAGATTCGTCATGTCTGTCTGTCCGTCTGTCCGTCTGTCTGTCCGTCCGTATGTCACAGCCATTTTTTCCGAAACTATAAGAGCTATACTGTTGAAACTTGGTAGGTAGATGTAGGGTCCATATTGGCTCACATAAAATTAATCCTCCGAATTTTTCTTCTACTACCGATTTGTAGTCAGAATCATCACTCTTCCGAATTTTTTACTTCATACATTTGTCCCTCATAAATTTGTACTACTACCAACCGAGTTCATAATAGACAGTTTTCAGAACATCGTAATTCATAATGTCGTCACTAAGATTATGTGTGTACTCATAATGCTGATTTTCATATTTCTTTCATTCAGAATCATAAATTACAATAAACTTGTCAATCATAACATTTAAACATCGATACAGTTTTTCTCCATATGTTTTTATTCATAATACTTGTTTTGAGTTATAGCAAGTTAAGTGTAGATGCAAGCATGCATGCACGCATTTTGACGCTCCGCTATACGTGGTTACAATACAAACCTAACCTAACCTACAGTTTTCGGTTTTAGAACCAAGTTCCATTTTGGCGCAGCTGTTCCTAACGGCATTATACACTTACTTAGTAAATAAAGTTTCTTCCCGAATCCATCCTGGCTCTGCATTTGCTTATAAAAAAATTATGTAATAGTAGATTATTTACAAGTGTTCATGCAAGCAAGCAGGCAAGCATTTTGACGCTCCGCTCGCTTCGCTCGCTCCGCTATACGTGGTCATAATACAAACCTAACCTAACCTACAGTTTTCGGTTTTTGAGCCACGTTCCATTTTGTCACAATCTGCTTATAAAATATAGGATTGTGGAGTTTATGAGTACAAACTAGTCTGCTTAAAAAATGTATGACAGTGAAAAATAGGATCAAAAACAGTTATGATGAATAAATGTATGAAAACAAAAAGTAGTATTAGAGATATTTATGATAGTTGACATTATGATTCTAAATAGTTCGGAGTTATGATCGGTAGTAATAGTGACTAAGTATAAATAGTGACTATTATGATGAAAAATTGTATGAGTAACATTTTCGGAGGTCCAATAATCGGGGTTGAAAAATTATGTGAACTTTGGCGCACCCGTAGAGGTATTCTGTGAACCGCATTAAGATTTTGATGCAAAAATAAAAAATAATAATAAATATTGGGGGCTCCCCATACTTAGAACTGAAACTCAAAATTTTTTTTTTCATCAAACACAATACGTGTGGGGTATCTATGGATAGGTCTTCAAAAATGATATCGAGGTTTCTAAAATATAATTTTTCTAAACCGTATAGTTTGCGTGACAGACGCTTCCAAAGTGGAAAAATGCCCCCCCCCCTTAAGCAGAAAGCTGAACGACCGGGAAAGTAGATATTCAACTTCAGAAAGAGAGCTTCTAAGTATAGTACACGCCATAGAAAAGTTTAGACCATATATTGATGGAGCGCATTTCACAGTAGTAACGGATCACAGTGCCCTTCAGTGGCTACATAAGATGAAAGATCCTCACGGAAGACTAGCTCGGTGGGCAATGAAACTTCAGCAATTTAGCTTTGATATCATACATAGGCCGGGAAAATGTCATACTGTCCCTGATGCGCTGTCTAGAATGAACACCGCCAACATTGAGGTAAATACTTTGGAAATATTAGAACAGCATAAGGATGAGTGGTACAAACAGAAGGTATCAGATATATTAACTCAAAGGAAGACTTCTGATTGGGCGGTTCATGAAGGATTACTGCTAAAAAAAGTATACTTAAAACAGTTTCCTAATAAGCAGAACGTGTGGAAGTTGTACATACCAAAGCCCCTTAGATATAAAGTTATGCATGAATGTCACGACGATTCCACAGCAGGTCATTTTGGGGTCCGCAAGACATATTTTAGGATTAGGCAAAAATATTTTTGGCAGAATATGTTAAGGGATGTAAAGCAATATGTCAAAAACTGCGACAGTTGTGCCCGACATAAGGTATCGCAACAATTGCCTTTAGGACAAATGGGTGCACATAGGGATGTCTCCGAGCCATGGCAAATCATTACGTTAGACTTAATGGGACCGTACCCAAAGAGCAAAAGTGGCAACACGATGCTATTAGTGATTACGTGCTGGTTTAGTAAATTCACTTTATTATTTCCGCTGAGAACGGGTAAAGCAGATAAAATTTGTGACATTGTAAAGAACCAGTTTTTGCTATATGGAGCTCCGCAAGTAATTATCTGTGATAATGGCAAACAATTTGTCTCTAGTTCATTTAAGGAATTGGCACAGGAAGTTAGCTGTAAAATCTGGTATACGCCTAATTACCATCCCCAGAGCAACCCAACCGAGCGAGTCAACAGAGTAGTCGGCACTATGATTTCTACATATACAACCACTAAGAAACATAATGAATGGGATATACATCTGCAAGAAATTGGGCACGCCATTAGATCAGCTGTTCACGAGACCACGGGTTATACACCATCATATTTGTTTCTTGGAAGGGAAGCTACGGTGCCTAATTTCAAATTTGCTACAGTAAACGTAATAGGTTCAGATGCAGAACACAACCTTCAGGTTAATGTAACAAACTGTGTAGAAAATTTAGATCATAGGAAAATTATATTCAAGGAGGTGCAAGCTAGGTTAAAACAGTCCCATGAGAAAAACTCTAAACATTATAATACCAAACGGAGACCTTGTAACCTCCTGGTGGGAGATATAGTTTGGAAAAGAACGAAATACCTTTCCAACGCTGGTACTAAGTTCAAAGCCAAATTGGCACCAAAGTTTGAAAAGGCTATAATTACCGATAGGCTTTCTGATGAAGTGTTCCGTTTAAATAATGCGTACGGGAAAAATATAGGCGTCTGGCATGCCAAGGACCTTAAGCCGTACCATACATAAAAAAAAAGGGTTTTTTTTTTTCGAGGGAGGAGGCATGTAATGATATAGGCATCCTAGTAAGGACATTATTCTGAGATTTCACATGACGTCATCGATAGCGATTATGTACATGTATTTCGTGTGCTCCGTCAACTGTCGGCGTAGCGCAGTGGTCTGACCGTCGGGTGCTGTGCACTAGTGCGCAGGTTCGTATCCTACGACGCAATTATAATTTTGCATTTGGATTTCGAATATTATTTCGTTTGGTATTCCTTTGGTACGGGTGCAGCATGATTTGCATAATTCGACTGGAAAGGAATGTCGAACCACCGACACTAATTAAAATCATTCTGTTCGTATACTTCACCGAGAGTGGAGTCTAGAAACTTATTTGAAAATGTAAATAGAAAGAAAGGGCCGTCAATAGTTGTGTGGCTAGACCAATGTTTTGGACATTTTGTGTATGTGAGGATTTTTCCTAAAAGGGGTAAGTTTAGACTGTAACAAGTAGTTTAGGCTAGGTTGTTTAAGAATAAAACAGCGAATCTAGTTTTCATGTTACTTCATGTATGTATTGTGTTTGCTTTTAGCCTAAGGAACTGCCCTTTTAATATATCTCACAGAATAGAGATAGGTCGTGCTACGGAACTGGACATACAATAATAAATAGTTGCTTACAAGCTAGCCGGTGGCAACTCAGGAAAGGCAGGGTTCCTAGGAAACAAAACACCTCCTGGCGCTCAACATTAGTTAAGATTAGCTTAGTTATTCAATACATAATTGTTTAAGTTTTATCTTGTTTTACTACTCTTCCTCGCAACCCGTGACAAATTGGCTTACTTTAGAAGTTAGAGGGGGGGGGACCAACTTTTTTCCACTTTGGAAGCGTCTGTCACGCAAACTATTCGGTTTAGAAAAAAAATATTTTAGAAACCTCGATATCATTTTTGAAGACCTATCCATAGATAACCCCACACGTATGTGTTTGATGAAAAAAAAAAATTTGAGTTTCAGTTCTAAGTATGGGGAGCCCCCAATATTTATTATTATTTTTTTATTTTTGCATCAAAATCTTAATGCGGTTTACAGAATACATCTACCTACCAAGTTTCAACAGTATAGCTCTTATAGTTTCGGAAAAAAATGGCTGTGACATACGGACGGACAGACGGACAGACAGACAGACAGACAGACAAACAGACAGACAGACAGTCAGACAGACAGACAGACAGACAGACAGACAGACAGACAGACAGACAGACAGACAGACAGACATGACGAATCTATAAGGGTTCCGTTTTTTGCCATTTGGCTACGGAACCCTAAAAATATGCCGCGATTTATACACTTAAACACCTTTACGCATAGTTTGTCTTTAAGCACGTACTGCCCCAGAGTGGTGGTAGATCTACCTATTTTTCTTCTTAAAATCTACCAATTTCTACTAAAATCTGCATCCTGTTCCACTATTTTGCCAATATTGTGAGCGAGTTTTGTATGAAGGGGATCACACAGCGAGTTCGCCGCGATGCGACGGACGACTATTTGTTTAGAAAACTCGCTCGCAACTAGGTACTTACGTAAGTGTGATTACGCTTGGTACGAATGAAATAAACTGTGAACTTAACGATATCATTTATTATCAATATTCGTAGTTTTTCATCTCCGACGAACGAAGGATGTTATAAGTCTAATATGTGTGTCTGTTGTTCTGTCTGTGGCATCGTAGCGCCCAAAGCAATGATCTGATTTGTGTTCCGAAAGACTCGACTACTTCAGCCTTGTAGCTCTTTTTAGGGTTCCATAGTCAACTAAGAACCCTTATATTTTCGCCATTGTCCGTCTGTCCGTCCGTCCGCGGCTTAGCTCCTAGATCATTAGTACTAGACAGCTAAAATTTAGTAAGAATATGTATGAGTCATGCCGATTATTTTTTGTTTCGTTTCCAACACTAGTGTGTGGGTTGTTGTTGAATAGGTCTTTAAAAATAATAGGGGTCTCCAAACATTACTTTTTGATAAGTCAACAGTTTGGAAATATTCGCTCCTGAAATCCAAAAAATAGCGTCCCCGTTTAACTTTCCAACCACGGGTCAAAAATTATGGAAAAATTCATGAAAATGAGGCATAATAAGTAGTAGGTACTTTCAATGAAAACTATAGTGAATAAAATCGAGCCGTTCTGAGTTAGATATTTCTAGCTATTTCGCCCCCAAGTCAAGCCTAAGTAACCTCATTAAAACCTTTCAACTGCCTAGCTATTACGGTTCATGAGATACGGCCTGGTGACAGACAGCTAGACAGACAGACGGACAGTGGAGTCTTAGTAATAATAGTAGTAACGGAACCCTAAAAGGCCGAACCTTTCCGACAAGCCTTTTATAAGTCTTCAATCTTCGAGCTCTGCAAAGACCTCCGGCTAAAGCACCCTGTGTTAATTTCTCGTTACAGGAGCGCATGTGGCCGCTGGAAAAACTCCTCACGAGGTACCAGCACCTGTGGCCGTTCCGCATGGCCTTCCTCTTCGGACAGCTCGAGCTGCTGGTGCACGACGCGGCCTCCATCGTCGGCCAGGAGTCCAAACTGTATGCCTGATCTCCTCCATTTCGCAATAGCCCTCAGCTCATTCTACAATCCCAATATGAATTTGAACTAACTTCATACCCTGTTACTTACAAATAAAATATATATAATCTCTAAATTTATGACCGACTGAAAGGATCTGGCTCTATTCCCTAATCTTTAATTAAACAGTAAACATGATTTATTAGATTGCCCGATCATTATGAATTATCATGAATTAGTTATTTTTATTTCAACTTTTGACTTAGGGTCCTTAAACAATTTCGTCGACGTGACCTGGAAATCTACGTCGTAGAACGTGAAAGAAAATGTACGACGCCCCTCGTCACCACATGGCACGTGCGATTATATTATGTTGGCTACCCACTCCGCCCAGTCCTCTCGCGCCGTTGAATTAACCCTTTTTCTTGGCAATGTATCATATATAATATTATTAAAACTATCATGAGACATTTTTAATAATTATTAAAACTCAAGTAAAAATTGTCAGGAACGGCCCAACATGTTTCGAACTCATATGGAGCTCTTCATCAGCTATCCGTGCTGCTACGCGACTCGCGGCCCACTGCACTGGTTATCGCTCTCCTAGGGGGGGAGCAAGTTATACAACTTTTCTAAAGCCCGTTCAGTACTTCCCTACTCGATTCAACACGAAGACTTTTTATCCGGAAACGATTTTGGTTTCGGAGAAAAGGTGAACAATTAAACTGTTGTTCGATCATCACGCCTAAACCCTAAACGGCCAGGCAGATTTAAAAAATGTTTAGTAGACGGGTATTTTAGTATCCACGGTTATAGGATACTTTCTACCCGACTACGGGGGTTTTGGGATAAGTTTCATGTATATTTTCCTATCTTACAGGAGGAAGCAAGATCCCAATCCAAGTTCAGTCCCGCTGTCCATCACGAAGCGCGCGCAAATATACTGGGCACTCATGCGCAGGAATATCGACGGATCTTACCTGGTCAGTATCAGTAATGGACTAATACGAAATTTAATGGAATTCTTTTAGAAAGAAAACTATTTATTGTCACACCAGATAAATATATTGCATATGGGTTGCCTAACAAATTTTAGTCCAGGGTAATAGGTTTAATTATTTTTTTTTTTATTATTATTTCACCGGTTTGATTAATATTAGAAAAATTCTATACCAATCGAAAGTATGAAGCCCATATAATATGCAAACGTTAGGTTGCCTATTCTTTTCCCGTCACAACTATCGGGTAGCTAGCCAGGTATAAACAGGTAAATCTATACCTACTAGCATTTTGTAACGGTCTGATTATTGAATTGAAATAAAATAAAATTAATAGTAGATTGTACGACAAGTGCATAAAACGCATCATTTTACACGAGACGTTTATCCATCCGAGCGAGCTTGCGAGCGAGGATGAATATAAAGTCGAGTGTAAACTGCGTTTTATGGACGAGTTGCACACTCTACTTTTCACTTCGATTGCGAGGAAATGAAACTGTATCATGTAAATAACATATATACACATATCATGTATACCTACTTAAAAACTAATTTAATTAAAATTTAAAGTAATAGTTTAAAAAGTAATAAATGATAGTACCTAAAAGTTACAAGTTTATTTCAAGAAGTTTTATTGTGTACTTTGGCTGTTGGTATATTTGCCTTGGTCTTAGAATACTAACAAAACGAAATTAAATAAAGAGTTAAAACCCGTTTCAGACCTTCCGATCCGATCCGATTTATCGGAAGAAATCGGATAATGTTGTGTAGTGCCATTGTTAGGATCTTATACTTACACTACACATTATCCGATTTCTCCCGATAAATCGGATCGGATCGGAAGGTCTGGAACGGGTTTTATTGTATGAAGATTTATGTTTTTTTTTTTAACTGTTTATTAAGAACCTTTTTCGTGTGGCTGTTGGACCGATCGCCTTGGTCTTCGACGACGATTTTACTTTATGCTCTAGAGCATAAAAAGCGACTTTATGTCGCCTACGCACAGCATAAAGTCGAACTTTTAGAGCGAGAGAAGTGAAAAGATTATTTTATTATGAATTTATCTAATAATCAAACCTTTGTATGCTTAAATCTTTAAAACTACGCAACGGATTTTGATGCGGTTTTGTTATAGATAGAGTGATTCAAGAGGAAGAAGGTTTATATGTATAATACATGCATAATTTATCAGCATTGAACCCGTGCGAAGCCGGGGCAGGGGGCTAGTATATATATAAAATGATGGTGGTCCGAATTTGTGCGTGCGCAAGTTTGAGCACTTTACAATACAGACAAGTACTCTTTACTGCACACCTCTTAAAACATACAGGAGAAATACAATGCATGGAATTACAATTAGAGGTGTTGTTTACCTCTCGGCAGTCTTATCGCTAAAGAGCGATCTCTTCCAAACATTCTTTAGGTAGTGGAGAACTTGAAAAATTATGTACTTTATGTAAGAAACCTTGTATAAGCTGTTGTCTTTTGGCTACACACAAGTAACTTTATGAACATTGTTTGTGGACAGGTGGACTACCTCCTGTCCAAAGTGCCTGTGAACAACGCGACGCTGAAGATAATCGGACCCGTGCTGCGCAAGGAGAAAGAAGATATCGAGAGGATGTTCCGGCAGAAGAAGACGTAGGCTTGGAGAAGAATCAGCGGCCATGGCCAACGCGTGAATGCCTGAATATAATACATGATCCACATTACTATCTAACATTCTTTTACTTTTTTAATGTCATAGGGGGCAAACAAGCAAACGGATCGCCTGATGGTGCGCGATTACCGTCGCCCATAGACACCTGTAACACCAGAGGAGTCACAAGTGCGTTGCCGGCCTTTCGAGACTTTGAAGATGACATTCGCATGAATGAAAAGAATTAATTTGACGACGTGGTGACGTAGTGGTAGTGCTGCCAGTGAACCCGCGGTCCTGGGTTCGATTTCAAATACCGACGAGGGCAAATATTTGTGTGATTAACTGGAATATTTGTTCCTGGGTCACGTATGTTTTCTATGTCTTAAGTGCACTAAACAGGGTGACTGGAAATTCGACGTATTCCTTCAAAGGGGTTATTCTATATGGTTCATTTGCAATGATTTAAGTCCAGTCACCTAGGGGTCAAAACTCATTGGTTTTCGAGTTATTGGAGTTTCGAAAATACCCGCCTATTGACCTACAAGTGGTATTTTTTTTAAACTATTTCATTTTGGATTTAAACAAAATCATTTTCTATTAGCCAATGGATAATTACGATAAATACCAAAAACATGTCAAAAAATGCAAAATTTTACCAAAAAAAGGATCTGAAGTCACCAATTCTTGTTCATGTAATTATATCTATGTAAGTGTGTATATCATCTTCGTCTAGTACCACAAGCATACTAGAGCTTAATTATTTGGGACTAGGTCGATTTGTGTAAGGTTGTCCAACATACAAAAAAAGGAAGTTATTTTCAGTTTATTTTATTCGATAACAGAATTTCAAGAATAATATGATAAATAATTATTAATAAATGCTATAAATAGTTACCTACTCATTATATTGCAACGAATTAATTTTAATATTTGTTTGTCAATATTTTAGTTTTATACCCGCATTTGAATTGTAATTTATTTTGACATGTAGGTACATGATTCACAACTGACAATGTATGAAGAGAATAGAATAGAAATGTTTTATTTGTTAGAATACTACGAATCATGAGGTACAAGGTCTAAAGGTCATGACCAACACAAGTAAATAAATGATGTGATATGATATTCTATAACAAAAAAAGAACCGACTTCAAACAAAACTGAAAAGCCAAAATAACCCGATCATGTATAGATTACATTTTAATCACCTTTTGAAGTCGGTGCCAGTCGTATTGAGAACCCTGCTCCTTTTTTTGAAGTCGGTTAAAAAGTAAAAACACAATCAAGTTTATAAACTGTACCTACTTAGTTTCTGCTATGACAATCAAGTCACTTAAATGTAAATAACATAATATCTCCATTTACATTACGTGTCTATCAGCAATCTTGAATTGTTTATACAAAACAAATCGACTTGTTGAATATAACAACGACTACATCCATCACTTTTCGTTTATTCATCATCATCAACATCATATCTGCCTATAGACGTCCACTGTTGGACAAAGGCCTCCCCAAAGTTCTCCACAACGATGGATCTTGCGCCGCCCTCATCCAATTTCTACCCGCGTTTCGTTTATTGCCTGAGATTAATTGCATTCATTCATTCATTCATTCATTCATTCCTTTTTAGGGCATTGGCATTGCTAATTTCATGAAAATATGATATGGATTAAAGCTACAAATGAAGGGAATTAAAACAGTGGGAGAATAAAGGAATTTGCTGAAAATTATAGGGCATAGGAGAGGGAACACGTTTGGCCACCTTCTACTAACATCGTAGGAAGAAAGGTTGAAGGGAAGCGAGGAAGAGGAAAGCCGAGAGCAATAGTTACGTTAAACAAATAAGTTTCTGTCAAAAATTTCATTTTAGTGACAATTTTTATAGCCGACTGTACTTTTCTTTGGATATCCATCAAATGCTCACTGAGGCGATTCTAAAGAGCCCAAACTCGATAGGACTGCTTTTTCTATTATAGAGTTCCTATGGCTACCTTCCGGCTCCATCATCAGGTCAGCCCCATGGTACCATATTATTGTATTGTCATCAAAGTTATGTAAGTATGCAAAATTTCAGCTCAATCGGTTGACGATATCTGCTTCAAAATTGAGTTGCAAGATTCCACCCGAACAAACATACTTACATACATTGCAAGTTAAATAAAAGCTTGTAATAAAGGAGAAGGTAGACGTCATGTCGTATAGGGAAGTCAAGGAAGTGGCCATGGACAGAGTTAGATCAATTACATATTTCATCAGCTGCAGCAACAAGAGTTTCAATCTCACATTTATGATGATGTAATGGATAAACTGTTTTGTTTTGTTCCATTAAAATTCGACGGTGATACTGCTAGATAACGTAACATTACATTTACAAGTAATTTTTGGAAAGATACATTTCCTAAGTCCTTTTGAAAAAAAAAACACAAATAAAATACGTTGCCGCAACGCAATAATGCTAAACTCATGTGATGACCCGGCCTGTTCATCGCAGGTATATATTTTACAAAGAAGAGGACAAGATGGTAGACCACCAGAATGTTTTTGCGTTATACATATAGTTCGTTTAGAGCGTAAGTAATACCTGTTCTTCCACTGTTTTGTGAAGACATGTCCAGAATGCATAAGATTATGTATCACGGTCAATCCTAGTGCAGGTCCAGTTCATCCCAGTAATCATAATCACGCATCACGCGTTGTTTAGTTTTCAAGTGGTCATAAATCACATACATCGCCATAAATCTAAAAACATTACGTATATTTGTCACTGTGGAGAAGGCTCAACTCCTTGGATGGAATCCTTTGTTCACTTTCTTTTCTTATAAGTCTAGCAGAAGCACTTGTAATCCTGATGAACACTTTAAAGCAGTACCCAACCCCCATCCTTCGTTAATGTTAAAAGTTTCGATCTCTGAACACTTCAGTCTTGGTCACCTGTCCTTCTGCCTCTTCTTCTATCCTGAGTAGCACGTCTAGGACCTGGCGTTTCACCTGCCAATGTACACATTTAGTGAGTGTGTATTAATAGTTCTTAGAAAAACAAATGGTAGGTATAACGTTCACAGTATCGAACAACATATGATATAATTTCAACACATAGAATCGATCAACTGATAGAATTATGATTTCGTAGAAAATCGTTCATATATTTTCATTTCTTATGACAACACATGACATATTGCTTGCTTCGTATACTGTACACTTAAAAGTTACGCACCAACGACTCCGCATTAGCTCTCCACGCCTCTGGATTTACAAAAACACTCTAGGGTGCTCTGTGTCGGCACGCGTCCTAAGCAGCGAGAGCCCTAGATTCGGACTTTCACAGCCTAATTTATCGTAACATATGAGATAACATTTCAAAACTACTACAATTCGCTATAATAATAATGCAATGTTTTGTAAAAAACAGCATCATTATCTCTGTCGCATACGAAACTAATCGCATAAAACTAAAAAGAAGAACTGCTAATGTTGTCCGCAACCCAGTAGTCTGTGACTCTGTGACGCGAGACCATGACCCTAATCCTATCAGTTCGCTTCAATCCTCACCTGGTTCTGGAAGGGTTTGGAGAGCCGCTTGGTGCTCTGGCAGACACTGGCGAAGAACAGCTCCAACGAATCCTGCTCTCCGTAGCCATCCCACGGTTCCGATTCTGCTTCTGACTGCATTTCTTTTTCTGTCTCGTCTATTTTTACATCTTTCGTCCGTCTCTGGGTCCTGGAATTTATGGAGATGTTATTTAGAAGGAAAAGAAGGAGATATAAGCCACGATTCTTACCTACTTAAGATCTTTAACAAGGAAGCAGAAGTATTAAGCTTTCTGAAATTGTTTTTGCTACGAGCTATAATTTTCACTCATGAGCAGGGTTCGGAAATTCGGATCGATATTTACCTAAACTTTGGCGGCGGCTTTGTTGTTCGGTCGTAGGTAGGTGTTTGGCGGCTTTGCTGACGTATGAGTAAGATAGCAATAGGATTTTGTCAACTTTAGGTAAATATCGATCCGAATTTCCGAACCCTGCTCATGAGATAACAACATCGACCCTATCCTGACCCCCGTTCCCGCCCGATAAGGTTACGGGAAATTTCATCGGGTAGTAGTACATTTGGCCGACATTTGATTCACCAGTACATCTGAGACCACGGCGTGTGTAACCCCGCCGAAACGTTAAATTACGAAGGTTAATTAGGAATATCGCGATAGGCCCGTTATCATTTGTGTTAGTTTACAACTTACTAAATATAATAGACAATCGTAAACTACTAAAACTGGACTACAGACTCTTCACTAGATCAGACCTTTGCCAGTTTATCATGTTATCAAACGATGGGAACAAAGGGTGGTATGGTAGCTCACCGTCGGATGGTCATGTACGGCAGCACGAAGGCCATACGGTTCTGGAACCGCCACTTCTTGCAGGGCGTGCCGGCCTTCGTGGTGACTCCCTGCTTGCACTTCTTCAGCGATTGCCGTAACGAATCGCGTAGGATCTTCCACTCTCGCTTTAGGATTTCGCCTGCAACGAGAATCATCATTTTTATCATTCTAAAGCAAAACCTGTCGACAGACAACTACTTTTGGTATCCTGCATCACATGAACGCTTGATATTTTTAACAGTTTTTATACCAGTATAGCGACTCCACTTCGCCTGATGGTAAGCAAAAAGGGGAGCCCAAATCGCAATGGCAACGGACCATAAGGAATCCGGTATAATTTAGTCGCCTCCGGATCTTGTATCCTCTAAACTAGGCAAACTAGCACTCGACTCATAATCAGAATTGTGTGAAATAGAAGTCCCCCACTTTTACGAGAGGCTACCAAATGATGCCGGAACTGGAACCCGGACAAGAAACCAGAGGTGCGCTAATGGTAAAGAAAACTGAGTCGTTGAAGACACCTTCTACTTTATTGTATTAAGCGAACGGCCCGACATGTTGGAACTCGTATGGAGCTCTGCATCAGGGACTGCTACCCGTACAGAGGCGCGGTAACTTCGTCAATATTAACCACTTAATAAAATACAATAGAAATCAGATCAGACAACCTCAAACAAATTGATCTAGTCCCAAATTAAGCTCAAGAATGCTTGTGTTATGGCCCATAACTTATGGTTATTAGACGACGATAGACTTAAATACATAGAACAAACATGACCCAAGCACAAATATTCGAGTTCATCACACAAATATTTGCCCTGGCCGGGATTCGAATCCGAGACCGCTGTAGTACAAACTGCGCCAAACGCGTCGTCAAAATAATTAAATACGCCCCACGAAGGTTTTAATGACTGTAATGACCTTCTACTGTAATTATAAAACTTACTGTTTTCCCCGAGTCTGTCCGAGATTTCAGCCCAGCAGCGGTCCCTGACGTCGATGTCCCGGTGGTTCTCGTGCCGCGTGTCGTACAGCACGGGGTACTTCTTAACCTCGTCTATGAGTTTCTCGCGGTAGGCTTTAGAATTAGACATGGCGACGGCGAGCGAGGCTGTATGGCGGCTATTACCTACGAAGGATAAGTTACAAACGTTACTATCCATTCTCAACTTTGAGACGATAGTGCCGAGCATAAAGTCTGAATCTTTACGGTAGATGGCGCTAAAATGCCACCCTAAAGGCCCCCATACATGACCAGGTTTACCTTCAGTTCCATCTGATCGGACTGAAATCCGTACCGTGTATGAATGAAACGGCCTTAAGGTCACCACGCTTTACGGCGGCCGGATGGACTAAAGCGATTCAATCACATCGGCCTGATCAGTTTTGCCTTCCCATGTATTGGAGCAACTGGTTGAAAAATTCAATGCCTCTAACATCGGTTCAGTGGTCCAATCGGTAGGACGCCCGTGCTGGCCCGGAAAGCCTTTGGAGACGCAGGTTGAACCCTGCCATTAAATTTTTAAATTTATTCGCTTTACTGTAAACATTAAGTTAGAAACAGGTTCGAATCAACGTTCATATATTTTGATTAGTCTTATTTAGCATTTTCGTGACACATCTCATGCAGTTATTGGTACAGCTTCGACGCGGATAGTCCACTCTAGCTCTAACTGTACCAGAGGATGAACTCTACTACACGAGTATGAACCATAACACATTTTACCGTAAGCGTTATTAGTCTATACTATTATAAAATTCTAAATCAGTTTTCTATGGAAAGGGGTCATGATTTCAGGAAAACTCTTAATAGTGTGATGCAGGATCGTCATTTGTTTTGTATGGGCGCCACGCCAGTCTGGCGCCCTCTGTTGGTCATATTTTCCATCGTCCTGCATCACGCCGAAACGGCTGGACGAACTTTAACCAATTTCGGTACAGGGAGAGCTGGACATCCAAAGAGGGTATAAGATACTTTTTACCCGTCTATGTAAAGAAAAAAAAACGCGGACGGAGTTGCGGCCGCCTCCTAATTAACCCTTAAATGCATGATTTAAAAAAGCACATTATTATAAAATATTATTTTATTTCAAATAAATGTTTCTTGTTATCAACCAGTACCTAATTCATTTTTGTTTATGTAGGTAAGCTGCATCTTACACCATTTAAGGGTTAGGTAAGTATTTATAAACTTGCCTTCTTGTTAGTATTGATGATTAAATAAACTGCGGGTTGTTTACTTCATTAGTGATTTCTCGCACTGTACCTACTGTAGATTAGATATGAGCGCCGCGCCGGCGCGCCGCCGTCGCCGCGGATTCGAGTCGGCGCGCCGCCGCCGTGTGAAATACACGGCGCGCCGGCGCAAAAAGTTGCGATTTTCTTTCTCGCTCGCACTCGTAACGTATCCCACCCGCGTCCGCGTTCGGTCGCACGATGGCTTTAATCGAGTCAAGTATTTTGCCGAGTGAACGCGTGTTGTTTTTTTGAGCCGCGTCATAATATGAGTCTGACACGACGATGAGTTCTTAAAATGTGTAACGTACCTGGCGCCACCTAGCTTTTGAAATTGATTGTGTTGTGACTAAGAGATTGTGATTAAAATTTTTGTGATGTTAAAAAATATGCTTGTTAAGTTTTAATATTTAAATAAAACAATTTAAACGGATTAGATCGCGTATATTAATTATTTGAGCCTCCCTGACGTTTCAGTACCTTTACAGATACCGTTGTCAATGGTTGACTGAGAAAAACATAAATTTTCTCTGTCAAAGTTACATTTGTGCAAACTACCCATTTTATAAATATTAATTTAAAAAAATAAAGGTATTCATACATGCCAGATGGGCCTAATGTGTAAAGACAGTTACACATGTGCAAGAAGGGTATTTATTATTTTATTTAAAATATCTACCATCGGTTCACTATAAGGCTTACTGAGGAGAAAGAACCGCCTATATTTATAAAATGGGTAGTTTGCACAAATGTAACTTTGACAGAGAAAAATTATATTTTTATCAGTCAACCTTTGACAACGGCAACGGTAAGTATCTGTAAAGGTACTGAAACGTCAGGGAGGCTCAAATAATTAATATACGCGATATAATCCGTTTAAATTGTTTTATTTAAATGTGTGGCAGTCGCGGAAACCGAAGAAAATATTCAGTTTTAATATTATTATTTTTCTGGAAACGTAATCTTTAACTGATTTATATTTATACATTAAGACTTGTATTAAAACATAGCCACGTTTTTAAAGTGAAGATTGTGATGGTTTTATATGCTTTTTATGTTATTTCGGTTATAAATCTGAGAATTTTCATTCAGTGTTATTTTTTGTTTTGTTTTGTTTTGTTTAATTAGTTATATTGGTGTGCAATTAAAAAAATATGATTGTTTACATCGTTGGTTCCTTTATTAAAATAAATAATAGTCACAAAAACTAGGTTTTTTTTTTCTCAAATTGCTCCATCATAAAAATCTAAAGCTCAAGGTCACGCCGCCGACGCCGCCGCCGCCGCGGAATTTTTCCTATCACGCCGCCGCCGCGGAATTGGCCATCGGCGCTCATATCTACTGTAGATATACTCGTACATATCTAGGCAATTATTTCCTGTTTGTTTTGTGTGGTGTGCAATAAATTGCACTTGCATTGTATTAATAAGCGATCGATCGCATTGAAACTTTAATTCATGACTAATCTTTGATACTTATCGGGGCCAAATTGAAACACATATTTTTAAACCTGCTTTTTGTACCTTTTTGGATAATTTTACATAGATCCTCTCCTGATGATGAATCGCGTACCGATTCGAACGAGTCGAGCGATACTCGACTTCTACTAGGTGAATAAATAAACCGGTTTGTGTATTTTAATACCTATTTGGATAACTTCTTTTACTTTTATTCTATTACGTTGTTTTAATTTAATTTTATGTTATATTTTCGTTTATTTCAAATTAAAAGAGCCTATGGCATACAAAGATAATATCTTACTCTGTTCGAATCGATAAAGTCCAATGTCCAAATACGCTTAAAACTAGGGTTACCATTTAGGAATTTGAAAAGTCCTGGCAAAAAGCCGGACGAATCGAAAAAAGTCCGGACTTTTTAGTCACCAAAATAGGTAGGCATGGTACTTAGTAGGTAGACGCTCGCATTGCGAGATTTGCGAGGGGGTAGGTGCGGGGTGCGGGCGGGGTTTTCTCATTATTCCAACTTATTTGAAAAAAGCCGGACAAATTAAAGGGCGGGACAAAGTCCGGACAAGAGTCGAAAAGTCCGGACATGTCCGGACAAATCCGGACGTATGGTAACCCTACTTAAAACAGACAAAGTATGAAACATTTTCATAATTTTTTTCGCCAATGTAATTGCATTTTACTTAAGTACCTACTACGTTCATCATTATCCGTTTGTGCACTAGTCCTGGGACACACTGTGAGTACATAGGTAGGTATAGTGCACAAGTAATTGCCTAGGCACCTACTATCAGGAAAAGGAAACCATAACGAAACGTAGTGCGTCCTTGGGCTAGCACTGTCAATTCATGACATTCTTAAATGGGCCATGCAATTCTGCAATTAATTTATATATCTTATGTTTTATCTAAATGTTAAACAAAAGACACTAATGTTAGGTAAATACCACCAATTTAAATAGGTACTAGCTTCAGTTATTGTTATTATTATGGGTACATAAAAGGGTAGAATTAAAAAAAAGTGTCAACACTGTAGTGCCGTTCCTTTCTAATCAGTAAACGGGACGACACTACAGTATTGCCACTTATTAATTTCTACACTTTCTTGTCGAACGGTACCTACAGTGCGACACAAAAGAGTAGAAAACGGATGATAAAGGAACTAAAATTTTTCATACAAAATTGTTACCATATTCAAGCACTTTACGTCAAAAATGTGGCAGTTGCGAAGGAAGTGGCGCCCTCATTTATTTTCTACTCTTTTGTGTGGCACTGTACCAAACTTGACTGAGAGAAATAAACGAACAAAACCAACCCTATTCAACCCGAACCGAAAGCGTCAACCATCTTCTAAAAAACTAGTCTTGACACAATCATGTGTTTGTTGAATATCCGTCAAGGTCACGTCACCAGCGTCGAGCGATGCGATCGCGAAGCGGGCGGTCGGGGCGGTGTGCGCGCGATACTGCGCGATGCGAAGCGTCAACGTCGCGGCGAAGCGACAACGTCGCCTAGCTGGCGGTGTGCGGCGTGGCTTACGAGAGAGCGCGGGATGCAGACGCGGCAGTAGGCAGATTTGGAATAACCGTCAAGGTCACCAGCAACGAGCGAAGCGATCTAGCGGGCAGTTGGGGTGGTGTGTCGGGAGAGTGCGGGTGGCTTATTTTAACTGTTCCTGTGAAAATAAAATTTACCTTTATGACTACCAATTGTATGGCAGTCAATTCAGATATTTAAGTATCAACTTTTTTTTCTGACTCTATATTACAGAATTCTATTACATACTTATCACTTTCAAGGTAATATAAATTAGGAATATTAGCATTTAGTTTCCTATGGTAAGGTTAAATTCGTTAAAAGTGAAACATGCAACATAAAGCCAACGACTTGACTCATTTTTAGTAAACTACATAACTTCAACGTTAAAAAAAAAATACATATCTACGTAACATTTAATTTCTACAGTTGTATAATAATACTACTAATATTATCACTAACGTCACTAGCACGTAAACTCAGCGTACTGTACTACTTATCGGTGTAGGCAGAAAGCTATATCGCATGAATCGCGTCGCATCTGCCGCCACGCTCTGTGCCCGCGCGCCGGGCGGCGTCGCCAGCTCGCTTGTCGCTATCGCCACGTACAACGATACGCATTATTATTATGCCGGGCTATTAATAATAAAAATAGGATAGGCAATTCAGGTGGAAGTGTTTCAAGTAGTAATATCATAACATCATAACTATAATTCGGTTGGATAAGAATTGTATCTACAAATTTAATTCTTTTCGATCTGACGCCGTAAATAAAACGCCGTGTAAACATATTTCAAGCAGTAACATTTGCTTAAGTATATTATTTATGTATGTTATAGGTACCTAATTGATTTGTTAAGCGACGCTGTATTGTTGTATACTTCAACCGGATCGTAAGTTTGCACCTCGTTCGAGTATGTGGCGCCAAAATCGTCATATACCCGAGGTGCAGACTTATTTAATTTAATACCTATACATACAAGAAAATAAGTAAACAACATCAATGTAAAACCCGCTCCAGACCTTCCGATAAGATCCGATTTATCGGAAGAAACGTCGTAACAATTGCACTACACATTATCCGATTGCTTCCGATAAATCCGACAATTGCACTACACATTATCCGATTGCTTCCGATAATATGTAGTGTTTTAGGTCCTAACTATTGCACTACACATTATCCGATTTCCTAACAATTACGCTACACATCCGATAAGTAGGATCGGATCGGGTAGGATCGGAAGGTCTGGAGCGGGTTTAAATTCGACGCAGCGAAGCAACGCGACGTTGCCAGACCTCTAGAATCTCAGGCGGGTTCAAGCGAAATGAGCTCAGTTACCGGCCGGCGCGCCCGGCTGCCGCGTGTCCGTGACTGTTACGTTGTTTTTATTTCGAGTGATTTTTTGTTTCCACTATCACCATGAGTAAGAGGAAGCCGAGGAGATCCTACAAGAACTGCTGCGCGGCCGGCTGCGTGAACAACACGATGACCAGTAATTTGACGTTTTTCTCGCTGCCCTCCGTTTTCGAGAGGCAAGTTTATTTTGTTGTTGTGATTCAATAGTTTAAGTAGTTAGTTTTAACGGTTACACGACTTAAAATACAGGGTGTTTGGTATAAGGATGTTGGAACTTTTGGATATACAGGGGACTATTTGGAAGAGTTTGAATGGACTTTGCATGGACTAAGGCCTTATAGGGCTTACTCCAATCTGTGATAGTATTTTTAAATGGAGTTTTTCCAAATTTTTCAATTCGTGTTTTAAACTAAAGTACATGCATTAAATCAAATTCATTTGTCTCATTAACATCGCCATAAATGTATTAACCAATAAAAAAGTTCGGGTTCATATTATTTTTATTTCCTACAGACCATTTTTGTCCGGATTAGGCGTGTTGACCAATGATATCGCCGGGTGACAACCAAAACTCATTAACCTCCTGACTTCCAGTGTCCTACACATAGTACATAAACAATTAATAGTTAACTGTCAACTATTTGTCATAAGGTTAAAATTAAATTGACAAATTATGAATGCTGGTCGTCAGGAGGATAAAATGTCTCTCGGTACTCTTCAAAAACTCGTATCTGGTTAGTTGATTGATACTGAGATACGAGCTTTGTTTTAAGTACTTAGTAAGTGCTTGTTAATTAGTGAATTCTGGTTTTCAACAAACGATACGTTTATTATTTGTAGCAATTATGCTGTACTTAAGTAGTTTTTGTGTGTGAACACTAAACAAATTATGCATGTTTTCAAATTAGTTGGATCGTCAATATCCTAAGTAATTATTTTTTTACAGCTTGCGTACGTGTAGTGTTGTGGTAGAAATCACACATGTGCTACAATAACGCTTTAAAAAAAATTGGTTTGTGGGAGGGTTATTTTTTCATTTTTTACTTTTGAATAAATGAACGGTGATGTTAAACAGACAGAAATATATATTTAATTTATAGTTCGGTTTAAATTTTACTTTTCATGTAAATATTTGGTAAGAATTGAAAAAAAAAAATAAAAAAATTAAGCATATAACTGTATCACCTTAAAGTTCCTACATCATGATTCCAAACATTCTGTGTATCTTACCAATGTTTCGCAAGCTTTTCAAGGTACAGTCAACCAATTTGATTTCTAGGCCACTGTAGAACCTTGTCATAATGACAATGATATAAGATTTCAAGCGTCTTTCATATTGTCGTTCACTGTGACAAGGTACGAAATGGCCTAGGAATCAAATTGGTTGACTTTTAGAAATTTTAATTAGCAATACTGTAGTGTCGTCCCTTTCTAATCAATCTAAGAAAACGGGACAACACTGCAGTATTGCCACTTAAAATTTCTACACTTTCTTGTCGGACTATAGTTTACACCTAGGTTATCTCTAGGGAGTCTCAGACATGTTACAATATAATTATCAAAAATTATCCACGTCGTTAAAGTGGAATATAGCTCGACATGATTCGAATCGACATACTCGTACATGTTGCGAGCCCGAAAACGCTGACTAACCCGAGTTACCGAAAATAGTAAAAAAATAGGTACTGCTCAATTTTGCGTTTTTTCATAATGCGTTGTGGGCGTTTTACAAGAACATCAACGTGAAATTTGCTATTGGGTCTTTTTTTAAACCAAAGCCAAAACGTGACCGGCATTTTCGACATTTGAATGAGCCCGAAATTAATCCTGATTGTATAATTTCGTCTATGATAATTTCTAGTTAAATGCAGTCAAAATGTAGTTGCCTTTCACCAACAAGAAGGATGTAACATTTGGCTTCAATCTATATTATTACCTTTTATATGATTGTCAAAAAATGGGACAAAGGCTAGGAGGATGATGATATGATATATCTTTTTAATTTATAATAGGTATATGTTTGAAACAATGGACTTTGGGCAAGTTTTTCTCCGGCTAGAAAGTGATTTTGATTGTATTATACGTAATAGGTTAAATTAAGATTCAAAGTTATAAGTGTTTAACTATTTTTCAGACGAGCTGAATGGTTAAAGTTACTTCGACGAGAGGATATAGAAGGAAAATCATCAACGCATCACCGGGTTTGTGAAAACCATTTCGATGAGGACTCCATTATACTGACACCAACCCGAAAAGTGTTGAAGAAGGATGCCCAGCCCAACCGCATGCTACCCATTCGCAAATGTGATGCCTATAAAATCAAAGAAATGCTCTGCTCGGTGACCGAACTATGTTCGCGGTGTCGGGCTTCCCCAAAGGAACCTATGTCACTTTTGCCCCAAACCTCTAATGATCAGTCGGAAAACAAACTACGCAAAACAAAACACCCAGAACATTTCGTGTTTGCTGAACTATGTGACAGATTTCTAAACAAAAACTTATCCGGC
Source organism: Apotomis capreana (assembly GCA_947623375.1). Taxonomy (NCBI): domain Eukaryota; kingdom Metazoa; phylum Arthropoda; class Insecta; order Lepidoptera; family Tortricidae; genus Apotomis; species Apotomis capreana. Next base: position 23,732,451 of record OX392514.1, on the reverse strand, counting down.
ATTGTAAAAGAACAAATCAACATACAATTTGGAAGCCCTGATAAAGAATATTGTCCCGAATATATGACGTTCTGTCAAAAATTATATCACACTAGTCCGGAGGCATATGATTTGTTAAGAGACACTTTATGTCTGCCTACAAAGACGCACCTGGGGAACATGTTTCTGCCGATAACTAAACAGGTAAATCATATGATTGAGGCGTTGAAACCCTTTGTGGCTCGGATGACAGATAGGGAAAAAAATTGTTCACTCATCGTTGGCGCGATTAGGCTGAAAGCAAACCTGTTTTATGTTGCCGAGGAAGATACAATATACGGTTTTCATGAAGCCGAGGAGTGTCAAAACAATGAGCTAGCGGAGTACGGCGTGGTTGCCGCCGTCCAAGGGATCTTGGGGAACTATCAACAGCTGGTCGGCTACGCACTTCTGCCTGCAACTAAAAACGAAGAACGTGTCTTGAAATGGATCGACAAACTTATTCGTCAACTGTGGGACGTTGGGTTGAATGTACGAGTCTTAATATCAGATAATACCTATAATTTTTTAGACAGCGCTAAACAGAGACGCGTTTCTATTGAAAAACCCTACTTCTTAGTAGATAATAGAAAGATATACTACATGTTTGATCCGTCATATTTGATGATACTGATGCGTGATACATTGATGAGCTATGATGTGTACTTCGATGGAGATATTGTAGCTACATGGGACGATATTCGTCAGTTCTATAAGAAAGATGCCGCTAGGAAGCTAAGGATTGCTCCAAACCTCACACAGAGTCATATAAATCCAAGCGATGCAGATAAAACCGAGGCAAAATTTGCAGTGGAAATGTTTAGTGCTCCGGTAGCGGCAGCTTTATCCGTCTACGCTGAACTAGGAGGAATTGACCAAAATGTCGAAGGCACTGTAAGGCTCCTTACGAAGATGAATGACATAGCTCAATTTTTCAATTTATCTTCGCGATATAATATTGAATTTAGACAAGATCTCTGCGATGAAATATACGACCTTTATTTTTTGAATTCAGCGTTAGTTTTCTTTTCTGAATTTCAAGTAATGGATAAAAATAATAGCGCAAAGGTGCCTTTACTGCTGACATGCGTACATTCGTTTCAAATAACACTGAAATCTCTATTGATTTTGCACAATCATTTGGAAATTGATGGTAATGCATATATTTTAAGCAGAAGATTAAATAAGGACTTTTTGGATAACTTTTTTGATGATGTAAAAAAAATAGCAAATTCAACGGAGCCCACGAGTTGGCAAATAGTATCTGAGTTACGAAAATACTACTTGGCAGCGTTTTTCAAATCGTCTAAACTGGCCGGTGACTCAATTGATAATGCATCAAATGATACGCCAAGCAGTCTTGACTTGTCCGGGCGTGAGTCGCCTGACGCAAAGAAATGTAAAACGAATAATGCTACGGTTACATCTGCTGAGGCACGAGAAGATAACAGTTCTTCAAGTCGACAACAATTTAATTTACAAATTGACATGATAAAACAAGAACCAGAACCGGATACGTTTACCTTAGATTTTGAAGATAATAGTCGTTTATCTTACACGCTCGAAATAAAACAGGAAGTTATAGATCCATCGTCCCCGCCCGGAGAGGAAGACGCACGTGATGACTTGACCGTACAAATCAAGCAGGAAAAAAAAGATTTCCTGGAAATGGAAATTGATATTGAAGAAAACGAACTGAAGATACCATTTTCAAATGAGTCAGGAAATGACAGAGATTTTTCTCTAACAAGAGATTCTACCTTAGGCAGCGTAACATATCCATCTTGTTCTTACTCAATGGAAAAAACACCAGGTATGTTAAATAATAACTATACATTAGAAGAGGATGGGAATGGCAATTCACCTCACTCAGTCAAACAAAAACTAGAGAACAAAATTGATGTTGGAATCACAGACAAAGCCGAAAATAACAGCCCATCTCACTTAATAAATCAAGATCAAAAGGATATGATTACTATGGCCCATATCGCAAAAAGTAAAAGAAAGAGATTTCTATCTCCAGTTTTGCGTGAAAATATGCACGATATAGATTTCAATTCTCTATGTTTACCTGATAATGATGTGCTTCTTAAAATTTGTGGGTATTTGCTAGAAAAGGCTAAGGCACTGCATTCGGATTGTGATAGTTTCAAAACCTATATACAGTGGAGTCCGTTTTGTACGACTTCGCATATAGCAACCAACCGTTTTTAGCGACGTAAGTATAGGCGTATGTTTGGTTTTAGAATGAGCTTATATGAAAGGACATTCTTTTATTACGACTCCGCTTACAACGACCGATCGCTTTTAACGACGGAATTTCACACATAATTGTCCGGTTACAACGACAAGCGTTGACGTGTTTACAAATTAAATCGTAGATAAGAAGCTATCTCCGCCCGCGCACCCCCCTTGCCGACACCTTTGTTCAATGCGAATGTTTTAAAACCTAAACGCGTGAGGGTGTCGTCTCAAGAGCAAGTTGAAGTGGCACTTTTACAATGGCTAAGCTGGATTTGCCCGAGACAGTCTCAGTGTTGTTGCCGACAACGGTGATGATATGCCGCTGTCTGTCTGGGCGAGAGCTCTGAATAAAGGACTGCCCATAGGAAATTAAGAACTTGAACAATATTCTGCTATTGATGACGATCTCGCAATGTGTGAGGAGCCGACTGGAGAAAATATTCTGCAAAATGTTATCGTCAACAGCCAAGATAGTAAAGATAATAATGACGATAACCTGGAAGAAAATTTTACCACTCCGAGCGAGCGTATCTGAAGCTCTAAAAGCTGCAGAAGTGCTAAATGTGTTTGTGCACGTCTAATTTTGAAGATGACACCATGAAAAGCATTATGTCTCGTTTGCATAATGCAGTTCGTACTTCTTACTATAGAAATAAAAACCAAAACCAATCAAAAATTACAGACTTTTTGCACTAGATGTTACAATAGATTATATAGACCAATTATAGACCGGTACATTATGTACGTACTTAAGATTAAATAAATACATACATACATATTTTCATTTCAATGATTTTTTATCTGCTGGTCACCTAAATATTAATAAATACATTATGTAAGTGATTAATCAAACACAAAAATTGTCTGTTCGTTTAGTACGTCTTCCGGTTAGTACGACGTAATATCAACGGTCCCTTGGCCGTCGTTATAACCGGATTCTACTGTACTCGCAACACAAAATCCAGACGAGAGACGATTCAGTCGATATAACGATTATTATAGAAATGGAGGTATGAAATTATTGGTTCCTCCTCCTGATAATTTTGTTGAGTACATCGAAATATTGGACAAGATATTTTGTGGATTTTTCAAAACGCGGCAAACTAGCAACAATACTGTATGTATTGTAATACAGAGCCTGTTAAAAAATTGTAAAAACGTTTGGTTTCTAAAGCGTGATGAATGTTTTCCAGAAAAGTATACGAAAGTACTATTTTACAGAATTAGGATGCATTTTACTTTGGAACACAACAACCGCATTTATGATCAACGCCGGGGCCAACCGCAGTTTAGTATCCCGAGCTTACAATAAAATATAATTGTTCATTGTCTGCTATTTTTTTTTTAAAACCATTTGTTTACCTGAGAGTGTTTAAGCTAGGGTATTTATAGTACCATATCTATGACACAGAAACTATATTTTTTCCATTGGCTGAAACACGGTCATCTATAGGTTTTCGTTTGTGATTGTTCTTGACAACTAAGTAGGTACAAAAAAATAATAATAACAATTTCAGTAAATTCTTTCCTGGCTTACTCCTACATGGGATAATCTAAATCCGCTCCTAAATGGGAAAATCTAAATCCGTAGCACAGAAGGGCTACTTAATCCGTTGTTCGAAATTCCAGGAAATCGAGAGACGGCACTATACTACGGTCGAATTTTGAACATCGGTGTTTGTAGTTTTGACTACTTTCGACTATTAAAAAAAAATATCAGAGTATAACTTAGTCTAATTCTCATCTCATGTTCTGATGAAAATTATGATACTCGCGTGCCATGGAGATGGAGAGAATGCTTGCGGGAGAAGGATCAAATCAGTGTTTTTTTGCGTAAGTCATCTATAGGTTTTCGTTTGTGATTGTTCTTGACAACTAAGTAGGTACAAAAAAATAATAATAACAATTTCAGTAAATTCTTTCCTGGCTTACTCCTACATGGGATAATCTAAATCCGCTCCTAAATGGGAAAATCTAAATCCGTAGCACAGAAGGGCTACTTAATCCGTTGTTCGAAATTCCAGGAAATCGAGAGACGGCACTATACTACGGTCGAATTTTGAACATCGGTGTTTGTAGTTTTGACTACTTTCGACTATTAAAAAAAAATATCAGAGTATAACTTAGTCTAATTCTCATCTCATGTTCTGATGAAAATTATGATACTCGCGTGCCATGGAGATGGAGAGAATGCTTGCGGGAGAAGGATCAAATCAGTGTTTTTTTGCGTAACTATAAAAGCATGGTCCAAGAGGCCGGAGAAACACACACTTCATATTCATAATTTTAATCCTTTGCCATACAAGCAAAACCTTAAAAAAACAACTAGTTTCAACATTGAACCATTCGGCAAGATAATAAAGTGCCAGCGAAAAAGCCAGTATTCATTTTCTAACAAATAACCTTTTGTTAGATAGATAATCGGTTAGTTTCAGAGTGACTTCATCGCACGCGCAGTACCGTGACGTCACGTCACGCGCTGCGCTGCGCAGGCGTCGCGCTGTCTGCCAGTGCTGCGCGAGCGAGACAGACCGAGCGGCTGCGTGGGTGGGACAAGGAGGGAGTGCGCAGGCGACTGCGCTTGTAAAAAACGTTAAAGCTTAACCGACTGCAGTGGAGCGAAAAGCGGGCTAATGGTTTGTTACGTATTTGTAGCTGTAAACTTAAGTATATCAATGTAAATGCACACGACTAATGATAACGGGTTCCATATGCAGAAATAACTTACCCTTTTTGACGCTTGTCAAAAATATAGTAGGTATTATCTGAGCAGTCAAGAATATATGTGATAGCGACTGTACATACATACTAGTAAATAGGTACAAAGTACTTACCTACATGAACTGTAGGAAGCCTCGAGTTACTAGCTGTCATTCGAGCTAGGCATTGTCCTAGATACCGGCGCGCGCGCATGTCCCACCGTGGACCCTGTTGCAAAGGGATAAGGATGATATTGGATCAGCAGCGGTGACTGATCGGTTCTGTAGATTGAATGTCACGGCAGTGGTCGACCTCGCTTGTTTGTACCTATTAAAGGATTATCTTGTATTTTTATATAAAACTAAAGGCACACTTCAATTAGGTATCACAACATTTTACTCCTTTTTTTAAACAAAGAGATGAATATAATCTACATCAATCCAAATAGGTCAGTAGGGAAGGGAGAAATCGATGAATACATAACCGGGAATCGAACCTGGGACCTAAAATTCTGTAGGTAAGTAATATAATCTATAATGACCGGGTTATGTATGAGATTTATAAAAAAAATGCTCTTCTATTAAATCTAAAATCGACGCCATGGTTCCTAACAGATTTAATTTATTTCATTTATTCATTGATTGCATACATGACACAAAGATTTTATCAGATTTGAATACAGTTTCTCATGGGCCCAGATGGGGCGTAGCAAAACACAGATTTCCTTATCTCTTATAGTTTCTGACTTCTCCCTACAGTGCCCTTACCATGAGTATACAGTGACTGTACTCGCTAGCGATTGCGTAAACCATTTGTATGGAGAATTGTAGTTCTGCAAAGTTACCGTTAGGGGCGTTGTGCTATTCTCCATACAAATCGTTTACGCAGACGCTTGCGAGTACCGTCACGTTAACTCATAGGATACTGACCTATTTGATCTCCCGGTATATTATAGTAGATTGTTCAACAAGGGACTAAAACAAGCCATAATGACACGAGATGTTTTAGCCACCCGAGCTAAGCGAGGGTGGCTAATAGTTCGAGTGTCATTATGGTTGTTTAGTCTCGCGTTAAACACTCTACTTTTCACTTTGAATGCGAGGAAAATAAACGAATATCAATATAAAATTACGATATTTATTATAACAAAGTTTCTTACAATTACGTAGTACAGCCGTTAATCTAACCTCAGAAAAATTTAAAGGGCAATTTGTACAATTCTTTACATTTAAATGTATGGTTTTCCCCTGTAAACTAAGCTGGGTCGGCGTGGTTTGTAATTGAGAAGTATGTTCAATATTTTCACTCGAAGTCGAAGTAAAAGTTGGAGAGAATGGAGAGTAGGTATAGTAGAGACGTAGGCCTTTTCTCAAAAAGGTTGCCGATGGTTATTTCATTAGGCTCATTCTCAACCCGCGATGTTGATGGGCGTGGGTCAAATGTTGGTTGTGATTTTTGCTTTGAGGATATTTTAATTCCTTCAATATAGTAAAGCCTTCGATAGATATTGTGTTTATTTTGGATTGACTCCTCTATATAGCCTTCAGCTTTATTCTTCTTCATTGGAAGATGATGATTACATATTTTGTCCGTAATTTATAAAGTGACACAGTTAATTGGTCTAATTGGTGATTACTATTCAAGCTTAATACAAGTAATGGACATCTACTCATTCCATTCAAAATTCTAATAGAAAAAAGAAATGTTCCGTGGTTTTTTTCTTTTTTTGTAAAGTGACGCTTTAAATGCTTGCATATTTAGCCAACAGATTCAAACTTGAAAACTATTTTATTTAAGACTAATATGGACTTATGGACCATGCATGATAAAATTACATTCGTATTCGTAATAATTAATCGTGTTTCATTAAATAAAATCTTGAATTTTTGAGCGGTTGTAATTTTGAGGTTATTTTCACGCACCAAAAAGTTTGTATACCTATCACTGAAAATGGCTATAAACCTCCATTCACAAACGTCGTGATTGGCTGTTTAGGGGTTTTTCAAAGTAAATTAAAACAATTTTACTTTTTTTGAGCAGTTGTAATTTTGAGGTTATTTTCACGCACCATAAAGTTTGTATACCTATCACTGAAAATGGCTATAAACCTCCATTCACAAACGTCCTGATTGGCTGTTTAGGGGTTTTTCAAAGTAGATTAAAACAATTTTACTTTAGTCCCTAGAGATTAATAAGGAGCTTTAGTCCCGATATGCAGAGACTAAAGTAACATTTTAAGAGCATGAGAAGTGAAAATTTATTTTTTACTATACTTACATTGAGCTATAGGCGTAAAATTAAGGAGTATAACGTCAACACCTCGCACAGGCGGGTCCGCACACGATTTCGTTCTAGAACGTTCGATACGCGTTTCGCTTATCACCGAATTTCTAGATCGTTCGACCCATGTGTGCAAACGGCAGAAGACTACGCCAAGTTCACGCAAATACGAAACTAAAGCTCCACAGATTAGAATCGTTTTGAACGGATTTCAAGGATAAGAGGTAAAGTTTTGTCTATGATATTTTGAGACACGCTTTTCTTGTCGACTGTACTTTCTTACACAAACGTAAATTACTCATCAAGACCAATCAAATGAGCCCAAACGATAGATTTATATCTTGTGTTGTTTGAAGTTCCTACTACGGCCACCCGTCTCCATCATCAGAACAGCTCCAAGATACCAAATTATTGTACCTTGTCTCCTTAGAACAAATACACCTAGAAACCTAGTTATCGCTTGAAAGTGCTTGCTCCACACTACTCGCGAAGTTGGTCTAGGTTGGACGAATATTGATAGGGTGACTCAATTGATAGTGTGGAGTTTCACTCCGCTGCGGAATCCCATACTTCGGGCAACTTTGCCTCGGCCAATTTCCCGAGTAGTGGTAGAGGTACAGTGCCAGTTTTGGTAAGCCACGGGCTATGTTACGCATCTGTCACAACGTCACTGTCACAAGCAACATGTCTGATTGGTTCGTGGACACGCACACATACCTACAACCAAAAGCGGCTCCATCTTTTGTAAATCTGTTGTTCTAGGCGTATTTATTCTAAGATTACCACGTGAACAACATACACGCAAAGTTTCATTTCGATACAACAATTTGAAGCTGGTTCAAATTGACTTCCATGATTTGTAAAGGCTTGGTACAATCTTTCGAAGACCTTTATTTATAACTTTTTTTTCGATAGGTAATCCTTGCTGATGGGGTCTAAAAGCTACAGGACATTTTGACAGTTCAGGCTATGGTATAATAAACATAAACATCTCTTGTCAAAGAACACTCGAATTAGCACCCAGGTATTTATTATGCATGGACGGACAGGAAGAGTTTACAAGGCAGGTGCGGTACAGTCTCCCACGGCAACAGTTATCACATAATTACACCGGTACAGTCGCATCCTGCACTTAATTACATTTTCATTCGTTTAACAACTCGCTTCCTTCTCCGACTGTACCGGTCGAGGCAACAACGACTTTAGCTGCATTCAATAAGGCTTATAGTTGATGGTCGAGGAAAGGAAATACGTATAAATTGTATGCTTAGTGTTTGATGAAATCTTCCACTTAATGTTGTGTTTATGGAGGTAACAGGATAATGATGTTAATTTATGATAAGTTATTAATAATTTATGATAAAAATGTGCTTCATTTGATAAAATGTTTTTCGAACTAAAGCATTTTGGGTTTTGCTACTGATTTCCCTACCTACTTTACTAAAAAACATATGGTTTTCAGATCAAACCTTACCAAACCTATTGGGCTCTCTACAACGATTAAAACAGAGAACAAGAACAGTTTTTGGTTCCAGAGAATCGGGAATTGATAGGATTGATTCAGTTCGCAAAAATATTTAGTTACAAAGCCCTAAGTAGGTACTTTGTCCCAGAAGACATAACCCAGCTATTCCCTAGTAGGATACCTAACTCGCCGATTCCTTGGCGAAAAATATACACGAGTTATATATTAGGTAATGTGAGTCGTGTATATTTTATACTTGCACGAGTGAAAAAACATTTCCATAGTTTTTGCTGTTCGCTACCAAGTTTTTTCGTCGCTACAGTTTTTTACCTTCGGTACACATCATAACGAGAACAAATTGAATAGAATTATCCAAGACTTTTGGTAACTATATACCATCACTTGTAATCATAACACTAGTTTTTACGTGGCTATGTTTTCGGGCTGGGCGTGGTCTTGGATACCTACCTACCAGATTTTTTGTTTGTAAGATCATCATAACGTAATATTTCAACTCGTTGTCTTGAACGAATGTTAGGTTAGTTAGATAGGTATGTTCAGTAGATGATATCTTCTCTTCTAATAATGTCAATATCTTTCTTGTACTTACTATCACTTGTAATTTTCCACTTGGAGATAAATGTGACTTTTCGTCATCTGTAGGTATCCACTTTAGAGAAAAACCCTATTTACTTTAAACTACTGGCGCTTGATGGAGCTTGGATTTCGAAATATTATCCTCATCATAATCTTTTTTGTCTATTCAAGCTTTTAAATATGTTCCCCTATTTACTCCAGGTACCTCAGGCGATAGGAAATAAAAAATGTTGTTCTTAAAGAGTGTCGGCTCTTTTTTATCTCTCAGAGAAGAAAGTTCTACTTTTCTTGATTAGTGCTCCACCAACTGAGCCGCTCGCTTGTCAATCACATCAAACTGTCCATAATCTAACACTGACTGTATTATACCTTTTTATTTCTGGCTTAGCGCAGTGAACATTGGATGATTTTTATATTTCGGAATCAGAATTTGCCACGTTTGTTTTTAAAGAGCTTGATTTTGTTATTGTCGATCACATCACGTTGATTACCTACCGGACCAGGATGCGAAAGCCGCGCAAAAAACACAACATTTATAAAAGGAAATGTGCCATCATTACGTTTTTGCTCCAAGGAAAACATTCACGGTACCTACTTTTTAAAATTAACAAAAAAAAACAAACGTACTTCTGCCGACAAACAATGTCTGAGTTTCTCTTATTTGTTCTCAGTTAAGGATGGTTTTAGTTACTTTGTTGCCGGTGGTTTAGATTGGCAGAATACTTGTTCAAGAGAAGAGTAGGCAGTGGATGATATAATGCAGCAAAAAACGGCAAGTCAAGGTCTGTGCGATCGGCACAAAAACTGTAACCATGGCAACAGCGGGCGACCGCGCAAAAACGGCACCGTATCATGATCATGATTCAATCTCGTGATACGATTTGGGTACCATACATTAACTATAAATACCTATTTTACATAATTGTAGATACTTTCAATTCGCTGGTTGGTTGCACGTGGTTTTAGGCTACAATTTCAGTTTCAATCATTGCGTCAAATTCAGAGACCTAAAATTTGCGTAAGCGTTTAACCTTTCGTTTCAGGACGAAGGTACGCGGCGCGGAGCCCCGCTGGACGAGAGGTTAATTTAGCCACTAAGTAGTTGTTGTAATTGCTGAATGCTGAAGTCCTTGAGGCACCCAGAGTAGCAGACTGACGTCATAAGCTCGCACCTTCGAGAGAGACTTGCGAGTTGTCGGACTTAGCTAAAGAGAGGGCAAAACGGTGGTAGCTGGAAGTAGCTATTATAGTAGAAGTATCGCAGTTATTAGAAAGAAAGATAAAAGTGTTATCGTTGAAACACCCGTAGACGAAACGTTCTGTCGACAAACTATCCGACGACGAAGCGACTGTAGAGAACGGTTTCAGATTCATAAATTTTAGGTGCTTAAAGGACACTAGCCAGCCGCAGGGAAAGAGTTCAACTAACCTCAAAAACGCAAACATATGATACCTACGTGGACTGGTGAGAATTGTTAGCAATAGTAATAATAAGTTCAGGCCTTTTGGGACTGACATGACTAATGATCAAACCTTAAAAAAGTTAAGCTTGAAAAAACTTAGTCTAAGTTTATAATGTTACTAAAGCAAGTTTGTAAAGTGTTTAGCATTCGGCTACGGTGCGAGATAAGATCGTCGAAGCGCTAGATCTTGTCGATTGCACTGCGCAGGCGCGGAACAATAGCGCTATTATGTCATGCGCTACGGGACCAACGAGCGTGTTTGCATTACCATCCGATTCCTGGTAAAGCGATTATTATATGGTCACACTAGGTGTGTCTAAGATCATACAATCGTTCATCCGCTGAATGCTATCCACATTTATACGCAGTACAAAAGAGAGGCGTTAGAATGGCTAGGTATACTTATGTGCACGACTGAACTGCGTAGAGGGGACGGTCAAGTAACAAAATTGAGAAGAAATGTCGAACTAGTTTAGAACGATAACGTACCTATTCATTTTATCAGCCTGTAATTGAGCCCTACTTGGCAACGGCCTCTCCCTTAGATGATAACTAGGTCGATAAAATTTTATGAGACATTTGTAAATAAAACAAGAAAAGGCCTCACATCCCGTGTTTTTTTTTGTGGCATTATAAATTCATACGGGATGAACCGGTTTTAATTTCATTTGAAAGGTGAAATTGATATACCTACGCGACAAGTAAATGTACTAATTTTTTGCTTATCGTAAGGACTCGTTGACAGGTATAAAGTTAAAAATAAACACAATTGACACCGAAGCCAAAAACGAATAACGGAATAAAAACTTGGGCGTTAATTCGAGTGTAACTAAGTACTTTAAAATATCGCTAAATAAGCGATATTTCCGTGATATATCAGGTATATCGCCTTTAACTTTAACTCTGATATCTATGGACGCCTATAAATAAGGCGCAAAATAAACGCGATCGGGTCGGCTAAGTAGCGATAGTCAAGGTATATCGCCATTTTGGAGATAAAGAAATATCAGATCCGAGATCAATAGTCTCCTTAAATTGATAAAATTTCCCCAGACTAGCATCTCTGACCAGCATCTGATGATACCTCACTCTCTAGGTTCAACACGTATAGCATAGTACCTAACCACATCCAATAATAGGTAATAATGGAACTCCGCATAGAAACGGCAGAATATATCAATTACCGCGCGGACTGCTTCAGATTGATATTTGAGTTTGAAGACTCGGCTCTAAATTTACCTACAACTATAACATAAAGTAGACACACGGTAACCCGAGGAGACATGAATAACAATTTGAGTTCGGTCCGTCATTACGAGTCTAACGAAGCAGCTCTAAGATACGATCAAGAGATGCTTGAACGAGATAGATGCGGGATGCTAAGCATAGTCTCAGAGGCTGCACACAACCATCATCACATATTTTATCACAATCTGCAGAACCTTCTTGGTGCAAGGGTGATCGTATAGCGCTTTTCTACGACCTACAGCCAACTGAATGATGAAATGAACCAGCAAGACCATCACGAGCCGGGGCTTTTAGCCATCATTTTGGGGGTGGCAAAAATGTATCACTACTTGCAGTGCGGTTGTGATCATTTGCTTGTCGTGGTACTCCGCCAACTTCAAGGATTCACATGCATTCTAGCGAGTTCATACTTCATACAAAGATCTGCCCAACGCAATTTGATCTGACGGATCTATCGCATGCACGCATGCTTTTTCGTTAGACTGCTGTAACAAATTTGAAGAAAATATTTTTTTTATTGCTTATTTAGTAAGTATAAGTATATATACATGCATAGAAATCAATATCAATACACAGTATAAAGCAAAGTCGCTTCCTACTGTCTGCTTAGATCTTTAAAGCTTCGCAACGGATTTTGATGTGTTTTTTTTAATAGATATAGTGATTCTAAAGGAAGGTTTAAATGTATAATGCGTGCATAATTTATCAGCATTGCACTCATGCGAAGCCGGGGCGGGTCGCTAGTACGCAATAAAAAGTAAATATATCCATGTATGTAATATTGAAGCCAAATCACGGCAAAATGACGAGACAGTATCAAACTATTATTGGTCATGGCGTTGTTTGTAAATTGTAGCTATATAGGTAGCCATATGCCACTGATGGTTTTAGCATTTTTATATTTCACCCTTCTACAGTAAGGAAAAAAGGAAGGTAACTCTTCTTCTTTCGCGTGAACCACGTTCCAGGCTCCTAATATGTAAATAAAAACACGTGTGTCCCGTATCTACGCTGCACGCCATCGCGACTCCACTAATTGAAAGCCGATACGCGCCTATCTCCATCTGTGTCAGTCCGCTCGTTCCTAAACAACCCGAGATACACGATCGCCGCCAGCCAGCTCCACCATAAAAACTCGGGGAAATCATTGCTAGCTCCAAACTTAATGATATCAAAATTACATTCTTAAGCCGAGATGTGTAAAGCGGTTTCGATACCTAAGATAAGAAAAGGTGAAATTAAGTAAAAATAAAAGCAGCTGGATATTAAAGTAGGTAGCAAATTGGGTTACCCTCATCTGGCAGAATAATATTGGTCAGAAATACACTTCGCATAACACGTTTCGCAGAAACACTTTCGGTCGAATGGTGAGATGGCATAAAGGTATAGTTGGCATTACTACTACCTCGCATACGACACATTTTGCAGCACATTGTTTTGTAGAATATCTCTTTGGCCGACTTTGGTTTAGCATAATTTTATGTACCATAATAATCCTATAGCATACGATTACAATAGCATAATTATTTTCTACTAGCAGAAAAGTGCGTTAAGTAAACTTTACGTAGTAGAATGTAAGTACCGTTAGGTACGACGACGAGCGGTTCGAGGAGCAGTGTTAGGTAGGTATCTTGCCGCCGCGGGGCAACTGCCACTAATTTTTTAATCACAACAATTGTAATGCATAAATTAGGTCCTGATTCCAACTCATGGGCAGGTCCGACTTGGATTAGGTTAGGTACAACGACGAGCGAAGCGAGGAGGAGTGTTAGGTTGAACTGAGACCCTAACGAGCGAGCGAGCCGCGTGGCACCGGCCGGCTACCATACAAAAATGTGTAATCACAACAATTTGTAATGCATAAATTAGATACTGATTGCACCTTATGGCAGGTCCGACTTGGATTAGGATAGGTACGACGACGAGCGAAGCGAGCAGTGTTTTTTTGGGCAATAGAGTATAGACTTTTACAGACTTTCATAATTTATGTCTTTATATTAGAGTTAGTAACTATATAAATGACAGAAAAAAGTATTGGAGTAGAAAAAAGTATTTAGAGCGGAGTGTTGCAGCTTTAAAAGACTCCTAAGATAATTTGTTTTAGATAAACGTAATTAAGAAGTTTTTCTTAAATTAAAAAATTTGGTCGGTTTATTGGCGGCGGCTGCTAAGTTTGGTTGCTAACTTCAGACCGGTCAGCGGAACCACGCGGCACTAAATCCGGGAAGTAATATGCAATGAGGCACTTGCGCGATAATAGCCGTTTTACTTGGTTATACAAATAGTGTAGAGTGGCGTTATCGCGATCGGCGCGAGCCCAAGGCGAAGGTCAAGAGGAAGGCAATTGAGAACGCTTACTTACATTCTAAATATGCCTAATATGTACTCGTACATTTGCATAGATTATGTTAACACACCTACCTACCTACCTATGTTCTAATTTCAATACTCGGTAGTCTTCGCTCCGAATAGACTTACTCCTTTCGGGATCAGGAGGTTAAGTCCATGGTGTCACAATTTTATCTAGAGCTCTTAAAAAAATGAAGAGAAAGAACAGACGTGCGAAGTTGACAATCACGCATATTTGTAATGTTGAAATCCCATTTTCTACTTTATATTTCTTATGCGATTTACTTCAGCTAGACACTGTAGGTAGTCTATTTTCTTTGCTTTTAAACCGCTCCTGCCTTACCATTCTTTGTGGTTCAATACCTCATTTGTACAATCGAACAAACAAAACTATCGATAAGTTACCAATAGGAAATACAAAGCCGAAGTACGTGACGGGCTCAAAGGGCATTTTTTGCAGAAACGATATCGCTGTGCTGGTCGAAAACTAAATAACGATATCGCTGGTCGCAACTAAATAATAAATCAGAGCACGACAAAGGGTGCTGGCTCAGCTAAAGGACCTTTAACATTGTTAAAGGCACCTGAGGAAGTTATGTATTGACCGAGTTTTGGGACTTCTGGAGTCTTAGTTAAAACTTTGGCAAAGTAAATTAACTTAGGTCACATTTAATTGACAATAGACTTGTTCAAGCGTATAAAGGTGTGTCTGACAATCGGAGGCGGGTCTAATCGATTAAAAGTAGATCTAGACACGCGGCAGCGTGTCCAGCCAAGTTCACCGCAGGAACTGGCGAGCAGCAGCCGTGTGTTATATTACACGAACCGTTTGGAGCCACTTTTGACCCCCCAATAACTCCAAATCTATTTAACATAAAAAAATGAAATTTGGCTTATGTATTAAGATCCTTTAGAACAAGTAGATCCCCAAATTTCATTAATATAGGTTAAATAGTTATTGAGATATTAAAGTCCAAAAAACGGTATTTTTATCACTGACTGACTGACTGACTGACTGACTGACTGACTGACTAGTAATCAAAAACCTAACCCACTTCCAGGTGACCTAGAAAGGTGAAATTTGGCATGCAGCTTAGTAATTGTGTGTGTATACATATAAAAATCGAAAACAGTGATTTTTTTGTTTTTTTATTATTATTATTATTATTATTGATGGTTGTTGCCTCAGAACTCTGTCATTTATAAACCGATTTGGAAAATTCTTTTTTTGTTTGAAAGATATACTAGAATAACATATACACTCACACGCACACACTTACACATACATGCACATAAAAATCCAATACGTACTAACCGTTTTGGAAAATTCTTTGTTTGTTCAAAACTTTCAAAAGATGTACTAGAATAGCACACAGAACTAATTAACAAATAATAATTAAGTAATTTACACATCATAATAATTTCTGTACAAAAAGTAATGATATCCCATCAAAAACATAAATGTAAAATGAGAGCCAAGTTCAATATCGCGTGCACTTCGCCGACAAAAGAATTGAGATCTGCAAGGGCGCCAAGTTCTTTGCCCTAAAATTTTTAGATACAAGGACATGCGACATACTCAATGCATTTATTTTACTTGAGGTGTAATTCAATATCAAGACTTGACTTGGCTAGTTTTAAAATATAAATTTATATTATAAATCAAAATCAATCAAATCATTAACCTATTTTCGTAAAGGTAAGTACGCAAGTTAGTGTACGGTTTGTTACTTATACTGTTAGCTTGATAATGAACTATGACTATGTTACTTTTATAAAATTTAGTTAGTTTGTGAAAACTAGCCAAGTCAAATCTTGATATTGAATTACACCCCAAGTAAAATAAATGCATTGAGTATGTCGCATGTCCTTGTATCTAAAAATTTTAGGGCAAAGAACTTGGCGCCCTTGCAGATCTCAATTCTTTTGTCGGCGAAGTGCACGCGATATTGAACTTGGCTCTCATTTTACATTTATGTTTTTGATGGGATATATATTACATATACTCGTGATTCAAAGACAAGATATCAATTCAGTTAGTCGAAACTATTAATCTTTAGAGCAAATCGATAAATTGAAACAGAGTGGCGTCTGAGTAAACCATGAAACCCTTAATCGATACTTATATCAATAGAAAGCACTGAGTCAGTTCTGCACCTACGTATCCAGAGAACTCACCCGCTTCGAGCCAAATCAATTTGAACCAGTTTATCAACAATGCTTTTATTGATCATTGTAATAGGTCGTCTGGATCTAAAATAAATATATTATAAACATTTATACGGCTTCACCCTGAATTCTTATGTGGTATAGCGACCGGCATTCATAATAGAAGGTGTGCCAGTGACAACAGAAATAGGTAGCGAGTAATTTGGTGGGTAGGTACTTCAATTACCATAGCCGGCGGATAAACGATGACACGAGCCTCTGTCAGTCACAATGAAGGATTGACGTCATGCCAGCGGTCACAGAGAGCGGCAGAGATCTCACTTACAAAATTCTACTACCTTTGTTTGATAATTGCTCTAAAACCAAAAGGTACAGGGTACAGTTTGCGCCTAAGGAGGCGAAACCCTCCATAGTCAATAGATACTAATTCAGTATTTTCCCTCAGAAAATATTATTTTTTCTCTTATCTCTGAATGTAGGTCAGCAGATTTCGGATACAAAATTATCATATCACTAACTAACACAAAACAAAAAGATTCGTTGGGTCTGAACGAGGGATATAAAAGTTGTTAGGTAATAAATTGTCACTATCAAATGCCAGCACAAGCTACCTGATGCGAGGCAGTTATCGTAGCCCATAAAAATATGCAAGGACCCACCCTCCTGCCACGATAAGAAAAATAAATCCGCAAATAAATATAACAAACCACCACCAAAATAACAAAACGTACTCGACACGTGTTTCGCCCCTCTACGAGGCATCATCAGGAGATGTGGGCGGTCTGGAGTCCGACATCGGAACTCCGAAACGGTTAGCACAAATAAACTGGCACGTTATTATATCGCGAATAAGCAAAGCAATATTATTATTTTAATTAATATGAATTTCCGCAAAGTAGCGCCTAATTCAATTAATTAATAAATTACATGCTTAGTTGGCGTGGTTCAGTCTTATGTTGTGGTGACATGGCGCATGTGTCAATGTCAAGGTGCTGGTTAAAACCTGACTTATAAGGCAGCTGCTCTTTTCTGCTGTGCTGGCCTTGGTCACGGCATGTCAAGTTCAGCAGTTCATCGCACCGCGAGCCATGACCAATCCTCCGTGACCTTTGCCGGTCCTAATCCTCCACAAAACCGAGGTTGACCAGCGAAATTGCGGGGTTCATGCTGACCTGGTCGGTCTATGAGCCAATTAGAAGTTCCGTGTAGTCATTATGGATCAGCACGCTCTAATGATTCCCAATGGGACCCTGCCTGCGGCGTAATGGATAGTGCTTGAACAATGGCGAGATGATGAGCCGAAAATTTAGGTAATAAAGTGGCCGATGACATCATGTGGCGAAGGCAGATTGGTGCAACTCCAACTTCATGAACATAACAGAAGCTGTTGGGTTTCGTATCACTTCTATTCCTCGGTCTTCGATTGTTTGCTGGTACAATACAATGACATTTTTATTAAGAAAATGTCAGCAAGAGTCATGAGCGTTTTCTTCCTCTCCCAGTCAACCATAAGAGGCTAAACAGATGTTTAGATAAATTATTGACACGAGATTTCAGTATCTGCCAACCTCGATATTTAAAAATACATTTGTCTTCAGACAAACTAAAATGTTTGTTTTTGAAATGTTTTAAAGAATATACGTCATACCTCATACCTACATACAACTACAGGTACATATATCGTCGTATGATTGCACTTATTAACATGAACATTTACTATACTACGTATAGACCGATGGGCAAAAATGAAACAACTAAATTTGTATCGTCACTATCCCCTTGTGTTGTTGCCTGAAACAGGGCTAAAAGCCGCGACATATTGAATTCATTCGCCGCATGCAGCCTGCGTCATTGCTCCGCCCGTACAAAACTGATGGTTATTCCCGACTGCCAGTAAAAAGACTCGCTCGTACATTACGAGTGACAGACGGACAGACTGATGGATGCGAATTTGCTTTTTATACAATCTAAGTTTTTGCTGTTTTATAATTGAATTTGGTCACGGGACAAATGACAAATGACACACGCTATTGGTATTATGTATGTACGCAAAACTTGGAACTGTTTGACACGGATCATTTCTCTCCCATTCTGCAGTTTCGAAAATTTCGTAAATATTGTTAAGTCTTGATGTAGGAAATATAATATATAATATTTGTATGAGCCGGCTACGTGAAGTTTGATCCTCATTTGTATGCGACGCCATAGTTACCAGGTGCAAACTTAACGTAAACTGTTAGTCTGGGAAAAGGAGCTGTAATATATCCTCTTGAAATTATGTAACTCTAACTCATGACGATACGATTACCTAACTACCTAAAGGTTGTCTGGAAAAGATCGCTCTTTAGTGATATGACCGCCTGTTGTTTACCTCTAATTGTAATTTCTTGTGTATGCTTTGTGAGGTGTGTATTAAAGAGTACTTGTATAAACTTGTAACTATCGTATTGTAAACGTATACGAAGAGGTAAGTACCTACATATACAACATAATATATAAACGTTACACAAGTATTGAGTCGATGATGACGAAATGTCGTAATTGGATCAATTCGGGACCGGAACCTTGACCTCCGCAGTGGGGCTTCGCTCATTAAGATAATACCTATCATTACAGAAGATTCTTAATACGGCTACTTTTGTACACTTTTTGCTACTACTTCGGTCATCAGGCTTGAATTGAAATTAACTTTTCTTGTAACCATATATGCAAAAAAATAACTTTGATTGATCGGGTGTTTCACGAAATAGGACTAGCATTAACAAACTTCTTCTCTTAATTTTTGATGACTATGGCTATAGTATTTCTTTCCTGATACTCATAACTTTGCCAAAAGTAAACTGACAGTGAAAAGGCTGCTACTAAATTAGTAAGTCACGTCTTAGGGCCCGTTAACACTTACCATCACTGGTACACTAGTGTTGTATGTAGTGTTGCTTTCAACTCTAAAAACATCTTGCCGTTTTGTTTTGATACTTACTTAATGGGGTCAATCACTGGTAAAACTCAGAACCACTATTTAATTAAATCAGGCTATTAAACTGCAGAAGCAGTTTGAAACAATACAATGTCCAAACACTAATTAACTGGCATAAATTAGATAAGATAATAACTGTCGGTAAGGCGGCCGTAAATTTTAATCCTCCTTTCAAAGTATTTAAAACTTCATTGTTTTTCTCAAGTTCTTAACTAAGTGTCAGCCAACGACCATCGCTGCAAAGAAATTAATTTAGCAATCAATTACAAAAGAAGTTCATTTATTAATCCGCTATTTTAAGAAGCCCCAGCAACAACACGATGACAAAACGAAGAGAGTCTTCTAAATTAGTCGGTTGCTACTTTAAACCAACAAAATTGGTCTTTGTTGCGACGTCTTACAGTTAACCGCTTCTGCATACCACTTGGCAAAGTATGAGCAGTTCAGGATAATGAATTAGGACTTTAAGGCTTAAGACATAAGGTGTTAATGCAAGTATTTAGTTGGTTCTTATAATTACTTAGTTTATAAATACGTTTAAGTGTTACAAATTGAGTATTCACGTGTATGGCGATGTATGAGTATGACTCATGTGCACATTTAGAAACCGTTTTGCTTTTGACTCTTCACTCGATCTTGAAAGCTAAATTCAATCATATTATGGTCGATATTGCTTATCGCGTAACCTAATAAGTTAGTGCTTATATTTTTCTTTTATTCCTTACATTGGAGTGACTTTAGAACGTCAAGGAATGAGTCAGATATGACTCTGATGATCAATCAGCGAGTAAAGAGCATCATATATGTCAAAAAACAAAAGAAACGACCGGCATGACATGAACGCCTAAGCATTGAACTCGATTCTGAAACGACCAGAGACCTCATCCGTCGTATTTTGTCGTTGCGCTTACCAAATATGTGCATCACTTTTTTTTTCGGAAAACAACGACTTAGAGTATTCTAATATTTTCTTCGGTTTCCGCGACTGTCACACATTTAAATAAAACAATTTAAACGGATTATATCGCGTATATTAATTATTTGAGCCTCCCTGACGTTTCAATACCTTTACAGATACCGTTGTCAAAGGTTGACTGAGAAAAACACAATTTTTCTCTGTCAAAGTTACATTTGTGCAAACTACCCATTTTGTAAATATTAATTTAAAATAAAGGTGTTCATACATGCCAGATGGGCCTAATGTGTAAAGACAGTTACACATGTGCCAGAAGGGCATTTATTATTTATTTAAAATATCTACCAGCGGTTCACTAAAGGCTTACTGAGGAGAAAGAACCGCCAAAGAAAACTCCCAGATTGCCTTATTTATTACTATAAAATACTTTTAAACAAAAACTCTACATATGCTACTTTTAACACTAATTTGTTTTACACCGTTCGAGGCCCAAGGTTTCCAGTCTTGTGTCTTGCTTGATCCTTGATAAGATGTACAACAGGATCCCAAGCCGGTGGTAATGACAAACCATCTTCTCTATTGAAATTGGGATATTTTTTGATTTCAATAGCCTCGCGCAACATTCTGGGAAAATATCGTTTCTCTCTGGCAAGGATTGAAGTGTTATCAAACTTAATTGAATGGTTTGGTTTGTCCATGACATGCTCGCAGACTGCAGACCTGTTGCAACGACGGTGCTTGACATCAGCTACATGCTCCTTAACCCGTGTAGCTATACTACGTTTCGTTTGGCCAATGTATGACAGACCACACTCGCAGTCCAGCTTGTAAACACCAGCACTCTGCAGAGGGATGCTACACTTCACGGGCCTCAGGTATTGAGACATCTTCTTCATCGGCTTGAAATATGTTTTAATGGAAGCCCGTTTCAAGATGTTTCCAATCCTATCCGTGACCCCTTTCACATATGGCAGGACCGCAGGTTTACGCTCGACTGTAGGAGTCTTCACACGGGGTTTCTGGTTGAGGCGTGGTATCTTGAGCCCATTGGCCCAAAGCGCACGCTTGACATGCTGTAGTTCATCAGTCAAATGTTGGTCGTCACAGATTCCCTTGGCTCTCTGAAACAAAGATTTACCCACTGTAGCAAGTTGACTAGAATAGAAGAATAGAGAAGATGGTTTGTCATTACCACCGGCTTGGGATCCTGTTGTACATCTTATCAAGGATCAAGCAAGACACAAGACTGGAAACCTTGGGCCTCGAACGATGTAAAACAAATTAGTGTTAAAAGTAGCATATGTAGAGTTTTTGTTTAAAAGTATTTTATAGTAATAAATAAGGCAATCTGGGAGTTTTCTTTGGCGGTTCTTTCTCCTCAGTAAGCCTTTAGTGAACCGCTGGTAGATATTTTAAATAAATAATAAATGCCCTTCTGGCACATGTGTAACTGTCTTTACACATTAGGCCCATCTGGCATGTATGAACACCTTTATTTTAAATGAATATTTACAAAATGGGTAGTTTGCACAAATGTAACTTTGACAGAGAAAAATTGTGTTTTTCTCAGTCAACCTTTGACAACGGTATCTGTAAAGGTACTGAAACGTCAGGGAGGCTCAAATAATTAATATACGCGATATAATCCGTTTAAATTGTTTTATTTAGAGTATTCTACTTTTTGGCTCAATGACCCAAAAAAGATGTTATCATCGCAGCCGGATTCTGCGCAGTTTCTCGCCAGTTTTCGTCTTGGAGCTTACAAGATCCACCTCGACCATGTTCCTCCAGCGTTACCAGGAGCAACCAACGATAATGATAAAGATTGCAGAATGTTTAAAACATTCCTAATAATGCCGCCTGATGTTTATCTCAAATTTTAATTTCTTGCATAAAGAGTAATGCCTTATTATGTCTTTAAATTTTTTACGGTGCATCGACGTTTTTTGAACAGCGCTGTGGAGAGATACGGATACGACACGTCATCGCTGCGTAAACGCACCGTCTCCGTTTTTTGAGCAGCAGTGTATCCGAGCATTTAAGGAATAACCCATCTTAATTGTTTCACGAAAGCAAAGCCATACGAGTTGCTAGTGTTCGGCGTGAAGCTGACAAAGGCTGACACAGATTAAATAAAGGTGGTTCTCCGAAACCGCAGGAAGTACCAACACATAATGATAACTTTTAGGTTCCGCTTGTTCACGGGCTGCGTTGTCTCTGTAGACACTTACATAGTTATATATAGGTGTGTCATTGTCATTGACTGCTAAAGAAAGGAAATAACTAGAATGCAGGGCGCTTTTTTGTGATATCATCAAATAATCACCATAAAGATTTTCGAACCACTCATTTACGACCGCGTACTGGAAGAGGCATCAGGGTCGCGGTTGAATAAGGGTGGTGCACGACCAGTTGGATCAGAATTCCTAGGGAGACCCTTGTTTAACAGCGAATGTAATTCGCTGATATGATGATAACGATTGCTTCTCGACCAAAAAGAACCCAGTCGTGTACCTAATAGATGGTACAAACAAGCAAATACAATAAATACATGGAATTTTATAGAGAAAACTCCTCACACTGGGTCTCAACATATTAAAATACGTACCAAACGGGTTTACTCACGTCGTAGAAGTCGAAAATCGGTCGACATGTTTCGAATCGGTACGCGACACCATCATAGGCTACGGTCAGTCTCGGCCCGCTTCCTATATGTATTTTATATACATGAAGAATAAAATAACCATAAACGAGATAGCGTCCGTACATAACGTCTATCGCAGCATTAATGAATAAGCTCGAATAACTGTAAAATCAGGCCGAGTCCGTGAGGCAGCCCGTTATCCGCCTTTACCACTTCCACGCACCCTAATGCCGGCTTTACCCTTAAGGTACATTATTGTGGAGCTCGACGATATGACAAGTTTGTCAAACCTGGCCCTTACAGACAAAATATAGCAGCTGGAACCTTTGAATGGATCTTTCCGTATAGTTTTAAGACTTTTAAGAAGATATATAGTCAAACCACGGTAACTCTTCCAAAAAAATGAACTGCCAAACCACAAAAACTGACATACTTTGTATGGTTTGACAGTTCATTTGCTGAGAGTTAGATGTTTTGACTATCACTATAAATGTATGAAAAATTGTAATGTAAGTAAATTTTTTTTATGCGGGTACACACCACAATTTTAATATTAAACCATTGATACAAAGATAAAAGCACAAGGAAAAATTGTGCTTTGCGTCGTTGTGTATGGTTTCGAATACAAAAAAGGTCCAAACTTAACGTACCTAACCGGCTTTGATTTGATTTGATATTCTAATCGAGGTTTCTTCCGTCCTCGTCTCTTTCCTCCTTCAAAACTTAACCAATCTTTACGAAATTTTATGAACTGAATGAGAAGGTAATGTTTTGTGTTGGACTGATTAGATTTTTGCGTTTTTTGTTATGGAATTTGTGTATTATTAGGCCAAAATTCCGCCGCATACGGCAGCTTAATACACAAATTCTATAATCATTTGCGAAAAAATCGAAATGGTCCGACTCAGAACTTTCCTTTCTTATTCAGTTCCTAAAATTTCGTAAAGATTGTTTAAGTTTTGGAGGAGCAAACAGACGAGAACAAAACCTCGATTTGTATAAGCCAGTTACGTTAAGTTTGGACCTCTTTTGTATTCGGCGCCATAGTTACCAGGTGCGAACTTAAAGTAAACTGATAGTCCGGAAAAAGGAGCAGTGACTGTTTATCTTCTTAAAGATTTAAAGTCTCTCTAACATCGCAGTGAGTTGGATTTTCTCAGGTTAGTTTGACAGAAGTGAAGCTTAGAGTTTTACGAAAACAGCGATCTTCAATGTAGCTAGATCAGTTTTCTCAAGGTGTGCTGAGAATTCTGGTGCTTTCCAACTGAAAATACTATAAATGAATAAATATAAAGAATGATCTCTAGTAATTGTTATTCAATGTACATACGTAACAAATTTACTAAGATAGGCATCGCATCGTGAACCTTGACAGTAGTGATCCATCATAGCAGAATGGCATGACAACCCAACGCCAGGTGAATAAAGCCTCTCTGGGGACGTGGGGTGGGATCCGGCTCGAAGGACCAAATCCTGAAGCACAATCGTATCATTTGTCATTTGTGTTGTAATACTTGTAATACAGCTGCATAAATACAACACAATTCTAGTACATTTTATTATAAAATTAATTAATGATTACGGGTTACCTATGTTTCATCAAAAAGAAATTGACAAATTATCAGGTCCCAAACAATGTTTCGTAAAATTTCATTTGTCAAATTATTATTAAGCAAATACTCTACGCAAATAAGTTTTACGCAAACCCTATGTTTTGCAAGTGAACGTTTAAACAATGACTCGCTTGCCAACCGGTATTTTAATCAAATTTCATTTAGTCAAATGTTTTAGTTGGCATAACATATTTTACGCAAAACAAAATAAGGCAAATGATTTGTAATGTGAAATACGAAAGGGGACCCAATGTAATTTTGGTTGGGGGGGGTTACGGGTGGGTTTTTTTTTTGGACAGAAAATTTTCGACAGGTGTGATGTCATATTGACAACTATTTTTTATGATTCTATCGTATAGAATACGTTAAAATAAATGTGTTTTGTATGGACAACTTTTTCTAAACTTAATAATTACCGAGATATGGACTCCTAAACCGACAATATTTTTTGGATATTGTGTCAGACTCTGCCTTAGCTCCGGCGCTGCGGGAAGTGCAGCCCTTCCGCCCTTACGTGGCAAAGCACGCTCGCCCGTACTCCGCTCCGCAGCTTCGGCTTGTTGGTCGCCTTCGGCGACCAGCCTCAGCCGCTCCGCTCCGCACGGCTCCCGAGCTTTGTCACGGCGGGCGAGGGCTGCTCTCCCTCCGCGCCTCCGGCTTTTTATATACACTCTAGGGGTAGGGCAGACAAGACCACGTGGAATCGGGGTTGACAGCTTCGGTTCTGAGGCAAGTCTTATGATAATGCAATGCTTATTTTAGCGTAGCGTGTTTTAGCTTATCGCCGTTTTCATTAAATTATGGTTTCGAAAACTAAAAAAATAACTCCCCATTACTTTTATATAGTACCCATTTTAATATTTAAGCTGCCAGCAAATCAAAGCCCAAAATGCTTTTTTAGATGGAGACCTGTAGTTGCCACTAATATAAAGTTTGTTATCCGTCTGCTAATATTAGTCGCCAAGTCATTATTTATAGTACCTCGCCTATGATTTCAGTAATCTTGTTTATTATTTCTGCTACCTTAAAGTAGCTGCCATTATTTGAATTTTAAAATATCCTTAGTTTAAAGCTCATTTAATATAAATGATTGCCAAAATATTTAATCGCTGCCAAGTTATTATTTTAGTTGCAAATAGTTTGCTGCTCTTTAATTTTTCTGTCGCCGCGAAAATAATAAGCCATGTTTTATTACCCAAACGAATCCGATTTTTGTCTTTTTTAGTTTTTGTCATAACAATTCATTTGACTAAATGTTTGTTTTCCAATTTTGTTTTGCTTTAATAAAGCATTTGCTAAAATACCAAATGCCTAAATTATATTTTTCGGAGTAATATTTTGTTGAATGAAAATTTGACAAAATGAAAATGTGCGTATTGAAATTATGTCAAAGATTGCATTGGCAATAAAAACACTTGCTAAAATTTGTTTGGGTAATGAAATTTGACGAAAATAATTTTGATAAGACGGCAGGATCCCAATGATTACACTAAGGGTCTAAGGGTTAAAAGCTTCAGTTCGATTATCTTAAGAGTTCGCATTTTGTTGCAGAAAATTAAGCCATAGCAACAAATCACAATCCTCAGATTGAAATGCAATTGTTTTGGGCTCCGCAAAAACACAGCCATGATTGGTTAATCTTTTACGCTCCGCTTTTGTGGATAATTAGACAGGCAGCCTAAGTATAGGGTACAGGAACTGTGACCATCGGACAATGGACGACAGACCGTTGTGACAGAACCCACATTTTTCACATTGAAATAACAAATTCTGGGTTAAAAATCAAGGGAGTAAAACTCTCGCTTACCTATTTACAGAGTAAACATTTACTCTGCGCATCTATTCGGGAATTATTCAGGCTTAGCAGCCGTTATCTACTCGCCTCGCTCATCCACGCAATGACTCGGGATCGGGGGGTTCCGGGAATTGTGGGGATTGGGGGGATTCGGGGGATTAAGCAAGGGTACGGTTTAAGAAGCTGATGATAAAGTAAGACGATGTTTTGCAGGTGACTGCGTGCTGGTTTTGCGGTTGGTGTTTGACTCAAGGATGCACGTTGGATGTTGTTTGTTTAATGGTATAATTTGTATATCCATAGATCAATAAAATAGTCACAAGATAAAACAGTACAGAAAGATCTCTCCTTTATCTGTCACAAAAGACACCTGAAATTACAATTTATTCGTTATTTGTGTAAAATTTAACGCATAATTAGTAATTACTTACATAAATACTAGAAGAAGGATTATCGTCCACAAGAAAGAAAATATTATTGTGACAATATTTTTTCTTTTTCATAAATAAATCAAAGTTATGCAATAATTATTACATTGAATAGTCGATATAGTCACCCCGATGTGATATGTCCAAAAGCTAAATGCATAGCGACTCAGTTATTTTGAATGATTCTAATTTTCTAATTGGCCTTAGTATTGCTATTGGCCATAAAATAGCCACTGCTGGAAACCGGTAGCCATTATGTGATGGGCGTCGGAGTTTCTCTTTCCAGTTAGAATACAAAACGGCTGCTTATCGCAGTTGTAGGCGCCGGTAGCCGCCGGTAGCGGACCGGTTCCGGGGTCCGCGGCCAGCCGGGGAAACCCTGGCCTGAGCTAAGAAATAATAACCGTAAGCCAAAAGTCGACTGGATGTAGGCTCTTCCCAAATAACACCACCATGTCTAATCTTGGGCTATCCTCATACATTGGACTCCAGTGACTATCACCAGGTCATCAGCTCAACTTGTACAGCATTTACTCATTCTCACCTGCCTCTTC
Organism: Apotomis capreana; assembly: GCA_947623375.1. Classification (NCBI taxonomy): domain Eukaryota; kingdom Metazoa; phylum Arthropoda; class Insecta; order Lepidoptera; family Tortricidae; genus Apotomis; species Apotomis capreana. The sequence goes on along the minus strand of OX392514.1, from coordinate 23,704,991 downwards.
CGGTGCATGGTTGAAACTCGACAAATCGTTGGCCCCGGCAGAAAAAATTGTGGCGAAATTAACACATACAAAAAAAACGTGTGAAAAGTAATCGTGTTCTGGAAGGCAAGGCATAACTTTACAGTCAGCTAAGTACTTTGGGGCCGTTGAAGAGGTCGTTGCATAATCAATGATGATCATTACATAATCTTAATCCTGACAAGAATGAGACTGTTCGGGGGCTTAACTTTTAAATTTTAAATTTTCAAAATCAGTACAGTAAATACGGAATTCAATGGCAACAATAAGTATAAAAAAGAAAACGTGTTGATCTCACTTCATATTTTCTGAAGGAGTCACTCAGGATATTACAAACTAATTTACCCTCAAGGATGTCCAAGGCCTTAAAAACCAAGATACAGATACCTTTCAATACCCCTGTTTTATACATCTAAGAACCAAATTTTATTAGCTTCAACGGAACCCTTTGCATACTAAACTAGTGTTCTTCATGACAGTTTTTTATCGGTTTTATATCGATGCGCGAAATTAATCGCCGGATATTTTATCTACCCGTTAGGGTGGTAATACATGATACACGATATGTAAATCGTATGTTTTTGTAAGTGCCTTAGAGATCGTGTTCTTGACCAAGATCCTGATATTTTATTAACGACTGCACTCTGACCCTGGAAAACATGTTCTTTATTCAAATATGCTATCTATTTACTACGACTTGCTCACAAAATTTCACGAGAATCAGTTGTAAAATGCGACCTGTAGGCTAAAACAGCTGGACATCTGCACAACTGGGCATCTGGAATTCGGACACAAGTAATATTTTTGGCTAATCTGAAACGAACATGCTTCTGCCGCTACGCTTGCTCGGTAATTTAATTGTGTATCGCGTGTACCCTCGCCTTTACAACGGTGGCATCCATTAATCGAGGCTGTATGTAATGATGTATGTCTGTGTATGTATGTGCATGCGTTATTTATGGCTTCTCTTTGCAAATGGCGCGTCGTCGACGATTATCGGAGATATATTGCAGCAACAGCGGACGTGGCGGTATTAATTTTCATTTAAAATCGATTATTCCTTTTTTATACCTTTTACAAGCTGAATGATGACATATGACAGTTGCAGTGTGCAAGCGCAAAGTCTTTTCGGCCCGTGCACACTGAACGAATTTAATATGTATATCGTATCATTTTCTATCTCACCATTAGGGTTAGGATATTTGGTAGCTTACCGTGGTTCTAAAAGCCATGGAGTCACGAATTGTATTTATTTCGAAGTCGAAGTCTAAAAATAGGTATATGGCGACGAGTTAGATAGATTTGGGCTATTACAATAAAAAAATGCCAAACGAGACCCATTGCACCTTTAAATATGCTGTAAACGACATACACTGCATACAAAATGATGTTTATCATTTTGAAAATCGACGCGTTTCTCTCTGGATTTGGTCTCTCACGTCTGAGGATCGTGGTCAGCTTCAGGGTCGCATCTGATGCGGATGATCTGCCCCCGCCGGTTTCTGTCAGTCGCCTTTTATCTTAGCACGGCAGAGTAGAATTTCTAAATTCTACTCTACAGGTCGATGCGTCTTTTACTTGATCCATCTTGTTGAACAATCGATGCGGAGAACGACAAAATAACGTCAAAGATTTTTTTTAAAGTTTGTTTCAGTAAGTTATTTGTAAAAAAACTATCGCACGATGGAATAATAATTATCACACATTTGTAAAGTAGTTTATTGTTAGAACAAAGTAGTATTCACACAAAAAACGTACGTTAATGATGTGGATGAGTTCTGAAGATGGGTGGGAACAGACGCACGCTTTATCGTATCTCAGGGATGCACTTATCGTAAATAAAGATGAGCCGAGTTGTTTGGTGCGGGTTCCGTGACTGTGTGATATTAGGGGTCATAATGAAGGTAAGTGATTGCTATCTTTGTTATAATTATAACTTAAAATTTACTCATGCTATATATTCTTCTTGGGTTTTTGTGTGGCGACTGCGTACCGGAATCAGCAGCGTGGAAGTCCGTCAAAAATATGGACCAACGATCTTGTTAACATCGTAGATGTTTGTCAGGCAATGGAAGTGTTTCTATTGATGATCATTGTCCCGATAGTCGTTTTGGCGAACGGTCTTTAGCGAAGAGTCTCGACAAACAGCTTAAGAGACTCTCGCTAGATGACTGGATCAAGGGCCAGATTCAGAAGGCGGTGCTTCTGGACACGGCGCGCGTCGTCAGGAGGTTCCTCTCTCTGCAGCCCTAACCACCGGTAGCCTGGTGTTGAGGCGCCGAATATTGTCTTTGTATAAACACCACGTCTCACAGGCGTACAGAAGCAAACTATTAAAAAGTGGAACTCTGCCGACACATGAGTTTCCTCCTTTTTGAAACATGGGACCCTTTAAACGAAGCCTGAAGAAGCATCTCTCGGGCCAGCATGGCAGTGGTAACTGACAAGACACCGTTGGTTTCTTGTCAGTTGCCATTGCGACTGGGCTCCCGTTTTTTCTTACCACCAGGTAAAGTGGAGACTCTGTATTGTGCCTATATGAAAAAAAGGGTAGAATTTGGAAGTAAGTATGTTCTATGTCATTAATCAGTCAATTATGGCCATTGCTGAAGGAGTCGTATATAATTGCAATATACATATCGGACGGACTGAAACGTCCTATCAATTAAGTTGTGTTGTGTTCTTTCAGTATTTTTGTGGTAGAACACTCCAATGTATTCAATAAAAATTTACCATGCGGAACTCCAAAAAGACGTTCCAACCTTTATATGCTATCCTGCTCCATTCGATATCGTGTGAGAGAGACCTCATACCGGTAGAAAAACTTTCGAAGGATGTCCACAGTATCTGTTTAAGTGAGCGGATGTCGGTCTGAGATGATCCTATAACGCCACATGAGTACACAATTTAGATAACTTACGAGTGTTATTATTAACTAAAATGTAATTAGCTCTTTAGCCGACTTCAAAAAGAAGAGGAAAGGACGTTTTTGTGATTTCGTTATAATAATAATAGCTTGAAAATGAAAATGACAATGAAAAATTTATTCATAACATCGTTACATGTCTGTTTGTTTGTTTATGTTTCATTATTATTTACTATTATATTAATTTTATTATCAATATACATTCCATTGTTATATGCATGCCATATACATAGTTATATTTATATTTATTTTTTAATTATTTCAGATATGTTGTAAAATTGTGCTTCAAGCAGCCATTTTTTTCAATCTATTTTTGAAGGTTTGTAAGGAAGGTGCATCTCTGATACCGTCCGGTAGCTGGTTGTATATCAAAGGACCGAGAAAGTAAGCGGACCGTGCTGTGTTGGCTAGCCTGTGGGGCACGGGGGCGTAGCTGCCCGCGTTCTTATTGCTACGCAGGCAGTATTTTCTGTTTGCCTGCTTTGTCGCAAACTCCTCACTGTTTGCGTATGTGAAAATGGCCACCTGTTGGATCAGTACACAAGGTAGTGTTAGTATGCTGTACTGTCTAAAATATTCGCGAGCAGAAACGTCGTCAGGAACCCCTGCTATCGCTCGAACGGCCCGTTTTTGCATTACAAAAACCCTATGCCAGTCCGCCGCTCCGGCTCAGAGTTCCGTGCCATACGAGATAAGAGCGTGCACTGTCGCGAAGTAACAGCTCCTGACGACGTCCCTGGTCGCAGTACTAGCGAGACGTCTCAGCGCGTAATAGCACGCGCTGCCCAGCTTGGCGCACAGCTGGTCAATTATATATCGTATCCCACCGCAGCCCACTGTCTATTGAGAAGCCTAGGAGCTTTGTTTCAGGTACTTGCTTTACTGTTTCGTCACCGGCGCATGTCCTCAACGGCTGGGTCACGTGACCATTTAGGCTGAACTTCATACAGAAAGTCTTACTCCTGTTAAGGGCTAAACCGTTAGCATCGAACCACTGGGTTAGTTGGTTAAGTGTGTTGTTCACGTTCGCTTCCAGCTGTTGATGAGAGGCGCCCGTGACAACAGCTGTTACGTCATCCGCGTACATGTATATATTGCAAGTATTGCAACCCTTAACGGCCATTGGAAGGTCGTTCAGAAGTATACTAAAAAGTGTGTTCGAGAGGCATGATCCTTGAGGTACCCCAAGCAAGCATTTCATCTCCTCAGACTTGACACGGCCACCGTCACCTACGACCACTTGGCATCTGTCTGACATAAAAGACATTAGTAGTTCCAGAGCTGGGCCACGAACTCCATAATGTCTTAATTTGTGCGCGATAAGGCGGTGATTAGCGGTATCGAAAGCGCGCGAGAGGTCGCAGCACACCATTGCTACCTGTAGCCCGGCCTCGCGCGCGCTCAGCACCTGCCATACCACTTCACGCACTAGATCGGTTGTCGATCGCCCGTGGCGGTATGCGAATTGCCTATCCGAAAGGGTAGATTGTGGTATCCAGAAAGACAGCAGTCGATTGTTCAGTCCGACTTCTAACAATTTGCTAATAGCAGGTACTAGAGATATGGGCCGATACGAATTTAGGGCGGTTTTGGAACCTTTGCCTTTATATAAAGGAGTAACTTTCACTTTTTTAAGGCTTTCCGGTACTACAGATTGGCGTATGCATGAATTATATAGTTCAGAAAGTACATAAGACAGTTCGGGACCCACGTACCGAAGTATGCTGGCGGATATGTCGTAAATATCAGTGCTATTTTTGGGAGCAATGTGTATGCGAAGTATGGACTCCACTTCTTCGGGTGAGAAAGGTTTAAATCGTAAGGAGTGATCGCATTCGATAATATTAGTCGATATCGCAAACAACGAGCGGTCGGTGTCGGGGACGGGCGCGCCGCACTTCGTAGCCGCTGTTATAAACTCGACGTTTATCGCGTCGACCGCCAGCTGCTTGGAGGCAAACTGTAGGCCGCGATCATCCCTTACGATTTCTGTGTAGTCTACACGCTCTCTGATTTTGCGACCCAGCTCCTTATGAATAACCCCCCACATAGATTTACATTTATTTGGGGCATCCTTAACAAGTGCACTATAGTATTCAGTACGTTTACGCTTTAATATTAAGTTATATTTAGAAGTTAATTTACACAGCCAATCGGTGATATAGGTATCTAGAGGGAATTTCTCCTTTAGGTCAGAGATATCGTGAATGAGAAATTTAAGGTTTAATAGTAACTAGTAACGGGATACGGGATTCGAACTTATGCAAAGGTCTGGTTTACTTTTTTCCTATGCCTGTTTAACTAGTTAATTTGATTTTCTTTCGGTTTTCTTCTCAACCACAGTCTCCTCTCAGAAAATGCCGCTATATTCACAATCTGACTTGCAAAAGTGCCCTTGTGGCATACTTACTAAATAAATAATTTAATTTGATTTCATTTCTAATGTGAATAGGCTGTTTCTAAATCAGCTATCCGCACAGATTGGTTACACTTATTTATAACTAGCTGTGCCCCGCGGTGTTACCCGCTCATTCCACGGGAACTCTAAATTTTTTCGGGATGAAAAGTATCCTATGTCCTTTCCCGGGTCTCAAACTATCTCCATACCAAATTTCATTTAAGTCGGTTCAGCGGTTGAAGCGTGAAGAGGTAACAGACAGACAGACAGACAGACAGACAGACAGACAGACAGACACACTTTCGCATTTATAATGTTATATAGTAAATATAGTAATATATAGTATATAGTAGAGTATAGTATATAGTGTATAGTATAGTATAGTATGGATTTGACAAGCCAACAAACTACAACGCTTGTTATTCTTATTACTGAACAGAAATGTTATCCAATTAACTTTTTCCCGTCTACGATAAAGATAAGAGTTTTCGAGGACGATGTTGTGGGCACCTTTTAGTTCTATGAATAAGGTAATCCATCGACCATGATAACATATACATAATCACTCCGTCTAAATTGGCACGCCCTTCTTGCTAGTCGACTTTGGTTTAATAAGTGTTTCGTTGTAGGATCTCTTGAGAAGGACACTTTAACCTAACAATGTGGCTTGTTAACCTCTCACTCTCACGAGGGTCCTCGAATTGTAGTGTCCCGAAATTGAGCTACTACAGGGCGCGCTCATGCCTTATTATATTATTGTGAAAATCGGCAATAAACCTATTCTCAGGGCTCCGTAGTTGAGTTGGTATAAAAGTGGTATCTTTAGTATTAAGTAAATGATAAAAACATTTTATTTAGGAAATGATTTTCGTTTTGATGTCAAAAATTCAGTGACGCAGTTACCGCGCCGCTGTATGGGTAGCAGTTCCTGATGAAGAGCTCTTGGAAACATGTCGAAACCGTTCATAGCGATTTCACGTGAATAATAATAATTGAATAATTATGTCTCATGAAAGTTTTAGTTTAGGTCTTGACTTTGTATATTTTTTTTCTCTTATTTGTAGCTTTTGCATCAATTCCAGAAGTTTGAAAGTAAGTAAATACTACGGGATCGAAGATATAGCTCGCAGGTACAGCACAACCTATTCGCTTTTGCCTTGAACAGATTCCAATTACAATATTCAGGAAATACACACAATCGGAGCAACTTCCATTCCACGGAGTAGTTCGCAATTCGCATTAGGAATGATGAAGCAAAGTGAATATAAAATTGTCGGATGTTCGATGGTGAAACGGGCATGGGATGGTGGGATTAAAAGAAGGTGCTCGATTCCATCGAATTTCCATAATATGGGCGAAGTTTACATAAAGTTAAAAATAGTGTCTGTTTTTATATAATTCATTAGCTTGCTTAGCGTTTCCGCTCGCGCAACATAATAAAATCTGGTCATTCAAACTTTCAACTGCTCTTTAGAATTTTTAAGAATGAATTTCCATAAAGTGCAATTCCTACGCAGACGTTCCTAAATTTATACTTATCCGATAGAAACCTGACAAGCTGGCAACTTAGCGGCGATGTTCGAGGCTCTGAAGTATATGTTTCTGGTTAACCCTGGAACCACCAAGACTGGCAAATAATACCTTAATGCATTAAAGCTGGTACTGGTAGTGATCGTACAATAAAGTTTAAATAAATAGACGAATAACAAGACAGAGTAACGTTTCCTTCACTGCATCACCCTGTCGAAGTCAATCTAAACTTCGCCGCAAAGCCTTCGGACAACGCGTTCTTTCGTCAACTTATCTAGTTAAACAACCGAAGCCAAGTTAGATGGGCTCCAACTTGGCCGGCTAACCCTTTAGCTCCGGGAAGGACTCCATTATAACTTGCAGCCTCTGGGTAGTCAAAAAACAGGCGCTGCACGTAACCTAATAAACGTTGTTCCTTGCTACCTCTTTTACATCAAATTTCAGTAGAGAACTATAATGTAAGTCATACGATCAATAAATACCTATACAAAACTGAATTCATACAAAACGGGAATTCTGAGCTAGAATCCCGCAATATTGTGAAACAACATCGGCCAACCAGGCGAGGGAAGCGATTTAACCCTTTAGATACGTTGTCAGTTTACCACTTAGGTATTCGCACGAAGCGATTTACTTCATAATTTCTAATGCAAACCGCTAAGGGAATGGAACTCCCTTCCATCGTGTGTATTCCCAGAAAATTATAATTTAGGTCTCTTAAATTTCAAGGTAAGAGTGAATAGGCTATTACTGAACCGGCGAGCTACATCCTCGACCCCGTAGTCACTTACCATCAGGTGATACTGAGGTCAATCGCCGGTCAGTCTGTGAATAAAAAAAAACAAGCATTGAATATTTATTTTACAACATAACGCCTGCTACAGCATAGTTGAGTGGATTTGTGTCTAATTGCTTATTTTATTAGTATCTTTCTCTATTAGTAACGTTGTGGAAAACTGGGACATTTACTTTAGGTACCTATTTTGTACGATACGGCACAATTTCTCATCCGTATTAAATAATAAATGAAATCGTAATTTATTTACATCGAGTAATAATTAATGTGCCTTCACCTCTAGGAGAAACGGAACTAAGTGGGTGCGGAAATGCATTCGATGTAAGATTATAAGGAAAATAACACCTATTGAGTAACGAGGCGGGGTTGAATAATCAAAGAATAATCACCACTTATATATTATGTGCTAGGTGCAACATAATATTCAAGATTTCATAAACAACAACATTAAAATTACAAAGTAAAGCTGACTAACTAAACCTTAGTAGTAACTTAAGATATTAAATTAAAAAAAAGGATAAAACAAACTATAATGAAGTATACTCGGTAAGTACTAAAAACTATTCTATGAAGTGTTCTGGCAGGCGTCCGACTCAAAGGCCCTGGTAGAAAAAAACCTTTGAGACAATAACTTAGGTACTCACTTAGAGGGACTCGTTCACATTTGACTTTCGATGGTTATAGAAAAGATACTCTTAATATCTATTCTTTACAAAAAATAATACTTGGTGGAGATTTTATAAAATATAATTAATTTACAAACTATTTCAGAAAATTTAAATATACTCCTTTTAGTCTTAAATTAATAACATATAATATTAAGACATTTCTAACGGGAAAATCATGCTCGGATCATTCTACCTAGGTACTTATCTAACAAAAGAAACTAGATACGAAGGAAAGCAAACGCACATGAGAATCGACGAAAGCTGAAAGTATATCGAACAGTGAAACAAGTAAATCAATTATTCCCAAACTTTCTAACACAAGTAGCCAAAAACTTCACAGACAGACGCCCAACATGCGCGGTGAGGCCTATGCTCGAAGGCTCTTTTAGTAGGGAAGGCAATCATGAATAAATTGTGAGTCGGGAAGTTGCCGTTGTGTTTCCAATCACGAACAGAGAACAATGGCGATTGTTTTTATCACGTTTCGGTACACGTTAGCGGGTTGTGTTTAGTTTAGACATGCATATGGATGAATATATTCGGCAAGCATGAATGTGTCATATATTACTTATATTTACAACAGAGGTTTAGGCTAACTTTTTCTTTGAAAGGATGCTTAACACCCAAATATTAGACAACTGATAAGTGGTTCGAGGATGTCCTTGCTTAAGTTTTATCGGCTTTGCCTTAATCAGGTAAAACATCTAGTGATGAAGTATAGACCAGTTCATTTACATCTACACACTTACGAGAGCAAAAATATCTGAACACGTTTATGCTCCTGACAATAGAAAGAAAGAAAGAAAGAAAGAACAATAGGGTCGTGTTCAGATATTTTTGTTCTCGTAAGTGTGTAGATGTAAATGAACTCGACTGTACCTACTCGGTCCCTTCAGTAGGTTGATTATGGCGTGATAACTCCATAAAGACCGATACATAATATCATATAAATTTTGAAAAAATAACCATTCGATTCGGTGACCTTAATCATATTTTGCTCATTATTTTTTACAGTTTTAGAGAACAGAATGTAGGCAATATTTAAAGACAACTAGAAGGTTACTTCGACCACATACAACTTTTTTTTACCTACCGTAGTTGGGTAAAAAGTATCGTATCACTACATAGTATAAAACGAAGTCGTTTTCTGCTGTGTGTCTGTCTCTATGTATGCTTACTGCTTAGATCTTTTAAACTACGCAACGGATTTTGATGCGGTTTTTTTAATAGATAGAATGATTCAAGAGGAAGGTTTATATGTATAATAATATAATCTAAAAGCATTGCACCCGTGCGAAGCCGGGGCGGGTCGCTAGTAAGCCATATAACCATCTTTAGATCTCCAGCTGCCGAGGGCCCAAATCCAGCATCGTGCGGTAGATATTTGTCCTGAAATAATGTCCCCTCTCGATAGAAAACTGATCTTCAATACAGTTTTTGGTCCACGCCTTATTTCTTACTAGCTGCGCCGCGCGGTGTTGCCCGCTCATCCCACGGGAACACTACATTTTTCGGGATTAAAAGTACCCTATGTGTTAATCCAGGGTGTCAGCTACCTCCATACCAAAATTTATCAAAATTGATCCAGCCGTTTGAGCGCGAAGAAGTAACAAACATACGCATAACCACTCGCACAAACTTTCGCCTTTATAATATTAGTGAGATTAAAATACATGGACATGGATTTAGAAGACAATTTTAACTTCAATTAAAATGTAATTCTTTAAATAGCCTTGTAATTGACAGCTACATGTTTGGCACTAAAACAAAGATCAATTATTTTATTATGTAAGTCACGAGCGTACATAAGCGGCCGTATTATGGTAATGTGCACGTGATGTATGCAGCGCAGCGCCGGACAGAAAAACGACGCGTAAGTTGGTAGCAAAACAACTTTCTAGGGTTGCCTCTCACGTCAAATTGACAGTCATAAAATAAATCGCTTTTATTAGAGACCAGATTGATCCATAGCATTTATCCTTAGTAGTTCCGTACCCAAAGGGTAAAAACGGAACCCTATTACTGAGACTTCGCTGTCTGTCCGTCCGTCCGTCTGTCACCAGGCTGTATCTCAAGAGCAGTGATAGCTAGACAGTTGAAAATTTCACAGATGATGGTATTTATATTGCCACTATAACAACAAATACTAAAAATAAAATAAAATAAATATTTAAAGGCTGCTCCCATACAACAAACTTACTTTATGGTACGGAACCCTTCATGCGCGAGTCGGACTAGCACTAGCTCAATTTTTTAGTTCAACGCAGCTATGTAATAATTTCTCCATAACATCAGAACAGAACATAATGAATATTTTTTACCAAAATCTGTGCGGTATGTCAAATAAAAAATATGAACTTGAAGTGTATCTGAATCTGAACACTCACCACTTTTTAAACGCCTCATCCGCGCCGCTATTTAGTTTATCAGATTATGAACTAGCATCTTTTAACACTAGGATAAGTAAAAAAAGAGGTGGCACTCTTATTCTGCGTCAAACAGATCGGAAATATGAGGAACTCTTAGTTTGTGAAAAGTTCTACAAAGATGAATTTTTTGAAGTTTGCGGAATCAAAGACCGTGAGTCCGTGACACAAATGTAAATTTAATTTGCTGCTACCGTAGTCCCAATGCTCATAACATATATTAAAATTATGATCTTGATCATGTATTCTCAAAGAGAGATTATATTAGAAACTATGTTACCATCATAGGAGTAACCGCAGCATGGTTTATAATTTACTTGCTGCTACCAATAGCAACGTCGATCCAGTACTTCGTGAGCCGGCAATCTGGTCTCTCAACCAACACCATGAGAAGGCTGTTGCTGCTGCCTCGCATTCGCTTTAGCAGTCGCTATCCGCCTAATGGTAAAAAGATCAAAAGTTAAAACTTTACTCTGCAAAACTTCATTTTACGGCCAACATCAAATGTAACTAATGTTTAGTATTTACTGCTGCACAGCTTCTTTACTGCAAAAAATGCATAATTGATCACTTACTTTTGTCATTGACTGTACTGTACATAAAACAGTACAAAGGCGAACTGAGTAGTATCTTTAAGAGTCTTTATTCCAGTCAACCTTTCAGCAAATTCGTCCAGGTATTGTAATAGTGCTCCAGAATGGTTGCACCGATTACAATATTTTTGCTTTGCCCTAAGGTTGACTCAGACTAAATGCCTCGTGACATTAAGTCCGCTTTTTGTACGAAATCATTTGTGCAATAAAGATTAAATAAACAAATAATTTATATTTTAATGTTATTGTAGCAAAACTAAGGTTTTTATAAGAGGATTTAACATATTTGTAAATATGATTTTGCTACCACAAAATAAATATTAGCGCCGTCGCATCCCTGCAAGTAATCCAATTTGTTAAAAACAAAACAATTTCAAGTCAAAAAATAAACCGGTGATGACCCTGTTTGACCACCGACAAGCCTCCAAACACGACCGGTTCTCCATGTTGCTTGCTGCCAAACGAAACTTTCCAATGTCCTTACTCACACAGCACATTAAACAAAACCCAACTTTATCACATCTCCTTAGAATTCAATTTCATGGAACTCAAAACGCAACTTATTCCGTTCTTCTATAGTACGAATTGACCTGAATCTATCTCTTTCCAACATATTTGTTTTATGACAGTGTGTCTCGTTCTGAACAGGCTGCTAAGCCAGTTTCACAAACATCGGAAGAGCTGTATCGCTGTTGTACCTATTTACTTAGCTGTATGTAGATACCTATTTCACTTGGAACAACATTGTATGAGTAATGCTTACCATTTCCTTCGGTAGCTGTTTTTGTAAGAGAATATGCTTTGCGTGATGAAGTATTAGTTATTTGGTACATTCTATACCTATAGGAACCTACCTAGGTACCTACGAATAAATAACAAAAGTATCTGTTATCACATATGTATGTATATTCAGGTGCAGTAAAGAACACACAGTCATGGGAATAAGCCAACACTTGAAATAAATGACAGTACCTACTTGTGTCGGAGAATATGATTTTTCGAATTAGTTCTGGTTAAAAAATAAATAAATGTACTACTGTTGATCGCACTATGTTCTTGTTGTTTTTCTATATTGTGAAAGGGGCCTGTCTTTCACAATACAGAAGAACAACAGAATATCTTAATGGTAAGCTGTTTTAAGGTTGAATTATTGATAACACTCCGTTAAGAAAAGATACGTTATTAATTTATCATTGACAGAGATTATGGCAAGATATTCTGTAACCAGTGGGTGAAAAATCGAAGTACATTCATAAAAAATATTACAATGATTGATCACGAAGTGTTTAATTGTAAATAGGTGAAGTCGAGTTCATAAATTTATGAGCAAAAATTTAATCAAAAATATATGAACTCGCCTCTATTTTAGAATAGAATAGAATATTCTTTATTGCACACCTCAACAGAAAATAAATACAAACAAATTACAAGTAACATTCAATAGAGGTAAACAACAGGCGGTCTTATCGCTAAAGAGTGATCTCTTCCAGACAACCTTTGGGTAGCCAAATTAAATAAAAACGTCAGAAATGAGTAGGCGATGCAAAAGTAATCATGGAATCTGAGGAAAAAAACTACTAAAATAATACAACAAAAATATCTATTTACTATTTTCAACGTCTTACAGGCGTATTCAGTTTTTTTTTATCACAGTTTGGCTTGAAAATCAAAGAACTCGCCTGTACCGCCACTTTATTCCGGTATGGGAGAAAGAAAAATCTTGCTAAACTACGATGCAAATTGATTCACTTACTGAATTGACATTTGAAATTAAATGATACATAATTATATCCAATTCTACTTCAGATTAAGACGAATGTGCCCTAAGACAAGACCTGTTTACGCATAGTGGCTGCCAAGAACTGAATAAAGTTGAGCGTGAATAACAAAAAGCTAATATTTTCTGCAATGCTTTTGCTAATATTATTATAACAAAAATCATCAATTAAAAAACTGTACTTCAAAACTTACCCATACGCCCTACGCAAAGTTTTTGCACGAAAAAATAGACATATATTATGATGATGAATATTTAAAACTATCTGCCACTCAAAGGATATCGCTCTTATGATAAATACTTATACAATTGATGTGTAAACGAACCGCTCGCCCACGCAACAAAAACTGTCTAATTCTGATACTGTCGACTAGACTGCTGGCTATCGAGAAAAACACTCTAATGGAAACAATTTATTATATTTTGGAACTTTAAGTCTCACGGATACGTTTTCAAATTGTGTACATTTGAGGATGACGAAGCGCGTATAAAACATACCGGTCGATTACAGTTCTAATTTCGTACATTCATTATTTTAACTCATTACGCCGATTCGTCGAGCCAAATTTAATAATACCTTTATAATAACCATTAAACATAACAACACTTTTAACTTAACTTACTTAACACGCATAATTTGGTCTCTCTATACTTGGTATTAGGGGTCAACTTTACGAATAGTAGGCGCATGAATAACTTTGTGAACAATAATGACACGGTGATCTCCAGTAGCAGTTAAATGTATACTAAGTCAGTTTTTGCGATACAACAAAATATACTTTAATTCGTTTAAATAACGAGGTCGACACAAAGTTACGGAGTACTGAGAAAGGTCACGAAAAGGTCGTATTTGAATAAGTCTGCTTAAATTCGTGTATTGTTCAGAATAACTTATTTTAACGAGTTGCATTTTAACGAAGATAATAACGTTCGGAATACGACTGTATTTCATTATCATTTTCACCGTAATTTTCGTAGATGTTTGAGAATTAAAATGAGGGCTAATTGCGCATGATAAAATGACATGTACATAATTAGTACCTCACTCATTATTTGGTTTGTGCCTACGCTATATGGGAAAATTATTACATAAGCGGTATATAGTAGTTAAAAGAGGTAGGTTACTGCACGTGTCTAGATAGTTCTCTAATTCAGCCCGAGAATAGCTCGGGACACCAATTGTTTTCAATTGCTATTACTGCCATACACCGTGCCGCAGCCGCAGCACAAGCGAAAAACAACCATGTACACCGATGCGACGAACAGTGCACGGGGTGCAGCGCTGTACTGGACCTAACTTTATGACAACCACTCGTTAGTTGGAGTACATTAGCGTCTAGACTGAGAACATTATCTAAATAAGCTATATTATCAACATTTGTTATCGAATAGATGTCTCATCTATGATAATAGTTGTCTAGTCTTAATTGAAGTAACCAGAGAGTTCTACGTAATATATAGTGCATTTGAATGAGCACTTGAATTGTGTTTACCGTAAAGGCCGGAGCTATGTTTGTTATTTGTTTATTATATAGTAGACAGTATTTCTGCGAGTATATCCGCAGCCTTGATTTCGATTAATGGGCAATAAAGAAAAGCATGCGTTGTTGCTTTTGCCAAGATTACTGTTGCTTTTTTAGTTTTAATAAAATAGACACCAATGAAGATAGGACGAGTTGTCACCTCTACGATCTATTTTTCTTACTTTTACCAATTTTTTGTGCTCAAAAATAACACATATTTACGATACATCAATGATATTAGTGAATCCGTTGCTATTCTTAGAATAGCAAAACCACGGTCAAAAGTTTCAATGTTACTTCATTGACTGACGTATACACATCAAGCGGTCCCATGGCTCTCGTAAAGAAACAAGGATCTTTAGCAACAAAGTCCCGGCCTTAAATCCCGCTCGGACAGGCGCCGTACGTCTTTCTAATCGCGACCCGAGAAAAAGTCGGGTGAAATATAGTGGTCGTGCGACTTGACCGGTTGGGCAGGTAGCCGGGCTGCGTTTGTTGTGAACTAGCTACTTGGAGCACTATACTTACTAGGACTTATTTGCAGCATCATATTAGTAATGAAAGAGTACTCGTGGCAAAAAATAAAGAGAGAGAGGGCTCGTGGCAAGAGTAGTCATTATCTCATAAAGATAATGACTTTGGGAATACTATCAGTAGATGACGTTACCGCCAAACGGAGCCATGTCAGTGTCGCCAGCTACATAGGGGCGTCTGAAAAGTTCTAAGCCTAAGGTATTTCGAGGTTATATATGCGTTTATGATACTGGCCACTAGAAAGGTCATTTAAAAACAAATTATTAAAAAATAACATGTCACGTTTTTATTATTCTGTTTCGAGATATTCAACGGAAAAGTACATCATGTGTGAATTACCAACGAATATTACGAAAATTGAGCACCGTGCTGTAATTAAATTCCTTACAAAAAGTGACAAATCACCGCAGTGTATTTTTGAGGAAATGGCTATTATTTACGGTGATTCTGGGCCTTCTTATGCCACAGTCAAAAAGTGGAATCGCTTATTTAAACTCGGACGGGAATCGATCGAAGACGACCCCCGCTCAGGGCGGCCAATATCGGTAGTGACCGAAGAAAACGTAGCAAAAGTCAAAAAGCTGGTATTAGAAGGTAGAAGAATTAAGGTTTGGCAAATAGCTGAGGTCTTAGGTATTAGTAAAGAAAGAGTCGGAGAAATTTCACATGAACATTTGTACATGAGTAAAGTCAGTGCTCGTTGGGTACCGAAAATGCTAACGGCCTTCGATAAAGTACGTCGTGTGGAAACTTCTCGGGCGTTTTTAGAATTGTGCGAAGATGATTTAGATGAAGTTTGTTCCCGAATAGTAACTGTTGATGAAACATGGATCAGACAGTATGATCCGGAGTGTAAGTCTGAGTCGATGCAGTGGATTGAAAAGGGTGAAAGGCCGCCGAAGAAATTTAAAGTGCAAAAGTCGGCCTCTAAGTTAATGGCTACGGTATTTTGGGATTGTGATGGCATTCTTTTAATCGATTATTTAGAAAAAGGCTCTACGATAAACGGAACTTATTATGCAAATCTAATAAGACAGGTGCGACAAGCCATAGTTGAGAAAAGGCGGGGTAAACTAAGAAAAGGCATTTTGTTTTTGCAAGACAACGCACCCGTTCACACCGCTAATGTTGCGAGGCGTGCTCTGAAGGAAGTTGGTTTTGACGAAATTGACCACCCACCCTACAGCCCAGATCTAGCCCCAAGCGATTATTTTCTATTCAATAATTTGAAGAAAGAGTTGAGGGGAAAGCGATTTAGAAGTGACGAAGAGATGAAGGCGGCTGTACAGGAGCATTTTGAAGGGCAAAATGAAGATTATTTTTTTAATGGCCTAAAAGCACTGTATAAAAAATGTAAAAAATGCATTGATTTAAGAGGAGACTATATTGAAAAATAAACACGAGTTCATTTGTGTAAATTGTTTTTTTCTATCTTAGGCTTAGAACTTTTCAGACGCCCCTTACCATCCAAAAATATGGTAGCCACGCATCGATAACTGAGTTAACTTCTATACAATCCAATATGATTTGTCTGGATACGATAGCTGACGATGTTGCTGTGGTGTGGTGTGGCACGAGACTAAGTGAAAAGGCAGCTTGAGCTTCTTACCAGTGGCTCGCTCGTCTAAACGCTCCTCCAATACAAAGTAAGCAGCCACGCACTTGTGTGATATAAATTTACATCGAATGGTTCCACGCGCTTCCCGCATCTCATCCACAGTTTTTGTCCATTGTCTGTTATTGTTCATCAATAACCTTTTTTATCATCTCCATAGTACACGGCCTGGTTAATGATGTTTATTTAAATTGAATATTGTTCGTGTTCAGTGCAACAAATATAGTCACTATAAAAAGAACCAGAAAGTGGAAAGGATCAATATGCAGCAAGATGACAGTCCTTGCGTCGGTTGCCTTATTGCTGACGGTCGTGGTCATATTCTCGGAACAGTCTTTCTCGCGGATGAAGCGTAGCCATCTGTCGTTTCCGCCGTGTGTAGAGCATCGTGTACTGTAGTGCCAAGGGTTGTGCGAATCTGGTCTGTCCAGCGTGTTCGGGCCCCTGTCTCATGGTCGCTTGCCTTCGACTTATGCAGTGATCGTCAGTTCAATATTGGTTATCACTGTCTTTCCTAGCGATGTGACCAAAGTACTCCAGAACCCTGCGAAGACAGCTCGTGGACAGTCTAGTTAGGATCTTGAGTTGGGCTAAGATCAATGCGTTCATGTGGCATGCCTGTCCATGGTGCATACCATTAAGCATTATTCATGATGACTTGATAATAATATGTGCTCTGAATGGTCTAATATGTGAAAACTATCAATAATACCAGTTACAACTTTTACCAGAGTCAAACAGGTATGCGTCGTTAAAATAAACAACAACTATAACTTCATAAAATAGTATCATAAAATTTGCGAGTCCGACTAGATTTTTTAGAGAAAGCACAATTCGGTAAGCTGAGGATGTGTATGATATCCATCCATCCACCAATAAGGATGGTCTATAACCATAGCCCAGCTTAGCTCAGCGCTATTGGAAACGGGCTTAGTGAAGTGATGATTTTAATAGGACTGAATGCGACACTAATAAGGATGGGAGCTAGAACTGAGTATACAGAGTAATTAATGGAAGCTAGAGATTGGGGACTGGTGTCGGACGGTACGTCGTTAGCACACCGTAGTGCTGTACTAATCTTTTGCTTTGCTACGCTCATGGAACACATTTTAACCGCTCCGCTACAACGTTTAACTTTGGTGCCATCGAAGACTAGCTTGGTAGCAGAAATCAGCAATGACATAGTTCAAATGCATTTGAACCCCATGGAATCTCAAGGCCAAAACTGTAATACCACCTATGTCCTTCTCCTCTACTCCGTATGCTTTCTTTAAACACAATAAACTTTTTCACGACAGTGTCCCTTGTTTGGAGTCACGTTTGTCGACGATAAGGACAACCCTTCCCTCGCAGCTGCGATAAGGGCGTCAATATTGACTGTGTGCGCAAGCGCAGCGTGTTTGCTCGGCGTTGTGGCTGGAGCACACTTGTTCTTTATGCTGGCTCAGGCACGGACCGGCACGGCAAGTTTATGGCCTTGTTAAATTAGCCAGAAATATATTACCTTTATACTTACAGAGCAGAGTGACTCATCAATGCTTAAACTTGGGTTATTTTTACAGTAAGTATAAATATAACGGAGATGCCAGGACTTTGTGCGACAGCGGTAGAGCGAAAGATCCGAGCGCGCCGTCTATACGAGTGAGTGAGATACACGTACCTACACCGCTGCCGCTGTCGCGCAAACTCGTGGCATTTCCGTAAACTCTGAGTTTTTGGGAAACTTCACAGGACAACCAGGGCAAAAATCAACTTATTTTAACTTTATTGCACAATACAAAAAAGTACAAATGGCGGACTTAAAGCCTTCAGGCATTCTCTACCAGTCAACCACTGGGTTAAACAGTATTATGTAGTCGATGCAGCATCAAAGGTTACAGACAAACAAAGTAATTAAAATACAAATCAATCATCAACTGACGATTTTCACATCATAATAACAAAACGAGACGTGATGAAATAAACACTTTTTGAACGTTATTGTCCCGTTGTGTAGGTCATCTATAGCGTCCAAGGTACTATTTAAATTATGAAATTCTACAGCTGATTAAGAAGCCTTATTCCTTTTAAAATTCATTTTTTTCATATTATGACGAATATATTGATAATTTCAACCAACTTTTTGAAGTGAATAATACTTTTTCCCGAGTTTTAGGTAGTAACGTAGCTATTTCATGCTTTTATTGCGTGCAGTCGAAAATAAGTGGAAAAAACGAATTTTCCACGTGAATTTTGTCAATTTCGAGTAGTTTTTCGAACAAAAATTATCAATGAAAAGTTCCAACTGTAGGTTTCAAATATATACCAATAAATCCCAATAGCCCTGTTCTAGGTAGTAACATCAATAATATGTTGAGAAACATGTTTGATCATAGAGAAAAATGTCTAAACAATCAGCATTTTAAAAGGAATAAGGCCTCTTAAACCAGAAAAAATAACAAGAATAAGTTGGCGGTAGATGGCGTTCTGCAGACTGGTTCCATCCTGTAGCTCCAGCTTTGCAATAAATTCAATTCGAAGAAACTGTGGAACGTGACATCAACGATAAGAAAGAGCGGCAGACACACAAATTTAATTAGACAAACTCGTCGTCAGAATTACAAGCGCAGGGACGCCGCGATAATACAAATAGCTATCCGACATTAATATGCTCGCCGCAGCGTATCCTTGTGCGGCAAAGAGAGATAAAAATATGGCGACCTTGGGCTGACAAATAACCTACTTATTTTTCTTTTATCGCGTGCAACCTGGGCAAACACAAATGGTTATCAATTCGTCTTATTTGCATAATCGGCCGGTTGCAAATTTGAAGTGGAATCCAGACTATTTTATCAAAATCCACGTAAGTTTCCATATTAAAGTGGTAACGAAATACAGATTTTATATAAAATATATATGTTTATTATACAGCATAATGTATGTATATATAATATATATGAATGTAATATACCGTACCTAACTATTGACACATAAACGACAACATGTTTCCAGCCAATGTACTTATTTCCGTTTTGAAATTGTTCAATGTTCATGTTCAGATTGAGGTGCGCGTCTTTCCGGTGGACATTTGCGAAATTAAGGATTCCAGGGCATAATTTTCTTGTTAAATGCCTGTGAGAATAAAGAACGTTCCCTCTTCTATAATCCGATGTAATAGCAACATAACCTAGATTCATACAAGCTCTTAACTTTTGACCACCGAAGGGACTAATTTTGTTTTTTGAACTGACAATGACCCGTTTATTTCTTATAGCATTATGTTGTTATAGAGATGTCTAATTTCTGATTTTTTTGTCTTGGTCTTTTCTTTCCGTTCTAGTCGTAGACGTCTTTTATTCTAAGCAATCCAGGATTGAGCGAAAAGTATATATTTTTTAAAGTCTGCACTCTCAGTGTCCAGAAATAAAACAAGAAAGAACGAAAGCTTTTATTTAAAGTAAAAGAGCATTAAATAACTCATCAAAACATAAAAAAATTGTGCTAATGAAGCACTCAGCACAATGTCTTGAAAACATACAGCGCTTATTTTCAGTATTGCTTAAAATAATAAACTCAATTTACCTACTACTGAAATGTACGTACTATATAGAGTCTGTCTAACGAAAGCTGAACCCATCGATTATTTGAGCGGCAACACTATTAAAATGTCATTTTGACATTGACTAGCAAAGTCGTTGTTGTTGAGGTTAGTTTGAGGCTGCATTCGAGTGTCAAATAGAAGAGATCTTTCGAAAGTTTACTGCTGAAACATGGGTAAAACAATTAAAAGTGGTGTGCGTCAGATAATTTTTACTATGATAAGCAAAAGCAAACAAAAACAAGAGGAGAGGGAAGCCTTGTTCAAACAGAAAAAAGAGTGTTTAGATGTGGTGACTGCATTTGTAGGTTAGTAAGGCATATTAATTTTGATACTTATTATTTCTATAATTATCTTCAATCCAAAGATTCACAATATATCGTTTCCCGTCCAAACTATCTTTTTAAATTGATATTGCTTTTTAATTTATTTAGAGGAAATATCGTCAATAACTGATCTCAGTGTTTCAACTTTGAAGAGAATAAACAATGAAGGAAAAGTAAACAGTGGTGTCTTCAGTACCCCAGGAAAAAAGCGACCTCACAAGGCCACAGTATCCAATTTAGATAGCTTTGACATCCAAGCCATCCGAAATAAAATCAACGAATTTTATATCGTAAAGAAGCAAGTGCCTACACTCAGATGCCTATTGGCAGAGTTGAGAGAAAGCATCAATTTTACCGGATGCCTTGAAACTTTACGCCGAATATTACATGCGAATGGATACGAATTTAAACAAAATATCAATCAACGCTCAGTTCTTATTGAGCGCTTTGACATTGCAGCTTGGCGACACCGTTACTTACGGACTATTGCAACAAAACGTGCTGAAGGTAAACAAATAATATACCTGGACGAGACTTACGTACACCAGAATTACAAATTAAAACGATCATGGCAAGGGCCTTCCACCAAAGGTCTAGTTGACAATATCTCGTCCGGTAAACGATATATTATTGTTCACGCTGGATCAGAAAATGGTTTTGTGCCTAATGCGTTATTAACATTTAGCACAAAATCAATTAAAGCCGACTACCACCATGACATGAACGCCACAAATTTTAATAAGTGGTTACATGAGAAGCTTATTCCGAACTTGACTAAACCGAGCGTGATTGTCATGGACAATGCCAGCTACCATACGGTGCAAATTAATAAGCCTCCAAATACCAACACCCGCAAAGCAGAAATAAAAGAGTGGCTTCGTGTGAATCAAATTCACTATGAGGAATATCATACCATTGTAGAACTTCTTGTATTGGTACAGAAACACAAACCGGAACCAATCTATGAAGCAGATGAAATTCTAAGACAGCATGGTCATGAGGTCTTGCGACTTCCGCCCTATCATTGTGATCTGAACCCAATCGAATTAATATGGAGTTCGGCGAAGAGAAAAATCGCAAGTAAAAATATTGCCGGATCAGCAGCTGAAATGGAAAAAAATATTAAAGAGGCTTTTGAGAGCATAACATCAGAGCATTGGAAGAAAATGACTGATCATGTGCTTAATATTGAAGCTCAGTACAAAGCCAGGGATGGAATAACCGAAAACCTGGAATCATTTATTATAAGTGTGCATGATGATGAGTCTGACAGTAGTTCAGATGAATCAATGGAAGTTGAGTTTCTAGAAACCGATTTTGATTATAGTTCTTAAAATAAATAAAACTTTTAACCTTAGTTTATGACTTTTTATTTTAACCCCGACAAAAAAAAGTGTGTATGTGTGTGTATAACATGTATACATTATAAGACTATGTTTTTATTTATTTAAGTATATATCTAGTGAAACTTGTTTTTAAGTTTGTTGTAATGCACATAATTTATCTGCTTAGTTCAAAGGTTGACTGGTAGAGAATGCCTTACGGCATTAAGTCCGCCATTTGTATGATAAGTTTATTATTTGGTGCCATAAAATCAAATACATAAATAAATGTTCATGAAATATTAGGCGTTTCCTCTCCCTTAGTACCCACCAAAATAAAGAAAAGTATCAAAATCGTTTATTCCTACTTTGATAGGTAATACCATGTAATGATTTTTAAATTTGCCGCTTTTTCGCAGGTTCAGCTTTCATTAGACAGACTCTAGCAGTGAAAACAAGAATTCAAAGGCATGGCAACACTTGAATAATCGAAACCGAAACAATTCTTGTTTGGTTGATATAAGCCGCAGCAAAATTAGTAATTGCAAACTGTTACCACCTGAGATAAGTGCAGTTGCATTACGTTGGTGCATACCCCATTTTCTTCGCATTTTCTGGAAAGTCACATGAGTTACATGAGTACTACGTGACTTCATCGCTCAGCTATGCAGATTTCGTGCTCTAATATAAATTTAAATAATGTCGTGTTAATACATTACTGAAAAATTGTTACTTAATGTTCAAATCGTGAAATTCCTGAATGTGATTCACTCGTGTTATAATGTGTCGGGACACACGAAAGGTCGGCTGAAGGTTTCAACATTAAAATAATTGTATAGCTAGTATAGTTCTGTTTGGAAATCAAGATTAGAGTTAGTTAATTTAGCATTGCGGCACATAGGCACGGACGAGTAAAGTCAACGTCAGTGTATGTATAAACACAGTAAGGGTTTGGCAGTTTCGTACATGGACCAAGTATTTTGATTTCACAGGCCTTTTTGAGGGCATCATCAGATATTTGTGGAGAATGCTGGGTATCTACGGTCGGAGATTAATTAAAATAACAATGAGAATATTTATATATTAGTATCCCGTCGGTTAAGTATAGGGTTTTCAGTTCCGGGAAATTTTAGTATGACATATCCTAATTAGGCCCGATCAAAGTAAGGTGCGAAGTCAGGTATCCTCCTCGTGTGCTCGACTTCTACTAATCCATCTTGATACGGTTTATCCGGGTGAAAGGGTAGGGCTTAGCCCCGTGCGTTCTGGAAATAACAGCAAGCAAAAGGCCTTTTCTTTCTGTTGGCCAATAACCTGACAATCCCTTCACGAGCTCTCTGGCGGCTGAGGCCGGCCTAGGTACTGCAGATGTCCCGAGGATCCAGATACAGAGGTGGAAGAGGGCTGGTCTCCTCTACCGAGGAGGGACTTAGCCAAGAACCCAAGTGCAGTACCTGGGCTGACGGTATGCGTTGGAAGAGTCCCTTGTAAACTTTTGTAACTCGTCGTAAAAACTTAGTCATTCGTGAAGGTAGGTGATTGAAGTAACTTGGGTATCGCAGATAGCTGTCATTGTTTTGGTTTGCACTCTTAGGTACCCGTCTCACCCAGACCAGACTTTGTTAGTTATGGGCAACACTTGGGGTGGGCATGGGTTAGCTTGCTACTTACCTATGGAGTGGTCAATGATGGGATGTGGATAGGCAGAGGGCCTGTAACCCGCTTTCGGAGACTAGTTCGTCCACCCAGAGGGTCCCTCAGTGTGTCTCTGCAGCAGCAGAGTTAACGTCCGGGTTTGGGACGGGTGTGGTGGTTACTTGTCTGGAGGGGACGTTTTCCTTGAAGGCTTCCCCTCCCCAGTACACGGTGGACCTGAAAGGGCGATCAAGGGGTTGTTCGTCGACCTTCCAGCGTGGAGGTCCCCGGTTGAGCGTACATATATAAAACGCAAGAAATAAAATAATTCCGAATCGACTACATACATACTTGCGCGACAAAAACATACAATAAAAAATTCAGAAAGTCGCGTAGTTTGACGTCATTATTTTCTCTTAGAAATATTTCGGACATACGACTTTGATAACAAATGACATCTTATGTTCTGTGATTCCATGTTATTTTTATAATGTTAGATCAACTTTTCCTGGTTATGATTATTTTATCAGCGTTAACCATAGTACCTAAACAGGAAAACACTGTGATACACATACACGCATACGTGATTATGATGAATATTTACTTTAAATTCAATACTTATTTAGATTCAATATTTGCTCAAAACACAATACGAGCTTTTGACCAACCTCGTTCCCATTTATGAGTCCTTGTTATTCTAAATTATTAAACTTAATTTTCCTACTTTACTTTCAAAATATGTATAGACACGAATGCCTTGAGTTGGTGGAGCCATTTGAAAGTTAAACAGCGTGGATAATTTGGATATATGCAATAACTAGTACTATTAGAGCTGCGACTATGTCCAACCACTGTTGTTGAGGTTTTATATTGTTTATATTATTGTCTATGTTTATCTTTGTCTATTTTAGGGTTCCGTACCTTAAAAGGAAAAACGGAACCCTTATAGTATCACTTTGTTGTCCAATCAAACTTCTAAGCCAACGCAATCAAAAAATACAGCCGTTTATGCTACAAATTTTCGACACTCGCAAGGGAATCAAAACCTACAGGGTACTTCCCGTGAACTCAGAATCTTGGAATTGGTACGAAGCATAGCGCAGATAAAGGAACAATTGCGAGAAGGATACATTTTTACTTTTACTTATATACCTACATAGACATAGGCATGTGGAAAGACATGGTGGAGGCGGATCTGCGTGAGCTAGGGGTTAGCGACAGCTGGCAAGAAGTGGCGCAGGATTTGGCAAGATGGCGTGCTCTTGTGTTGGAGGTTGGAGGCCAAAACTCATTTTGGGTTGCTGCGCCAAAGTAGTTAGTTAGTTAATTAGACCTACAGGTTTGTACGTAACCCTCGGTGCGCGAGTCCGACTCGCACTTTGCCGTTTTTTTTACTATTGTTTTTACCACTTCTTGTCTATAAATTTCCGTGTCAAGCTGCTTGGTTGTTATCTTCGCTCCAGCTATCGAAGATCCCGTACGACGGTTGAGTTAAATGTTTACGCACTTTTAGTCGACTGTTAAAAGTGAGTATACAATTATTCAATTGTATGTATGTGTAGCTATATTTCCTTGGCACGCCCTTGGCAGCCTTGTGTTTTTGGTGTTGTCATGGAAGACTGTTTAACCAACTTCACACTTAGATGAAGTTCTCAATTCAGCCCATCGTTCTTTATTACAAAGAAAACGGCGCATTAAAAACCACAATCGTATGGTGCACGGAAGATTAGAGTGCTGATAACATTCAGGGCTTGTAATTTGTAACTGGTTAAACTTTCATTTGAAATCCCTCCTTAAATACAGTATTTTTGCGGCTTCCTCAATCTGGTCCGGATTTATTGATCCAGATTTATGAAATTAAAGTTTTTGAACGCAGAAAAACACAGTTAATGTTGTCTGGAAGAGATCGCTCTTTAGCGATGAGACCGCCTGTTGTTTACCTCTAATTGTAATTTCTTGCATTGTATTTCTCCTGTATGTTTTATGAGGTGTGCAATAAAGAGTACTTGTATTGTATTGTATTGTTAATGCTAAAGAACATGACCACAGCCACCCCCAAAATGATTGCCAGAAGCCCAGGCACATCTTTGCTCGCTTGCGACCCTAAACCCGCACTCGTGGGCCCAGTCGACCGACAGTGTTCCAATCTATGATGGCAAGCCGTCCAGAGCTTTGAGTAAGAAGATGTCAACATCATCATCAGCCCATGTATCATCCTCGTGCATTTTCCATTCGCCTCTACTCTGGGCCGCGTACTTACATCCACTCCCTTCCCACGACCTTAACTATGTCGGTCTACCCACGCTTCTTTTTCCCATTCGTGGTTGCCATAGCTTTGGACCCCAGCGTCGATCTTCTCGCCTACATACATGCCCCGCCTAACTTCATTTTAACGGCTTTCCTAGCGATGTCGGTTACTTGGGTTCTCTTTCTTTGAGTGTCCCAAGCATCGCTCTCTCCATCGGTATTTGAGCAACTTGGAGTTGATGCACGGTTTGGCGGTTGAAGGTCTATGTTTCTGCTCCATAGGTCATAGTAGGAAGCATGCACTGATCGTAGACCTTTCCTTTTCAGGAAGAAGATGTAAGCCCTGCTAGTCATTGCGACATTTTTACATGTTCGTTTGTATTTTATTGTACTTCGACGATGAAGTTTTGCAAAAGTTATCTACGTAAACAATGTACATGTTAGCATAAATTGACCATGAAACCCACAATAGCTGGGCACACAGCACACAGGGCGCGGCGATAAGTACGTATGTACCCTACGTGTCTCGTCGAAAATGTCTTTCCGCGGCGGAGATAAAGCCAAGGCCACCATATCGCGCCGGGGTTGGCTTTATCAATGTAAATACAGAACATAATATTTGCTGATTTAATCGACTTTTTGCGTGTTTACGCTTATATAACTGATTATTTTGGGAGTTTATCGCAGCGTTTGATGGATCTATAAAATGGTGGTTATCTGCATACTGTTAAAACAGAATAAACTATAAGCTGATGTCCGTGAACTTCGTCTGAGTGGTATAGACAACACAGGTTATATATTTTTTTTGCGGGGACTGCTCCGAGGATTTGTTCGGATTGATCCCTGCCGCATCTTTCCGCCATTGTTTCATCCCGCAACAATTCTTTCATCCTCATCACTTAGACAGTTGGCAGTCCACAACAGTGCGTTTTTCTAGAAATTTCCTGCATCGCACGACTGCAAAGTGGAATGAATTGTCGCTTGTCGTATTTCCGGACCGATACGCCCTTCAAACCTTCAAGAAAAGAGCGTACCTGTGCGGCGGGCAACGCACTTCTGACTCCTCTGGTGTTGCAGGTGTCTATGAGCGACGGCAATCGCTTTCCATCAGGCGATCCGTTTGCTCGTTAGTAAAATTGGCGTTCTGGAGAGGAGTGGTCGCGTCGCATCAAGATTCATGGTATAAAACTTGTATATTTTTGTGTTTTAGCCCTAGGTGCCCTGGTTCTAAATCCAGACTTGCCATTTTTCATTGTCTACATCTCGTTCGCATTGTCTGTTTACAATCTGCCTGATATAAATAAAGCTTGCCACGTAGTCCATCTGTCACAAATACCTAATCAATTAAGGCCTACGGTAAATATGGACCACGCAGCGAGCGCGTGCGCGTGATTTGCGCGTGGCCGGCGCATGCGCGTTGCGTAACTAATTGAGATACTGATAGGCGATAAGGAGATAGACTGTCACCAGGTGATAATTGTAGCACTTGCTGACGCTGGGACGCTCGACGCTTATTAAATAAAAGACAAAAATATCAACCGTGATCGGGCGGGACTAAAAGTGTTATGTTTTCTTATACGACGTTTGACGACGCCGTTGGCGCAATTTGTAGTGCACCTGCCTGCTGAGCCGGCGGTACTGGGTTCGAATCCCGGCCAGGGAAAATATTTGTTGGGGTTGGGTGTTCGGGGGCAAATATTTGTTGTGATGAACTCGAATATTTGTTCCTGGGTCATGGATGTTATCTATATACATATGTATATCGTTGTCTAGGACCCATAGTAGGTACAAGTTATGCTTAGTTTGGGACTAGGTCGATTTGTGTGAGATTGTCCCGTAATATTTATTTATTTATATATGCATTTAAGTGTCACACATAGGTAGGCTTTTCAATATCTAGGCTAGGGGATTGGGCGGATGCAATGCAAGATCGGGAAATTTAAGTGTGTTACATTCTTGCATTCCCGGTACTGTCAACTCTATTCACGAACACTGTATAGGCAGATTAGGCAGTGGCTTACCTGTATACATTTTTAGAGTTGAATTTTTATATTCCATCTTAGACCCTGTGTTACCTTCACGTTTTATCAAATGAGTTCAAAGTTGAATTCAACTGCAACCTTCAACGTCACTTACCAACCGGTGATAGTGACGTTTATACTACGTCTATGCTTGCCTATCATAAATTTGTGTCGCCGAAAAAAATCAAGAAAAACCTAAGCACGAAACATAAATAGGTAGATATACACATACATGGCGTAACATTTAGATCGGTCAGTACGGGAAAGTGAAAGTAGAAGACAAACGAAGATCTTTTCTTAGGTCAATGTCATCGATTTTAAAGTAATAAGGCAAGCTGCATACATACATCAAAAAACTTGTACTCAGCTCGGGAATCGAACCCGGATATATACCTTAACGAGTTGAATGTTGTAGGTATTGAAAAAAATGGTAGTCACTTCGAACACCTACTAAAATAAATAGGATTGCATTATTAAAACAATGCATTTTATTAATTTTAGACACATTGTTACATTTGCTGCTTAAGGCCTATACAATCGATATCTAAATAAAAATAGTGTAAGTTTTATTTTTCACAACGTCGGGGTTCGATTCCCGAGCTGAGTATATATTTTTTTTAAATGTGTGAATGCAGTTTTCCTTGGAACTCAAATCGATGACGTGGTTCCTAAGAACAGATTTTCGTATGTCTTATAGTTTTGAAACTTTTCCATACTGACCCATCTAATGTTACGCCCTGTATAGACGTCTTACAGATCATATAGGAACGCTATATTTTAGTCGAAAGGCATACAATATAGTTACTTATAGGGTGCAGTATGCATAAAATACCTATAAATTATATTATATTCAACATTATAATCTGTCAAGTAGGTATCTCGAGTTGAATAGTTGTATAGTTGCACATTATGCTAAGTATAAACATCATTGTAGCTTCAAGCTCTTGATTTTTATCGCCATCCATACTGATGATATTTGCGACCTCTTCAGATGGATTTATATGTTCTCCAGCTTAAGCACTCACACAAACAGTGCTCTCTAGGTTGGACATAGTTTTTATAAGAGTGTTTTTCAGACAATCTGACGCCAATTCTCGATGATTAGCAGTCATTGAGACGCCGATAATAAATGATAAGAAGGCCTTGAATCATACCATATCACATATCACCAGTGTCAACAGCGCACAGGCCGATAGAAAACTAACTTTATGATAACGAGTTAGACTTCTGAATCGAATGTCTGATATAACATTGGTGATAATTGCATTTGTATTCTTCAAATGTAAATAGGTATTTTTACTTCGCAAAGTTATTAATGCAGATGAAAACGGATTCCGGCATTTATGCTTTCTGTTCGTAGATGAGTAGTTCTTTTATTTTTGGTATGAGAAAGAGTAAGTTTATTGCTTGCTGACGTCATATCCTCGACAATGACTAATGTAGGTAATGAACATTATATTATTACCTATATCATGTGAAGTGTTACATAAATGTATTTATTGTTTAGTTTTACTGCAATTGCAAGAGACTGGCAATTACGAACTGGTTTCTAATTGAGTGATAAAAAGCATTCAGATAACATGGAATAATTTGCCGAAGAAAATGTATTTGGTAAACAATAACCAATCAGATCTAATGATCTTCAAGATTTCTACAATTTCTACAAATGCTAATCACAAAGAGCCATTTCATTGGTCCGTAAATCTGAGTTACAGTGACATCAGTAAAGGAGGTGAACCAACAACCTGGTCAGGATCGCCGGAAGCTGTTGGATGGTGACGGTGCATAATAGGTCTTTGAGAACCTTGGGGAGGACTTTGTCCAGCAGTAGACGTCTTTCGGCTGACATGATGGTGATGATTGATACCCACCAGCATTGTTGCCAACCTAGAAGACTTGAAGCCGTAGATGACTGTCTAACTCTAGACTCTTAGGTAAATCTAAGCGAGTAAACAACAAAAAAATAGGAATTTCAAGATACATTTTATTTTAATCACCATAAATTTTAACCACCACTAAAACTAGTTTTTTGCCGACCTTGAAGCAACGATACAGCAAATAAACTCTGCTAAAGAAACGTGACTGAATTATGTATTCACGTGACATGTGTTTCGTCGTCAAAAACAGCATTTAATTATGATAAAAATAACGTTCTTTATATAAAACTGGTAACACACTTGGAGTTGGTTACATTTTGTAGCTAAAACATCCTGTTTGGAGTCTCTATAGTTACCTACTCGACACTTCTCACTCTCTCACTCCTTTCACTAAATTAAAAAAAAACCTTTGGAAATGTTGGACTAAAGAGATAATTACTTGACTATTTACATGTTTTGGTTTCATTCCGAGTCGGCAACTTATTAGATCAATTGAATACTATCGGATATTTCTCGGAGATTTATTTACATTTAAGTACTGTACCAGACCCAGCACATCATCAACATTCTCTCCTGAAACTGCTTCATAAAAATATCTCCATACAATCCTGTTGGGATCTTCAATACTTATGACAAGGCTCCATTTTGTATTAAACTCTAAAGTTTATGGTTAAAAATCCATTTCTTGTTCAAATTAAGGTTATGTTTTGTAATAAATATCTCATTTTTCATTTAACTGCAACTCTTGGTTCTTCCGAATTTAAACATACATTATATAGGAAGCCTTCTTGGCTTTATTGGCCGGCAGCACAGGAATTGTGATTCTTATGAATGGGTCTTGGAGAATTTTCTTTGTTGACAACTCATTGTATTCATATGAATATACGCATTCATTGTTTAATACTGAAATGAGAACAATGTATGGATTAGAACTTGTCTGTTAACCCGTCAAGCGTCCAGTAGACTAACGTTAGTCTACAGCAATTTTGTGCCGGTAGCGTCCAGTAGACACACGCTAGTCTACAGCCCAAACCGCTCATTGGATCAATTTCTCTGCATCGATTCGTTATGGTGGCAGCTTGATAGATATTTTACTATCCAACAACAGCTATCAGAGAACACAAATTTGATTTTTAACCAATCAGAATCCTCAATAGTGACGTGTAAATATTTTTTTTTCTCTACATTGGCGGAATTCGTCCGCCATTTCGAAAATCACTTGCATTTGAGGTGTCGTGTCGTGTGATAAATATGTCCAAATCTTTTAAACGGAAAGTGTTTGTATTATGTATTATATATCAAATTACTGGCAATTAAATAAGGTTTTCGTTTTTAATGTTAAATTTAGCCGCACGACATTGTTTCCTAGTGAAAAAAGTCCTCAAGTTTGAATGACGCATTAATTTTGCAATGATGGCCGTCGTAATTCATTTGTTTCCTAATTTTCAATTGTTCAAAACCTTACGAACAAATAATAGTTTTATAATACACTTTCTGAGGATTTCATTTCATATATTAGATTGGTGTAAGGTCTTGGGAATTTTGATAGATTTATGATTTTGTTCAAACAGTGCTCAATTTCGCGGCAAATCCGCCATGACAGTTGCGATTTGGGCGGCGCAAGATTGTAGCGTGCGCGCACGTTCTCGTAAATAAATATTTGTTGTGAAGTAATTATTAGATGTTTAGTAGTGAATTTACGTAAAATTGACGCATAAACTAGCCAGTATCATTTTAGTGTATGTAAAATGTGATATGTGGTTTTAAATTGAGTGTAAATTGTGAATCATTAGTGTCGGATGTGACGGAAAGCGAACATCTTGGAATATAAATAAATCTACATCTCAATACAAGTAAGTGCGGCTATTATAACATATTGTGCCGAATTCCAAATTTATCTAGCTCTCTAACGATATATAACACATCTCATATAATTATTCTCGGGGTAGGTAAAATTCCCATCTTTAGCGGAAATTCAGCCGTTTCTTGTTTGTATGGGACATTTCGCGGTGTTTTGTTCTAGGGAGGTCTGACACTTGACGGGTTAAGGCATCATTAATTGTATCACAGAATCATATAAATATGTAACAAGATAGCATTTAGGTATTACTTGTAAAAGCAGAGATGTAAGAAATACAGGACAACTAATGTTATTGTTGTTAGGTTATGCAATACAATTGTCGAAAAATGTTTAGGCTGTGCCATAGGAAAAGGTTTTTAGTATTACTTACCGGGCAAATATTTTATTTGCAATTATTCAAACAAGTTTAGATATATTGAAATTCTATTAAAAATAACACAGGAAAAAAAAAATTGAACTGTTTATTTCAATAAAACGGACATAAAATTACAGCTTAGACTCTAATCTTAATTTTTTAAGATTATATCGAACCTAAGTAGAGGAAAATATAGTATATTGACAAATTTGCAATATTCAATTATATACCTACTTACTAATCGGGAAGGCTATCTATTAACATTTTTTTATACGAGGTTATAACTTGTTTAGTAGATTTACTATCATAATCGTAATTACTTGGAAGTCTGTTCAACACGCGTGGTAAGGCCTGCGTCCATACTCTGTTGCCGTATTCATTAGTGCAAGGAGGAATTGTGAATGCTGGTATGTTTGTTAGATTGCGTAAATTTTCTGGTCTGAATCTTCTATTTAACAAGGGGATATTATTAATATATTGGGTCACGATAGCTAGATCTACTTTGTCATGTACAGGCATCACCCTACAGTACTTGAGCAGACTTTCATAGTTATATCTATATTTATATTTTATCTTAAGAGGTACAATAGTTTTAATAATCTTAGTTGTAGTTTATATATATTATTTAGATGTGTCTTATAAGTTCTACCATAGCTAGACAGGCCATAGCTTATGACAGAATCGGCTAGCGCCATATAAAGCAATCTTAAAGTGCTATATGGCAACTTGTTTTTAAGTATAGATAATTTGGATAATATAGATCTGAGTTTACTACATATATGATCAATATGAGGAGACCAATTAAGTTTACTGTCTATTATTAGCCCAAGGTAGGTATGTTCAGTCACAATGTCCAGATCTGCGCAACAGCAGGACACATTTCCAGAGTGCATGCAAGCATGCTCATGGGCCACAACCTTAGGTGTTAATGTGGTTTTTAAGAATGGTGAGTGTATATGCATTAATTTGTTTTTTTTATAATTAATGGATAACCCGACATCGTGAGCCCACTTGCATAGTATGTTAAAGTTGTATTGTATCATACTTTGCGCCGTCTCCAAACTTTTGTGAGCTACTATTAAGCAGGTATCATCAGCAAACTGGTACACTGAGCCGTGATGAAATATTTTACACATATCATTCACATATAATAAGTACTCAGTCGGTCCTAGAATTGATCCTTGAGCTGTACCATGTATGGTCGGTATCATATCACTAAGTTCACCGGCTATGCTCACCGCATTATACCTATTGATATGGTAGTTTTTTAAGATTTCCAAAGCAGGACCCTGTATACCATTTTGTTGCATTTTATTAAATAGAGTATCATAATTTAAGGTGTCAAACGCCTTGCTGAAGTCAATCATTACAGTTATAACATGTAGTCTACTATCCAAATATCTATTAATCTCATCTGTAAAAGCTGACAGCAGCAAGGACGTGCTTTTATTTCTTTGGAAACCAAATTGCTTATCATGTATTACATTATTATTAAATAAAAAGGTATTGATTGAATTTCCAAGGTATCTCTCAATGATTTTGTCTACACATGGTAATATTGTTATGGGTCTATAGTTATTTGTATCTGTGTAGTTGCCCTTTTTATGCACGGGCCTCACAATACCTATTTTTAATTTATCTGGGTATACCCCTTGAGATATACATAAGTTGATTAAGTGTTTAAGGACAGGCGTGATTTGTACAGATATGTGTTTAAGATCTTTGGCTCTTACGAGTATCTTGTCACTACCTGGGCTTTTTTTATCATCAATATTTTTTATAATTTTATGTAGCGACTCCTCATTAATTTTACTTAAACGCAGAGTTACAGTAGTAGTGTTTACATATGTGCTTTCATCAAGTAGTGGTTTATTGCAGGATATTAGTACATTATTGCCGAGGCCCGGAAAGTAGGGGATTGCCTGACGAGGTGGTTTGCAAGCCGAGCATCGCGAGGCTTGCAAAAGATGC
Organism: Apotomis capreana; assembly: GCA_947623375.1. Classification (NCBI taxonomy): domain Eukaryota; kingdom Metazoa; phylum Arthropoda; class Insecta; order Lepidoptera; family Tortricidae; genus Apotomis; species Apotomis capreana. The sequence goes on along the minus strand of OX392514.1, from coordinate 23,670,995 downwards.
GAGTCAGGCAATCCCCGTTCCGCCGAGGTTTATATAGTGCTTTTCTCAAACAACGTGAGGAAATAATAAAAATACACTTGCAAAATAACAAGTAATTTAATAGGATTAACAAGAAAACCGAACAACAATCATTTAAGTACACAAAGTAGAGGTATGTTTGTTTTATTCTTTCCAATAGGCTGCCGCGTACACTTTCCCTCCTTATAAATTAAGAAAAATCCATTTATGTATTAGTGTTTGGGGTACGAATTTCTATGTATATATTTTCGAACGATATTGAGGTATTCACCGCGGATGACAAACACTCGGTAAAGTTTTGTTTTAGTGTCGCACAATTTGACAATCATAGATTGGTCGTGGCTTTTGATGTCTTCCATGGTAAATTTATTTGTAAATTGTTAACTGCGGCTCGCTCCGTTTAGTTCCATGATAAGGGCAACCTGTAAAGAAAATATATTGAATTACAGTAAAGCACACACTTAACTAAAACAAAAATAACCAGTTCAAAATAGGTACATTTTATGATAAAACTTTTACCTTAACAGCCAAGTAGCGTCTGGTGCTCTCTTTAAAAAATTGACAACATTTTCTCCAGTCAAAACCTTAAATTTCTTGCTTTTATAACCATCGGATTGTCTTTTCAAAATGTTGTCAGGTTCGTGTAGAAAACGAATTTGCATGTTTGCTTTCTTTCCATAACATTTATTTATTCATTTATTTATTTATTTCAAACAGATTACACAGCTTAGCAGTGAGATACCAAGGCGCTGTGAAATGTATACAATGTTAATCTTAAATGCTAACATTAAATTGTTTTATACAATACAACAATAACAATATTAATAGGTAACAGAAGATATACGATCATCCATCACCTCACATAACCTCTTACATTCATCACAAATCATCTTCCAACTGCTTGCAAAAACATCGCAGTCAGGTGCTGATCTGAGAAGCGCGTTCAGATACTGTAAAGCGCGAACTAACGGCGATTTCCGGTACGCTACAGTGCGCGTTTTGGGAACTGCCAATAGGTCGCGATCACGTGGTCTAAAATTAAATTTTGACTGCGACAGAGAAGGCGCGAAGATGCGAACCAGTTGCGAGACCAGTTGAGGACAGTCTGAATCCCCACGCAATATTCGGCATGCCCCAGTCACGAGTGCATAATTACGCCACAACATAAATTGGTCGTACACTTGATTATATTTATCTCTTAATTTAGTAGGTAGCATTATATTATTTATTTACTCGAAAATCATTTACGCGCATACGCTCAATAGCAATTAAATAAAATTGTAATTTTACCGCCTAAACTTACTTTTTTCTTCTGACATCTAAAAAAAAAACAAAACTTGCACGAACTGTTAAACATACTTTACACGTTCCTGATTCCATCAGCTGACTATTCGCCCGCTCGAATGGCGTTGGATGTTTAGACTGGTAGTTCAAATCAAAATTTTCAAGTCTAACGGCATTTTGTGAGCCATTTTGGCAACATGACTTTTCCGTTGTAAAAAAGCCTGCTGAATTCGATTCTGGATATTGCCAAGCCGATTTTTGCCCCCCTCCCCCCATTTCCCCCCTTTTTACCTCAAAATATGTCCCTAATCACGGTTTTTACGCTTTTATACAAAAAGTCTTACAGTTAGAAAAAAAATGTCAAAGACAAGAATGATCTCTATAAAATTTGCTACAACATGGTGTATATTTTTTTTTAGCAGGCCTTATGGTTTGTGAGCAATATCTTCCCGAACTTCATAGACTGGTAGAAAATTCTAAATATCGGCTTCCTTTACCGTGCTAACGGCATTTTGGGATCCATTTTGGCAACATGACTTTTCCGATGTAAAAAAGCCTGCTGAATTCGGTTCTGAATGTTGCCAAGCCGAATTTTGCCCCCCTCCCCCCATTCCCCCCCTTTTTGACCTCAAAATATGTCCCTAATCACGATTTTTACGGTTTTATACAAAATGTATTACAGCTAGAAAAAAAATCTCAAAGACAAGAATGATCTCTATAAAATTTCCTATAACATGGTGTATAAACTTTTTTAGTTCGCCTTATGGTTTGTGAGCAATATCTTCCCGAACTTCATTATTAAAAAAAAAAATGATAAACTTGGTCGAGGCAGTGAAATACACTTATTTTGGGATAATTGGTATCGCACAGGATCCAGCCGCTCTGCAGCGCTTGACGCTGACATCCAGTTGACGTGCTGCTTATTATCTGTCAAGACTCACGAGGCTTTCAGTCATAAGCAGTCGTCAGATTTACACGCAGAACCGTACCCAATTCGGGCTAAAAGGGACGTAGAAAATAAAAATGAAGAAGAAGAAGAAGATACATTTATTTTGCAACCAATTACATTTAAATTTTACATCTAAATAATTGAATTACATTTTATATCAAATTTAACTTAAAATCTATACTTCTATAGAAATTCTATAAGCTAAACGGTGTTCTGGTTGCAAAAATGGAGGCCACTCAGCATATGTCATAGCACTCTTGAGCACTACGACGCTAATCTTCCGTGGATCCAGATCAGGAAATGTGTTGAACAGCGTGCCGTGTAGTGTATCTGTGTTGGTTTGTGTAAAAAGATAGATATGCAAATAATGGGTTGTGATGTTTTAGAGTCACTAGTCGACATTTAACTACTTGTATACTTGGTGTGCATAATCAAGTCAATGATATACTACCACTCCAGACAAGCCTAACTGAGACGCGCAATCATATGTCAAAGTTCGTCCTTCTCTCTCTCTGAAGCTCGACAAAACCCTCAAGCTAACCGCCCGAACATAATTGTTGTTGTGTCAATAAATACTCCTTTAAACGTTTTTTAAAAACAAACAAAGAAGGTGCTTTTCTAATTGGAGGAGGAAGATTGTTCCAGCATTTCGTAGCAGCATACCGAAAGCTGCCACGAAACGCCGCCGTACCATGTCGCGGGCATACGAGCCGGAGGGCCTGTCTTTCATGCGCTCGTGAAAATATAAGCTTGGAGTAGAGATATGGAGGCTGTTTTTCTCTTATCACTTCAAACAGGAGTGAGGCCAAGTGATATGCTCGGCGAGCCTCCATCTTTAGTAGACCACCCTTGTTTAGGAATGGAGTAACGTGAGCACGAGGAGGAACTGGGTAGCAAAACCTTACACAGGCGTTTTGGACGGCGTGAATAAGTCTCTTTGTTCGTGATAATAAACACTGCCCTAAAACTGTATCCGCATAATTAAGTTTTGAGAGAATTAAACAGTCACATAACTTGATGCGCATATCAATGTTTAGATAGTTTCTGACTTGGTACAAGACTTAGGCGGAAAAAACAATTACGGACGGTTTCGGCAATGTGTTTTTCAAAATGCAGCGTACCATCCATGCAGACGCCTAGATTACGAGCCTCTGGTACATACTCTAACTTGTCGCCATCAATAACTAGATTTTGCTCCTGGGAAAGAATCTTTGAGATTTGATTTTTCGAACCCAAAACTAAGAATTTTGATTTAGATGCGTTGAGAATGAGACCATTCTGTGCGCACCAGTGAGTGATTTGATCTAGGTCCTGATTTAGCTTATCAATGGCTTGCTGCATGTCATTGGGCTTGAAAGAAATATATACCTGTAAATCATCGGCGTACATGTGATAGCTACAGTTACTTATACATTTTATAATATCTGCACAATATAAAATAAAAAGGATTGGACCTAATATTGATCCCTGGGGAACGCCTCTATTCACAGGTGCCGCGTCTGACACCAGAGATGAACCATCAGAATTACGGACCTCGACAAATTGCGAACGACCTTTTAGATAACTATCGAACCACGCAATATAGTGCTAGGATCGAATCCATAGTATGAAAGCTTAGACAATAGGAGTGTTGTATCTATGGTGTCGAAAGCGCGTGAGAAGTCCAACAGCACCAGAATCGTTCCCATTCCTACATCCCGTGCTACTAAAATATTATCAACTATATCCAGAAGGGCTGTAGCCGTGCTACGTTTCTTTCGGAATCCAGATTGCATAGCGGGCAAAATATTATTTCCTTCTAAGAAATCCGTTAATTGTGTACAGACTATTGCTTGAAAATGCTATTGAAAATGCTTTGCTTCTGACCATGAAGTCCTTCGAAATGCTCAGTTACGCCATACGCCAGATTCTCCAGAAACGGGCCTTAGAAATGCAGTTACCCAGGATGTTGCAGCAGAAAAAAAAATTGATAAACTTAAGTTTTTGTGTCACTTCTCACTGCCAAGCAGCTTGGCTCACTCCAAGTAACGAAGTTTGTTTCCGAAAGGTTCACCAACAGCAGGTCTACAATACAACGCAAAGTTCAAAATGAACAAAGGCCCGACCTTCAAGACCTGTACAAGGCAGGTCGGTATTTGAAGGTCGGGCCTTTGTTCATTTTGACCTTAGCGCAGTTGCTGACCTGCTGTTGGTGAGCCTTTCGGAAGCAAACTTCGTTACTTGGAGTGAGCCAAGCTGCTTGGCAGTGAGAATTGACACTTTATTTTTTTCTGCTGCAAGATCCTGGGTTGCATTTCTAAGGCACATTTCTGGAGAATCTGGCGTAGAACAGCATTTCGAAGGACTTCATGGTCAGAAGCAAAGCATTTTTATTTTCTACGTCCCTTTTAGCCCGAATTGACAACATTTCATATTTTTAAGACTATCATTTTATTACTTTTCTGAATTCTGCTTAAAAAGATGAAGTAATCTCTGTTTTTATTTATTTTCTGAGATGATTATTTATTTTATTATTAATTTATAAAAACATACTCATTTTAAAATGTGGCAACACCAAAACCAGAACTTAATGGAACGGTTACTTTAGTCGGTTTTCTTATTAAAAAAAAACTTAATAAATCTCGGTATGCATCTGTCATCTGTCAACGTCAAATAAAAAAAATCTATGTTTTCGCTCTTTGGTTTAGACAACAACCCTATTCAGCCCGTATTGTCTTAGATTGCAGTTATTTGATGTATTTTCTTATATTTCCTTAAATACAGAAGAATAAATTCCAAGATTTTTTTTTAAGGTACACGACATAAAGCCCTGTCGTTCTCTATATTAATTTCCACCTGTTATAAATATGAAATGTTGTCAATTGGGTACGGTTCTGCGTGTAAATCTGACGACTGCTTATGACTGAAAGCCTCGTGAGTCTTGACAGATAATAAGCAGCACGTCAACTGGATGTCAGCGTCAAGCGCTGCAGAGCGGCTGGATCCTGTGCGATACCAATTATCCCAAAATAAGTGTATTTCACTGCCTCGACCAAGTTTATCAATTTTTTGGAGTTTACTCCTTAAGAATCGATTTTCATATATAAGCCCGGGGTATGAAAAATATGGGGTATAAAATCGAACGTATCTGCCGTGCTAATTTAAAAAGTCGTATCTCAGTATACGATCGGAGTAAAAATACGACTTCTTAATTTAGCAGGTTATGCGTTACGCGTTATAGGCTAAGATCCCGATATAAAATGACCTTCACCGAGATGTTTATTTTATGAAATGTATTTTATAATCAATTTAATATGTCAATAAATATATTGCATATGGGTTGCCTAACAAATTTTAGTCCAGGGTATGTTTAATTAATAAAAAAAAAAAATGTTTTAAACATTTCACCGGTTTGATTAATATTAGATAAATTCTATACCAATCGAAAGTATGAAGCCCATAGAATATGCAAACGTTAGGTTACCTATTCTTTTCCCGTCACAACTATCGGGTAGCCAGGTATAAACAGGTAAATCTATACCTACTAGCATTTTGCAACGGTCTGATTATTGAATTGAAACTGAATAAAATTAAAGATTATTTAATTATGAATTTATCTAATAATCAAATCGGTGAAATGTTAAAAAAATATATATTTTTATTTTTTACTAAACATACCCTGGACTAAAAATTGTTAGGCAACCCATATGCAATATATTTATTGACATATTAAACTAAATATAAAATACATTCATCAAATAAACATCTCGGTGAAGGTCGTTTTATATCGGGATCTTAGTCTATAACGCTTAACGCATAACCTGCTAAATTAAGAAGTCGTATTTTTACCCCGATCGTATACTGAGATACGACTTTTTAAACTACCATTATGTTCACATAAACAAACTATAAAATTGTCAATGTCAACTTCATGTCGAGTGTCAACAAAATTTTATAAATAAAATAAAATTTAATAAAATCTACGCTTAACGGGTAAAATGTGCTGCTTTTGAAACAATAGCGCCCGTCACACAATCGGCTAAAAGATACGTGTTCGTTTCAGCTCCCAAACAAACCTAACGAATTTTTGTGATATCCAAGATTACAACTTTTATAACGTGCAATGCAATGACCGTGTTTTCTTGGTGTTTAAGCCGTGCTTGTATGGTGCTAAGATCGAAGAAGACGTCTTGCTGTAGAGAGAGAGACCGCTTTAATTGTGACTCAGCTTTAAGCTTAGAAATAGAGAAGGCGTGAATACTTTTCCATCACCACTGCTTTTTCCTGCATTCAGCCGCAGAATGGTTTTGATTTCGTGAAACTTTCCAGGATAAATACATACATAAATCAAGGATCCAACACAACCGAGCCATTCATTTTCTAGACGGGAGTCTTGCCGACCGACAAGAAGCTATGAAGTTTAAATCGAAATTGTTATGTTTTTAATGTTGGCTTTTAAATTGTATCTTTTTTTATTTTAATTGCTTGTATTTTTACTTTTATTTGTAAGTGTTAGTTATAAATATGAGTGATCCTTCTTCATCCTTGCGCTGTCCCCATTGTCCCAACTCAACTCGAACTTTTACCCCTCATGGACTTAAAGTGCATATAGGGCACATGCATAAACATTTTCCCCAAGTCATCCCCTCCAACCTTAGTTTCACAGCAAGCTCATGGTAACAACCCCATTCATCTAGATTTTGGTGATCTAGCTACGTTAAAGCAGTCAGTACGTGTGTTACGGCATATCCCCAAAGGGGCGCGAAACTTGGCAGCGGCCAAATTGAGCGACCTCATTGATAAGTGTATCGACTCCAATGGCACTCTCGAATGGTTTAGTTTACTGTCTTTTGCCTATTCCGCACTCAAATCGCCTGAAGCGTCGGCCACGGGCAATTTAACCACGAAAGTTAAGAGAAATATTAACTCTGCTTCTTTTGATATCAGTGAGAACATCGGTGCAGAGACCACGCCTTTGAGATCACACTCCATACTGAAGACAATTGAGCGTAAAGTACATGAAGGGGATCTCAGGTGCAGTGCGAGTGCTTATGTCGGATGAGGGCGTGGCGCCGTCGAACCCTGAGACTTTAGCTACGCTGCAGTCGAAGCATCCAGCCCCGTCCCGGCCGCTGGTACTTCCACCGGAACCTGACATATCTATTTCTGCCTTAACTGTTAAGCCGGAGGAAGTGGTGCAGGCACTCAGCTCTTTCAACAATAGTTCGGCCGCCGGTTTGGATGGTATCCGCCCTGTTCATCTTAAGGAGCTTACGTCTGCATCTGCGGGAGACGCCGATTTTCGGCTCCTGGAACATCTGGCCAAGCTTTGTAATTTTTTGCTCAGTGGTCAATTAAACCCTGAAGTTTGCTCCTATATTTATGGTGCTTCCTTATGTGCGCTGTCAAAAAAAGACGGTGGTATAAGACCCATTGCCATAGGCAGCGCTTTCCGCCGCTTAACGGCAAAGCTAGGATGCCGTGCAGTGAGAGAAGAAATGGCAGCTTATCTGCAACCTTGCCAATTAGGGTTTGGCACAAGATTGGGCTGCGAGGCTGCAATTCACGCTACGCGGGCTTTTTCGGTAGATAGCAAAAACTTAGAATCCGTTTTAATACGTATAGTTAAGTTCATATCATTGTAATAGTTAAGTACTTATGCTTTCTGAAAAAATGACTGACTGTTGAGTTTCTTTCGGCGTTTCTTCTCAACAGTGGTCTCCTCTTGTGAAATGCCGGTAGACTCAGACATGTAAAAGTGCCCTTGTGGCCTACTTGCAGAATAAAGTTCATTATTTCATTATTATTATTATTAATTAAAATTGATTTAAAAAAACGCGTTTAACTCAGTGGAGCGTGATGTTTTACTGTCCGAAGTGAAGGATAAAGTGCCATCACTCTACCCCTTCATTTTCCAAGTATATTCTTCCGCTTCTAATCTTTTCTACAATGGTCCTCTTGTTCTTTCCCAAGTTGGTGCACAGCAGGGGGATCCGCTAGGCCCTTTAGTTTTCTGTCTGGCCATACAAAAGGTAATTTCAGAGGTTAAATCCCCATTGAATATCTGGTACCTAGATGACGGTACCCTAGGTGGTAAACCTGAAGAAGTGGAACAAGACTTGCTCATGCTCCTGCCTCGTTTAAAAGCTCTGGGTTTAGATATTAATTTCAGCAAATGCGAATTTTTCCCCTGCAGTACCAACTCACACGATTCTTTCCCCTTATTCAGTGCTCTGCTCCCCGGACTGAAAGTGTTGTCGGCGAGATCTTTCAACCTCTTGGGGTCCCCAATATTCCCAGAAGCCATTCCTGAAGCCTTCGAGGAGAGAAAGCTGCTTCTGCTGATGGCTGCGCAGAGGTTGAATGAACTTTTGACTCACGTAGCCCTCGTTATGTTGCGAGTTTGCTTTGCCGTGCCTAAGCTGACATATTTCTTGTGCACCGTGCCAGCCTGGCTGCACCCTGTCCAGACAGACTCCTTTGACTTCGTGTTGAAGGAGAGTTTGGAAAAGGTGCTGAACGTCTCCCTTAACCAAGGTCAATGGGACCAGGTTTCTCTGCCGATTCGAACTGGTGGTTTGGGCGTGCGTCGCGCGCGAGATGTGAGCCTCCCGGCCTTCCTGGCTTCGGCGTGTGGGGTGGTGGACCTTGTCACTCAAATTTTATCTTTTGATGGTGACAAGGCTATCATTCCTTACGCCTCCGATGCTTTGACGGCCTGGACGGCTCTTAATCCCGGCGTAGCCATACCCGTAGAATTGTTCCGTCAGCGTCTATGGGTTTATTTATATGAGAGTGCGCGCACCACGATTTTCATAAACCCATAAGTAAGCTTATTTCTGCGACAAAATTATCGCGCGACTAAAAAAAATCGTGGTGCGCGCCTGGCCTGAAGAGTAAACTCCAGTCGTGCGTCGGAGCTGACACACACACTTTTTTTTAAAAAATAATGAAGTTCGGGAAGATATTGCTCACAAACCATAAGGCCTACTATAAAAGTTTATACACCATGTTATAGGAAATTTTATAGAGATCATTCTTGTCGTTGACACTTTTTTTCTAGCTGTAATACATTTTGTATAAAACCGTAAAAATCGTGATTAGGGACATATTTTGAGGTCAAAAAGGGGGCAAATGGGGGGAGGGGGGCAAAATTCGGCTTGGCAACATTCAGAACCGAATTCAGCAGGCTTTTTTACATCGGAAAAGTCATGTTTCCAAAATGGATCCCAAAATGCCGTTAGCACGGAAAAGGAAGCCGATATTTAGAATTTTCTACCAGTCTATGAAGTTCGGGAAGATATTGCTCATAAACCATAAGGCCTACAAAAAAAATTTATACACCATGTTGTAGCAAATTTTATAGAGATCATTCTTGTCTTGACATTTTTTTTCTAACTGTAAGACTTATTGTATAAAACCGTAAAAACCGTGATTAGGGACATATTTTGAGGTAAAAAGGGGGGAAATGGGGGGAAGGGGGCAAAATTCGGCTTGGCAACATCCAGAATCGAATTCAGCAGGCTTTTTTACAACAGAAAAGTCATGTTGCCAAAATGGCTCACAAAATGCCGTTAGGACGGTAAAGGAAGCCGATATTTGGATTTTTCTACCAGTCTTGTTGTCGGGCGCCAATTAGAAACAAAGGCCAATCTGATCAGCTTGGCAAAGTTTGCGAATGTGTGAATGCTACTTAATGTTAAACGTGTGGTTGTCATGGCTGTATGAGATTTGTTCTACGTCGATTTCAATTTATGTACAGTACCTATGAAATTTTAAAAAGTTATGGAAGCGGGTGTAAATGGGTTTTCATACATTTATTTTTTCCCGAGGGAGCGAATATTCTTTTTTTTAATTTCATTAGTAAGAATGAGGCTCTTTGCATATTCTATTTTCAAATGGGAAGTGAAACATTTCCGAGCATGTTTGAGAAAAATTACATTTCTTATATTACTTTCGAACTCCTCAGCAAATTTATTACATAATTCTTTGGCTTTCAGTCTGAAGGACTTCAATAGTATGTCATCAACTGCCTTTGTGATTCTACCTGTTAATTTATTTACAATTGACCACATTTTTTTAGGATTATTGAAGCTGTTACATATTTCTTTTTTAGTTGATGTGTTTTTAGCTTTAGTTATCATTCTGTTGGTTCGGTTTCTATATTTATTATATAAGATTTTGTTTTGTATATTACTAGTATCACATAAAAAAATATTTAACAATTCTTTCTTCTTATTGCACATGTGTATTAAACTATCAGAGATCCAGCTACATTCTTTTTTAGTATTTAAATTAATCTTGGAGAGGTAAGTACACTTATCATATATAGATTGAAACTTATCTATGATGAGATCCATAACCTGGTTAGGGTTATAACAACTAAGTACAGGAGTCCAGTCTATCTGCTCTAGTTCTAAGTTTATTTTCTTGTTATTCAGCTTAGATTCGATCCTGGTAGCCTGAACCAAATCAGGGCTGACAATGGCAAGTCCCGTGATGTAGTGGTCGGCTATGGCATCACGCACAACAGTGGTAAGCACCTGGTGTGCGCTTGCCCCGCTCCAACACACCTCCCTCACAAATATATGGTCAATACATGACATTGATGTCCCATTTATATTGGATTCAACTCTGGTGTGTTGAGAAATGCCACAATCAAATCCCAATTCGTTCAAGCTATCAAGATAGGACCTTACAGTGTTGTTTGAGATACTTATGTCTATGTTAATATCACCTATTAATATATAATTGGAATTAGTGGGGCATGATGATAAGAAATGTGTTAACTCTTTAACAAATAGGCCCTTTAAATAAAACAATTTAAACGGATTATATCGCGTATATTAATTATTTGAGCCTCCCTGACGTTTCAGTACCTTTACAGATACCGTTGTCAAAGGTTGACTGAGAAAAACACAATTTTTCTCTGTCAAAGTTACATTTGTGCAAACTACCCATTTTTCAAATATTAATTTAAAATAAAGGTGTTCATACATGCCAGATGGGCCTAATGTGTAAAGACAGTTACACATGTGCCAGAAGGGCATTTATTATTTTATTTAAAATATCTACCAGCGGTTCACTAAAGGCTTACTGAGGAGAAAGAACCGCCAAAGAAAACTCCCAGATTGCCTTATTTATTACAATGAATTACTTTTAATCAAAAACTCTACATATACTACTTTTAACACTAATTTGTTTTACACCGTTCGAGGCCCCAGGTTTCTAGTCTTGTGTCTTGCTTGATCCTTGATAAGATGTACGTACAACAGGATCCCAAGCCGGTGGTAATGACAAACCATCTTCTCTATTGAAATTGGGATATTTTTTGATTTCAATAGCCTCGCGCAACATTCTGGGAAATTGTCGTTTCTCTCTGGCAAGGATCGAAGTGTTGTCAAACTTAATTGAATGGTTTGGTTTGTCCATGACATGCTCGCAGACCGCAGACCTGTTGCAACGACGGTGCTTGACATCGGCTACATGCTCCTTAACCCGTGTAGCTATACTACGTTTCGTTTGGCCAATGTATGACAGACCACACTCGCAGTCCAGCTTGTAAACACCAGCACTCTGCAGAGGGATGCTGCACTTCACGGGCCTCAGATATTGAGACATCTTCTTCATCGGCTTGAAATATGTTTTAATGGAAGCCCGTCTCAAGATGTTTCCAATCCTATCCGTGACCCCTTTCACATATGGCAGGACCGCAGGTTTACGCTCGACTGTAGGAGTCTTCACACGGGGTTTCTGGTTGAGGCGTGGTATCTTGAGCCCATTGGCCCAAAGCGCACGCTTGACATGCTGTAGTTCATCAGTCAAATGTTGGTCGTCACAGATTCCCTTGGCTCTCTGCAACAAAGATTTACCCACTGTAGCAAGTTGATTAGGATGGTGATGTGATTTGCCATTTAAATACCTATCAGTGTGAGTAGGTTTCCTATACACAGTATGACCTATTGTATTATCAGACCTTCTCAAAACACTGACATCTAAGAAGGCTAGTGAATTGTCATTTTCTAACTCCATTGTAAACTTTATTTTCTCATGAATGGAGTTTAAATGGCCTAGGAAAACTGAAACACTAGATTTAGGTAAAATAGTAAAGGTATCATCTACGTATCTTTTAAAGATCCTTGGCTTGACAGGTGACGATGAGAGTGCTTTCTCCTCGAAGTCCTCCATGAAGATATCGGCGACAACAGGAGATACTGGAGACCCCATAGCCGCACCATCCACTTGCACGTAGAATTCACCGTTCCATAGCATATAGCCAGATGTAAGGCAGTGTTCTAATAATTCAGCATATTCCATTGCCATATTCTGTTCACGTAGCCTCCTCCTCACAATATTGATGCAATCCTGTACTGGTAGGCATGTAAAGAGGGACTGGACATCAAAACTAACCATAATTTCATCATCAGTTAGTATCAAATCTTTAATTTCAGTGATGAAATGGTATGAATCCCGTGTGTATGCCTGCGTCTTTCCCCGCAACGAAGAAAGAACCCCAGCTAGGTACTGAGCCAAGCGATAGGAATATTAATATACGCGATATAATCCGTTTAAATTGTTTTATTTAAATGTGTGACAGTCGCGGAAACCGAAGAAAATATTAAATAGGCCCTTGTTTAAGTCAGGTGGTCTATAAATAGAACATACTTTGGCTTTGTAGCCATTTATAGTTTCTACTTCACCATATAAGCACTCAAAGTTTAAAGTGACTACAGGGATTTTAACAAATGCTATGCTTTTGTGAGCATATAGTATAATGCCCCCACCTTTCCTGTTTTTACGCAGCGCTGTGGACATCACATAATCATCTAATTCAAACAAACTTGACACTAAATCACTAACGTTAGCTTCTGTAACAATAATTAAATGTATTGTGGTTGAGCTGTTGGTAATAATATACTCTAATTGAGAATGATTTCTTATCATAGAACGAATGTTGACATGAAGTAATATTAAATCATCTCTTCTAGAAGGAATTTCTAGCATGAAGTCATTCCATGAGTCATGGGTTGACTCGTATGTATTTAAGTGCCTATGATCCATAATATAATTATAGAGAAATATATGGCTATGGACATGACATAATGACAACTAGGAGAAAAATTGGAGTAATACAATTTATATGTATAGATTAGGCATACCTAATCAAGTTTTGCATAGTTCCTAGGAGATTTCTTTACTTTTGTTTACATTCGTATCTTTTTAATATTCTATAATTTTTGGATCATTTGGGGTAGCCAGGGTTTAGCAATACATTGAGCAAAATGATTGTCGTACTGACAGAATTAAGTAAAAATTAATTTATGTAAACAATTTTAATAGAGAGTACAATTAATGCTAGTATTTATTGAATGATTGTGGTTGTTGAGAATAAGAAATGTTTTTTAAAGTATGGAGGATTGACTGCAAATATTGAAGGAAAACATTGGGCAGTAATCATAAAGCAAAGCAGAGTTTGGCGCACATAAACAATATCTAAGATAGTCTATGGAATATAGAATTTCGATGTTATAAAAGGTATCTCAAACATTTTTATTTCAATGGAAAATATTAAAGATTAGATTTAGAATGGAATATTAATCATAAAATATACCCTGATTTAAGCTTTATTTATGGGAATAAGATTTATAATTTATAGTTCTAGTCAATCAAATTGGAAAATGCTAAGTCAGCGGTTTTAAAACTGTCTTGGTGACTGATTTGATGACGTGGCCAACCAATTTCCCGCGAACATCGAAAAATAGCCACGTAGATGGAATTATTAAAAAGTTAGGAAACGGGTATAAAAGGCCATACATTGGGATGGGGATGCATTCAGTCATCAGCAGTTAACAGTATAGGAACTCTCTCCAGGATCTCGGGTAAGAACTCTCCCAATAATACCTGATACCAAACAGGTGACAACGAAAGTATTATTGGGCTTTATTTACTTAGAATCTTTCCAATAATACCTGATCCTAACATGGTGCCAACGAAAGTATTATTGGATTTTATTCCTTATGTATTTACTTAGAATCTTTCCAATAATACCTGATCCTAACATGGTGCCAACGAAAGTATTATTGGAATTTATTCCTTATGTATTTACTTAGAATCTTACCAATAATACCTGATCCTAACATGGTGACAACGAAAGTATTATTGGGTTTTATTCCTTATGTATTTACTTAGGAGGAAAGATTTTAAACCAACCGATGAAAATGACCAATCTCCTCTTCTAAGAAGGCAACTTTATCTCTGTCGGCTGAAAGACTAAACCTCACAGTTGATGTCTATCAGTCTGGACTTAGAATCCTTGCAGAAAGACAAACGTATTTCTTGCAAAAGAAAATATTATGTTAGTCTGGACATAGTTTCCAAATCAATTAGAAGCCGGGAGATTAACTTCCCATTGCCTTGTCTTGCTATGCGAACTGTTTACTAATGCATTAATTTCTTTTGTATTGTGTTGTGCCCTATTATATGAGTTCATTCTGTTTTATGTGTTCATATCAGACTGCGTTTAATTCTGAGTTCGTCACAAAAGAATAAGTAAAAACAGACTGCTAATTGATAATATTTGTTCGGAATTTATTGTTGAAATTTCTATGTTTAGTTGTGAGGACGGAATTGGATACGGACTGATATCTCTCATGTGCTTATTTCGGTTAATATTTTACTAACGTACCTTGTTCTCCTTGTGTGTCCATTCCAGAGTTGCGTTTGGGATTTATGAGACCATTTCATAGTTTAAAGAAATACCAACTGATGTGTCGTTTATGTATTTTAACTTAGTCATATGTCGGAGCAAAGTTATGTACATAGATTGTTTAAATGTAGACTACTAATATTTATGTCATTGAGTTTGAGTATTGGGATTTTGATATGTACATAACTTTCATCCTAAGTGGTCGAAGTAACCTTTTAGGACTATTTCAACCCTACCCATGGGATAACTTTGATTATTTGGAATTTAACTTTACCTGGCCTAAGCAGTAAGGACTACTGCAATAATGACACTCCAATAGCCACGCGCGGTAACTAAGTAGACTTTTGATTGCTATTAGGAGTATTAGGTCAGAAACTCTACGCTTCTTTTACTTGAACAACCAGGAATAGATTTCAGCTTGGGATTAATGCTATCAGGTTCATGGTGCCATCTCACTACTACTTCGTCAAAAGCACTGTTAACACAACCCCTGAATGCATTTAAAAACCAGGTATCTACAACTGGATTAGAGTTAATCATCTTAGGACAGATGGTCCACGTGGAGTTTCTGCTAATTATTAAACTAGTGGTACCTGGCGGGATCATGGGGATTTGCAGCAACAAAATACTACCTAAACCAATTCATTTGGGAGACTCTACGCTATCTGTTAAACACGTAAATAACCAAAGGAAGGCATCTGCTTGTGTTGAATGTGGTCGGAATCCACAGCGCATTTTACAACTACCCTATTTCGTCGAAATGCTGTTAACACAAAACTCCGATCACATTTAATCTCAGGTCACTTCAACTGGTTTTTAACTAAATATAAAAAGCCTATTGTTGCTATGTGGAGTCTCTCGGGGTCTGGCAGGTTCATAGGGAATTACAGGGTGATAAAATTATTGAAAACAATTCTTTAGGAGACTCTATGTTTTATATTTAAATATCCATATGGAAGTTTAATCTGTGTTCGATATAACTGGGCTAGGCGCATGTGAAAAGCGTCTTAACACAGCAAGCGTCCGTATAAGCGGATTAGCTTTTAGGAGCTCAGTTATATATACCACAGAACTTCTATTGGACTATAATTTAACTATCAAGAGCCTATTGTTGCTATGTGGAGTCTCTCGGGGTCTAGCAGATTCATAGGGAATTGCAGGGTAATAAAACTATTAGAATTAGCTCTTTAGGAGACACTATGTTTTATATTTAAATATCCATATGGAAGTTTAATCTGTGTTCGATATAACTGGGCTAGGCGCATGTGAAAAGTGTCTTAACACAGCAAGCGTCCGTATGAGCGGATTAGCTTTTAGGAGCTCAGTTATATATACCACAGAACTTCTATTGGACTATAATTTAACTACCAAGAGCCTATTGTTGCTACATGGAGTCTCTTAAATAGTGAACTTTCCTCCTCTGACTATATTAAGGCTTTGGCGTGTCAATATGTATAGGGCTAGGAAGAAGTATCTTTATGACATTAAAGTAAGATTACATGACGACAACATATACTGAAAGGTTACTATTGTACTCTTAGTGAAATGCATTTCATGGTTGGAGATAAGTTAAGCTAATTGATTGGAATAGGCAGAGCCTATGAAGGCAAATCATATTCGTAATAATTCATTTGCTAAATTGTAAAAAAAAAAATATATAATTTGTATTAAGGCAGGCTGGGGGGTTTCTTGACGGTTCTTCCCCTACAGTAAGCCTTATAGTGAACCGTTGGTAAAGTTAAATAAAATAAAATAATAAAAGCCTTCTTGCGCAAATATAATTATATTACATTCAGGCCTGACTGACAAAAATAAAATTCATAAAATCTTAATACAATCATACAAAGATTCAATATATATACTTTTTAATCAATAAGTTGTTTCATTGTAATCAAATTCCACTACCTTTAGAAGCCCTACACACCTTGAGCTAACTAAGTGTTTATATTCCCACTACCATACCACTCAACTGCCTCAAGACTCTGACTATGTAGTAAAATAAGAGCAGAGTTGAAGGATTAAATAGTTAATTACAGTCAATTGGTTGGTAGTTGACGGAAGGCTAACATTCATCTCAGGCTAATTATTTAGTTCACAAATCCCTAATCTTCCTATCTCCTTACCTATTATAATGTAAATGGACTTAAGCTATCCCTTAGTTCAACTTAAAGAATCAGAGTTACTATGCATTAACGTATACAAGGGTCCTGACCGCTAGAAGATCACGCCTTGGCCATTAAAGAAAGAGAAACCATATTATTATGAATTAAAAAGATTATAAAAATCTTAAATAGGGGGAGGGGTTTTGTACAGTACCTAAGAGTCGCCAAACTTAAAGTGGCAGTTGGCGGGGCACATTGCTCGTAGAACCGATGGCCGTTGGGCAGAAAGGTTCTTGAGTGGCGACCGCGGACTGGAAGATGCAGCGTGGGAAGGCCCCTGCAAGGTGGACCGACGGATTGATTAGGATCGCGGGCAAACGTTGGATGGTGGCGGCGCCGGACCGATCGTTGTGGAGAGCTTTGGGAGAGGCCTTTGTCCAGCAATAGACATCTATCGGCTGATATGATGAACCTGATAAGATAACAGTAATTACCTTGATTCGACCATATTTACTGTCGTCCCGATAATTGTTATGGAAAACGATCTTGTAGCGTAATTAACATCTCCTCGCGGGGCCTCCCGTCAACGCTTCATCGAAACCACGTCGTCGTTTTGCTGACGTCGTTTCTGCTGGTGAGCCTATTCCAGCCCGCCGGAAAGCCGCGCCCTCAAAAGCGCGTGAAGTTCGGGATCCTCCAAAAGAGGAAACCCCTCGCACCAGTGTGGACAAGGAGGGTTTCACAACGGTGTCAAGAAAGCGTAAGACACGCAAGAGTCAGTTTGGTACTGCAGAACCGGTTGGTTGTGGTCTGCGGGTCTCCACACTGAGCAAGGCGCTGTACGTGTCGCGCCTGCATCACACTGCCACCGCTGAAGAAGTGACGCAGTATGTTCGCCAGTAAACCGGCTACTCGCTGAGGGTGTTTCAGTTGCATTCGCGCCACTACGTGCACTTCTGCTCGTTTGTAGTGCGCGTGCTGCGGCCGCTCCAGGACATCATCGCGTGTGCTGATTTCTGGCCGAAAGGTGTCGTGTTTCGTCGGTTCCGGGGCAACCTACCAAATCCAACACCCGAGATGTCGGAACAACGGGGCCACGCCATTTCGCCATCAAAATAAACATTGTTCTGTTCATGACGCATTGGTGTAAACTGTAATGTTATGTAACCTGTTTTTCAATAAATAAATAAATAAGATGCATAAAGCACTTGGACACGGCGCGCATCGTTAGGAGGTTCCTAGGGGAACACAGAAAGTTCCGGCCCCATAAAGCAGTAGCTGGAGCCCTGCACCATTGCCCGTGGCACACTACGTTAGGATTCTTTTAAGATACAGAACATGCATGAAGAAACAAAGCAATACATCTATAAATATCATACAATTCTAAAACTGTATTGGACATTTTATTTCTCGGAGAGGGGTCATAATTTCTACACCACGACGCAGGATCTGTTTGTTACAGTGTCATCTGCTGGTAAAAAAATCTTTGTCCTGTCATCACGCTGAAACGGCTCGACGGATTATAGCAAATTCTGGTACAAGGATAGCTGGACATCCAACGATGGTTATGGATATTTTATACCCGAGTTAAAAAAGCTTTATCCGCACAGAGTTGCTGGCACCTTTTAGTATTAAAGGAAGAACGCTTTGGTCTATCAAAGCCCCGTCATTCTCTGTCTGGCAAGAGTAAGATAAAATATAGTTCGACACGAAACCCATACATCATGAGTTCCATAGTGCCCCTCCCTCGCTACAATAATATTATGTAATAAATATGTACCTACCTTGTACATATGAGTTGCCCATATGCAAATTTAATTATGACCATGGTATCATAGACATACAATTAGCGAACAAAAACATCAAAACCGGTTTCGCGCATGAGCTATAAATTTATTTCCGTCGCTATGGACTGACAAGCGCAGAGGATCATTCAACTGAGGGTTCAGTGAATTAGTGTCCTGTAGTTTTAGTGAGAGATGATTTTGACTGTTGCACATGCACAGGTGCTCATAGGAAGGTATTTTGCATTCTTGCGACTATAACACGCTCGTTTTAAGTAAAAACGAAAAAAAAAAATTGACTAGAAAAGTTAAAACCCAAAGATATTGTCGGAACAAATACTAGAACCGTCGCAGTCAGATGGCCTGCCTCCACCAGGCAACAGGCCGCATCAGTTGGAGGCAAAGCATTGGTGGAATCAGATGAGCTGAACGAGACAGGGTTCAAAATACAGTTTTGAATTTTGGATCGTTAAAGGAATCACGATACTCGGCAATGGGGAGACGATTAGGTAAGAACAGAGATAGTAAGATGTTTCGTCAGGCCATCACTGAAAATCAGCGCCATGGCTTGCCATGGTAAAAGGCTGAGGTGACGGCTTTCAGCACGGTTATTTGTATTTTCAGTTCAGGCGTTGAGAAGTGGAACGTTTCTTGCGCAAACTAAAATACGGATTGCTGTTCCATCAGTGAACAGCTTCGTACTTGTCCCTGTATTTTTTTCAACTGAGTTCAAACCGTTTATAATAATTATACACCTCTTATAATTTTAATAAGATTATTGAATAGATGTGTTTTATTTCTTTGAAAAACCCTTCCAACGGGACCCTAGTTAGAATTAGCGGCCCGTAGTAACGTAACGTGCGCCCGCGCAGCAAACGTGAAAACGGCGGAAACGAACCGGGTCAGTGGGGCTCCGAGTCCGAGTGTACCTTCCTCCATGTTTGTATTGGCCGGTTGTGTAAGGCGAGAAAATTACAAACATTATTATAGGCTTATTTAGATTATTTGTTTATACATAAATTAGGTAACATAAAGAAACTGTCCGAAAAGGCTGATTGTGGTCGACCGGTTGCGGCTAGTCGGCCCTCCTATCCCATCCCAGAGCGTGTCACTCCTTATAAATCTGTGCCCCCTGGTGTATCCGACTTGTCCGGGTCAGGCTATGACTTGGCTGGGTGTGGTGCCTATGTTCATAAAGCAACTGTCCGATAAGGGTTAAATTGATGTACGAAAATGTCTGAAAAATAACATAGACCTTCTATTTCGCTGGATCTTTATTTGCTGCTAATTTGTGCTGTCTAAAAATATTTTAACCTTTGTAAGTCATGCATCGCTAACGCTATACACATATTAGAAGAATATCGGTAGGGCTATCATATCTTACCGCGATTATGCTTGTCGCGCGACTCAGCATCTCTTGTCTTGCTCGCACGGTATCGAAAGGAAAGTGACAGGTAGTAAGTATTTGACGTATAAGACACGAAGGCCTCTCCCAAGCATCTCGACAACAACCAGTCGTACCTATGTACGCACGTTTCCCGCGACGCGATTTAGATCTGACCACACCTTATTATTTGTTCATTTAATTGTATGATGAAATTTTGTTGTAGGAAATTATGGTATCCAAGTTACGCAACCAGCTTCAGGTAACGAATTAATAAGAGGTCTTGCTGGCTGCTTTATAGCAGCACTGTTTGATATTCAAGTCCACACACACACACACACACACATTGAAGTAAAACTCCACTCCCACTTGTGTACATATTATTGAAAGCTCCTTATTTCTAGTTTTATCTTACAGGGACACTTCAAACTTACTAACGAACTCATACAGAGATAGATTTTTGAGTTGGACTTTGAGCTTTCTTATGAGGCCTTTTATATCCGACTCCGTTTTTGGCACGACGTCCAATAATAGTATCTCCTAAGTGATGGATCACCCAATATGTCTAGCGAGATCACCCAGGTGATCCTATTGGATGTCATGTCCAGCTCGATCATCTGGGTGATTTTAGTGGAACATATATGTATGTCCAGTAGGATCCCCCAAAGAATAAAGATTTTTCTTTGGTTCATTCTAGTGTACTATCATGTCCAGTGAGATCATTCAGGTGATCCTTTTGGACTCCATGTCCAGCACGATCGCATGGGTGATTTCAGTGGACATATTTGGCCGATTCAATCACCTGGGTGATCCTATTGGACGACGTGGTTTTAGGACGTACGGTATTTAATTGTATATACCATGTGAAATTGTCAGGAACTCGTATGGAGCTCTTCATCAGGGACAGCTACCCGTACAGCGGTGCGGTAACTTCGTCAATGCTTAATACAATAATTGAATGTGTATCACACGAAAGTTTTAATAAAATATATAATAATTCAAAACAAGCGAACCCGCCAAGATTCTCCAATGCCCCACAAAGCGTGCCCTTGATTAAATAGCAAAAAGCGGCGAAAACAAGTTCCGAGCAAAAAAATAACATGTAATGGTGCGCAAGATTACGTCAGTCTAGTTTTTATGGCCCCACATGGACGCTGCGCCCGCGCGCTAGCACGGAGAGCTAAATCTACTGCTGTTGGGATGTAGGTACTTACAAATTCTTTACGACCTATGTCCATTCAGAAACAATTTAGGAAATCGGGCTCTTAAACCATAATATGCAATTAGATTGTGGCAATATGACACCAGTGTAAAGTTATACAAATTTTTCGACTCTTATTCGTCAGCGCCTGGTTCGAAACCCGGGCAGGGCTAGTATTTGTGTGATGAACTTGAATATTAATTGTGCTTGGGTCATGGTTCTTCTATGTATTTAAGTTTATATTTATCTGTATAAGTATGTATATCGTCGTCTAGTATCCACAACACAAGCCTTCTTGAGCTCAACTTGGGACTCAATCGACTTGTGTGAGGTTGGCTGATATTTATTTATTCATTTATATATATTGCTGTTTTGTAGCACAAGGTGTGTCGATTTGTGATTTCACAGCGAAACACTTATTTGAGAGTCAAACCATTAACGCATTTAAACAGGAAACGGATAAATTCGTATCTTAAATTGACCTAGTATATGTAGGTATATTTACGATTTTCAAACTATTGGGGTTACTAATTATTGGGGTTTATTCTTTTGATCCCAATTTAGACGTGTGTGTTATGTGATGACTAGTGATGTTGTGACACGTTACTGATACTACCAAGTTCTGGGGCTTAATTAAATTGACCCTGACACATAGCTATTTGACCCACACATTGACCATATCACTGATATGTGACCGTAATGTCGCTGATAATCGTCATCAGTGTCATTAAACCATAGTTAGAGCAAGGCATATTATTTATACAGTTACACATAGTCATATTTCAGAATTACATCATGAGAAAAGTCATATTTAGTCTCAGGAAACCTTAAAATGTCTCGATGTTTTCCCTTAAAAGTACCGAAGCTTCCAGTCTTCAGTAATATTTTTTGTTTTTGATGAATCTTAAGTTCACAGAGATATGCCTCGCCAAGTGCCATTACTTAATAGTTGCAAAACGAATGATGAGAAGCAACTCTTCTGATCTCCAATAGACGTCACTTGTCATCAAAAGTTCATTCAGTATGTTATTCGTTATTCCATTATGTGATTCCCCTCGCTTCCCTCCGCCCGTCACGTCGACGTCACTCAGTTATTCATCTCCACAAATTGCGTCCTTTCCCTCGAGGCGCAAATTATAACATCACGAGTCAACAATTCCGTAAATGGAGATCACTTTGCGATTCATACTTTATCCTTAGCTTCTTTTTTTATTTATTCGATGTTTCAAAACTAACGAGGAATGATGTCTCAGATCCTGCCAAAGATCTTTTTTCTAGCGAAGCTATATTCGAAGTAGTCATTTTTAGGGTTCCCTACCCAAAGGGTAAAAACTGGACCTTATTACTAAGCCTCCGCTGTCCGTACGTCTGTCCGTCTGTCACCAGACTGTATCTCATGAACCGTGACAGCTAGACAGTTGAAATTTTCACAGATGATGTGTTTCTGTTGCAACTGTAACAACAAATACTAAAAACCATAAAATAAATATTTAAGTGGGGCTCCCATACAATAAACGTGTTTTTTTTTGCCGTTTTTAGGGTTCCGTACCTCAAAAGGAAAAAACGGAACCCTTATAGGATCACTTTGTTGTCCGTCTGTCCGTCCGTCCGTCCGTCTGTCAAGACCCTTTTTCTCAGGAATGCGTGGAGGTATGAAGCTGAAATTTATATCAATTACTCAGGTCTACGTACACTGTCCCTTGAAGCTGTGAAAAAATCAAACTTCTAAGCCAACGCAATCAAAAGATACAGCCGTTTATGCCGCAAATTTTCGACACTTGCAAGGGAATCAAAACCTACAGGGTGCTTCCCGTGAACTCAGAATCTTGTGAAATTGAAATTTGGTACGAAGCAACGTCTTATAGCATAGATAAAGGAAAAATTACGAAAACCATAATTTTTTTTTTTTAATACCTAACTTTGCACCTAATTTATATGGGGCGCTATACATACCAGGTGCAAACTTAACTTAACCACTTAGGGATGGAAAGTGTTTGTACGGAACCCTCGGTGCGCGAGTCCGACTCGCACTTGGCCGGTTTTTTTGCTTGATACCTACTGTCACCAGGTTGTATCTCATAAACCGCGATAGCTAATAGACAGTTGAATTTTTCACAGATGTATTTCTGTTGCCGCTTTAACAACAAATACAGATAAACAAAATGGTAAACATTATTTAGTTGTTCGGAACCCTCGGTGCGCGAACCCGACTCGCACTTGGCCGGTTTTTTCTTAGTTAATTGAGGTACTTACTCCAATTTGATAGACATACATTTAAAACGGTTAGTCATATTGCTAAAGTGCAAGTCGCTGGTGCAAGCAATATAATTTAAGTATCATGTTGCCAATAAAGCGTCGATATTACTAATGTCTCGTCAAAATGGGGCTCATAGATCCGATGGTCTCGAAAAAACATGCACAACTGAAATGCCCTGTATATGGATACTGTGCTTAGGATTGATCCCCAACCAGACAAACCGACCTACAAGATACCTAAGATATCATGAAACCATTAGGTAAATGCATTTCACAGTCACAACCACAAATTGTGGATGTCCATTGGGACATTAGGACTTTTGACGACTGAAATCATGAAAATCAACTGGTTTAAGAATCGGGCTATAGCTTCGGTGGCCTAAACGGCAGGACGGCGGAAAGTAGTCGGAGACGGAGGTTCAAACCCCACCCGAAGCATACAATATTTTTTTTGGTGTTGATATAAACATTCGAAATCACGAACATGCTAGTAACTGTTTGGTTCAAAATGGAACCAACGTTTTTACGTAACAACTACATTTACGACAACGCTCGGCTCCGCCTTATATTTTTAGAGTAGAATAAATTAGCGAGCCATGTTAGTTTTTATTGCGCTGTTCTGACCGTGACAATCCTTTTGGTGTTCGGGCGATAAAGTGCTTTTTGCCTTACAAGGGACTGGCAATAGTATTTTTTTTATTGTTAACTTCTATTACAATAGAAGCTTATGTTAATGATATCACATCTCATTAATTTAAATTTCGCGAAGATGTATTTGGTAATGTAGGTGTAGAATACTTGTTTATTATTACTGATCTTAAATGTAATACCTTTGCGATAGTTATTGATGTTAGTGATGAACTAAGTTATTAAATATATACTCCGTTTTTCTATCACAACGTCGCAAGTTCACAATTGTATAAGTCATGTTTTTTTTTAAATAACTTATCTAAATATACTTATCACTGTTCACTAGCTGTGTTTTTAATACAAGCAGTTATCAAAATCCGTGACGTGTTTACATAGGCTTTAAATGCGTTGCACTGATCAGTGCTTCGACATACCATGGTTAACCTATCCGATGGTAAGTAAATTAGCCTACAAGCCTCATCGCACAAATGTTAATGTTAACGACAAATCCATCATAATACTACGAGAATTTCTATGAAATTTCATACTTTAACGCTTTAGGCTATACGTTGAACGTCACTCAAAAGAGATGCAATAGCTTCAAGCGTTGCTAACAAGAGTTCCTCAGTAACCTCGTTATTATTATTAAGCCGAGAATGGCAGCTCGAGGCTTTTGAACCTCGTTCCCTTTGTAGGTAAATTTGTAAGGTCTGTCATCTGTCAGACGCTATAAAAAGCCTTTACGTTTGACATGTCAAGTCTTTGAGGTTTGACAGACCCTGTAACGTCTTTGTTATCCCAAGCTCAGCGAACTCAAATCGTCTGTAAAATGATAAATTATTCGCAAGTAAACTTAATAAATTTCCAATTTCACGCGCTCGAAGATTCGACTTCAAAAGCGGACTTACTGCGAATACTGCGTCATATCAATCATATAGCAACTTTGAGATAACCGCCCAGGGTTTCTAGACCCCTGGATGCCTTAAGGGACGGGGGAACGGATGGGAAGAGACGGCTCTTCGGTGGTTGGTTGTGCTGTCTCAGGGTAGCAATTTTACGCAAAGATTCCTTCCTTGGGGAACTCTGAAATGTTTTTGTAGGGTGTGTATGATTTTCGATGTTGTGGACCTTTAGTTGGTGTTTGAAAGTTGGATGGGTGGACAAAATATTACAAGGTTCCATGTTCTAATTCCAGCGTTCACCATCACCATGTATATAGTTTTTTTTTCAATTTGGTACTCCGTACTGTAGAAGCCATCGCACGTACGGTGAGGGAAGCATCATTTGGAAGCCTGCAGATTCAGTCTGAATATCCAAAATTAATAACTTTATTCTGCAAGTAAGCGTCAAGAGCTTTTTTCAGATGTGAAACCACAAAAAAGGTCGGTCTATAACCAGAATATCCGATTGCCCATACTCGAACGTGGTCGTTTACATGTGGGGTACTTTGGGGCTGTCATTCTATCTGCGTATCGATAGTCGATAAAAAAATATTAAATCACTATAGACGTTTCAATTTAGCTAATGACAAACAAAATGTATGATCGGATAGGCAAAAAATTAACGTATGTGGAAAGTCTCATCCACATAAGATAGCATGGCCACCGTGGGACTTATCCGCGCAGCGGGCTCTGCTAAAAAGCTACTCATGTATTAACTGACAGCTTCACTCTACACACATACAACTACACATGCTCCACGTATCTACACCCTTCAGTCAGCAATATTTGTAGAGGAGGCTATCGGTTCAGTGGTTGTATTTTTTAGGGACGAGCCATTGCAGAATGCTGAAAATACAGATGTAGCGTATGTATATGCAACGCCAGCCCCTCCCCCACATTTGTTTTAATTTTATGACAGTAAAATCACAATATTCGACGCGGACTTGGATTTCACTCTTATGTTGTCGACTTTGCGTTTACTTTTCTTATCAGGAAAAGACTAGAACTCTCTTCCTGTGTACATTTTCAGTAAACAAAAAAAATATAACTTGAATCACTTCAAGTCGAGTGTGAATAGGAAGTTTTCAGGCAAGCATGATTTTAGTCATCATAGTCATCATCTTATCGTTTTAGTCCTCATCAAGTGCAATCGTAAATAAAATAAAATGTTATTGTGGTGTGCCTTTATCGGTGAAACCCAAGAGATGAAAACTGAAACCTTTTTGAAACCCAACCTCAGCTGTGGCTTGTCTTTATTGGCCGTCCAAAGAGGAGTGTTAGAGCTATATGCTCTAGGGGTGGAAGTGTTAAGGGGCCGCGAGTAACTTTGGAGAAAGATCTGCGCATTTGTTAAGATAAGAAAGATGGATAGAAAAACGCAGTGAAAATGCTAGATCCGCCCGAGTACAATAGTCTTTTTATTAATCTTGTATTTATTACAATTATGTTATGCGACACATCGCCTGCTCTCTTGCGACATAATGCTTCCTTTGTGAATATGGAATGTCAACGAAAAACGAGGCAAAGTAAAATCAAAATAAAATTTCATTCAAATAAGGTAATTTTTATGAAGCACAATGGGGGCTCTTTGATATTTTTGCATTAGGTTATTTGCATAAAGATATCATCAATATTCTACTGCAAGGGGTAGATTCTACCTTCTTAAGTTTAGGCTTGGAACTGGTTTAAGTCCAAGTGTACTACTTACTAGAAAGAGATGCAAGACGTAATCCTTCCTCACACCCAGTGATTAACGTTATCAAGACCTTGATAACGACAAATTAAACTCAAATAAAGAGCTCCGTATCTTCAAAAACAAGTTGATCCATCAACTTATCGCAAATCTTACCTGACACATGCGAAACAGAACCTAATTTTAAAGTTGTCGAGGTTTAAAGTTGGTTGTATGGAGAATACCTATTTAATTAGCATCTTGTTGTTGTACGGAACCGGTTTGGGCCGGTTTGCTGATTTTTTATTGTCTTAGGCCTGAACGAAAGCGCGGAGCGAATTTAAATTTGGTTTCGGACAGTTATTGTTTGGATATTGGTTGGAGCGAATTTGATGAAACATACACGATGCGAACGATAAAATATACACAGAAAGGTTGGAAGTATACAAGTAAATATAAAAGTATCTATATTAAATTGATACTCGTCGTCTTTAAGGCCGTCTATCCACATCAAGAGAGCAGAAATTTATAAAGAGGACCATTCACGCCTCTAATTTAAATGCATTTCTTTCGGGCGTCAGAAAGATGCAGCCTGATTGGTTTATTTTCTTGGCTCCTCTTCAGTGGACAGGCGGCCTAAAGTCGCATTTCGCTTGCAGCGCATCTTGACATTAACAGTTAAATAATGTCATCGGTTGCATGCAACACTGTTTTGAAAGTGGTCGACTGCGGCTTTCGCTGATAGTACGTGTATAGTGTTGCTGAGGCGTGACGTATGATCGATCCATCGCAAGCCGTGGGTGAAGACAAGTTATCCCGAAGGAATTTACCCCGGAGAACGGGCAGCAGTAGAGCTTCCAAACCCGTTTTTTTAATATTCCCTAACTAAGCAAAACTTGTACTATGGGTCCTAGACAACGATATACTTTCATAATAATATAAAATACATACATAGATAACATCCATGACCCGGAACAAATATTCGAGTTCATCACACAAATGTTTGCTCCGGCCGGGATTTGAACCCAGGACCGCCGGCTCAGTAGGCAGGTGTCTACAAACTGCGCCAAACGCTTCGTCGATATCGTCAATATATTTTAGCTGTGACAATTTAATTCCATTGTCAATTCTGTCAATTTCAATTCCGAGCATATATTTCGCAACGCCATTCAAATTCGATGGCATTTATATGAGCAATCTCGGTATTTACCATACAAAGAATCCCGAGATTGAAAGCCATAGGCATCTTTCCCTCGAGTCCCAGAAATATTCTACTGTGATCTCCAAAATATCTGTTAAAGCGTCCATCACACAAAAAGAATACCACGTGTAATAGGTATGATCACCATTTAAAAAAGCATTTATTTTCACCACCACAAAGTACATGACAAACAATTAGAAAATAACATTATAATAGGTCTCTGTAAACAGACTGCGTGGTGGAGACGGAGCCTGAACTAGGGGAAACCATCAAATGTGGCTGATATTTTTTTACTGGCGTTTGTCAAATTGCATACTGAAATGAAATGAAACAATTTATTCAGTAAGTAGGCCACAGGGGCACTTTTACAGGTCAAATTGTGAATCTACCGGCATTTCGCAAGAGGAGACCGCTGTTGAGAAGAAAGCCGAAAGAAACTCAAGTCATTTTTTCGTAAATAATACTTAAAACAATTACATGATACATTTGTGTTATAACTAATTACACTGGTACACGTAAAGGAGATGTATAGATACTCCAAATCAATGTTAAGTAGGTACTAAAATTAACAGCTATTGATGAATTCTGTAGATACATACCAAAATCGGGTAAAATTCACCACTGAATGAATATTAAACATATGACTGCTAAACCAAGCAGCCCGTTCCTGGTAATTCTACGTATAATCCAATCTCGGTAAAAACCTGTTCGTCTAGCACCACTCTGCTACGACGAAAGGACGTATCTTACTATGACATCTGTATAAAGATAAGACCTTTCACCGTAACACGGCAGAACTATGCTTCGCGGCTCTTGTCGCGCGGTATAGCGGCACCTGTCTCTTTCTCACAGTACTGCACAGACAGAGATATATAATACCAGCTGCACCACGCGGTGTTTCCGCGCATCTCACGGGAACACTACATTTTTTGGGATAAAACCCTACGCGTTAATCCAGGGTATCAGCTCTGCCGTCATAATTACACAATTACGCTTCTACATAAACTTGAAAACGGAGAAAAAAAATATTTTGTAAATTTGAAATAAAAAAATTCGCTGCGTGAAAGAATATAAAAAATGTGATACTTTTTTAATGCAAAAATGTGTAGAAGCATTTGAGCTTTAGGGATTGATAGGCAAAATCCAATTTGGATAACATTTAATAATAAATAAAGATATTTTATCTTTTCTCTAAGTAAAAAAAATACAAATAAATACTTTTATACTACAGTAAAAAGACGTGTCTGGCTAGAAACGTCTTTTCAGCGTAGTAATTTATTAAAACTTTTTTTTTACTTAGTAATAATACGTTTAGCGCATTTTAGTTAACGAAATAAAAAGCACGCATATAGCCATTAACTGCTTTTTAACGTAGGTTGTAAGTAAAACATCGACCTACTTAAAAAGAAAAAAACAGACACGTCTGTAACGCATTTTGATTTTTGATTTTTGATCAGCCCTAATACTTGGTACATTATTGTTGAAGTGAAGGAAGTAGGCAATTGCTTTTTTTTTAGTTACGTTACCCACAAATAAGTTTTAGTTTTACCGCCTTATAAACGTCAAAACGGAATTCTTGCATTGACGACTTTTTATTTGTTTTAATAAAAACTACATGTGTATTTTTTTTCCGAAAACGTCTAAAGCTATTTGAAGCAACTGATTTTAGCTTATGTATGCCTTTTCTATATGGCCGTTTTTTTAAATGATTGTACCTGTCTCCTTTGAAGAAAATGTATATTTTAATACGACAACCCTATAAATTTAAAGAAAAGCAAACTAATATATATTATTTATGTATATTTATTACAGTAGACTCAAAATATACACCAGACATAAAAGCAAGAATAGGTTTAGAAAACGAAGCTGTTAAAAATAAAAATAATTTAATGACCGCAAATATAAAAAGTAACCAGAAAATAAAAAATAACAAACGATTTTTTTTTATGGGCTGCATAGTTTTCTATGGGTGTGAAAATCGATCATGACGCAAAGGTAAGGGAGGTACGGAAAACCTTCGAAATGTGGTGTTGGTGAAGCATTTAACAGTAAATGGTTGAACACCATAAGTCCGGTCCGGTCCAGGGATAGTGGCGCTACAAACAGCTTTCATATGGCAATAATGTGCATACGTTATATTATTAAACGTCAGTAGCGATTTATCACAGACCAAACTGAAAACATTTTTTACCGGAATGCTGCTCAATCCTTCGTTGTTCTTGCGAAATTATTACTGAATTCTATTGAAAAAACTTGACTTTTATCACTGTGAACAGTTTTGGCTTTATTATGAAAAACTACTAAAATGGAATATCTAAAAAGTCCTGTTTCCTCTTTGTTTACTTACATCAGTGACATTCACTGACTTTCAACGTTAGTTACCAAAAATGTGTCGTTGTCAGTAAAGTAGTACCAGTACCTCTAAAGAACCGCATTATGGCGTGGGTTGAAAAACACCCTGTTAGAGTATACATACTATATCAGCTATACCGACAGGAGTTTGAGTCTTAAATTTATGATGATAATTTAAAAAAAACCTTAAAATTTCCTTCAACTGCCTGGACGCATCTGATTGAATTGATATCCAACCACGAGCCCCCTTTACCCAGCACGCTTAACTTTACTACGTAGAGAAGACGGTACTGACACTTGCGCCTAACTTATTGTGACTTAAATGGTGATTTCACTAAGATTAAAAGGCGCAACTACGCAGAACCGCCTTTTCTTCATATTATCGTGTAGAAGCGCCATTTATTTTTATGAAAATGTCCATATTTTTCTAAAATAATAAAACGCTTTTGCTTAGATGGGTCTTTTTATTTTAGCATACATCAGAAATGCCTTTTCTCATTCGTTGTATACGCGGTATCCCGCAGATACGTCCTTTTTGATTGTAGGTTTCATAGGGTTCTGTTCATCTTTAGTCAAATTTAAAAATACTGGTAGATCCGTCTTTTTTTGCTGATTCCGAATATGTATAGAACTCATTTTTGACAAAAATGTTAGATGCGCCCTTTTTCGATATGACGGCAGAGCTGCCTTCATAACAAAACTGATCAAAATTGGTCCAGCTGTTTGAGCGTTAAGAAGTAACAAACATACACACACACTCACCAACTCTCGCCTTTGTATTAACGTGTGATATCTTGCGCGAAGGGTCGCATCTCACAATTACTAGAGAAACCGCATTAGACTGAAAATACAGTCAAACGCATTAAACATCAAAACTCACCACTTCTGCGGGGCTAGTATATTTTGCCTTTCTCGCACGGTATTAAAAAGAAAGTGACAGGTAGTATTTATCGCAAAACGTCAAAACTCTATTAGATAACAGTGATGTCGCCTTTGAACTGTCATAGAAATGCGATGAGCTTCAATGTCACTTGTCTTATCTCAAATTTGGAAATGCGAAGGCGATAATGATTGTCGACAATGCTATTTATGTAATGAATTTCTGTTTGGAACGAAACGTAACTGACTAATTTCACGCACTACACGGTCAAGTTAAAGTATACGCCACAAAGAAAACGCAAATTAAGCGCGACCGGATTGACAAAATTGCGATGTTCTAGGGATATCGCCACTTGTCAAGTAGGGACACGTCAAAAGTGACGGATGGCGATGAAATAGAGAGATATGAGTATCCATTATCTCTCTAAAATTGGTCGAATTACCCCCCTGGGTCTCCAACGATAACCACCATACCAACCAGTCCGTTCCATTTAATTCTAAAATACAATTGTAAAGACATGCATTAGATTGAATGTACAGTCGAACTGATTAAACGCCTCGGCAAGCGAACCGCTTTAATTAACGCTCGCCGCGACAAAATGAGTTTTTAATATTTCACAATTAATTGACATTGAGTTTGTGGGGTGGCCCGTTAGGCAGGACGCGTACGCACGACTGCATTTGCTTTTTATTTTGGTGGTCATAGAGAATCAGTATAATTCCTAATTATTAAAGGCTTTTGTAAGAATGCCCACAAAATGAATTTTTATTAAAAATATTTCAACCTACGTACCTAAAAAGTTTAGAGTTTGGTTGATTTTTAGGGTTTCGTACCCAAAGGGTAAAAACGGGACCCTATTAATAAGCCTCCACTGTCCGTCCGTCCGTCTGTCACCAGGCTGTATCTCATGGACCATGATAGCTAGACAGTTGAAATTGTCGCAGATGTACTTCGGTTGCCGCTATAAAACAAGTACTAAAAACAGGATAACATAAATATTTAAGTGGGGCTACAACAAACGTGATCGGTTGCGTTAACTTTGCATTTCATTTGTATCCCGCGCCATACATACCAAGTGCAGAGTTAACTTAAACCGTCGTGCGCGCGTCCAACTCACACATGGCCGGTTTTCTACTTTACCTTGTAAATTAAAGTTCACTGCCAATAGTGGATTTTACAGGATCTGATTCAAACAAAGATCTGAAAAATCATGATGATTGACGACCATTGTTCACCATGTCATGCCATGGTGAAGATCGCCTGACTTTATAAGTACGCACCCAGCTTCCTGTGCTTCTCTGGCCCTCAGCGTGTCGCAGCGCAGCCTAAATATGTGTAGCTATTTTGGGAATCGATTTGTAAGCAATGTAAATGCGAAGACAAAAGATAATTGGAATAAGAATAAATTTACATCTGCCTTTCAAATGTCCAAATGTGCGACTACAATCGCTCGCACTTTGCGACTAAAAAGTCGTCGGCAGTCACACTTGCGCGGCGGTTCTTAGATGAAAGTTTGATGTCGTTAATGCGACGCGGGCTGAATACATTACCATAATCGCCAGAGCACACAATGTGTTACACCGGTATCCAGTGAAAAACGGCTTAACGCCCTTGGTAATACTAAGAGACATGATCTCTTCTTCCTCCAACACTTCAAACTCGCAAAAAGTTACACAGAGAAAATTACCCTATGGAGTTTGCACGAAATTCATATTTTCATGGTAACAGGCCTGTAAAAGGAGATATGCAAAGAAATAATTCAATTCGGGATGTACCCGTCGCCTGTAAAACCATGTTGAGAACAAACTTGCACGAAAACTTTCGAGAAAATTAAACGTTTCTGTTGGATTAAATCAGGCCTCTGAAGATGACAAATGGTTTAAAATTGATTCTGGACTTTAAATAAGTAGTCAATATGCACGACGCAACTGTTTACTTAATTAGAATATCGAAGTGAGTGGTCGTGGTATTGATTTATGTACCTACGTAAAGTCTGTCCGGAACTCTTAACCTTTAGAACGCTTTTCATCCCATGTCAAAATGTGGCTTACACGCCAATAGTTGAAAAAAGAAAAAGCAAAAATATATTATCTGTCAGCAGGAAAATTGCTTTGACAGCGTCCACCATTACCCCTTTAGTAGTCGTCGGCGTGGTAGGCACGACAGCACACGACCACTTTAGTGGCTCTTGGCGTTCAAAGGGTTAAAATAATGTCAAACTGGCACAAGTGAAAAATTACCTTAATTTTACAAATATACTGTCGTTTGTAACTGACATTCACATAATTTGATCTCAGAGTTTCGGATGGACTAGGTATAATAATAATAAATAAATAAATATCAGACAACCTCACACAGATCGATCTAGCTCCAAATTAAGCTCAAGAAGGCTTGTGTTATGGGTACTAGACGACGATATACATACTTATATAGATAAATATATACTAAAATACATAGAACAACCATGACCCAAGCACAAATATTGGACTATAGTTGCTTTAATGTTATTAGTGACTCCTAGAAAGAGCCCCTATATTGTCGTGCTTTCTTCCAGATGCCAATTTATGGAGTGGGTAAAAAGATTTAGGGAAGAACACCCTAAGGATGAACATTATCGACGCAAGCAAACGTCGCGGGTGCTAGTTATATTTCAGGGACTTTTGCCGTCCCAAATTTATCGCATCACTGACGCAGGTTACAATTAAATAAATTATAAGTAATGTACCTATACCTAATCTTTATCAATTGTCCTTCTTTTGTTAATCTACAAACCAGCAACCCTCATTTCGGACCATTTTTTTAAAGCGGTCTCTAATTTTTAACGTTTTTAGAACAGGGATCGTTTTTGAAATTACGAAATCTGCAAGCGAACCGAACTACCTAAACCTATTGTTTAATGCGAGATATTGCCCACCTACAACTGCGATGGGTGTGGCACGTAGCTGATAGGACTTGCAAGGATCTGAAGTTCTCAAATAGTCTACACGAAGAAGAATTTACAAAGCTCCCAGATGGACGAGTAGGCACCAGTTTTAGCTATCCAAGAACGGAGGAATGGAGGCTATCCAGGAATGGAGGTTCTTCCGAGAGGCCTTTACCCAGAAGTGGACACTTTTTTAAATAGACTCACAAAGTACCATACTTAGGTAGACTTCATTCGACCTTTGTCCTGCGGACTTTCGCAGTTAAGATGCAAATGAGGCTGAGAATTTTGATCAGCTCGTCTTAAAATTTTCAATTTTCTTAACACCACCGCAGCACCCCATTAGTTCCAGAATGAATATTCAGGTTTTAATTAAGGCTAAACTTAGTCCATTTCCTCGGCGACTGCAAATACCACTCGCCCGAGGAAAAAGGTGGTAAGTCCGTACAAGTTTGATAGGTAGTTGCTACGTTCTGGCTTGGAATAGCGAAATAGCCGAAACCTCGCTGGGTATTAGTTATTTATGGACGCGGGTAAATAATTCGCTGCCGGGTCGGCTTAGGCCTGTGCTCGTGTAACGGTTAAGGCCACGTTTTGGCCGTACGTAGCGAGAAATGTTATACAACAGGATACGTAAAATGGGTAATTTGCACAAATGTAACATTGACAGAAAAAATGTGTTTTTCTCAGTCAACCTTTGACAGTGGCCACCGAAACGTCAGGGAGGCCTAAATAAATAATAGACGTGATATGGTAATCCGTTTAAATTGTTTTTTTTTTTTAATGTGTGACAGTCGCGGGAACCGAAGAAAATAAGGAGGTTAGGTTCAATGGTCTCAAGACCCATCTTACAGTTCTGCTTTCAGCTTTTAGACGAGATCATCGGCCTATGCGGGGTGAGCTTTCTTGATCGTTACTTCAGGGTATTTCTGCCCCAACGGTCATTGGTTTTAAGCTTGATAACATGATATATTTGGACATACGATTTAAAACAGTGACAGTCACTGAGTGACTGCTTACTTCCGCCTTAGTACAAATTCAATTTATTTAATCAAGATCTCATTTAATAGAGAACCAAGTACCTATTAACTGTTACATTAAGTATAGTAGAAGGTAAGGAAAATCTGGTAAGTTTTATCAGTTTCATTTAAGAACACTTTTATTTGAGTTCTATACTTTTATGTTTCATACTATTTGTTGAATAACTATGCTCAAACGGCAGGACCAATTTGAATAAATTTTGGTATGAAGGTAGCTGATACCTTGAATTCACACATAAGCTACTTTTTATCCCGAAAACATTTAGTGTTCCCGTGGAATGAGCGGGTAACACCGCGGGGCGCAGCTAGTATGTACATCTTCTTCTTCGTTTCGTTCTTGTCAGAGCGGTCGTGGTCATCATGAGGGAGGCTTGGGGGCTGCTGTCGCCCGCCTAACGATGTCTCGCCATCTCGTCCGGTTCGCAGCACTTCTGGTACATTCATGCAATGGTTTGCCCAGAGCAGATTTTATCTGGTCAGTCCATCGCATTGGTGATCTACCACGTGGTCTCGTGCCCTCCACTCTCCCCTGAACAACTAAGCGCTCAATGGAATCACTATTCCGCCTCGACACGTGTCCGAAGAACTTGAGTGTACGTGATTGTACAAGAGCAGATAGACGCTGCTTGATGCCAAGTTTCTGAAGTATGGAAACATTTGTACGATACTCGGTCTAAGATATCTATCTTTTTCCTTTCTATTTCCCGCACTGTACATATACATATCCCTTAAGTCACTATTATTAGTCTTACTATTTATATTCCAATATTTCAATGAATCGCTCAGCATATCTCGAAATGCAGCCTTACTCCACCGAGGTCGACTTAATTTGCTTAGGTGCCTAAAGATAATAAGAAACTTTGGGAGCCTTCGGAGCGTCTTACAGTTTGTTCGTCGACGCAGAATTACACAATTTGCGGGCTGAGTAAATGTATTCAGGGTTTAGTGAGCACTATGTGAACAT
This sequence comes from Apotomis capreana, assembly GCA_947623375.1. Taxonomy (NCBI): domain Eukaryota; kingdom Metazoa; phylum Arthropoda; class Insecta; order Lepidoptera; family Tortricidae; genus Apotomis; species Apotomis capreana. The sequence goes on along the minus strand of OX392514.1, from coordinate 23,634,729 downwards.
TTACTAAAGCCGAGTACAACAATTGAACCTTCGATATCGACCGATGTGTGTGTTTAATCGAAATGCGAATGTTTACAAAGAGCTGTCTGCTCACATTGAGCGCCGAATGTTCACAGTGAGGGTGAAGCCAGACGTAATTTGAGTCGCGTAATTTCGGTCGCGCTAACACATCATGTCACGTGATCACGTCACACTAAGTATGGCGCGACCGAAATTACGCAACGCAAATTACGCACGTCTGGCTTCACCCTTAGTGATGAATACTCTCTCTCTCTCTCTCTCTCTCTCTCTCTCTCTCTCTCTCTCTCTCTCTCTACCTCTCCCTCTACCTCTCTTACACATAGTAGTGGTGGGGTCAGCCTTCCCGATCTTCTTCCTCTACTTCACCCTATCCATGACGTTGAGTGATGGTATTAATTACGGTATAAAATTAAATTCAGTTAGGATGTTTTTGAATCGATTTTCGATATTACTAAAAGTCTGCAGTGATTTTCATAACTATTTTTCCTGAATAAGGAAAACAATAGAAGAAATATAAGAGGAGCAGATAATAAAAAGGAGTTTTTTTTATCTCGTAAAGAAGTAAGTGAAAAAGCGGAGTAGAGCTGGAAATTACTCCACCGACAAGAGCCTAGCTCTTAAATATATAATGATGATGATGATATTTTTTTCTGAACTGCTTCATTTTCCCACGTTTATTTTATTCTGAAACCAAAAATCTTTCCATTATTTTTAGCATCAATCCACCAACGAATAATAATGGATTGTACCATATTTATAGTTTATGTTTGAGTCTCGTCTTAAATTTTCACTTTAAGGTTTATTTTAAGGTGTAATTTGTTTAATAATTCTACAGTTTCTTGAATAAAGAAAATCGAATAATCTCTGCAATCCGTGGCTAATTTCACCATCATCATCGCAGGTTATAAACACCATCACAGTGATCGCCACACATTTGACAGCGAAAACACAATAAATCATGTGATTATCAGATAAGTTGATAAGTTATCACTGCACGACTGCTGCACCGGTCACTCACCTCAAAGAGCTACTGAACCATAGACGCGATAGTCACACATAGAATACGTAATATAGAATGTTCTAGTACTTAACCCCTCGTACGCTTAGGCACAGATCCGTGCGGGACATTTGAAGTTAACGTTAAAATATCAGTTAATTTAAATTTGATTATGATTATTTACCACATTTTGATATGGCATACGAGGGGTAAATTGACTTTTGGTTCTGACTGTATAAAACGCCGCGTGTAACTACGAGTCAATGACCATCTTTTAATCGACTTAGTTGGTAGTTCCGAAGTAAGCGATGCTTGCACGTGTGTACTAAACAACGATACACCTCTATATAATACCTAAACATACTGAGAAAACATCTAAGGCCCAAAAACTATTATTAAGAACTTTGGCGGTTTGAGGTTATAAAGATGCCTATTTTATACTTACCTTTAAATGTTCTGTTTTTGAAACAGTACACATAACCTTTATATTTGCATGCCCACTAACTATAAGTACATGGTCCTTTGTTTTTATGTTATGTTAATACAGAAATGTATTGTGAACAAACCTTAAAATACACACATGAGGTTTGTAACTACATAACATCTAAAATATTGCCAGTATCATAACAACAGACTTGTTCGGTTAAATTCTGATTTTAAAACTTAAAAACATATTGCACCGTTAAGTATGCAAAAAATTTCAAGATTAACCAAGCAAAAGTGATAAGTGTTAATTATTAGCAGAGATTATCCCTGTCTTATCTACGGTTTATCAGATCTACATACCTACCTACACGCCGGTACAGATACCGAGCCTTATGTAATGACATGACAGTCGCACTGACATGCTGAGTGTAAGTGCTCTGTCAAAATAAACATTTGTCAATAAACACTGACTTATCATTTGTCTGTGATCTCGTCACTATATTTCTGTGGCTTTAGGCCATTACTTACTCTAGAAATGTATACAGCGTAGGTTTTATTATCTCCATGGGGCAACATGATTCTTGTCCCCACGAGACAGGTCTAGAATAGGCCCCTGATAATTTGTTTGGATTTATTTAGTACTTATTTAATAATTTATGCTTCTTAGACACCGCTGTGCTGATGAGGTGATTTAAGAAAAAAAAGTAGGTCAGTTCACGCCTAAATAATTATACTTTGTTCTTGTTAAATAACGAATCAATAACAAGGAAAACTTCAAGGAAACACTTCAAACGAAACAATAAATAATTAGACCATTATAATGAGGAATTTTCGATTGTGGGCGAGGGGGGAGGTTATTCGAAAAAAATAATAGCTCGGAAAATTCCGACGATACTTCAAGAGTAAAGCTTTGCTTTGTTCTGTATCGAGGACTTGGTAATGAGATATTGTTTCTTTGGGTCTATTTTTGTGCGATGGGAATGATGCGTTGTGCTTCGTGTGACTAGCTGTCAGTTTTGTCATGTATCCGTGTCAAATGAGATCTTTAGATGTTTTAATCTCGCTAATGTTTTTCTGGTATGCATTCAACATTTACATAACGGCTCCACACTATTCGCGAAGTTGAAGTGCCTCTTCATACCGACGTATTCGCACAACTTCGGTAAACTTCGCGAGTAACGTGGGGCCGCAAACACAGTATGTTGGGAGTGTTTTACGCAAACACTTGACTTTAAATAATAAAAGCAATAACTATTGCGTAATACGTGAAACTAAAAGCGAACTTGCCATTGACCATAATAATATAAATACGGTACGGTATTTGAATAGAGCGAAAATAAATTACATCATTGAAACCACTAAACACACTCAAAAATACACGGAACCAAAATACTTTTAGACATTGTACTATTGTTAAATAAACAAAAACTAAAAAGAAGACGTGTTTTAACTAGGTACTAATTTTAATGACGTCACAAGCATATTTAAAGAAACTTCTTACTAACAAATCCTTTTTGACGTTTCATAAAGACCAGCTCTGCCATGCTAAGCTAAAAGGCGATTTTTTTGTATGGAGCTCCATAGCAAAAGGCCACCTTGTACAGTCACCATCAGATATATCGTAGCATATAAGGCGTTCATAAATATCTGAACAAGACTCTTATTGACTGGGCCTTAAAGTGCATGTTCAGATATTTATGAACGCCTTACATGCTGCGATATATCTGATGGCAACTGTACACACGGCACGGCAGTAGGGTATATTAGATAGGTACACATAGTGAAATAATAATGGTGGATATTCTAGATCACATAATTTTGATCATGATGATAAAGACCCCCTAAGTGCAAACCTGCCTTAGTTTATATGCGTTGCTTTGCCAAAATTAATTCCGATGCCCTTTTCAATGATGCTAAAGCTATTGACTGGTCCCCTGTGTACTCTGCCACTACGGCTGAAGCAAAAGTAGCCTGTTTTAATGGTGCAGTGTTAGCACTGTTTGATAAGCATGCCCCCTTACGCGCTGTAAGAGTCAGACGCCCACCTGCCCCCTGGATTACTGAGGGTGTACGCATGGCCATGCGTAAAAGAGACCGTGCATTTAGACTTTTTAAACGCGACCGTACCGACGACAACTGGAGACTATTTAAGACAGCTCGTAATCGCTGCAATCAGATGGTGCGTTCCGCGAAGCGGCGTTATATTCATCACAATGTATCCTCATCTTCTATGGCTGATGTCTGGAAATTTCTGAAGTCTCTTGAACTAGGTAAACCTACTACTGGTTTCGATGGTACTTCCTTTTCTCTTAACGACCTGAACAGACATTTCTCAGCTGCTCTCTCCGTTGACAGTCATATTAAGTCCATTACTCTTTCCGATATTTCGTCGCTTCCACCCTTTGTTACAGAAACCTTTTCTTTTTCACCTGCTTCTCAGAATGAAGTCAACAACATAATCAAAGCTATTAAATCTAAAGCCGTTGGATTCGATGATATTGGTCGTTATATGGTGGTGTCTCTTCTGGACAGTGTGCTCCCTATAATTACCGATATTATCAATTTCTCGTTGTGCAGTGGCGAATTCCCTTCACTCTGGCGCAAAGCTTTTGTTATTCCCCTGCCTAAAATCAGTAACCCCACTTCGGTTAGCAATTTCAGGCCGATTTCTATTCTCCCCTTTTTGTCGAAAATCGCTGAAGCGGTGGCTCATAAACAACTTTCGTGTTTTATCTACTCTCACCAGCTCATGAGCCCCTTTCAGTCCGGTTTTCGTCCTAGTCATAGCACCTGCACTGCACTCCTTAAGGTGACTGAGGATATCAGACGGGGCATGGAGGATCAATTAGTCACGGTACTTATTTTGATCGACTTCTCCAACGCGTTTAATACTGTTGATCATGACATTCTTCTTGCCCTCTTGGATTATCTCAATGTGTCGTCTTCTGCCCTTAGTTGGTTCTCTGCATATCTTCGGGGTCGTCAACAGGCAGTCCGGGTTGACCGGTCATTGTCTGACTGGTGTGACCTTGCCACTGGCGTACCTCAAGGAGGAATTCTCTCTCCTCTCCTGTTTTCCACTTTCATCAATTTTATCACCCCCGACTTACGCTCTTCGTACCATCTCTATGCAGACGACTTACAACTCTACGACCAGTGCAATGTGACTGACCTTAAGACCTGTATTGACAAGCTAAACTTGGACCTTTTACATATCCAGCGATGGTCTGAAAAGTTCGGACTATTTGTTAACCCATCGAAGTGTCAGGCTATTGTCATCGGTAGTTCCCGCCAGCTTGCTAAGATTAATCTAGACACTCTCACGCCTGTACGCTTCAACGGCACCACTATCCCCTTCAGCCCCAGCGTCAAAGATCTAGGGATTATCTTAGACAGTACTTTAAGTTGGAAGGCGCAGGTTGCCGAAGTTAGTAGAAAAGTTATGGGCTCTTTACATGCTCTGAACAAGCTCAAAAACTTTTTACCCAGTAAAACTAAGATTTTATTAGTTCAGGCGTTAATTTTACCCATAATAGACTACGGCGATGTGTGTTATCCAGACTTAACCGTAGAGCTTATGAATAAATTGGAGAGACTTCTCAACAACTGCATTCGGTTCATCTTCTGTCTTCGTAAGTATGACCATGTGTCTTCTTACCGCTCTCAGCTGGGCTGGTTTCCTATCCGCGAACGACGTGAAATTCGAATGCTGTGCACTCTGTTTTCTGTTCTCAAAAATCCAAAATCTCCCGAATATCTCAAAAACTTCTTTCACTATTATGGTGTAACCCGTGACCGTCAATTTCGCTCTTCTGGCAATCTGTCTCTCTCCATCCCTCGTCACCGTACTGGTTTTATGTCCAAATCGTTCACCGTCCAAGTTTCCCGTCTCTGGAACCGCCTTCCCCTCAAGATCAAACAAGCTCCGAACAAATGCGCTTTCAAAAAATGTTTGCGTGACCTCTACGCTAGCAGAGTTGTGAATTCTTAGGTTATCTGATTAGTATGTTTCATCTGTATTTATTTATATGTGTATATATTATATAATATATGTATTTATCTAAATATTATTTATTAAAACTTGTTTAAGTTAGTTGCACCGCCCACAATTTATCTGCTTTGCCCGAAGGTTGACTGGTAGAGAATGCCTCATGGCATTAAGTCCGCCTTTTGTACGATAAGTTTTCTTTTGTGCAATAAAGATTAAATAAAATAAATAAAGCGACAAGATTCCTCTCCGAGCTACGTGCGACCGCAGCCGTCTTCCCCGAATTGTATCACTCTGATAAGAAATTTGGAGAAATAACATGACTTGATGACTTCATGTGTTCACAGTGAGGAGGATGCGGAGATTCAGAGGAAACAGGCTGATAAGAGATGCAGTCATTCGGTGATTAGGTATTGTTTAACAACAGTATTTTCCAGAGACTGGAACAAATTAATAAGAATTTCATGATTTTAATATCAATTGGCACTCGAGCTACGTCAAGGAGAGAAGGTATTGAAAGATTATGTGATGAACTGATGAACACCATAGACGAAGCTATTATCTATGCATGTACATATTATATTTATCATATACGTCTGTTTATGATCATAGTTGACATATTATTCTTATTCATATATAATTGTCATTAGTCATAATTTTCGTAGTCATATTTATACTTTTCTCTGAAACAAATAACTTTCAGGATTGTTATTATACAAACTTAACCTAACCTAAGTTAATGCGTTTTACTCCGTGGGTTTTACTCAAAACTCTTGTAAAGTTAATAATTTCAGAGTTATTACTAACGATTTTATGACAAACAATGCGTTAAGATAATCAATTGTTATGTATAAAAATGCGCACCACCATAAAAGAAGTCTATTTGTGCCGGATATCGGATGCTAGGCCGATTTGTATACTTATACTTATTAAAGCACAATACCTACCTATGCTTATGAATTTGTAAAGAATTAATAATCTCATCCATCCTAAAATGAAGAAGAAGCTTGTCAAGAATAAGAATTTTGATGATTGTAAATACCTACTAAGCGAGGTATATGGATACAGTCGCCAGCAAATATATCGTAGCGGGCGAGGTGGCGAAATGTTTCTGAACGCCATTGTACAGTCATGTAAATATTGAAATTTAACGCTGATTAGAAATATTCGACTACCTCGCCCGCTACGATATATCTGATGGCGACTGTGGAGACATTTTAACTTCTCCGATGAAAGGGGACGCCAATTATCAGGTAATGGCGTCCGTACGCCGCTCATAATGGCGCACTTTATGTTATGGTTCAGGATTTGCATAAACTGCCTCTGTCTAAGTGAAGTGTCATAGGCAATGCTGACATTCCTTACCTCATTAATATGGCGAAACTGTGTTTGTTGGTTTATTCACTGAACTTGGTTTTTAAAGTTCACGTTTTTTTTAACCGATTAAAAATGTACAAATCTGATAGCGTGAATGGTCTCATCTTTGTCGTAATTGAGATGTGACACTTAATTTTGTAAGCACGTGCGTATAATTTGACTTTTATCACATTTAGAATAGAATTTGTAAGTAAGTAAGTAAACACTTTATAGTACACAAAAACAGTAAAAAAATACATCTATTACAAATAACATATAGGTACAAAGGCGAACTTATCCCTATAAGGGATCTCTTCCAGTTTACCTTTATTTGTATTCATGAAGTCAATATTTTTTGTTAAAAATAAAAAGTGATTAAATTAGGCTGGCTCTAAGACTGACCATGGAATTCCATGAAGCATTAAGAAGACGAAGAGAGTGTTAGACTTGTTCCATGGCACAATACAATAGAAGTACTCTTTATTGCACACCTCAAACATCAAGAAAAAAAAACCAACATGAAATACATTAAAACGACATGGCAGAGGTAAACAACAGGCGAAATAGCAACTAGGAACTTTATTAAACTAAACTTACCTATAAGTTTCAAATAAACATTGTACCTACTATTATTTTTTGTTCTCCCTTTACATGACTGAGACTGAGAAATATTAACAGATCCAGAAGAAGTACAGTCGCCATCAAATATATCGTAGCATATCAGGCGTTCATAAATATCTGAACATGTACTGTAGCGCCCAGTCAATAAGAGTCGTGTTCAGATATTTATGAACGCCGTATATGCTGCGATATATCTGATGGCGACTGTACGTATACAATAATTGCCATGGGAAAAGCCCAACGTTATAAATTCAAGAATCCGTATTTCATTGAATAAGTTCAACACTATTGAAAATAAAAAATAAATTGTATTCTACTAATAACTTGAATATGTTCGGTAATTACATAACTTCTTTAATTCAACATTTGACAATTGAAAGTCATTTGTTGTGAAACCCAAATTTATTGCGATTAATTTTACGACCAAATTACTCTCAAACACAGAATAAAACTTATTTATTCTCCACATAATTTCAAATACGAAATGGCGGGTTGAAAGGCTATAAAAGATTTTATTCCTCAAACAAAGTCAGTGACAAAACGCTTTCATAAAAGTAAATATAGTATTGTCAGTGACATCTCCCAACGACCACAATTACTTACATAAAAAAATCGATCGTAAACCGAATGCACAAGGCGACAAATTCACAGACATAACTAACAATTTTACCAATGTATCTTAACCCTTACATAAACGATAACAAAGTCTTAACATAACAGTAAATAAAGTTCAAAATGCATCAACAATGTGAAGTCCCAACGGCAGCTACAAAGTTTTACATCCACAAAAGAGCAGTCATAAAACTAAATATAATTACTTTTCTTTTATACGTGTTTAATAAAATAACATAGTAATGCGGCTTTACGGCTCATGGGCAGTAAATCCCGTAATTATGTACATCTGTTGCTGGGTCGTAAATATGCTTTTGTACATAAGTTTAGTTTTTGCAGTATAGAGACGCTCTTTGAGATGTATTGAAATTGCTCATTTTTTGTTGTCAACCAACGTGAATAGGTAGATAAAGAAATTTGTTATTTAGCACCTAGTTAGTGCTCTGTATTTGTACTAAGTATATCAATAAAGTAGTATCATGTCAATTTATTGATCGTAGTGGCAAGGAACGAAACGGTATTTTTTTAATAAGTAACTCTTCCTATTTGGGGATGAAAGTTTGTATTAGGATGAAACTTTGGATTGAATATATTATACTACTTCGTAATAAAGATACATCTAAAACTAAGAAACCAGATTTCAGCATTCTGTATAAAGAGAAAGAAACGGGCGATAAAAACCATTGGGTTCAGCTAACGCGGCTCCTTGTACATAAAAAAACCCTTCTTTTTTTAATAACAAACACTCATTCTCTCAGATTTACTCATTGTATCGAATAAAATACTTAAATACTTTTGATAACAAAAGAGAACAATAAAAACCCGGTTGCATTTGAGTATTTACTCGAAAGGTATTTGCATCACAAATTCCTTTGTGCGATGACCGCTCGTTCCCAGCGCGGGCACCCCTTTCGGTAATTATGCATAGAAATCACCCTTGTAATAGAGATTGCATAATGCGGGTCAAATTATAAGCGATGGAGATACAACAATTTTTTATAAGTGTGAGAAAGAGGTAAAACAAGTCCCAAGGTTCGAAATAATTCGGGCTATGGTGTTAACCTATTGAGCGCTTGACGGCAAATCAAGTCGTTGGAAAATTGGGCCACTGACGCCAACGTCGCCTACTGACGTCAAAATTTTCATGGTCAAAAACATGGTAATTCAAACCGCTATCTAGACACGCGGCAGCGTGTCCAGCCAAGTTCACCGCAGGAACTGGCGAGCAGCAGCCGTGTGTTATATTACACGAACCGTTTGGAGCCACTTTTGACCCCCCAATAACTCCAAATCTATTTAACATAAAAAAATGAAATTTGGCTTATGTATTAAGATCCTTTAGAACAAGTAGAACCCCAAATTTCATTAATATAGGTTAAATAGTTATTGAGATATTAAAGTCCAAAAAACGGTATTTTTATCACTGACTGACTGACTGACTGACTGACTGACTGACTGACTAGTAATCAAAAACCTAACCCACTTCCAGGTGACCTAGAAAGGTGAAATTTGGCATCCAGCTTAGTAATTGTGTGTGTATACATATAAAAATCTAAAACAGTGATTTTTTTATGTTTTTTATTATTATTATCTCCTTTATTCATTTGATAGCTTAGATTAGGTTTTTTACAATAAATTTATATAAAAAGTAAAATACAATAAAGAAGTTACAAAATATAAATACATTATAAAAAACCTAACCTAGGGTGCCGCCGGCAGCGGGGCAGGGCCCAGGCTACCGGTGGTTAGGGCTGCAAAGAGAGGAACCTCCTGACAATGCGCGCCGTGTCCAGGAGTACTGCCTTCTGTATCTGACCCTTGATCCAGCCATCTAGCGAGAGTCTCTTAAGATGTTTGTCGAGACTCTTCGCTATAAGACCGTTCGCCGAAACGACTATCGGAACAATGATCGTCGAGTCAACATCCCACATGGCGGTCACCTCGTGAGCCAAGTCAAGGTACTTGCTGAGTTTGTCCTTCTCAGCCTTCACGAGGTTCTCGTCATGGGGGATGGTAATGTCGACGAGCACTGCCTGGCGCTTGGATCGATCTACCAACACGATATCAGGCTTATTGGCTACAATAGTCCTGTCCGTGATGATAGATCGATCCCAATAGAGCGTGGCAAATTGGAAAATTCTTTTTTTGTTTGAAAGATATACTAGAATAGCATATACTTACACTCACACGCACACACTTACACATACATGCACATAAAAATCCAATACGTACTAACCGTTTTGGAAAATTCTTTGTTTGTTCAAAACTTTCAAAAGATGTACTAGAATAGCACACAGAACTAATTAACAAATAATAATTAAGTAATTTACACATCATAATAAATTCTGTACAAAAAGTAATGATATCCCATCAAAAACATAAATGTAAAATGAGAGCCAAGTTCAATATCGCGTGCACTTCGCCGACAAAAGAATTGAGATCTGCAAGGGTGCCAAGTTCTTTGCTCTAAAATTTTTAGATACAAGGACATGCGACATACTCAATGCATTTATTTTACTTGGGGTGTAATTCAATATCAAGACGTGACTTGGCTAGTTTTAAAATATAAATTTATATTATAAATCAAAATCAATCAAATCATTAACCTATTTTCGTAAAGGTAAGTACGCAAGTTAGTGTACGTCTTGTTACTTATACTGTTAGCTTGATAATGAACTATGACTATGAATATGTTACTTTTATAAAATTTAGTTAGTTTATGAAAACTAGCCAAGTCAAATCTTGATATTGAATTACTCCCCAAGTAAAATAAATGCATTGAGTATGTCGCATGTCCTTGTATCTAAAAATTTTAGAGCAAAGAACTTGGCACCCTTGCAGATCTCAATTCTTTTGTCGGCGAAGTGCACGCGATATTGAACTTGGCTCTCATTTTACATTTATGTTTTTGATGGGATATGTGTTTTTAAATCCGTGTTGAATTAGAGGTTTTTTATTTCTTTGTTGTGGAGTCAGGGGCACGTTGAATTCCTTTACCACATGGCGTTGAAAAGTTAGATCCAAATTGATCCAATGTACTTTCCCTAATAATTCACCCTGGTCATGAAAATAAATCTGATCACTGACATGAAAGAAAATAGGAACTAAAACAAAACGAAATGTTGTATTGCATTCGTAATAATACTGGAGTTTCCACTACGGTGCCATAATACATCGCTCCCGTATATTTTACTGGCAAGACACAACTGCAAGACGCTTTCGGTCCCCTCATATTTACATTTTTACCACACCCATAACCGCCATCTGTCGTCAATTGCGCCACATACACTCTTAAGTGTCAATGTGCTCTCAAAATATACGCGAAAGGGTACCCCTATAAGCCTCAAATTGACGAGCCCGCATCTTCTTTTGTTTTGTAAAATATCCAGTTACCAACTTTTTGCTTTGGGCCGTCTTTGGTAGAATCTGATACGGTCAAGTATAAACAGCTGTACGGTGGAGTGACGTAAGATTGTTTGTCAGTATTTGGAATTTGGGAATTTGGAGTTTTTGCAGATGTGTTGAGTTTGTGAGATAAATGGTTGCTGCCAAGGTGCCGAGTGTCTTGAATTGAATCGTTAGTCACACAATGTTATGATATTTTGTGTGCAGCAAAATTTGATCTTCTGAAAAGAAAACTATTGAAGTTTATTCCGGCTTTTCTTAGCTGTACACCTTGACCGAAGTATAAATAGAGAATTTTGTACAAACAAACTGTGTAACTATAATAAGAAGTTTTCTTTATTCTTGAGTAAAGAAAGAAAACAAATTCAAAGAATATTCTGTTTCCCACTCAGTTACGAACTTTCAAAAACCTGAAGAAAATTCACTCACCATTATTTCTGCTTATAACTAAAGTTAAATAGCACGCCAAAAAGCCTTCCTTATTACCGACCCAATATTTCTTGATGAAAAAAATAAACAAGGAAATCACCCGACCCTCCCTGGAAATAAATTAGCCGGCAACCGACGCTGGCAACACAGCCTTATTAAAATTGGGGAGATTTTGACACCCATTTTTGTAGAGATCTGTCAGATAATATTTGGCGTAACCTTTATTTCAATTAAAGTCCTACGCTGTGTCAACAGTAACAACATTATTTGGCTTAGGAATGTTAACGAATGTTATAGGTAAAAATAATATGTATTATAAACATTTTACATACAACCGTGAGTAGCCTTATATACCTTAGACTTTCCTGATAATGAATCGCGAACCGATTCGAAACATGTCGTGTGATATTCGACTTCGTAAATTTCATATTGAAATACATAAACGGGTTTACTCACGTCGTAGAAGTCGAATATCGCTTGACATGTTTCGAATCGGTGCGCGATTCATCATCAGGTGAGCCGGAACACCGAACAACCGAAAAGTGTTTTGTGTGTGTCAATTACTTAGTCAACTCTGTGTTCCCATATTCTAATTGAAAAACTTTACCTAATAATAATTAACTAAACTGTTTATATTACCTACGCCCTTCTTCCTTGTATATGGCTATTTGCCAATCAATAAAGCGTTGGGCATAATCACACGAATATTATAAAGGCGAAAGCTTGTGAGTGTGTTTATGTGTATGTTTGTTACTTCTTCACGCTTAAACAGCTGTACCATTTTTTATAAAATTTGGTATGGTAGTAGCTGACACCCTGGCTTAACACATATGCTACTTTTTACCCCGAAGAAATGTAGCGTTCCCGTAGGATGAGCGGGTAACAACGCGCAGCGCAGCTAGTTATTGATATAATTTATTTATTTATTTATTTATTTATTCAATTACATTATTTAATAATGGAGCTGCAATATTTTTGGAGTCTATTAGATGGAAGGAAAATATGTAACAAAAGCCCAAAAATTATCCAGGCAAGCTGGGAGCCGTTTGACAGAACAAAAAAGCAGAGTTGAAGCGTGTCAGAAAGTCCGCACGCGCGCCATTCATCACGGAACCCGGGCTTCGCAGATTGCGGACGGGCTTTAGTCCAGTCAATAAAAATAAAAAAATATCCAAAAGATTTTGTTTGGGAACATTAAGTATTTCTGAAGTGTTGATATTATTTTTTCTCAATAGTATACGTTACAGTTGGTTTATTTTTATGTCATATAGTTATTTGGTATTTCACATCAATTAATTATCTGTAGTTTAAAAAGAAAACAGGAGAAGAAATATAAAATAAACACCTCTGGAAAACTTAATGTTTGCAATTATTGCACACCTTACGAAAGAGCAGATGCAATAGGGAAGGTGGGTTGGCTACCATGCGAAGTGGCCAACAAGAAGAAATTTTCTTCATTATGAAATTGTCCAAATTAAAACCCAAAAGCCAACTGAGGCAATAATAAATAAATAACTTTCTTCATTCGTACTTATGATTTTGTTCCTGTTCAACGCAATAAGTTCTCCGCATTACTCAATAACAAACATCCAAACTTCTCCACAAAAATGTTCACACACTTCAAATTATAGTACCTATCTGGTATGTGTTCAGTTGTACATATGCATGAAAAATAAACTGGTAAAAGACTCGCTGACTGGGGTAGAGGCCAGCGTATTTGCATTTTGATGCTGGCAATTAAACTCAGATCCCGAACAAAGCGGCTAAATAGAAAAAAGTACCATAATTCTCTTTTTGAATTTGTTCGGTTAATCGTTTCGCCTTTGTTTCATTAGGGTTAATTAATGGGCTCGAATTTGAGCGCTGAATTTTAATGTTTTGTTAATTTATTCGTTTTGTAGGCTGATGTAGATATATTTTGTATATAATATGCATTTAAATACGTACGTCGAAAATGGACCTATGCTACCAAAAACGAATTTTCGTGTTCGTGCATAGCATAGAGAAATACAGACTAAACGAACAACGCGCAACGGTGTTATGCATCTTCGGCGAAGTTGGTGAAACTATGATCCTATGGGTTTGGTTAACTTGTCGCAAAAACGCAGATCAGATGGAACGTTTTGATAATTCTGTGAATAAAATCGGTAACAAAGAACCATCGTATTGTTTTCATCACATGCCACTGTCAACTGCCACTATCTTTATAAGGGCAATCAAGCCAACTAGCGAATTAAAATAGACATAATGTATTCTGAACATCCGTCCCGATCTGGTCCGACCGCCGGGCCGAGCCCTCCCGAGTCAAATGTCCCGTACACAATGTAACAATCGAGTCAATTTTGTTTTATCGCCTATAAAATACTAAACTAGGGCGCTCTCACACCGAAGCGAGTGAAGAGTTGTGTCGTGTCGTGAGTCGGTAGTCTTGGAGAACCTCACATTTCTATTTCTTTTGCAATGTTTTTCGCTGAAGCTAATTATTGTGACAGGTAAATACTCTTTATTGTGGCAAAATACGATGGTAAATCATTATTGATGTACTTACAATTTTGACGGCGATGAGTTTCACTAAATCTAGAATTGGAAAGGTTCAGTAGGGGTACGAAGTGGGATTACGATTTGATGATTATACTTGAAGCTTTTATTTATGTTATAGGGTGCAAATGAGCAAACTGATCGCCTGAAGGAAAACTATTATCGTCGCCTATTCCTGCAACACCAGAGGCAACCAGGGTGTTGCCGGCCTTTCAAGTGTTTCTTGACGGTTTGGAGGTCGTATCGGTCTGGAAATACCGCATGCTAGTTTTCATTAAGTAAGAGTAAAAGACAGTCAATGTTTTAAAACATGCATGTGAGACCTCAACTTGGTAGATTAAATTTCAGTGTAGCTTTTACGAGTTTGGCTAAAATGACATTAAAAGAAATAACAAACACAATTTTTACAATTCTGGAGGATTACATTAATGACAGAGAGGTACGAAAATCGATACAATCAGCTCGCAACGGAAGGTCCACTAAAACATTATAGGCTGTCCTACATTCCCGGTCAGTTTGAGCATATTTCGCTCGCCGCGGTGTGAGTGTGGGAATATTTAACGACCACCACCACCGCCGTTTATCGCCGATTGCCGCTTCCAGCTGTTGGACCACGGGACGGTGACTGACAACATACGGACTCATTACTGGTTTACTTGCAAAATGTTATTGTGGTTCACCAACAAACATATACATTTCGATTGACATATTATAGTTCGAATTCCATCTCTTAAGCGAATCGCATTAGCTTTGTACCCGATGAACAATACTCATTATCTGTATTGTTAACTGTGGCCACAGCTGCCACTTCGAAATGTAAGGCATTATAAGTGCAAATTACTTTTACACTAGTTTAGTCTTTAAGTCAAACGAAATAAGGTTTACTCTTAAACAAAGAGAACACAGATGTTGGTCACTTCGTAAGTGAAAGAGCAGTGAAGTTCATATCGATGCTTGGGATGACGAACAAAATTATCGAAGTGACCAACATCTGTGTTCTCTTTGTTTAAGAGTAAACCTTATTTCGTTTGACTTAAAGACTAATTTAGTGTAAAAGTAATTTGCACTTATAACGCCGCCTTATATTTCGAAGTTGCAGTTGTGGCCACAGTTAACAATACAGATAATGAGTATTGCTCATCGGGTACAAAGCTAAGTGGATTCGCTCAAGAAAAAGGATTATTTCTATACTTAGTCTAAAAATTGATGTTCAAAATTAATTTTCATTGCAGGTTGAAGGGTTTTTGGTGACTATTGCCATCGGCTGGCTCCTTCTTCGGCTACAAAAACCGAACAACCTGAAAAACCTGGTGGTTGTTGGAAAGTTGAGGGTAAACGGTCTCATGAGTCATGGCCGATCTTCTAAGGGCAGACCAAGTTGGCGTGCATACTCTTCATTTCGACCACTCACTAAATAATGAAATGAACATTAAATTGAATTTCGCTTGATATTCCAGAAGATAAGAAGGCCAGAAGGAAAAAAACTCAAACTTAGCAAGTTAAGCACGCACATCAACCTCACATTTTGATAATAAGAATAACAGAAGAAGAATATAACCTATATGTATTTATGTAACCTCAATCGACTTATCTCTGCATAGGTAAGCACGTTCATTTCGGCAAAATGGCACTGAAGCGTTCTTTTAGTAACCAACCTTTCTCTAAATATATTCGGATCGTCGGCGTACATCGTCTCCCAGAACCCTACTGGATACAAAGCGTCAATTTATGTATACGTTGATCAGTATCGGCAGCGCTGTCATCGCGTTACTGCCGAAGGCAATAAATATCTCCCGCGCATCACCGAATATGCCCAACTCCGCAACTTCATGAATTTCATCAATTCTGCATCCCTCTCTAACGCGTAGGCTCGTCCTTGTCGCTCCCATTATGACGATAAAGTGACATTGAGCGTGAGATTGTGTCCCTGAACACCAAAACTAATTTGCGAGCGTTTTGAACTCAGCCAAAGGAAAATAGCATTTGTTTCGTTGGGTTGTAGGTTCTTGGGGTGGTTTGAGGAGTTCCCAGTGGATGTGAGGGTATGAGGAAGTGTCTCCAGACGTCGTATCAGCGTCCTCGGCTCCTGAGACGACTAATTATGATAAGGTACAGAGTTTTATGAGTCGTTAACATTTCGGAGCCCCGGTATTATTGGGACGGCGGTGCAAATAAAGATAATTAAGGGCTTGAAGTCAAGTAATATTGTAGTAGTCTTATAGTATTACTGTGTATTTTACTTACTCGTATTATATTATCAAGTTCCGATTATTTCAGCGTTGGGTTTTTGGGGTAAATGTCATCTAAAAGAGCATTCGTATTTATGCCAACAACTTTGCCGTAATCGTCTTTATTTCATGTTATTGTAAAATACCAATACATATTCAATTATAGAAAAAGTCCTCTACGTGATTTGGAATTATAGTAGGCTGCTAAAAACCCATTGTAATTGACCTTTTCACTTTGATTTGACAGTAACTCAAAACGGCAAACCCACATGTACTCGTCTGTACCCAGAGACCTGCGTGATCTGCCTTTGAATAGCATGCTTTTTTTTGATAAATATTTACACGCCAGCAATGGCGTAATACGCAATTCTCATTTTAACTCTAGAAGATCCCTGCATCATATTACTGCGAATAAACGATTTTGATTTGATTTTTGATTTGTAACGGGTAAGGATTTGATTTTGATGTAATCGCATGCCTTGTGGCCAATAGTTTTATTGCAGTGAATGATATCTGGTTAAATCAATAGCAGAGCGCATGTATGAATACCAAATTGTCAATCCCAGGCACCCTCCGATGTAGTCGGGTTCCCCTCCGGCACTGAATGGAGCTGACTATACGTAGGGTGCACTTGCGGCCGAGTATTTTAACGTACTAACGTATTCCACTCTAAATCTGAAGAATTTATAGTGTCCATCTGTTTCATGTGTTTTGCGAAAGGGCTATCCATAAAGACCCGAATAGATTACTACATTTGTTGCGACACAAATGTCTGGTTCATTTTTTTTATTGAGACAGTGGCGTCTTTTCATTGCATTGTTTTCTGTTTTCATCTAGACATACACTCGACTCTACACTCGCTTAAGGAATAGTGGTTAAAATTGGTTTCCAATTTGCATATAAAATCAAAAGGTATAATTATTCCAATTGCAATATTTTGTTCGTAACCATATTGTTTTCGTTTATCCGCGGTAACATAACATAGCAAATTTTATATTGAGATACATCGAAATAAAATTATAGCTACTAACAAATGTGTGTTTGTTTTTTTATAAGTTTATTTATCCTTATTTCACGCGACAATGAAGCAATAGACCACCCTGTAAATATTAAACTCCGAGTGGATTCTGAAGCAAACAAAACACGTTTGCGTAGCAACGCAATAATACTCCTCAAACGTCCTTTAACATATTATGAAACTAATACCAATATCTACTAATTCTTCTCGTCCTTATAATCATCTGTTTGTATTTTATACGAAATCAATATCTTGTCAAAATCTATTGATTACTTTTGAATTGTGGAAATAACACTATTATTTACAGAGACGTGGCTTCAATTCCAACTTAAACTGTAGTAGATTGCGTTTAATATACCAAGATGTTTGTGGCAATATTGTAATCTCTTTATATTTGTAATGACCCAAAATATCAACGCCATCTATTGATACACTCTTTTCCAAACAATTGTTAACAATTACCAACCTCCATCTCACTGACAGACTATATTACGTCAACGCTATGGCAATAGAATTAAGAATATCATGTTCTTTCGTTCAATAATTCTCATTTACGTTTCACCGTTCTAATGAACATATGTAAAGTTATCGGTTAATGAAAGCAGCATGGCGACGGCGATCAGATGGGTCACGTGTACCACACGGGAGCTCTATTTACGGACGCCCCCACTGCAACTGCATGCTGCATACTGTACACAGGTTGTATATGTGTGAGTGTGGAATACAATGTTTCCATGTAATTCACTAAATCAAATATTTCAAAAATAGAGTGTTAAAAATTACCACTAGTGGGGTTTCCTGATGCGGAACTAGGCGACGCAGGACGTAATTGAGTTAATCACACAGTGGAGATGCACTCTTAGAAAAACTAAAAAAAGTAAAAGTAAACTATCTATTTATTTGGGTGTGGCGATAATTATTTTTCTTTTTTTCGCATCAATGACACACCGGACAGGTAAAAGCATTTTGCCATATAGATTGGAGGTTAATATTTTTTTTAATAATTAGATACTATAGTAGACTGCGAACTGATAAAATGATGTGAAAAAGAAGCATTGCTTTTCTTACTGCACAATTGAACTCTACGCAGCAGTCGTCCTCGCTCGATCAGGGATCGTAAATCGCCTCCATCAGCGAAAACTAAAGCAATAAAGCCACACCATATTCCATACTCCCTTAGACATTTCACTTCCCCTATAATTGTCTAGGCATTAAACTGACACGTTCACATAACGTTTTTACAGCGTTTTCGCACCGCGCTATCGCCCGGCACCAACCGTTTTACGACATATAAAAAATCTCATACAATTTACATACAAAACATAGGGACGTGGTTTATGGCCTCCCTTTCCCCCCTAGGGCGTAAAATTGCCGGTTAAAAATGGCAGCTGTCATACTGCCGAAGTGATTGTAGGTAGTTAATGGACATGTCAATATTTGGCGTCAGAAAGGATTATTAATTACTTTTGCGCGTCATGTGGATTCCTATAATGGTTCTTTTTTGGGAACGAAAATATTACACCCAAAGCCATTGTGTGGAGTTAATGCGAAGGAAATATTGAAAGGGAGATTGGCTTAGGACCGGATTAAGACGGTCTCGAGTTCTATTCGCCGTCGGGTCAATTTAGAAGTTAACTTTTCAATTGACCTTATTGAGCGATTGAAGTACGGGTCGTCTTTTCAAATACATAACAAACTTATTATCTTTGAGTATCTTAATGGCTGTATGAAAATTGTGGAGCAGTAATTCGTTTTGTTATAGAGAGGAAAGTTTTGTTTAACTTATCATCTTATAGATCAAACAAAGTTCAAATTATTGTGATTTGTAATCGTGCAATTTACAGCCGTCACTAAGCATGCCATCAGCCAACTCTAAACTTAGTTAATAAACAAGGAAAAATCAGGAAATTCAACTAGCAATGTGGATCATATAGAATTTTCTAATAAGGATCTACACGTGTACATAGAAAACTACCGTGAGTGTCAGCCATATTAAAATATCAAACGGGTTAACTCACGTTGTAGAAGTCGAATATCGCTGGACATGTTTTAAATCGGTACGCGATTCATCATCAGGAGAGCCGATTAGTTCGGCGGCGGCCAACCGAGCAAATTCGAGCGATATTCGACTTCTACGACGTGAGTAAAACCGTATAATATTTTTATAATCTGCTCGTGTTAGAAAGGTATGACAACTAATCAGGAAAGAGACTCGGTATTCAGAACAAGTTAAGTAGGTGATGAAATAGGAAAATGGACAAAGCACCCTGAGATCTCACCGTATAATACAACCGAAAATTTGCTTTCTCCAATATTGCGTACGCCCGCGGCGCTCTAAAATTCAATATCTCCACCCTCATATTACCGACCCGGTAAATTTGCTATCTAAATCTGCTGTTCGATTGTTTTTTTGGATATTTTTTAGCATTGGTTATCTGTTATGCTAAGCAAAACTCGGCTTTATAATCGAGTCAGACAAAAATACATAAGTAATCTAAGTAAAGTTAGACGGAAATCGTTAATTTCTCATATATCTATCAGATATATCGACTATCCATAATAGATATTAGAAAATCAATTTAGACGGGTCTATCGCATTATTGTTTGCCTTTATTGTAATGTTAAGCGTTATCTGTATTTGTATTTCTTTCTTCTTGAGGTGTGCAATAAAGAGTATTCTATTCTATTGCATATTGTAATGTACGTAATTGCATTATGTAAATTAGTGATAATTGCAGAAACTAGAGATAATTTATTTTATTGCAAAAATCTGTAACAAAATGTTATATGTCTAACCTAACAGACCTAAAAGTAATATTTTGTTACAGATTTTTGCAATTTGTAGCCACCTACCTAAATCCAGTAAGCGACAAGGCAACAGCTGAAATAAGTTTCTAGGTGTTAATCCTTCAAAATGTATCATGTAATCTGATTGATGAAATCAGTTCGAATCAAAATAACCATAGACCATTTTCCATCCATAACAAACCAATAAAACTTCAATTTCGCTAACGGAAATAAGCTATTAACTGCCACCGGTTTGGAAGTACAGTTAAATTGGTATCAGAGAAGGCAGTTAGTTCGTTTGATGTGGTTCTGGCTGGTTTGCGTCGGCCGGAGCGGGCCCTAAGCCACGGCATCGCTAATTCCGCAACTGAACCCTTCCTAATCGATTTTCACAGCTGTTTACCCGACCGCGCGGCGGGAGATGCTGTTGCCTCAATCTTGAATAATGACCTTTATTGCTTTGGATACAAAAATAAAGAACATAACAGACTGAGCAGGCTGAGTATTATCTACGGCACGTCGCTGATTTGCCAACGTAAGGCTCGTTGTTTTGCTGTATTTAACGCCTCGACGACTGGAAATTGAATTTGTCATACGTCATATATCCTGTGGTCCATATTCTAGTCCAGATTCATCATCATCATAAATTTAAGAGCTACGCTCTTGACGGTGGAGTTATATCCATGCATCTCGTTCTTGAGCCCTTCTTGAGCCATCGGCCATCTCGTGTTTCCCATTGTTGACGTAATCATTTGCATTGACAACTGAAATATGCATCTTAACGCGAACATTGTGTTGTTCTGTTAGACTTACACGTAATACTGACTTGCAGGGCATATATTACCTTATTTTACGTTAAACATACTTAGAAATAGTGTTGCCAGTAAAAAAATGTTCCTTTTGTGTATTGTAGGCAATTCGTTCGCTAAGCCTCAGTAAATCGATTACGGCAGTTGTTGCTGCGCCTGCGCCGCGGGAGACTCCGGCTTTGTGTCGTGTCACGATTGGAGTTGATGGGCATCCAAGGTAAACCCTAACAGTTCCCATTATGATACAATCACCAAAATGAACTATTTAAGTAAGCATACATCCAGCTCTGCAGAGGACTGTCCATTGTGTCAGCTAGAATAATAAGCTGACACAGGACAGTCCTCTGCAGAGCTGGACAACGACATTGATGAACCCTCATTTTGGTTTATGAACCCGCAGGCTTATTAGAAAGAAAGAAAGAAAGGTGTTTATTCCATCAAATCAGACACAGACTTTATTATGTAAATTAGTATTAAATAGATTGGCTTTCAACCTTTTATACAAATATTTACTTACTATCTAACAATTTACCTATGGACGATCACTGTCTATAATGATTAATGAACACATTTTCTTAAGATAAGAATTTTAAATGGGTTCAAACTCTGGAACTCCAGTTCACGTTCATGGACACAGCATTTTGAAAATTGCATGCTGTGGTACTAACGAAACTCATACAAAAATGTTCTACCCAAAAACGGCACTATGCATTTGCCTTTATATGTATAAGACCTGTGAGAAATGTTTTACTGTAGAGGGAGTACCATACCAGTGATGACTTACGGCACCGAAACGTGTTCTTTCACTATCGGCCTCATCTCAAAGCTCAAAGTCGCTCAACGAGCAATGGAGAGGGCTATGCTCGGGGTGTCTCTACGTGATCGAATCAGAAATGAGGAAATCCGTAGACGAACTAAAGTGACCGATATAGCTCACCGGATTAGCAAGTTGAAGTGGCAATGGGCAGGCCACATAGCACGCAGAGCAGATGGCCGATGGGGCCGAAAAGTGCTCGAGTCGAGTGGAGACCTCGGACCAGCAAGTGCAGCGTAGGACGTCCACCTACAAGATGGACAGATGACCTTATAAAGGTCGCCGGAGGAGGCGCTGGATGCAGGTCGCTTCCAACCGGTATATATGTCCAAAGTCCAAAGGGGAGGCCTATGTTCAGCATTGGACGTCCTATGGCTGAGATGATGATGATGATGAGAGGGAGTGCCAGTTTTACGAAAATACATTTTGACTTTTAAAGTCGTCGTCCAGGGACGGGGTGCCGTATTATCACGAGGGTCCTTATTTACGTCTCTTGACGTATGTTCGTGAAACTGTTAAAACGTAATAATGTCATTCTCGTTGCATAAGCTGTAGATCGTGTTCCGTTCTCAATTATCAATTATTGAGGGATTATACGGCTAATTATAATAATACAAACATATGGCATGATAATAAAAACAGGGGAGTGTTTTTAATCAGTACATTTACCACCTGCCTCTATTTTTCCGTTCTATTAGGGCATGTCTGTATGATTTTGAAACTATTCGTCACAACCGTTTGGAGTGATAGTTGATTGGTGTTAATGTTAGTAGGAAAAGCCATGGAATATAACCATGGACCGCGAGCTCGTCAACCGCTGAGCCGCACCGTAACCACACACGCCGTTTACGACTTCCACTCATTCACACTAAAAGTTTACAGTTTCCGTCCGTCTGTCCATCCGTCCAGGGTAAACATCATCCCGGTATCAAATTCTACGGTGGTCCTTATATGATTATTTATGTTTCAAGTTACAATCTATGAAACTATATTAGCTTATCATATCTCGAAAGGTGTATTATAATACTGGGAAGTTTCATTTGTCCAAATGCATCATCATTCCGGATTTTTATAATTCCGAAAACTATGTTCTGGGGCCTGACGGTTGCTTTTATCACGCGATAAATAAGTGACAAAGTATCCGTCACGTTTTGACAAGATGCGAGTGTGAGTGACAGATGCTTTGCCACTTATTTATCACGTTATAAATGCAACCATCAAAGCCTCCTGATATATATTTTATATTTTTTTTTGGGATGTCATATAACCGTAACCTAATCTAATTATAGATAGTAGGTATATAACATATGAGCCACAGCAAGAATTACCGTTTTGAGTAAATTGACTTTCGGAATTTTGAAAATTCGGAATATTGAGGGTTTCGGGTAACTGAAACTTTTGGATTTTTTGAGTGATTCCAGCCGAAAGAAAGACGTCAATCGCTGGACAATGGCATCCCCCAAACATCTCCAAAATTATGTTAAACGGCTTCTCGCGATCTTCATGATCTCACTAAGTTCTCATTTAGTCTTTAGCGGAATTAAATCTGAATGTATTTACTGAAAATAAGTGTTTTTCTTGCTGAACTGGAAAGAGAAGGTCGACCGAAGTATTTTCTTGCAATTTTATGTTAATGTTATTTTTATTTTAGAATTTACTTTTTGAGATGTAAAGTTAACCTTTGCTACTGTCTGGTTTATTTAAATATTTACGCACGTTAACTGGTTTCATGAAACTAACAAAAAATACACTTCTATAGATGAGTACCTAAGTATCAATTTTATTTAAACCATGAATACAAAGATCAAAGCTTAAAGAAAAATTGACAAGGGAGCTACCTGGTGGAAGGGACCGGGAATCGAACCCGGCACCTCTGGATTACCGGTCCAGCGCGTTAGCCACTTCGCTACCCTCGCTCCACGTAGACCTGACGAATTTTTCCTTATGCTTTGTGTGTCGATCTTTGCATTGTTTATTTGAAAGGATTTTACACCTTAACGACCTCTATGTGAATACGTTAATATTCACATCTTACCGCACCACTTTACAGTGGTGAACGAGCAAGCGAGAGAGGGCGCTGTTAATTTTATAAACCTATATATATTATACCTATATATGTTATATTTTGTTACTTGTTTCATAAATTTATAAAATTAACAGCGCCCTCTCTCGCTTGCTCGGTCACCACTGTAAAGTGGTGCGGTAAGATGTGAATATTAACGTATTCACATAGAGGTCGTTAAGGTGTAAAATCCTTTCAAATAAACAATGCAAAGATCGACACACAAAGCATAAGGAAAAATTCGTCAGGTCTACGTGGAGCGAGGGTAGCGAAGTGGCTAACGCGCTGGACCGGTAATCCAGAGGTGCCGGGTTCGATTCCCGGTCCCTTCCACCAGGTAGCTCCTTTTTCAATTTTTCTTTAAGCTTTGATCTTTGTATTCATGGTTTAAATAAAAATTGTGGTGTAACCACATTAAAAAAATGAGACATTACTTGTTTCATAAATTTATCAATTTTATTGTTATTACTTATAACAAAATGGGACTTATTTAGCGTTTTTGCGGTGTTCAGTGATTTTAATATCGCCGATATAATTAAATAAACACCTTTTTGAACAGGATATTAAGTCCCATTTTCATATAAAAATGCGTAAAAATCGTGTACCAACGTGAAAATCAATTTAGAGTATCAGTTGCTTCGAACATTGGTATGGTTTTGACCTGAACAAAGAAAGTTAAGTACTGTGGCAAAGACCATCACAAAATGCACACGCAATCACCTAATTTTAACCAGCAAGGTGTTAAACGAGGCCTTTTTTATTCCATTTTTCATTGAAAGGGTAACAATTACGTTATTAACTCACTATACGTATATCTACATTAAAATCAACGGGAAGTTGACCCTCCTCATAAATCATGGCAAATGGTAATCATGTCGAAAAACAAAGGGTTAGCACCCCTGCCTTAATCGCAGGCATTGGCATACCTATCTTCGTGATATACATAGCTTTTAGCCCCGCACTCAATCTGACTATAGTAATCGGTGGAACGATAAAAGACCTCGAACAGAACAGCTGATAATAAAAAACGGCCGAAAGTTTATCTTGAATTATAGCTACCCAAGTCACACGGAGGTTGCACAAGCGCTTAAACAGCCTTTATTCAGCTTACATTAGTTATATAAGAGCTATATAAGCGCTTATGGAGTTTGAGTGCTGCTTGGGTAAGGCACTCTCGATCAGGTCCACTTTCAGGTAAATAACTGAAACAAAATCGATTCATCAAATTTAAGAACCGTAAAACTACCCAACTGTAATTCAAATTCAAATTTCACTTTACAGTTTATTTGTCATATATTAACGAGTAATTTTCGGACTAAATTGGATAGTTGTGTGGACTGGACTATTTTTGAATTTTTTCTCTCGAATATTTGTGCTTGGGTCATGGTTGTACTTTATCTATATAATTATGTATATCGTCGTCTGGTACCCTGGAACACAAGCCTTCTTGAGCTTTATTTGGGACTAGATCGATTTGTGTGAGGTTGTCCGATATTTATTTTATTTATTTTTATTTTAACTTTGAACTTTTGAACTACGAACAGACGAACGTAGAGATAGATATTAGCATAGATAAACACTTACTAGGTATTATAATATTCCAGAATTATAATAATAAACCCTCCGTTTTACCAATGTTAAGTTAACTGTAACCGCTATCGAGGGTAACATGATTCCAGGAATATTTTATCAGAACCATGCATAGGTTCTTTTGTTTGGTACCTATGTAAAATTGATGAAAACGCCTTTTTATCAATTTATGCATCAAAACTCTTTAAGGACCACGTGTCTACCTCAAGAGCCAAAACTGCTAGACGAATTTATATACCTATCATCAATTCTGGTACATTCGATAGCTCGACATCCAAAGATGGTAAGTACCTTACTTTTTACTCGACAAAACGTGAAATAGCAAAGCCCTCCTTTACGCAGACGATTACACCTTGCAAAATAATAGTTATAATTTGATGTGTATCATTATCATTATTGTAATCTAACCCACCGGCATAACCCAAAAACAAATTTACACACCCCGAGCCTTAAATACAGTCGACCATAAAATCGTTCCGCTGATGCCACCAAAAAATGGAATTATCATCTCTATGACATAATCTTCAGTATTGCAGGTAAAGATTTTTCTTTGAACGCCCACTATATGAATAAATCTGTCAGGTGAATATCGCCGTGACTTCCAGAATGTCCGAATTCATGTTTTGTCCTATTACTTTACGACGTTTTGTGTAAGGTACTGGCAGGTAGAACCGTGCCAAAGAAAAAAACCTATAAAATTTGTCATTCTATTGTTCGAATTTATATTCGATTTAAAAATGGAAGATCAGCTGTTCTTTTGAAAGCAGTTTAACGGCTTTTTTGAGGCTGGTGTTATAAAGTTCATTTTATGGGTGAAATATGGGCAGTACTTAGTTACTTTTCATAAATCACATTTAAAACTTGTCGATTCAATTTGAAAATAAAAATAAGCCTATGTATATTGAAAGGTCCTTAAATACTGAAATGTAATTAATATTCAGTACCACAATTAAAAAAGGACTACGAGCTATCTAAATAAAAAATAATAATTTCAGTTGTTTTATTGATGTTAATTGCCTGCTATTTTTCAGAAAATCTCATAATAAATTCTCGCGTCACTTCATTAAAGTCGTTGAATCGCCTTGGTAGTCAAATGGCCCATTTAATCTATTTTTATAGATCCTAAAGTATTAATGAATATACCATAAATACATCTAGCAAAAAAGCAATCGTTTCTCGCCTTATTTCAGCTGAGCACCCAAAACAATCACAAAACAGTAATCTAAGACCCTTTGAAAGGAAATTTCCTAAAATCGAATCAGAGATCCTTTTACTTAGGGTTGCCAGCAACTGCTTTCTTCTATAATTTCTTTATTTCAAATGATTTTATAATACACTAGCTTTTGCCCACGGCTTCGCTCACGTAGGATAGTGGAACCATGCTTTTTTTCGGGATAAAAAGTGGCTAATTTTTAACCAACTTCAAAAAACGGAGGGGGTTCTCAGTTCGGTTGTATGTTTTTTTTTATTATTATTATTATTATTTTTTAATGTTTGTTACCTCATAACTCCGTCATTTATGAGTCGATTTGGAAAATTCTTTTTAGGTTTATGAATAGACATCTCAAGGTTGGTCCCATAAAATTTTGGTGAAGATCGGATGACGAGATCCATGAGGAATCGAAGGAATTCCTGAAATTTTATAGGCACTTATAATATTTTTCATATATTTTCTAAAACTATTTAAGTATTTGCATACGGTACTCATCATCTTCCAATGCTGAACTGATGATGGAAGGTACAACTCCTTAACGGTTAGGAGTTAGGAGATAATTCAAACGAGATGCATGCCTTCAAGACCTCCCTGATCACCTCGCCATAAGTATTTTATACTAATCACTAAAAAGCGAAAAAAAAAAATTTTAACAAAAAAAAAGAACCGACTTCAGTTAAACTAAAAAGCCAAAAATAACCCGTTCAAGTACAGATTACATTTGACTCACCCTTTGAAGTCGGTGCCAAACCTCACGTAAACTTTAATACATAAATATAATAACTGAGTGGTTTGGGATCGATTTCAAAGGGTGAGTCAAATGTAATCTGTACTTGAACGGGTTATTTTTGGCTTTTTAGTTTAACTGAAGTCGGTTCTTTTTTTTTGTTAATTTTTTTTTATGATTATGTGTATCCCAACTTAGATATAAATTATCTCTGTTCTAAATTTCGATTTTATGAGATTAGTGGGACTATGTTTTTTGTTCTAGACAATGAAATGAAATGAAATGAAATAATTTAATGAAATGAAATAATTTATTCAGTAAGTAGGCCACAAGGGCACTTTTACAAGTCAGATTGTGAGTCTACCGGCATTTCGCAAGAGGAGACCGCTGTTGAGAAGAAAGCCGAAAGAAACTCAACAGTAAGTCATTTTTTCGTGAATTATACTTAAAAACTAATACTATTATATTATAGCTAGGTAATTGATACATATATGTTAGAGGAGATGTACAAGTCTCCAAATCCATGTTTACACTAAAAATTATATAAAATAAAGTGATTTTTTCAGAGATGTAGAAGGTCTCTAGGCGTCACGACACGCAATATAGATCGGTATAATTAATTAATGAAATAATTCAATTCCGTTGAGATGTATAAGGTCTCAAGGAGTCAAAATCAATAACTAATGCAACAAAATAATTAAGTACTTAATTTAGATTTCTTAGAGATGTACATGGTCTCTAGGCGTCACAACAGGCAAGTATAGGCAGGTAATTAGTTCAACAATCTAAGATCATGTAAGGGGAAAGGTGAATTAATACATATTGAAAAACAGAGTCCCCGCCTCGTCTGTATGTATGCTCGCGATAATTTCAAACACTACTGAACGGTTTTTCATGCGGTCTTCATCGATCAATAGAGTGATTCCTCAGGAAAAAAAATCTCTAGCGGTCCGCATAAAAACGATAAAATCGAGTCGCTTCGTGCGTATTTACAATTTCATTGATTGTCATTACTCCACTAATTACAAGCAACATTATTTGTTGTACAACTAACATTAAATTCCCATCAAGCGTCTGTATATCCATTGAACAACATAATTTTGCAACTAGAGTGAATGGAGAAATGCCGGCAGTGCACTAGTGACTCCTCTGGTGTTGCAGGTGTCTATGGGCGATGGGAATCGTTTTCCATCAGGCGTACCGTTTGCTCGTTTGCATAAAAAAATAAAAATAATGAAGGCATCTTCTGGGTAGGCGGCTTTTATCGGCAGATAAACATGAAACGCAAACCTATAAAAACGGACTCTAGAAAATATTAAGAAATAGAACCAGCTTGACAAGTTGACAACCCTAATGTGAAGCGTTTATTTATTTTTTTCCCCGCACGAACCTGCACCTATTACAATATGATGTTCCTCGACGTATCGGCCGCCCATTCGATTACCGCCTCCGACCGGTTGGAACCGGTTTTATTCAATTTAAAAGGATTTATGCTGATTTTTGTTTCTGAAGACAGCGTTTGTGGGCGTAAGCGGAAAAGTTGACAGGTTTCCTATTTATAAATTATGTTTTTAATTAGGGAATAGTTGTATAAAATTACCTTGAATTTACGAAGAAAATAAAGTAATTTTGTGAAGTGTACACAGGTGTACATGTAATGTATCTGTATTATCATACATATAATACAAAGCAAATATGGGTCTAAGTTCGACTTTTTAATGTGTTTACGTTCATGGTATGACTGATATATGGTTCACATATTATGTGTCAATATTATTTGAATGAGGCCCTAGTGATTTGATCTGGTTCTAGTCCCAAACTATGTATTTAGAGAAATTATGAAAAGTAAAGAGAACTTTCCATCGGGTGTTGAACTCTGTGTTGTACTTAACTAAATCTTCCCACAATAATCTTAAAATATTTCAATCCATGGCTACGTTAAGAAATGGAATCAGAAGTGCACTTTTATATGGATTTAAATTTAAACTTATACGATTTTCACACAAAGGAAAAGTCCCTCCGAGACCAATAAACGTAACATCTCGTTCGAAACGTCGAGGTAATTGAATACACACTTTTTGAACACTAATATTATAAAGGCGAAAGTTGTGTTTGTGTGTTTATGTGTTTGTTACTTCATCACGCTCGAACTGTTAGACCAATATTGATAAATTTTGGTATGAAGGTAACTGACACACTGGATCAACACACAGGCAACTTTTTATCCCGAAAAAATGTAGTGTTCCCGTGGGATGCGCGGGTAACACCACGCGGCGCCGCTAGTACTTTAGTAATTCTACGGTCATTGTTAGTACAAAACCAAAATTAAGCAGTTCTCTATCTAGACTAGATAATTATACTACCTAAAAGTATAATTTTCACTTAATAAGTTAATGACACAGTTAGTTTAAATCGTTAACCTGCCGCGAGTCAGGCAATTAAAAATATTTCGATCCTTAATGACTGGCCTATTACGAACAAAGGGACTCCCATATTCAATAATTACAAAAAGACTATCAATCATAACACATTCAACTTTATCATGGTATGTCTAGAGCCCAGTTTAGTTTGACGCAGTATTCTGACAATTAATAAAATAGTACACGACTGTCGTTTGTAGCGATAAGTACAAAACTTTTTCGCGTAAGCTTCGATCAATAACTAGAAACACATACAAAATTCACTTTTAACTCGAAATAATAAGGTTTATAGTTGTATGGGCGGTGTGAATGCTTTCATTCGCTTGTTACTAAGCGAACTAAGCGAGCAGGGGCGCCGAACCTTTTCTAGGGCGAGTTTAGATATAAACATGTTGACTCGTTATGTATTCGATGTAAGCGATGTTGATGTGGGAGTTTTATTACTGAGTCTTTTAGAAATCAAATTGGGAATTGTATGATTCGATGAAAAGATATTTGAATAATAAAATTTGGCTTTGTATTATTACATTTAGGGTTTCCTATGGGATGCGTGGATGCTTTGTTTATCTAGAATTCGTGAATTTCTTAGATTTAAGAAATAGTTCACTCTTCAGTACATTTTAGTAAAATCGCGTTGCTGCGTTAGGTACGGCAGGACAAACTTACAAAATAGTGAGAATTATTATTCAACTAGAATTCCATTTAATATGAAGTTGTTAGTAACACAATACAATTATGTTTAATCATAGTTTGTAGGCACAAAACTATTAGGTACATTTATAATTTAAACTGCTAAGCCAGTTAACAATGTCATATAATCCTCCTAAACTATTTCATTCTCACATTGCATTAAACTACACACTACTCGTAAGTAAGTACCTCACAAACTAATTAAACAAAAACAAACTAACAGTTACCATAAAAAAACGCACTAACAAAAGGTTGGCAACTCGCGCTGCCGCCATAAATGCACTCTCTAGCGCAACCCGCTATTACCCGTCTAAATAGCAAACCGACACAAACGCCATGCACATCCAATTTACAAAAACACCCCTATTTTTAGGAGTATAAAGTCGACGGATGTACGCTTTTCTTTGTGAAGGTCGACGTCGCATACGCCGTGTTGGTTGTACGGCTTCAGTTAACCGCGCTTGCGCGTGTGTGCGTGTCCCCTGTGTTTGTGTGCGTAGCTTGGTCACGTAGGCTCGGTTAAACTGACACGCGAGTTTTTAGGACGCGAACGCTTGTTTTCTGATTACATTGTCGTTCTTTGTGTTGGTAGATTAGAATTTAGTGTTTCTAGGTGGTTTTCTCTTGTTTTTCCGGCTATTTCTTCTACATTATCTCTAAACTTATTCTTTTTAATTAATAACATGTAATGTTACTGGAAAACTACCACTAAAACCTCTTGAATTTTACAAACTCTCAAAAGTTTCCTATGATTCGTCATACAATAACACCTGCTCACAAACAAGCTTATCACTTTATATTATCAATGCACTCAAATGTTTTCCGATATTCGTTGTTGATGTAATGTCCGCGCCGCTCCCTAGCAAGTGCATATAGCAACAGTTCGTCAGCTGTGCCGAGCGCGCCCGAGCGAGCGCGGAAACGCCCGAACGCCCGATTGATTACCGACGAAAGTTTGCCTTTCAAGCTACCTACCGATGATCTAAACTTAGATTTAATACTATTCTAGAATATCTTTGGTTGCATTTGTTTGAGGCTATTGATAATATTGATCTTGGGATACGTAGCTAAATAACACAACAAAGTTTAGTTCTAAGGCTAAACAAAGAGTCAGTTGTCTCTATTAATAAGACGATAAAGTTTTAAGTCTGGAAGAGATTGCTTTTTAGTGACTAGACCGTCTGCTACAATGAGAGGAAGTGTTAAATATACCTTTGCATTTATGACAAAAGTTTGCCTTGCTTTCTAATAATGTAAAATTACTTGTAAATAAGCACACTTACTAAATACTAATCTAGATGAAAAAAATTGTTTTAATCATAGGTGTGTTTTAAAGACTAGAATAACTACACCCTACCGTTTGCCGCTATTTATATTTATTTTTCTAGTATCTCTGTTTGGCCCTATGGTTGACTGGTAGAGAATGTCATTTTGCATTAAGTCCGCCACTTGTACTGACTTGTTTCGTGCAATAAAGTTCAAATAAATAAATAAATATACGCAATCTCACTTTGATCAAATCAAATCAAATCATTTTACTCGCTGTCCATCGATGTTCTAAGTACAGTTAGATCTAGCTGCGATATTAAACTACAGCTTCAATACTATTCTAGAATAGATTTGAATCTGTTTATGTCTATGGGAACTAGTATCCTGACGTAGGTGAACTTACACAATGTAAGAATCAAAATATTAGACTCCATTACATTCAATTTCTTGACGACAAAAATTGTGCTTTCTTGCCAGCCATCGTATTGACGATAATAGAGCTGTCTTGTTTTTCAAACTAGACGTGTTTAAGCACATTTTTATGTGACTAGAGATGTAAACTAAACAATCATAACATTTAAATCTCGACTCGACTTGGCACAATCTCTTTAAACTTATTTAAGTAACTACAAACACAATCTCTAGAGCTCTAAGTAATTCCATACGTATATATCGCTCTGATATCTTAGATAAATACCTAGTATATTGCCACTTCGTCAACCGGTCGCGTTAAGTTTGCGCCTCATTCAAATTATACGCGATGCTCAGGCAAGCTTAACTTGACCGGGTAGCAACGTGACATGTCACTTAATGCAATATGCAGCTTGAATCACAAATATGGCGTTTGAATGGCCGTTAAAGGCGATTATATTATACCTGAGACATCGCTATTTCGGCTATATCTCAAAGTAAAACTTGCGCCAAAGATAGCCCTGTTTCTAAGATAGCCCACTTTAAAAATTTATAGTTATAACCGTTCGAACGAATTCGAATTTCGCGCCCACTTAACTTATGTCTATGGTACTACAATACGATTAAAATCAGTTAACGATTCGGCTTTTCTCGGCTATCATCGCCTCAATCCGGAGACGGAAATGACACGAAAATTTGACGAAATACATTACCGCGATTTCTTTTAGGTAGCATTCAATTTGAAGTATCATAAACGCAATGTATAGCACCTGCCAAGATGACATTACTAACCGGTAGACATAAGAAATTTATTATGCAGAAGCGACATTAATTTTAACATTCATTATTTATTAAAGCTATACTTGTGTATACCTACAAGTATGTAAAAAAACATATATAAGTCAATATTTTACTGTTTGATGTAAGTAACAGTACCTACCTACGATATTACGTCGGATTAATAATTAATGTAATAATAATCACCAAATAAAAAAATTTAAAAATCCCGATTTCAACCGATTTTTGTTGATATTTCATAAACTGCTTGACTGATTTTGATAAAACTTACATGGGACCATCTCGGAAGTATATTCTATCAAATACAAAAAGAATTTTGTAAATCGGTCATATCTGTAAATTTATAACTCTATATGAGAGATGAGGGATTCACGACAATTACCGAGGTTGGCCGAATCGTTAACTGATTTTAATCGTACTGTAACCGAATATGGGCATCTTAGGAACAGGGCTATATTTGGCGCAAGTACCTTACACTTGAACTAGCGCCTATACCTAAGTGTATCCAAATCCATACTAATATTATAAATGCGAAAGTGTGTCTGTCTGTCTGTCTGTCTGTTACCTCTTCACGCTTAAACCGCTGAATCGATTTTGATGAAATTTGGCATTAAGATAGTTTAAGATCCGAGGAAGGACATAGGATAGTTTTCATCCTGGAAATTATCCCTAAAAAGATTGAAAAGTGAAGTAATTCATAATGACATTGATGACCCTGTCGGAAATGTAATGATTAGACCAAAAGCACAATTGCTCTTACATTTGCTTACGCGCTTTAAATAATCCCTTTTATTAATTAAGGTGATTAGGTGGATATCTATCGTGTTGTACGAGGTTGCTTTCCTGTTGTCGTTATATATATATATATTTTTTTTTTGCCGATTTATTTCGACTAATACCAACTGAATTAAAGACTGCAAAAACCGGTTCCGTGTGCACTTGCTAACCCGCCGTAACCCGAGTAACCCGACCGCGACAGGTCTTCCGCCGGGATTGAACCCGTACCGCAGTTTCCTGCTTCACATCTGCATGTTCGCCATTTCTTTAATTTAAATAAAGACTCGACATAACTTGTATGACGTTGCAATGTAACAGTCTGAACCACCGTCGTTTCACGATAATTCAAGCGGTGTAAAAATATTATTTTAATTGTTAATCTAAGTTACGTGACGCATTGATTGTAACTGTAATGTCATGTAAATATTTTTATAGAATAAATAAATAAAATGAATTTTGGATACCTATAATCATCACCGGTTGGTCGTCCCAGGTACCGATGGGGAGACGTGGTGGAGGTGGATCTGCGTAAGCTTTAAGCCGTAAACTGGCAAGAAACTGCGCAGGATCGGGACAAGTGGCGTACTCTCGTTTCGGAGGCTAAGATCCTGTTTGGGTCACTGAGCCAAAATAGTTAGATTTTTTTTTTAGTTATATCATCATCGTGTCGAATTTGGCCCCCAGCATCTCTAGTATAACTGTGAGAGGTGACTCTTTATCGCGCGACATACAGTACCTATCACTTTCCTCTCAGTACTGTGCGAGCATGACAGGTGATGCTAGTCGCGCGACAAGCGAAGTCGCGGTAAGATATGCTAGCCCTGCATGTTAGCGTGGGGTGTAAATAAATAAATAAATTGTTCATTTGACAAAAACAGCTTATAGGTACAACAAGTGGCATATCTATCAGACTCCAAACTAGGCTGAGCCTGTATCTTGGCAGTCTGCGAGTACCATTTACAGATTCAAAAATACCTACTAACTACTTAAATGGATATTAAAAAAAACTACGTTAAGTACATGTACTTAGCTAACTAAGAAAAGAACAGAAACTAAAAAGATAAAAGAAATAACCCAAATCCTAACTAACACCTACATAGCGTGTGTGTGCTTATAGCTAGCTGGATTATACGAATAGTTAGTAAGTGGGATATGCTCCATCTTTTTCTATGGCATCGAATTAGATAATAACTTTTATAACTTTAGTGACATGGCATCGTCAAACTGATCCAATAATGGACAGTAGAATAGAATAGAAAAAGCTTTGTTCAAGATAACACATCATTACAATTTACAATATTAGATGAGCCAACAGCATTGCTGACTGGAGACCATTTCGGATGCCCATCTCTTATACACTGTCTTGGGCACCCGAAATGGTCACCAGTCAGCAATATTGTTGGCTTGGTATAGCAATGCCCTCAGCGCTGGTTTTCTGTGAAGCCAGAGTAGGTGGCATAAGGGGCCCATGGGGCTTGAACTCATTCCATTGTTATCGACGCGACGACCAGTTGATGGTGCATAAAAGTATAGTCTGCATAAAAATCTCGCACCTATCTATTTATATGTATTTTTTTTAACCAAAACTTCTTAACATCTCGCGTTGATAAGAACTTACCTGGTCTAAACCCAAATAGTAAATCAAACACCGTGACGCGGGCGCATTACCATAAACAACCCACGCACCGCTTGGAAAGTTCTTTATCGCCCAATAAAAGTTTAGAGTTGCCCACGCGCATCGTACGTCGTGAATAGGGAAGGGTTGTCTCTTTGTCTAGCTAGGCTAGGAGGTCACGACTAAATCGGATGAAAAAATGCAAAAACAACCGTTTTTTAATCGATTCAAAAAGACACGCATGAAGCATTCATAATACCTATGAAACGTTTGGAATATTCCAAAATAAAATAAGTTTCCGAATTTATTTTTAAAGTACAAAGCGAAAATATTGATATGGTGATGAATTATTTATAAACTCTTGTAGTCATTGTTTCTTCAAGGTTTTACTGTGACACATATGTGACCTTTTAAAAATGAAAAGCAAATGAAGTCAAACAAGCAATTCAGTTTAAATGCGACTTAAAGTTTACGTGAATAAGATTCAAAATTAAACTAGTAAAGCTGTTGACTTAATTCGTATAGTTGGTTTAGACTTTTTTTTGTTTGGCACAACTGTGTATATATGACATAGTTGGGAGTATGCTGTCATTTTTGCAAATAACAAGCCTGTTTGTTTCCAGGCTGTAAAACCTATAATTATTCCACATTATTACGAATATTATTGTTCCTATAAGTTGTATTTGTATACTAATGCGTGGGCTATTTATAGACCTAGCTCGCTGTATTTACATGTATATCGTATATGTTTATTCATTTATGGTAAGGAAACAATTCCTATGCAAATCTCACACAAGGATGGTATACTTTGTTAGTGACGTGTGAATTGAATTATAATACATCAAAAATCATTATGAGCAGGTTTTAAACAGAATTAGTAATTTATTTGCTCAAACATGGTACATAGAGGTGGTCTTCAATCTAGGTAAAAAACTACAAATAATGTTTCGTCACAGAGATAATACGATTACATTATCTATTAAAGGTTTTCATCGTTTAATAACAAGACTGAGCGCCCTCAAACTGCTAACCAAATCTAAATTGAATGTTATTTCAGATTAATAGTAATCTTAGCATCATCTATAGAAAGACGTTCACTGCTGGTCATATTAGGTCTCCTAACAAGGCTACCTTGGCTGATCTGATCCTTCACCGCCTGGGACTCCAGGAGCCCTCAGTGGATCATTAGTATACTTCAGTGGGGGCGTATCTTCTCATAACTGACCAGTACCGGTCCCATTAGTTATCGGTAATCAAAGCATGATTTGGGTTATAGGTACCTTCATATTTCATTACTACAGCGACAATGTAAGTTCGCCTTTGTACATATTTCATTTGTTATCAATGTATTTATAACCAGTTGTTGTGTACAATAAAGCGTTTACATACATACATACAATGTTCCGTTTATATAGCCACTTTCATAGTAAAATCTTAACTTTAACCAAGAGTATAATGTATGCACGTATGCTCCTAGAGAAGACACGTAAATTATTAGAAAATTATAATTAAATTTCGGCCAACTTAATAATAATATTGCCTACGTTACAAGGTCCAACAGTTTATAAAAAAATGAAAACGAAAAAAAAAACATATTTACAATATTAAATTAAAAAGAGGTAAAAGAGATAAATACTAAATGAACTACTAATGCTAAAGCAAAATAAAAGGATTATAACAATAATTTATTACATAATGGTAAAATAATTTAGAATAAATTAGACACATTAGTGTTGTTTATTCGTCGATCAGTCGTCAATCCAGTCACGGAACAGTTTTATATGTAGATTAACCTACGAGTGGTTAAAAAACCTTCCTCAATACTAACTGGCTTACTGTTTAAGGCACTTTATATATAAAATATTAAAAATAATGTAAATGAGATACGATAATGAAGTCACGTATTATTTTGCGATCTTTGTTTGATATAACCAGTATAACGACTATATTATACGGTTTTTTGCTTGTACTTAAATACACATGATAATGTTTTCTATCGTGAATCATACGATACATTAATGTACATATATTTTGCATGTTTTTAGCCTCGTTGGATATTAATTTAAAGGCGTTTTATAATGAGTGCAAATAAACATTGTGATTTTAATTAAGAATACTGGTTGTAACTAGTTTTCGAATTCAAAACTGGTTGGTGTGTAAAGTTGGTTGGTGTGGAGGTCTCTTCTTAGATATGTCCAAGGCCTTTGATTTGGTCTGCCATAAGAGGCTCTTGGACAAATTAGAACTACATGGAATCAGGGGAAATGTACATAGCTGGTTAAAGTCTTTTCTAAGTCAAAGGTCACAGTGTACGGAAATTGTTAGAGAAGAGATAAACACTATTGTTAGTTACAAATCCAACTACAGAACTAACAGATTTGGGGTACCCCAGGGAAGTGTTCTGTCACCGTTGCTATTCGCCTTTTACATTAACGATCTTCCTAATTTAACTGATTACTCTTCCGTTCTGTTCGCGGATGACACATCAATTGTAATCCCATGTGAAAATAACGAATCCTATGAATACGAAATAAATCATACTCTATGCGATACAGTACAGTGGCTGGAAAGGAACAACCTCTCTATAAACATCAGTAAAACCAAACACATACAATTTCTGACTCGGAAAGGTAAACGCAAAAATTTAGACATAAACTACAAAGGCAATCCCGTTGATAACAGTAGCAACTTAAAATTTCTAGGCATATATTTGGATGAATTCTGTGACTTTAAATTACATGTAGAGCAAATTAGCACCAAAATAAATAGATTTATCTACCCTTTACGGAAGCTTCGTGAAACTGTATCGCTGGAAGCTGCTCTTGTAGCATATCATGGCTATGTAATGTCAATTCTCCGGTATGGCCTCGTTATATGGGGGAACTCCATAAATATGCCAAAAGCTTTCATTTTACACAAAAAATGCATTAGAGCCATATTTTCCTTGGGACCGCGCGAATCATGTAAGCCTATTTTAAAAAATCGTAAACTACTGACACTACCTTCCCTGTATATTTATGAAATAGCCATATTTGTATTAAATAATCAAAGGTATTTCAAGAAGAATTGTGAGGTAAAAACATATAATAATCACGTATCTAGACAAGGAAACTTATTATATGTACCTAAAACTCGTCTTACTCACACAACTCGCAGCCCCTACTTTATGTGCATTAAGATATTTAATAAGCTACCGAGAGACATAAAGGATCTTCCCATTCAATTGTTCAAAAAAAAACTATTTGCTTGGCTAAGTGAACTAAGTGTTTATAAAAGAATTTTTAAATATTAAAACTTATAATAAGTAATTTAAATTTTAGGAAGGATTACACTTTATTTTGTTGTACATTTTGAATATAAACAAAATTTAGTTATAATTATTGTTTGCATGCTTAATTAAGCCGAATTTGGAGATGTACCTATATTATGTTATACCATCTAATTTGTACCCATTTCTGCAAATAAACATTATCATTTATCATTTATCATTATCATTTATCATTTAAATAAGTAGTAATGTTTTTGTGTATTAAACCAAAAAGAATATTTTAAATTGTTCGTATTTTACTTACTACTTGATACGATACGGTACCGTTGAGAATGAGAACCAACTTCAAAATCGTAAATAAGTATATTCACAATTTTACCACGTTTGAGGTGGGGAAACAAACGAAAATCAACGAAGAATACGCTTGACTCGAAAATTTTCTCCATTTTTGAAAATAAAAGAAGTATCGCGTGCATTCCTGCAATAAAACACTGGCCAATAATCAGATGTTAAAAAAGTACAAAATTAGAACCCAAAAACTCGTCACGCTCTTAAACTATAATGACCGTGTCCAATTCTCGTTCAAAAATGACCTTTAATTCGATAACCATACGTTGCACCGATGCGTTCACTGCAGCTCGAGCTATCATTATGTCATAATTTAGCCCTTTTTAGAACTATCTCCCTTCTCTCTCACTCTTAGGGGAGTTTGAAGGTCGTCTTTGTTCGTGACTGAATTCGGACATTTTGGGATTCGAGTTTAGAAACAAAACGGATTATAGTTGTTTAGAAAGGTGTGGTGAATACGTCGTTTTGGTATAAGTCGTGGTTACGTCATGGGTTTGGTTAGGATGCGAGGCATTTTAATGTGTTGGGAGAACATTTATTTTACTTTTTACTGCATATAAATTGGTGTTATGGTTTCAAGGTCCTTCGCTGCATGGGATGAGATAAGAAAAAGACTTTTGCTTGCTGGACATAAAATGTACCCTTAATTTTATGTTTAATTTAATCTAATGTGTAATGTATGTTTCCTTGCGGGATCGGAATCGAAATGATGAGATACGCAAGAGAACCGAGGTTGTAAGTAGACATCTAGATATAGCTCAGACAGTTGCCAAACTTAAGTGGCAGTGGGCGGGGCACATAACTCGTAGAACCGATGGCCGTTGGGGCAGAAAGGTTCTTGCAAGACCGATCTTTGTGGAGAACTTTGGGGGAGGCCTTTGTCCAGCAGTGGACGTCTATCAGCTGATATGATGACGATGATGTTGATGAATGTGTAGATGCCAACCTTTAAAAAAACTTGGTTCTGACTCGCGATTAAGTACCTACAATGAGACATACAATATTTAAGAGACAATCATTTGTAAAATCATTTTACTAAAATGTCTACTAATTAAATATTGTACACCGCAGGTAATTCGCCTGTTTATCGGTTTTCTACCGGATAACCGGATACACTTTGTTGTGTGCACTAGGACTGCATGAATTAATTCCACCGTCTCCGTTCAGACAATACAGTACTCGGCGCGGACTTGGATTCCACCCTTATGTTGTCGATTATATACCACTGATTCGTACGAAACGCTTTGCGTCTACTTTCCTTATGAGGATCCTGCGCACCTGTTTCCTGAAAAATATAACTTTGATCACTTCAAGTCGAGAGTGAATAGGCATCTTCTAGCCAAGCGTGCTCCATCTTAGGCCTTATTGTCACTTAAAATCAGGTACAATCGAGGTTGAATGCATGGCTATTTTGAATTAAAAAAAAATTGTCATATTTAATGCGGGGATGATAACATCGTGTGACACATAAGTAACAAATATGTATAATATTATTTGTGCTTACATTGATAAAAAGATAGCGATAAGCACCGTTTGGTCTATCTGTATAATACATAATATTATAAGATAAAACTGAAATGTTATGAACAAAGTAAATTTTCAGAAAATCCTTAACTCACTTAGGACTACTTTGATCCACGGGGTAACATTGATCATTGATTTTCAAACATGACATGCGCTAATTGTAACGCGTATCTGAAGAATGTATGTTGAAGTTTACAATGAAATAAGCTTTGTATATTTGGGAAGCAATCTTAAATATAAAACAATATAAATAAATAAATAAATTTCGGACAACCTCACACAAATGGATCTAGTCCCAAATTAAGCTCAAGAAGGCTTGTGTTATGGGTACTAGACGACGATATACCTACATACTTATATAGATAAATATATACTGAAATACATAGAACAACCATGACCCAAGCACAAATATTCGAGTTCATCGCACAAATATTTGCCCCGGCCGGGATTCGAACCCGGGACCGCCGGCTCAGTAGGCAGGTGTCTACAAACCGAGCCAAACGCGTCGTCAAAATGTAATTAATTTAAACTAAAATACAGAAAAAGAAGTTATCCATAAACATATTCGATAACTGCTCATTAATAACAACCGGTTTTCAGTAAAATATTGATTATTTTTACAGCTGCGAACACAAAAATACCAATATTTGTAAAATATCTGAAATATGTTCATATCTACAGACATTTTATAATAGTATAGACGATAAAAAAGCGGTGTATGTAGTATACAGATCATAAGCCTATAATTTCAATGACAGACGTGGGTATCGTATGATTATCTCTTTGTGCTCTGACAAAGGGTTTTGGAAAATATCCCCAACGTAAGTTGGACAGGGATGCATGTTGGAATTCCCTTTGGGAATACACCTATCCTTTCTGCGTTACCACAGTTGGGTAAAAAATCGAATAACCTCCTTTGAGTGTCCAACTGGGCCAATGGTGGTCGAAGTTTTAAATTCCACATCTATAGCGCTATTTTAATGACATGAGGAGACCTAGTATTTCAAGAGCCCATAAAATTACGTACCTACACGTATAAGACAGTTATTTCTGTGCCTATAATATTAATTATAGGAGGAGCAATACAGCTATTGACACTCTGAGAGTTATGACACCTCACAGATGAGAACACTGGACCTGACAATAGCCTCCAGGAATCTAATATCTGTCCTCACGCCTCAACGCGTCCTTTATACATCTACCAACTTGGCTTCACCCGCGGCCAAACCTGGAACTAACAAGTCCCCATACAAACGCGACAATTCACGAAGAAGCTAGCGCCATTTTCAAGGTATCGATAATTTTGTTATTTGACTTCTTCCTGAGGCTCCTTGCCTTTGATTTTCCGAGCGGACGGCGGGAAACTTCCACTATTTTCGGACATTTCCGCTTCAATAATCCTGACAATTTCCACCCGAACAATACAAAAGCAAATTGAACTTCAGTTCAGCGACTTAGAGACGAAAATCAGATGAGGTTTTCGAGGCCCTTTATTGTAACAAATGATTTCTTTTGACACGAGTTATAAACAAAGTGTAAACACGTACAAAGATACAACTTTAGAGACTAGAATCGCATGCGGCACACTTTAATATCTCGAGCAGATACTGTGTGGACGGAAAAAATGTTCATGCGATAATAGATCGTATGCATTTCAGACCTTCAAAGGGATTCCCTGGAAGGTTTTTGCATCTGCCGTGGGTTCTCAGAAATACGGAACCATTTCTGGTAAATTCTGCACAATAAGTGTAAGTGTGCCCGAGCTTTGCTTTTGTTGAGTCACGTACTTAAGCACATTATCGATTATATTGGAGTTTTTGCGACAGAAATAACGACAAACGTACGATTGTTAATTTATTTGAGAACCACTACCTCCAGTCTTTTTTAGAGGTAAAGCTATTATTATTTCGGAACTTCCGTGTATAATGTAAGTCAAGCGTTTTGATTATTTCATTGTATTTGTCACGTATGACTTATAATAACTAGACTGCATAAAAACCCTTAGTAGCTTGGATATTTTTGAAAAATAGACTAGTTCCACCGCTTGTAATGTACCAAAAAATCAAATACGATTTTGATATATTTTTTTTTTACATTACAGGCGAATGGTCGCGATGACAAGCACTTTAAAACGCAATCTGAAACGGACTTCTAGCACAAGTGACACGCGACTCTGTCACGCGACAAAAAGTAGATACTCCTTTATAGGCAGCATAGTGCGACAAATACATGTGAAGTTTCGGGACAAATGAAGGTGTAGATATTGGACATGTACTTAGAATGTATGGGACATTAAGTCACTTGTATTTATGATCTAAGCTGATTTCCACTGTGTGTTGTTTGTTACGAGTGTCTCTCCGGTTCTTCTCAACATTCTTCCCGTCATTTACTTATTTTTCCCTTTGCTTTCCTGTTTCCCTTGTCGTAACAAGCGAATGAAGAGTCGTCGTAGTGAGTATCTTAGGGTCTTCGAGACTTCACGAAAGTAGACAGAGAAGAGT
Organism: Apotomis capreana; assembly: GCA_947623375.1. Taxonomy (NCBI): domain Eukaryota; kingdom Metazoa; phylum Arthropoda; class Insecta; order Lepidoptera; family Tortricidae; genus Apotomis; species Apotomis capreana. Next base: position 23,591,467 of record OX392514.1, on the reverse strand, counting down.
TTGTCGGCACGCCTTGCTGTATGTTCACTTTGAGATCTTAGAGTTCACTGAGGTGATTCTTCAAAACCTAATCATCTAAATTGACTTCCAATGCAGAAAAAAGGCAGTCTTAGGAAGGCACGGCACTGGCAAGAGGCATCGTATATTGACGTCGTAGAAATGCTGTATAGCCCTGCTCGCCTATCAACAATCTGCCAGCAGCGTAGAGGGAAGATGAAAGCCTTGAAAAGCTGATAATTTTCGGGAACACCGTGGGCAAACGAGCCCGGGGGCGATCCCCAATCAGATGGACCGATCAAGTGAAGACCCCTTCCTCAACCAAGTTTTGCTCAGTCATCAGAGATGTGATGAACAGGCACCGGTGGATACAGATCATAAAAACTAGGTGTAGAGCATCCACAACTACCGATAACTACGATCGTCAGTCATGAGGGAGCGACCTCAGAGAGAGAGAGAGAGAGAGAGAGAGAGAGAGAGAGAGAGAGAGAGAGATAGCCCAGCTCAATCCGACTCCCGAGGGACGGTACCTGGCCCATATGTTCTCTCTACAAAAAAGATGGTTAGTACGATGGCGTGATGGCTTCGCCTCTGAAACATACCTAAATCTCAAAAGAACATTATCTCCGCACCATTTTTTCTATTCATCTCGGCAACCAAGGACAAAAACCTGCTACCGGGATACCCCGAAACCTGATATGAAATAAAAAAAGTACCCACATGTTCCAGAACGAATAAACTTTAAACACTTAACCCATTTTTTGTCCACGGTACAAAACAAACGATAAATCTTCAGTTTTTTGCTGTCTCTACCAGCTAAACGTACTGCATATGGGTGTTATATATGATTATAACCTACATCCCAATTTGAATCTTATATCTTTTCGTTTACAGTTGAAAACTTACTGTTCATTTTTATTTTAACAACACAATTTTTACAAAATGTCCGGTCACCTTTGAAATTGGACCGTATAGTGTGAGTCGTAAAGTTGGGAGTGAATGGGGCGGCAAATGGATGGTGTACAGGCTATGTTTACAGCGAGGGACCGGTTGCCAAGTGCATTTGGTTTGCTCCTCTTAGCACCATTAGATTTGTCCCGTACTTTGGAGCAAAAGGTCATTTATACCTATATCATTATGTGGTCATAGTAAATTTACTTTCTGCCATTGCTCAAGGTAAAGTAGTTAATAACAAAGTCCCAATGAGAACGTCTTTATTGTAGTCTATCCTGCGAGATCTATTCTGATATTCTTAATACTAACAATGACATATTCTATCATATAGTTACATCCGCGCCAATGCCAACCTTACATTTCCTATTGAAAAATCACACGTTAATGTAACTCATCTACTGTAGATTTATATAAACTTTATTGCACATTATACAAATGTACAAATGGTGGAATTAATGCTATGAGGCATTCTCTACCAGTTAACTAAAAGGCCAAGCAGAGACATAGTTGGTGCAGGGTTGGTAAGTTGCTATTATCTAAGAATACTAGGTTTTATTAAATTTACAAAAGACTTGCTGTCTATATATTGAAGACATTTTACAATGAAAAAGTGTAAAACGGGTAATTTGGATCCTTTATCTTGTATGTTAGCAATATTAGCATCGATAACCTACACGGATGCACCGATTTTGATACACTGCTGGTAATCCGCGGACAAGGGATATTATTTGTTACCCAACAACGGTAAAATAAGAAATAGGTTTATGTTTTTTTCTTCTGTACGCTCAAAGTTGAAGGTGCCCTTCCCATTTTAATAAAAACTAGGAATAACCATAATTGGGTTGCAATCGGCGCCCACCTCCTTTGCAACTATGTAGTGGCACAGCCCGTGACCATCGCTCCAGAAACTGCGACCTTAACCAACTCGCTTACGGTCCGATGGCGCTTGCACCCAACCGTCTACTCCAGCCCAAGGTATTTTATCCATTATTACATTGATTTAGAGTTGGAAATTGTATTTTAAAGCCCAGTAGCACTGTGGGCATCATTAGACGGGATGTTTAGCAAGTGCAGGCCATAAACGAAAGGCACACCATGACCATCCGAGCTAAGGATTCAGGATGGATCTTTTGGAAGCGTTGGAAGGTTCATATTAACTTAAACGGGACGTAAAGGGGTTGGTTGGGCTGTGTGGGATGACTTTAGGGTGACTTCGCTAAGAGATTTTGAGTTTCTATCAGGTGATCCCTGCAATATAGAGGTTTATTTTATAAATTTTTGTATAGTTGGGTCATTGTCAGTTCAAAAAACAAAATTTGTCCCTTCGGTGGTCAAAAGTTAAGAGCTTGTATGAATCTAGGTTATGTTGCTATTACATCGGATTATAATAATAATAATAATATATTTTGTAATTTCTTTATTGTATTTTACTTTTTATATACAGATATTGTAAAAACCTAGCCTAAGAATTAAAATAAATAAAGGACATAATAATATAATAATAATAATAATCATTTATTCAATAGCTCACACAATTTTACAGGTTAGCAATTTGGTACCTCTTTTTAAGTATACTAAGATACCTGTGTTAAGAGGCACCGCTCTTCCACGGAATGTATTAATGAGCACAAAGTTTACAAATAAGAGTCTTAACAAGTGGCATTAACATTACATTTATAAAATAAAAAGAATTAAAAGTTACAAATTACAAATTAAAACTGACAATGAAATGAAATAAAGTGAAATATCTATCGCTCGTACGACTATACGACTAAGGACTTAAACTAAACAGAATGTAGATAATATATTTTATCGTTAATCTTAAAGTATTACAATATCTCACTCTTCAATAATGAATAAGAGTATTTTAATTCAGCGGTATGTAAGTATGTGTGTGTGTGTGTGTGTGTGTATAATAATGGGCGTGAGTGTGTTACTAGATACTGTGAATTTTGTAGATAATATTATGATAACAGTGTTTCTATCTCAGAGTAAGTTTTGTTTTTTAACCACGTATTCAACTTCTTTTTACACTCTTTGTGGTTCAAGGGGTAGATATTTAAATGTTTGTTGACTTTGTTATATAGGTTCGCAGATTGGGCCATATATTGTCTTTTTGCGAATATCGATTTTGTAGCTACAAAGGGGATAACATTAGGGATTCTTCTTCTGAGGGTATTACGATTGCACTTGTAACTAGTTGTTTTGTGTCTTCTTAAAACTGTATTTAACACATATAATTTTCTAACCGTTAGTAATTCACAAAATTCATAGAGGTCCTTAGTGGGAAATAAAATAGGCTTGTAGTACATTACCTTGAGTAGAGCGCGCTGGGCTCTTTCTAATTCAAGAAATTTAGTTTTGGTAGCTCCACCCCACACTGGAATGCAGTAAACAAGGACTGATTGGGCCAGGGACACGTAAATTTGATTTATTAGTTTATGACCAGCTACTTCCCTTAATTTTTTAAAAATATATATTAATTTTCTTATTCTAGACATAATAAGTTCCGAGTGAACATGTCAAGTTAGCCGCTGATCAATCATGATACCCAAATATTTCGTACTTTCTACTTTGTTAATGACTGGGCAGGAGCAATTTTGCGCATACAAGTTTACACATGTGTGAATTTTGATACAATAACTAGGATCGGGTTGCGAACTATTGTACTTGGTGAAACAGATGTAGTTTGTTTTGCTTGTATTATAGAAGAGGGAACGTTCTTTATTCTCACAGGCATTTAATCAGAAAATTAGGCCCTGGAATCCTTAATTTCGCAAATGTCCACCGGAGAGACGCGCACCTAAATCTGACAATGACCAAGTTATTACTTATTTTGTTTGTTTATGATTATGATTTATTCGTTTGAAGGTGTTCTTTTCGCATCTTTCCTTCGGGTGTCGTGTATTTGTAGTGTATTTTAGTTTGGTAGGCATGGATTTGTTTCACCTATAAAATTTCGAAGAATGCCTCATTTTATGGAATTTTGAACTTTGTCTCTGATCCATGGGTGCCCGACGTTTCATATAACTTCACTTAATCTATTTTGGTTTGATATACCATTGCTTTGTATAATGTAACGAATGGTATAATATTGTTTTAGATAATTTTCAAATGATCTAATGTAACAATTGATATAATGGTTTATAGGTATAATTACTTTTAGTATAATGTACAATTACTATATTTATTACTTGGTATAAAACGTATTTATCATAATGACTTACTTGATATAATTCGTCAATGATATAAACTACAGAAGATATAAGTTGATTTTACTATAACCAAAAAAGGTGGTTCGGACTAGATATTTTAGGCTGTCACCCCCTATATCACCTTAAGCAGGTCCGACCTGGCTTAGGTACGACGACGAGCGAAGCGAGGAGTGTTAGGTTGAACTGCGACCCTAACGAGCGTGCGAAGTGAGCGAGCCGCGCAGGTCCGACTTGGCTTATGATTCCTAACATTACCTATTACACCATAAGGCAGGTCCGACTTGGCTTAGGTTAGGTACGACGACGAGCGAAGCGAGGAGGAGTGTTAGGTTGAACTGCGACCCTAACGAGCGAGCGAGCCGCGCAGGTCCGACTTGGCTTACGATTCCTTAACATTACCTATTTCACCTTAAGGCAGTATTTATATGAAACTCTATTATTCTAATTAGTATGTATGTTAAACAAATTTATGTGATAAATATGTTATACAAAAGTATAATTATGCACATTGTCAATTATGTCATTTAGCCTATTATATCAATCGATAATTAGAGAAAAGAAAAATATAGGAAAAAACCATTATATGAAACGTTACATTACATGAAACCACTTTATATCAATCGATTGTATATCAAGTGTATGTTATTTTATGTGACATTATATGAAACATTACGTACCCCTGATCCATACATGTTACCATGATTTTGGAAAAAGTAGTCTATAAATAGAAGTGTTTAGTTTATGGTTAGGTCAGTTTGTATACCCGATCCCAAAAAGTTACCGATTTCAGAGTACTTTACTGGATGAAAAGATATATCAGTTTATATTGATATGCCTTAGTTCCTAAAATCATGACCCTTACACATACAAAATAGTTTTTTATATGTATTTATTTATAATAAGCAATTTTGTATAGGAGGTACATCTTATTGCTTCAGGCACGCCCTTTTACAGTTTTATATCAGGTATATTCAACTCCATGGTCACCCACACAATAACGCACATTATCTGAGGCATTTCTATAACGCTACAGTCATTTTCAATGCGACTGTCACTTTCCTCCCGTCCCTAGCGAAGCATTGCAAAAAAACATATGGGACACTTGACAGCCGGGTTTTTGCTGAGCACAATAGCGGACCCTTCGAATGCTGGCAGGTGACTACCATATCGTCAGAAGACAAATGTAGGAAGTGTATGGGTTCCATACATACTATACGTCCTTCTTCTATTGAGTTAAGTGACAACAGATAAAGACTTATAAGATAGGAGCGAAAAATGTTTGTAAGACCTTTTGATGTGAAATGTATTGACGCTCGTAAGAACGGAAAAGGTAAATGTTCGTTCGTGTTTTTGAATCTTATTCACTAGACATAGCGCACCTTTGGAATTATAGTGACCTAATTCAAAATCTGGGAGTTTTAGAATTAGGTCTCTTTAATTCTAAAATTTCTAAATATATAATTAAAAATGGAAGTGTCTAGGATTTTGAATTAGGTCACTATAATTCTAAAGGTGCGATAGGTTATTATCAGCCATACCGCAGTATTACGATGCTTAATTACGGTATCGACACCGGTTATTACAAATACAATTCGAATATTATTTATTGTACTTACATCAAAAACGGAATAAAGAAGCAAAAAATATGTGGGCGGTATTTAAAGCCACTTCTTCAAAGTTGGATCCCTTTGTTAGCCACAAATTATTGATAGCCGTAATGTAGGTACCTAATATTTGTCAGGAATAAGTTATTCATATCATAAAAAAGTGAAAGTTTAATAGAATGAACTTCTTCCTCGCCTGTTCCCGTTACGCGGGGTCGGCTTTCCTAATCTTGAGGCGCCAATAGCTTCGATGATAGGTGTCTTCTACAGCCAGGCCTAAATCCTTCATGTCTCTCTGGACATTCGTCATCCAGGTAGTTTGAGGCTTACCTCTCCCTCTTTTCTTCGTAGCCATGGAAAGGCACTTTCTCACTATATGGCTATCAGGTCTGCGCATGACGTGTCCAATCCACCTTAGCCACCTTAACTCTTTGACTTTGTCAGTGATTGGTGCCACTCTAAAACTACCCCGTATATGATTAGAATAGAATGAACGGTCCACTTAAACGAAAAATGTATGTGACAGATTTCACGATACTTCAGTTATATAGATGAGATATCAGGCAATTTATAAGGATATCATGAGAAGGCCAAACAGGAGATGAAAGTTTGTCCGGCCACATTTCATCCTTCTGCGCACGGAGATAAGCAAGTTATCCTAAATTCTGAAATCATTAACTTTGCAGGATTTTTAGAAAAATAATTTTCCCATCAGATAACAATAAAGCGTAATCATTTTTAGTGCCATGTCAATGTCCTCAAGTTGACCTAATAAAGACCAGCATATCAGACATAGATACGGAACAGTTAAGTATATGATAAATAAAGTCTAGATAACTCAGATTAGCCATTTTCGTAATCATGCTCCACGTGCATGTAGTGATTCTCAAGCACAAGTGACGGAAAAGGTCGAAGGCAAAAGACCCAGAGATCGAAGTCAGAGGAGATGGTTGGACCAGATCTTCGAACAGCTGGAGTTACGCATCAGCGCCACACTCTACCAGGCGACGAATCGGATCAGCTGGAGATAAACTACTGATCGAATAAGAAAAGGCGTTGCGATCCCTAGCAATGGGGGGACGATTTAGAAGAGAGATAACTCAGAATAGCTATTTCCTGCACACTATTGTATTGTTTGACAAGCAACACAAAAACACTCGTAGTTTAGGTAAAGTTTGAAATGATGCTTCGGATACCATTAAAAATGGGAAAATGTCATGTTCGTAAATGGGTGCGGTTTGATCAAACCAACAAGGGCCAAATGAAATATGCAGCAACTGCATACTAGTGTTAAATGAAGTAAACTTGAGCGGCTGAGGCTGGTCGTCGAAAACGTAGCCGAAGTTGTGGAGACCTTTGTCCATCTGTGGACGTCTTTCAGCTAATATGCCGATACTTTTCAGATAGTATGATTTTTCCCGGTCTCTTCCGTCAGGTAACTCCTTTTTAAATTTTTCTTTATGCTGTGATCTTTGTATCAATGGTTTAAATAAAATTGTGGTGTGTACCCACATAAGAAAAATGAGACATTACATGGTTCGTAAATTTATAATATGCCGATGATGATATTATTTTCTCACTGTATTATTTTTACAAACGAATAACGTGGCGAGTGAATGTTCCATCAATAGCTGCGCAAAAGTGGTTGCGTGATTCAGATAGAGGCTACACCAATGTCTTTATCATGCTCACTTCTAGACGTTGGATACTGGATTATTTTGGGGGCAAGCTACCGATAGGCTACCAATGGATACAAAACTAATCATTTATGGACATACATGTTACAACTTCCCACTGAGATTCTGAAAGCGATAAATTGTTACTACTTCACGCTGAAACGGCTGGACGGATTATATCTGATCTGAACGATACAATTCCGAACGATGGAATTGGGAATACATCCGAACTAAACACATACGCTACTTTTTATTCTTCTTATACACTGTATACGATTTCAACGCGAGCGAACCTACAGGCAGAATTTAGTTAACCATAAACAAATTGGAGTCTCTTTTATCTGGAAGTTTCGAATGATATTTTTCCGAGATAATGCCTACTTTGGCAATGTGCTCTATTTGCTCCATTTCTACTTGTTTATACGTTACTCATTTACCTATCTCATAATTTTGAAAGCAGCGATTCAGATGTTCAGACCAAGAGAAAATGTACATCTTATGAAATAGGCGTTACTTCCAGACAAACCTAAGGCATTCAAGAAATGAAGCAACTGGTTGGAAAATTCGATGCCTCAGCTAGTGGCTTCAATAGAACAATTAGAAGATCGCGCGTCCGGCCCGGAGAGCCGTGGAGTGGTTTCAATCTAAACATCTAAGATCATATTTTAAACAGAATCAATGTTGATCCTATTTCTGTGGTGATAGCTCATGTCTTATTTACTTCAGTGGCTTATACTTCAGTTGCAGACTTGTAATTTAGTGGATTGCGTAAAATTTTGGCTTCTAATTTGTATATCTAAGATGTTGTTTAATTCCTAGGAATAGGAAATCACGAAGGCAACGCGGGACCGGTTATAAGGAAATCCTAGGCAGGTCTTTGATCGGCCGAGGCCGTATTGTCGTTTTTGTTTGTATTGTTTACCATGCCAATTTTATTTACCTTACGTGAAATGAAGTCTAACACGATACACGTTTGCCTTTGCTTTAAAAATCAAGTTACACTTCCAAAAGGTTTACCGGATAAGTTCTTAGCCATCAAAGCTTACATAAAATCTTGATAAATTTTATTATTTCGAATCACGCGTATAAAACGAGGTTTTAAAGTTATCGGGCGAAAACGGCATTTGCGGAGTTTCGAAACCGTGACCCGGCGCAGGATTTTACGAGCCGCATAAACAACCTCCGATAAGCTGGCTTTAAGGGGCAATACCACTACTCATTTTTTCATACAAATCGAGATTATGTTCTCGACAATTAACTTCCAAAACTTTACCAATCGTAACGAAATTTTGGGAACTGATTGAGAAGGAAATTTCATGTGTTAGGTCGTTTCAATTTTTACGCTTATTGTTATATAATTTTGTGTATTAGGTGTCTGTTTTTGGCCCAGTACACACACTTTTACGATTGATTAAGTTTTGAAAGAGGAAACAGTAGAAATGAAACGTCGATTCGGACCTCATTTGAATGCGACGTCATAATTGCCAGATGAAATTTAAAGTAAACGGACAAAGTGGAAACACGAGCTGTGGTATTATGTGTTAAGGCCAAGTCACGCCAGATGTGTGTGCAGCACGCGTTGTATAGTATGAATCTTCATAAAAGATGGCACACTGCTTGTGTGACGTATGCGTAACCGTACTTTGTAACGCGTGTATTTACGATACACACTTACGCAGCGGGTGTTACATACTGTTTATGTATTAGCACCGGCCCACGGTTGCACTTGCTTTATACTCTATTTTATCAAAATAAAAAATCAAGTGAACGTGTCGTATCAGCATGTCAAATGGAAATAAGGTGGAGGATGAAGGTGATGGAGGAGAGACATGGAAGTTGCATCAATAATAAGAGGCCTTGCATATATTTCACACACCCAAATTGATTTAAAAGGGAATGGACAATTTATTTATCCATTCTTTCTGAGTCCCATAATCATGAAATTCAATCAGATATATAAATAAAACTAATACTTACCCTATACAATTTTTAAAAACAAATATAACTAGTAATTCCTGTTGTGAGGAGCGTGGACTGTACTAGAAACTGAATTTAAACTGGACTTGGAGGTCTTCGATAGTAAAGGGGAAGTTCCCGTGAATAAAATAATAACACTTGAAGATAATTCACATAATGCTGTGTTGCTTGATCGGAGGCCGCTGAGAGAATGAATCTATTAATCGAGCGGCCATATTAGAATGATCGCTGGATTAAACTTATTGATGGCCAATGGGTAAGAAGGGCGTGTCTCAATTCTTACGTGTGATATGATTAGGTGGGTTAATGTAACCTAAACAGCATTATCTCTTTATTTCGATAAATACACATGGATATTACATAAGGTACATAGGTAGAACATATTTTGATTAAAAAGTTATCATACAAGATTCTTATTGGAAATCCTATTGTTTATAATATTAAACCTATTCGATGAAGCTTTCTATGTGTTTCATTATATATTTATTCAGGTGGTTTTACATAGTAATTAACCAAAGCTTCATTTCTTATCCTAACACAATAAATGGAGAGAAATTAACTTTATATAATAAGTAAAAATAAACGAAAAGAAATATGACTGTGTATATAATATTTTCTTATTCTAAGCTGATTACTTACATGCTATATATTATCGAGCTAACTTATAACTATTACATGAGATCCTAACCTACATGCGACAGTCCCCCCTTCGTACGAAAGTACAATATTTATGTGGAGCAAATGTAGATGAGTCGGTTCGTAGGTCGTCGGATTATGCCTGAGTTAGTTTGGACGTCGGCCACCCTTACATGGCCATCAGGGCCGGGAAAGGTTTTTGCTATAATGCCTCTAGGCCACGTCCCTCTCGGCATAGTATTGTCAGCTACTATCACGACGTCTCCTATAGCAGGATTCTTGAATTTGCTGTAAGTACTGGCTCGCGGACATAGCAGCGGTCGATACTCGGCGATCCATTTTTTCCAGAATATGTCGGCTAGAGCTTGGGCGGTCTTCCATGACTTTAGGGACGTATCGTCCTTGAAGGTGCCCCATGGGCTACTAGCGTTGGATCTCAGCAATAAAAAATGGTTCGGGGTGAGGGAAGGTTCGCTCATATCGGTATTGATTGGAGTGAGAGGGCGCGAATTGACTATGTTTTCGGCCTCTAATATGAGCGTATGTAGGACCTCTTCGTGTGGGGCCTTCTCTCTGAGTGTGATTTTCAGAGCGGCTTTGATGGCGCCTACCATTCTTTCCCACGAACCTCCCGCGGCGGGATTACCGGGCGGAATTTTCTTCCATGTAATTTCTCGGATGGCGGGATGATCTTGTATGGATTCGGGTAGCGTTTTCTTCGCTTCTTTGATTTCTCGTTCCGAGCCCACAAAATTAGTTCCGTTGTCCGAGTAGATGATTGTTGGGACTCCGCGACGTGCTATCATGCGTCTGAGGGCTAGTATAGTGGAGCTCGCCGAGAGTGATGCGGCTAACTCGAGATGGACGGCTCTGGTCGTAAGGCAAGTAAAGAGCACGCCCCATCTTTTCTCTCTTCTACGCCCGATAGTAATCTGCATCGGCCCGAACAAATCTATGGCGGTAGCGGTAAACGGAGGCTGATATGCGAGTAGTCTTTCTACAGGTAGGTCGCCTACAGGGGCCTTGAGGGTGGCTCCTTTATAGGTCCGACACCATTGACATTTATTGCATATATATCTCATAGTCCCTCGTAGACCGACTATAAAATACCGCTGTTTAATCTCGTTCATCACGGTCATGTGATTGCCATGATTGTACTTTTCATGGTAATGTTGTATGAGTAGTTTCGTGAAGCTTTCTTTAGCGTGTAAAATTGGGATATCCACTTTGCCTCGGTCTACTCTCGAGTCGAGTACCATGACGTCCGCCTTGTTCATTTTCACTGCTATCTTATGGATAGGCGATCGTCGCGGCAGTGGATTATCGTTTCTTGACAATTTTACTTCCTCTTCGAAACTTGCGTATTGACTACGCTTGATTAGGAGTAATTCCGCAATCTTTACATGTCCATTATTCATCTCTATTTCGGGTTTTCTCAATAGCAATCGGGTTTTAAATACTTCAGCCGCAACTATAACGCAAGCAGTAGCCCTAACTAATCGAGTGAAACTCGAAAATCGTTCTATCGGAGGTAAATAATCGAATTTATCGCATGTACGGATTGATAACGTAATCGCGTTATTACGTTCTTCGCCTGTGGGCGGTGCGGGTGAAGGCGACGGTTTTTCGCGCGGCCAGTCCGATTTATCTTTCGTAATGAATTCGGGTCCGAAAAACCAGCGGTGGGTGTTATCGAAATTCGCGGGCGCGCCCTTTGTAGCGTCGTCGGCTACGTTTAGCGCGCTGGGCACCCATCGCCAGTCCGCTGGCGAAGTGCTACTTTCGATTTCAGCTAATCGGTGAGCCACGAAGCTCTTAAATGTGCGCGGATCTGCTTTTATCCATGCTAGCACTGTTCGCGAGTCGGACCAAAAATACCTATTCTCAATTACGTAATCGGATTCTGCGACGACAGATTCCGCTAATCGAGTGCCTAACACACAGCTCTGAAGCTCTAATCTCGGAATAGACACTACTTTAAGCGGCGCTGCTCGGGCCTTGGATGCGATTAAAGTCGATTTAATTGACCCTGACTCGTCCCTGCCCACAAAATACACGGCCGTAGCGTATACCTTCTCGCTGGCGTCACAAAATATGTGGATATTGCCCTTACGGTCGCGTGCGGGAACGTGTCGAGGGATCTCGAGATTGCGTAACTTCTGTAAGTTATCTATAAACGACATCCATGGCGCTTTACAGCTATCCTTTATCTGATCGTCCCATCCGATACCGGTACGCCATACCTCTTGCATTACCGTTTTACCTAACACGGAAATGGGGCTTGCGTAGCCGATTGGGTCATATACAGACATAGCGCTACTAGTGACCTGCCGCTTAGTCGGCAAAGTCGAACCGTTGAGAACTTCTTTCGGGGTGTTTCTCAAATTTACGTTAAAGCCTAACGTATCTCGCCTATGGTTCCATATAAGCCCTAACGTACGTTCGGTATCGGATTTACCTATCACCGTACTATCCTCTGTTTTTGGCTGTACGTCGCTTATGACGTTTGGGTTGTTAGAGGCGAAGCTTCGCAATTCGAACGAAGCTTGCATGTTCAAGTGGTACAGGTCGTTAACTATTTGTTTAACCTCATTTTCGTCCTGATCTAAGGCTACCAACATGTCGTCCATGTACGTGTTTCTGATAGTTATATCGGCGGCGATAGGATAAACGTTTTTTTGTTCTAACGCGTTTTTGTTTTTGACGTATAAGGCTGTGGTTGGACTCGCAGCGGATCCGAATATCAACCGTTTCATACGATATTCTTGTGGATCTTCTGTCCTGCTCTCTCCCCTCCACAAAAAACGTAAACTATTCCTGTCCTGCTCTAACACTCCTACTTGTAAAAACATTTCCTTTACATCGGCAATAATCGCGGTTTTGCCCTCGCGAAATCGAAGTAGAACTCCGAACAATGACTTTAACAGGTCGGGCCCTGTTAATAATGATTGATTAAGGCTAGTATTATAGGCTGTAGCCTTTGCGTCAAATACTAGACGTAATTTTAATTTTTGCGCGTGTCTAGTTGCGAAATGCGGCAAATACCACGTACGCGGCGCTTCTGGCGGGGGACGAGAGTTAACTATTTCCGCATAACCTTTATTAATCCAATTTTCAATTTGTGCGGTATATTCTGCCTTAAAACTTTCGTCTCCGTCCAGTTTGCGTTCTAAGCTATATAGCCTGCGTAGCGCTTGTGCGCGGTTGTTGGGCAAAACCTCGTTATCGGATCGCCACAACAATCCCGTTTCGTACCTATTTTCTCCCGGGATTTTTCTACACGTAGATTCTAATATGTCTAAAGCACGTTGGTCCGGGTCCGCCCGGGGCAATTTTTTCTCTACCCCTAACGACTCGATACTGAAGTGCTGTTTCATACAGCTTAAAATTTCGTCTTCGGTAGTGGCCGGACGGACGTGATTTATACGAGCTACTTTATTCCCCGGTCTATCTTGGGACCCAAAAAGGATCCAACCTAGGTTGGTATAGCCCGCAGCTATTGATGAGGTGGGGCCCGTAAGGAGTTGTCGCGACACAATTAAACCCCAATTATCTTGCCCAATTAAAATTGTGGGCGTCCCGCGCTCATATACTAATTGGTCCGTTATATCTTTTAAATGGTCGCATTTTTCAACTAACTCGCGAGAAACCTCTTGCGAAGGCAGATTTAATTTATCGATTGTGTACGCCGAAATTTTTTCTAGATTTCTTGTACATAAACCGCGAATCGATAAATTTATTCTACAGGACTCATGGTCTGTTATCTGACCTCCAATGCCTTGGATCGCGAGAGGTTTGCCCGAACCCCTGGGAGCTACCTTATCGGCCGTGCCTCGTTCTATTAGAGTCATGGTCGAGCCTGAGTCTAGGAACGCTAGTGCTTCGGCACTACCTAACGGGCCTGAAATTTCGACGGGGACCACCATAAGATACGTATTAGCGCGCTGAATTTGATTAATACTGCTAACACTTGCGCGGACAGATTGCGCTTCACTCGTAAGCCCGTGAAGCAACTTATGGTGACCCGCTTCGCATTCGTTTTTACCGCATGCGATGTATTTGCACTTAATAGGGCGCCTATGATTAGGTTCTAAACACCTATAGCACAGCTTAAGGCTTCGGGCCGATTCCCACCGATCCGAAATAGACTTTTTTATAAAATCCGGGCAAACGGCTAATTTGTGATTCCCCTTGCAAAGTACGCAATCTTTTTTATTATTGCTAAAATTATTCTGCGACTGCGGAGGCGGTCGAGATTGCGTGGGTTTCACCGTTTGCGCGGGCTTTTTTTTATGCGTTTGCGGGCGCGAATTTACGGTAGCTACGGTAGCGGCGCGGTTCGATTCCCGGTATGAGTCGTCGTCCGAATCAGAGTCGCTTGCGTAGTCTCGATAGCTACTTTGGTATGGCCGTCCGCGGCTCGCACCACCGTGCATTCGTTGTTGTGGCTGCCTCGACTCGGCATGGTTCATATTAACCACATGAACGTTTGCACGGGACTTTGAATGTCTGTGGTGTGATCGCTTCGTGGCCATACTGACGTCATTTAAAAAGTTAGCCATCGCGACTAATTCGGGCGTCCCCTGATTGGCCTGTTTATACTTTGCCCATTCATACCTAATTATTACGTTCAATTTATCAGTTATTTTACTCACTAACTCGGGCGCGTGTAAATACTGATCTTGGCGCAATGCCTTAATGGTAGCTACCGTATTTGCTACATGGCCGGCAAAAGTAACGATATTACTGCTATCTTCGGCTAACCTGGGCATGCGCTTAACGTTATGGATCTCGGTCAAAACTATTTCTTCGGGATCCCCGAAATGCCTTTCTAAAGACTCCATGATTTCGTAAGGATCGGTTACAGTATACATAATGGCCTTGACCGCTATTCGCGCTTCGCCGCGTAAGGCGCGCCTAATTCTACCTACGTTATTTACGTTACTGAAATGAGGTGCGCTGTCCTCAAATTCGGCCCTAAACGCTATCCATTCCGAGATATTTCCATCGAAATGCGGCAATTCCGGAATTTACCTATGAATTGGAGGGCCCTGCAATGCCCGATCGGCGTGTCGTACTTGTCCTAATTCTACCCTATTGCCGTTATATGCCGGGTTCAAACTTCTGTTTTCTACAACGGGTGGTCGATTATCGTAGTGAGATGCTACCCAACCCGAGACTCTCTCAGCGGCCTGACCCACCGCGGACGCACTGTCGGATTGCGCTTCAATACGCGCAACCTCCAGTCTAATATTTGCTTCCGCGGCTGCCTTCTGAGCTAGTTCGAGTTCGGCTTTACGCACCTGCAATTCGGCCATTAAAACAGAGATTTGACTACTACTTTCCCTATTGGCGTTAACTAACGTATTGTCCGAATTCCTATCACCGGGCCTGTCTATATCTCCCCTACCGACTTCTAACGCGTGGTCGCGGGCGGAATGGGGCACAGGGGCCGGGTTCGGGGGTGAATTGGCTACGCTCGATCGCGGGGCGGGGGCCGAGGGGGGATCGCTCGCGGGCGTCATTGTGTTCGCGTTTTTATTGCTACTGCTTGCGTTATTAGATGGGCCAGTCCCGTAGCTCCAAGTATTTGTAGGATTAGTGGACGTCTCGCCTGACTCCGGAGTCTGGTCTCGTGATTTTTGAGAACGCGTAACTCTCTTTTCCGGAAGAGACATCGCACGGGGGGACTGTCGCTTAACCTAACACACACACTGAATTTAACACAATAACAAAAAACACTGAATTTACCTAATACCTAACACCTATTCATTAGCGAGGCTAAGTGCGACACTAATGAGCCCTAATATCCCTACGGCGTAAATCCCTCGTTGCACAGATCCGTTACGGTTTGTTCACACCGCTAGGTTACCCCCGTACGGAAGCTGTGTTATGCGTCACACGTGAACGCTTTAGAAGCGGTACAAGGAGAACTTAATCAATCCGAGACCGATTGATGCGGAAGCAAGGGGAAATTAATCAACCCGAGATCCGATTGATGGCAGAACAAGGGGAACTTAATCAACCCGAGTTCTGTGATGCACGTCGTGGTGCGGACTATTGTCCGATTGATGGCAGAACGTGGGTTCTGTGATGCACGACGTGATGTGGATACGAGGGGAAAATTAATTCTACCCAAGATCCGATTGACGCCAGAGCAAGGGGAAGCTTAATTCAACCCTGTTTGTGATGCCCGGCGCAGGGACGTAGGGTTTAATCCGCTACACGTCCCCGTGATGATTCTCTTGCGCGCCTCCTGTCACTGGAACTTGAAGATTCGGTGCTCGAAGGTCCAATTCCTTCCTTCGATGATCACTGATTCTTGATATCCGGCTTTCGAAGTACCAATTGTGAGGAGCGTGGACTGTACTAGAAACTGAATTTAAACTGGACTTGGAGGTCTTCGATAGTAAAGGGGAAGTTCCCGTGAATAAAATAATAACACTTGAAGATAATTCACATAATGCTGTGTTGCTTGATCGGAGGCCGCTGAGAGAATGAATCTATTAATCGAGCGGCCATATTAGAATGATCGCTGGATTAAACTTATTGATGGCCAATGGGTAAGAAGGGCGTGTCTCAATTCTTACGTGTGATATGATTAGGTGGGTTAATGTAACCTAAACAGCATTATCTCTTTATTTCGATAAATACACATGGATATTACATAAGGTACATAGGTAGAACATATTTTGATTAAAAAGTTATCATACAAGATTCTTATTGGAAATCCTATTGTTTATAATATTAAACCTATTCGATGAAGCTTTCTATGTGTTTCATTATATATTTATTCAGGTGGTTTTACATAGTAATTAACCAAAGCTTCATTTCTTATCCTAACACAATAAATGGAGAGAAATTAACTTTATATAATAAGTAAAAATAAACGAAAAGAAATATGACTGTGTATATAATATTTTCTTATTCTAAGCTGATTACTTACATGCTATATATTATCGAGCTAACTTATAACTATTACATGAGATCCTAACCTACATGCGACACCTGTTGATAGAAGGAGAAATACAATGCAAGACATTACAATTAGAGGTAAACAACATGCGGTCTTATCGCTAAAGAGCGAAGATATATACCTATTAGTTTATTATACCCGTCTATTTACCAAGCTCACTGTAATAAAACTTGCTTTTAGCATGTTCCTTGAATGGCCGATAAATCACTCAAATGGCGTCGTTTCAATGTCAATCGAATTAGGCCTCAGACCAAATCTCACGTGACAGAGTCATTCCCATATCAATAGATGCGGGCGATATGGTAATTTGCTCCAATTTCGGGGTTCATGCACTCGTTCTGACCTTCGGCGGAACCGCTGCAAAGTGCACTAATTTAATACTCTGTGTGAAAGGCACACCACAGCAGCAAACAGCTAGTACAGTGCTAGGAAAAACGACACAGTAATGACGGAAAAGTCGAATACTTATCGGGTAGAGAGTTGTTATGTGGTAGCTAATAATTGAAGAGTCAGTGCATTGAGACAGTTCTTCCATCATGGCATGAAACAAAAGCAAACCGTCGACTTTTCATAATAAATTAATAATCATTAAAATCACCCTACTTCCTAATAAGTTTTTAACTGAAGACGGGATTCACTTCGCTTGCCCTACAAATTGTTGATCTTTATAACAACCACGCTAGCGCAATTTGTTGCAAATTCGGTTTTAGTCGTGCCCGACCCCGACTCATGTATTTGATGGAACAAAATAATTATTTTGTTACTTAGCCACATCAGCGCCCGTTTTACTCCCATGGTATAACTCGGTACACCAAAAGCAAACGTATCATTCATCGAGCGACACAAAATCGCGTGTCACAGTAAAGTTCTACTAGCGAGAGCCAAGATTCGCTTTAGTTTTTAGTAGCTATTTCTGACCATCTTACCTGTGTGCATGCACATTAGTAGCACTTTACTGTGACATGCGATTTTGTGGCGATTATTGGTCGTTTTTCCCAAACATGGCAAGTCTGTTGTATTCTGTAGCGTGGTCACTTGCGCGGAACCGGCACAAAGCCCCATTAGCATGCGCTGTGCACAATGTGAGTTGTGAGGAAAACTGCCCGAAATAGCCCATGGCAACAGCCAGCCATTGTTATTGTAATCTGTACGTAACTTTCATACCTAACATGTAAAAACATACATAAATGAGCCTGCTGGCTTATCGACCGCGGACGGAAAGAGGCCCGACGGCTGCACCCTGGTGCCGTGGTAGAGTCCCTTGCCTTGTGATAGAGCTATCTATCAGCCACACGTCCACTGCTGAACATAGGCCTCCCCCGTGACTCGCCACCACCAGACCGCACCCATTTATTCCCCGCTACCCACGGCTGCCATCTCTAAATTCGCCACACCCGGACAAAGAAAACCGAACATTTGGCGTAAATCGCATTTTTCCCCCGGGTGTGCCCGAAAATAATATTATTTAAAAAAAAGCACTTTATCGCTTCATTCACATAAATATTAGTGTCCGGGTTTTCCTCAGACACTTGGAAATATAATGTGAATATAAAATGAATATAGGATGGCAGCACTACTTGTGATGCCACATGCATGGATACGCTGGCTCCATCCCATGTCATGTCCCCCGCTCCACTCGAAGGCCCGGGCCTGCCGCTGAGGACACCCAAACCATAGTGCCGTAAATACGAGTCTTTTAAAATAAATTACGTATTTGCGGCTTTTCCGGGCGAAAACTTTGGGCCGACACCAAAAAACTAGTTAAGGTTAAGAAAGTGTCGGACAAACTCGTCGGCGCCTCTGGCGACCAGCCCATCTAGCACGATTAGGCTTCGCGACTCGCGTGACATAGCATCGCCCGTCACTCTCTCACAGTACTGCAAAGAAAAAGATAGGTTATATTCTTCGAGCGAGAAAGTCACTTGTCACAGTTGGGCTCGAGGTGCAGAGAGCGGGGTCATACTTTGCACAGCGAGTGAGATTGTGCATTCAAAGAGGGACGAGGCCAGTGTTTTATACGGACAATGCTGTTCCAGTATACATACCCAAATTTTTAAATTAATTTTCTTTTTGTTTTATTAGTAATAAGTTTTACTTAGTTTTAATTGATTGTATACCTACAAACGAAGACACAGTTAACTATACACCCGTAGACCTTAACACGTTGCAAATAAGGTTAACATCCGTTTATAAATGTACAGTTAACAGTATATAATAGTACCTACATATTCTGTAAATCCATGAGGTAATCTCAGTGAATTATTTCACTCTTTCAATTATTATATCATGTCGGTTTGTCATTAAGCGGACACTGCGCAAACTCTTCCAGGAATACTGCTGCTTCAATATTTTCAAATTAATTAATTCACATTCAGAAAGTAAACCTTTTAAATATGAAAAACCCTGCCAAACCGCATCCAGGGAACAGCTCACAAAACCATGAACTGACCTACAACCAAAACGTCACTAAATAAAGTCCAAGTCGCGAGTGTGCACATGTTTTACTTATTATCACGGGATAAAGTACACAATTGTATGTATAATTATGACCAGTTTAACCCGGTGAAGTTAATTTTGCACGAATTCTGGATGAAACTTCGAAAGATTAGGCGTAAACATAACTCGACCGTCATACACCGGTCATAGGCACTTATTACCTTTTCAGTGTTGGGGCGATTGTGGTCACCCTTTTGTCCCGTCCATAAATAAACTCCCGAAACCCTTTAAATAAACCCCATTTTACTGTATAATTTGCTCTCCGGTTCTATTTGATTAGGCTGTATTGGGAATTAAGCGATTTTGGTGCAAACTGAACTTCAAAATGGATGGACGTTCGCTGTGAAATTGAACTTATTTGCCTAACTGTATTCTTTAGATTTATGTTTCTTAAATACTTAGGTGAGTTATTTTCACAAATGTAATTCTAGCTCGGAGTATAAAAAGAAAAAAAAACTTGATGGAAACAATCTCCTAAATTAAATAGACATAATTTTTGTAACTAATTCGAAGATACATATTTTGTTAAATTTAGATATCAGGTGAGTATTCCGAGTCAGACTTAAGATCGGCTTTAAATCAATTAAGTTGATTTATGTTTTCATTATAACCGATTTTCGGTTAATATATTTTCTCGAAAAGTATAATTTGGGAGGTCAAATAATCTACTTACAAACATCGAAAAACTACTTGAACATCCTTACTAAATACGTGAACGAAAACACAATTTTCGTAAATAAAGATTGAAAATGAAGTTGACACAGGCCGAACGTATCTTTTTAGGTATCATAAAGTATTCGCTTATCGGGCGGACGGACCCCTCGTGACCAGGGGTCCGGTAAGCTGCTTACGACACCTGATCTGGGGTACGGAACCCGCTTTATGCGCAACATAAAGACTAAGGTTTGTAAGGTTTTATGTAACTGAATTAAAGGTATAGTCTATCGAATGTTTGTCCTGCGAGGCAGTAACACTTGTAGAAGTAATGGCAGTACTCAAATAGTAATAGGTAAAGTGCGTACTTTGAAAATAGGCTGAAACGACATCAAGGCAACCATCAACAACGGCCAGTGTCGCTTGTCAGGTTTTGCGGTCGGATATGCCGATCGCGTATAGTTCTTTTCGGTCACCAACGACGGTGCTTCGTATACTAAAGACTACAAACCGTCTGTATAATAGACTGAAAACTGTCTGGTAAAAGGAAAAGGGGACGTCCAGAACAACTTTGCGTCGCTCAGTAGAGCAGGAGATGGGCGTCTTGGGAATAATGTAGGAGGAGGTGGAACAGACTACCCAAGAATGGTGCAAATGGAAGAATTTGATTCTCCCTACACCCCAGCAGAGGGAAATAATAAAGAAGAAGTAACAAAAACTGAAACAAAGACATTAGTTGCTAGTTGCTAGAGCCCTTAAGTAGCAGACATATAATTGTCATTAAGCACCAGGAAATTTTTACAATTGCTTATTTGAGCTATTTATTCTTCTTAATCTGACTACTATTTTAACATTAAGCCTTGATGCATTTTGGGTACTCGTAGGTTATACCAAATAACTTTTATGCACTAGATAAAAACATGGAACGCACATATTCGTATTTTTGTAAAGTGGTTTGATTATTATCCCTGTTAAGAACGAGATAACAAGAAACATGTTTTATTACTACTATAAATATTGTAAAAAGCGCTTAAAAGCAGCCAATACCTAAAATAAACGTTGGCAATTTAAAAGGGTTTTTATTGAGTGCCAGACAGCTGTAGGTACTCGTGCACTGCGTCTTGTAAATATTTTTAAGTAAAAAATACTTTTACTAAATAATATAGACAGTCCGTTTTCCGATACACGATAAGTAAAAAACTACAAACAAAAACAAATCTATAACATATTTACGCAATTCACTTTGTATTCTCAAGAGTATCTAGTTCCTTTCATAAAAGTAAATATGTAAATAGAAATCAATAGTTGATATGACAACTGACAAGTAATCATTTCAGATTTTCTTTTAGCGTTAATCTTTTCCATCAATGATTCGATAAACAAAACAAGACGTGAGTCAGACATAATTTGGAGTGATGATCGTTGGAAGAATAAGGTACTAAAGAAGTTCTCATTTATCTGATCACTTTTTTGATATCCTAATTCAACGATGAGAGTTAGAACAAACTAAATAAGCTCAGTATAGCAATAACCCATCGTGGCGCCAACACATTTATGGACTTTTACTTATCTCGAAAGTGTCCTTTGTCTACTGATGTTTTTTTGTTGTCACCAAAACAATACAATTTAGCAGCATGGGTCGTAAGCGAAGCGGCGCCGCGCCGTCGCCGCGCAATATGTTATTATATTGTGTACCTACGTGGCTCACAAAAGCATATCGTGTTTGGTTAACTGTTATGGTTAGGTTAGCTAACACAACTACATATTTCATATCTCCTACCTTACATTATAAAGGGAACTATATCGTCATATTCAAGTAGGTATACTGGATCTAAAAATTGTGTTAGGTGTCGGTGACAGTCAGACTCTCCGTATAAATATACAGAAGTAAAAGGTCCGCAACCGTTGTACTTATTTTATTACCGCAGTTGGGTAAAAAATATCCTATAACCCTTTTTGGATGTCCAGCTGTCCCTGTACGAAAATTGGTTAAAATCCGTCCAGCCGTCTCGGCATGATGAGCGAATAAAGAATGTTTTACCAACAGATGGCCCCGTACGGCTGTAATTCCTCTCCACGGAAAACTGAATTATAATACAATTTTAGAACACATTTTTTTAACATCATTTTCGCACTTTATTATTACACAACGGGACTTAATCGCTCGAGAGAATCCTAGCGATTACAAGAAGCTCCAGTAAATGGGGCATTGTCAGTCATTGTCAGAAAAAACAAAATGTGTCCCTTCGGTGGTCAAAAGTTAAGAGCTTGTGAATCTAGGTTATGTTGCTATTACATCGGATTATAGAAGAGGGAACGTTATTTATTCTCACAGGTATTTAATGATAAAATTAGGCACTGGAATCCTTAATTCCGCAAATGCCCACCGGAAAAACGCGCACCTAAATCTGACAATGACCCAAATGGCAAGAAGGACGCCCCAAAATAATTTTAGTGAGTACCCGGTGGTGTATCATCAACTCACGAGGCACATCAGCTGACAAGGAGAGGGCCTAACAAGTTTTCGGCCTGAAAAGAAAAAAAATTAAGCCGTAGATTTGTCAAATGATTGTACTATTCCCTGTTCAGTGAACCATTACCTAGTTCGCCTTTTCATGCACATAATAAAGCGTCATTTACTTCCCACAAAAACTACACAATAAAACACTAACTTCTCAAACTTTCGTATCGTCCCCAAGATTTAGCCGCGATTGCCGTTATTACCGCTGAGAACCCCTAATTTATTCCAAACAACTTTGGAAGTTTCATGGAAGCCAGAATTACGGCTCCACCCGAAGGTTCCTTTGTCCGGTGACGTAAGCGGGCCGTAAGTCAGGATGTGCCCCTGTATTCTAATAATAGAATACAATGGCTGATGTAATAAAATGGCCAACTTAAACAAAAGTATACGATTGTAGGTCGAAAATTAAGTTTTGGTGTAAAGCGGAAGAGGTAGCGGGGTACTATTTCTGTACATATTAAATGGTTGTTCCTTTAACTGGTTTTGTATTTTACGTCCTATTCATGATACGTATTGCCATTATCCTGGTATACCCGAGCCTAATGCCGAGAATAGGTATGGTATAACTCATAGGTACTTTTTAATTAAATTTAATTTTGTTTAAAGGATATATTTGCCCTGCTAAAGGAAACTTTAAGACCATCAAATGTGCACTTTTATGTTGTGCATAACATTAAAGCATTAGTCTGATTTTTCCACGATAAAAAATACTCACAGACTTTCTATCTGTGTGTCTCTGTACTTAAAAAAAACTTAGCTACTCTACCCATCTAAAAAATGAATTTATCATCAAATCAGCCTAAGTTAATTAGTTTCTGCTGTTTGGGCAAACTCGGACATAGGATATGAAAACCGCTACTGTCTGAAGCATTTAAAGGTTGGGCGTGGAAAAGAAACACCCAAATGCCTTCAAAAATTTATTATAAAAAAAAACGAGCAAGGGGTCGTGGTCGAAAGTAAAAAAATAGGCCTGTCTGGTTCGCTGACGCAGGTGGGTACTCCCCTGACGAGTGCGCGGTGGTGGTGCAGGTCCTGAGTGGAGTGGCCGGGAGCGACCCGGGGGACCGTCGGGGACAGCTGGTGCTTGAGCTTGCAGTGGAGGGACTCTCTGGTGCCGCGGCTACTCTGTGGCCGGCCGGTATCACAGGCTGGGCCACATCCGCCGGGAATTAACCGTAATCTTGCACCCTGGAATGCACATCATCCGTTCTTTAGGACCACGTAATCTAGGACCGCTCCTTATGAACCCCAACTATGTCGCTAGGCAATAAACAAGGGAGCAACGGAAAGTAGCTGGTGGGTGTTCATAATCAGAACGGAGTTACAGTTGGTGCGATGATAGAAAAGTGCAAAAAGACAGAGCGTCAACATTAGGAAATTAAATAGGATATAAAATTACATTAATTTACTTGCAAAATAGCATCAAGCTAAGCACTATAATACGGGAGTGAACAAAATATGGTTACAAATCTGTTTGGGCCAAATGTATGGGCAGCCATTTTATAACGGTACTTTAACCGATACGGCGCAGCGTTCTTCATGCGATAACTCGGTGAATACTTTTAAATACGTGATGCTAAGCGTGAAGGAAGGCAAAATTAACACAAAGAAAACATTATGACAAAATAAAACTAGCAATTCTTAAATCTAAGTAACGATCGACACTTACCCTTTATTAGGGGAGCAAGACGGTACGTAAGCACGTTCGATGCGCACTTGTTAGGTACTTTACCACATAAACCTTTCTAAATTTAAAATATGATTATTATTTTAAAAACTTAAATTTCGCCAGCGCGTGAGACGACACGGCCCAGGGCCTGTGAACGCAGCCGGCAGGTGAAATACGTGCGACCGACGAGACGGTCTGAGCGAGAGTGAGGCGCGGTGGGGCGCGCCCGCGCATATGAATATTCTAAGCGAAGCAAAACTGCTGACGCGGTTGCTGCGCCGCAAGTACAGTTGCGCGCAGTAAAGTGTATACAATAATCGTTTTAATGTTGTTACTTGCATAGTAAATTATTAAAATCTAATTATTTTATTTATAATAATACTAACATTAACCTTACTATTAAGTTAATATTTTATTTGATACTTTAATTTATTTTTCTTTTACTTTTACAACAACAGTAACGTATGCATCGTTACATTACCCCGCGCGCCACCGAAGGATTTTATCGGCCTATAAAGATAAAATCCGCACTAACTGAAAACGTATTCGCATTATCCTTTTAAAAAAACTTACATACTTCACGCGTACAAATAAGCGAAATATAAACATTTTGAATTATATACGCATTCTTGCATTTGGTAAGGTGGCATGTCTATAATATCAGAACAAATCACCCATACAAATACTAAGTGCTACAGATGGGAAAATGTGGCTATAAGGGTAACAACATGACACTTAGTCAATTACCTAAACATTATTACACATAAGTTTTATATCTTTGATGTGCCAAGTCCCCAGATTCTTGCCCGACATATCGGCTAAGACATACACCAAAGGTGACTTCTTTTCTATGACACGACATTTTATGAATTTTGGTGCGAGTTTTTTACTGAAAAACTTATCCTTGTCACTTAGGACATACGCACGCTTCATTACTACATCCCCGACATTGAACTCTGATGGTCTACGACGCAGATTGTAGTGAGACGTATTCTTAGCGTGAGCGTGCCATAGTTTAGCTTGCACCTCATTGAAAATATCGCTAAGGCAACCAAGATTTTCAGCGTAGACGTCGCGCGGTAAGAACAAAACCTCGTCGCCTAACTCATTGTCTAGGTATTGCGTGCCACAAGTGACGAGTTCCCTACCGAAAACCAAAAAAGATGGAGAGTAACCGGTCACCTCACATCTTGAGTTGTTAACTGCAAACTGCACCTTAGGAATAAACGTATCCCAACTGCGATGATCGTTATTCACGAAAGTTGAGAGACACGTAATTATTGTCCTATTATGGCGTTCAACTAGGTTGACCTGTGGTGTATATTTCGGTGTAAAGAAAACATTTGGCACCTTGTAATTTTGGAAAAGCGACTCAGTGATTCTACTAATGAACTGGCTTCCATTGTCTAAAAATATGGTTTGAGGTACTCCGTGGACCAGAAACACAGACTCTTCTAAAATTTTAGTAACTGCGCTAGCAGTTGCGCTACGAAGTGGGAATATCAAGCAGAACTTGGTGAAACAACATGTAACAACGAAGATAAAACTATTTTGCTTCCTAGTAACAGGCAGAGGGCCCATTAGGTCAATGGATAACATCTGAAACGGTCTGGAGCATTGTTTGGGGCGACCCATTTCACCCAAGGTCTGGTGATTCTGAGCTTTATATGCTAGACATTTATCGCAAGCTGCTATGAATTTCACGACGTCACGGTACATACCCGGCCAAAAATAGCGCAACGCAAGACGATGGTACGTCTTGTAAACACCGAGATGTCCAGCCGTGGGTTCAGCATGATTTTCGTTAATGATCTGGTCGCGTAGCTCGGAAGGTACAACTTCTTTCCACGAGAACTCTGAAGAAAGTGGGTGATTGGACTTAGCACGCCTAAACAACCTACCATCCTTAATGATGAAATTCGAGAAAGATTGCGGCTTACTTTGACAAGAGTTAAATATGTTTTTGTACCAAGAATCCGCCGTGACTAAGTTAGACCCAGATGTGCTTAATGCTGACACGGGAAGAGCTCTAGAAAGGGCATCGGGAATAACATTGTCTACGCCTCTACGATGCTTAAATTCCAAGTTAAATGAGGACAATCTAACCCCCCAGCGAGCTAACCTACCGGTTGGGTTTTTTAGGGACAGGAACCATTTCAGCGCACTGTGGTCTGTATATACAGTGAATGGCTTCCCGTTCTCCAAATAACACCTCCAGTGTTCCAATGCAATGACCACAGCCAGAGTTTCACGCTCCGTAATGCTGTAGTTCTTCTCTGCTGCAGACAGCGACTTGCTCATATAAGCAATAGGGTGCTCCTTACCATCTATAGTCTGTGTCAGCATCGCACCTACGCCGTAGTTGCTGGCATCTGTGTGCACCTCGAATGGCTTGTCGTAATCTGGGCAAGAGAGAACAGGAGCGGAAACTAGACACTCCTTTAATTTCTTAAAAGCAGCATCAGCCTCAGCAGACCAGTGAAAAGGAGGTCCACCTTTCCTACTCGAAGTCAGCTTATTCAGTGGCCCCGCTATCGTACTAAAATTGGGGACGAACCTACGATACCATGTAGCGGTCCCGAGAAAGCGCTTGATGTCCTTCCGACAAGAAGGTGTCGGGTAGTTGAGAATTGCCTGAACTTTCTCAGGATCGGTACGTAGTCCACAACTATCCACAACATAGCCGAGGTACTTGAGCTGACTACGAAAGAACTGGCACTTCTCCAAATTAATGGTAAGGTTGGCCTGTTTCAGCTTACCTAAGACTCGTAGTAGCAGTGACACGTGGGAATTGAAGTCATTCGAGACGATAATGATGTCGTCGAGATAAGCGAAGACCTTGAGGTCAAATTCCCTAAATAATAGGTCTACTAACCTCTGCTGGGTGGCTGGTGCATTGGTCAATCCGAAAGCGGTACGTTTAAAGCAAAATGTACCCCGGTTAGGAACGTAAAACGCAGTCTTCTCACGATCTTCCGGAACTATCGGAATCTGCCAAAACGCTTTAGATAAGTCAATGCTAGTTAAATAACGCGCATCGCGAAGATTATCCAGAATTTCGGAGATGTACGGAAGATTATAGGCATCCTTTTTCGTGACAGAGTTGAGCTTGCGGCTGTCAAGACAAAAACGTGGTTCGCCATTCTTTTTGGTAACAATAAGAACGGGCGAAGACCAGGCACTTTCGCATTTCTCAACCACATCCAAAGCCAACATCTCGTCGACCTGCTCCGCCAGAATCCGCTGCTTCTCCGGGGACAACCTGTAGTACCTTTGACGAATGTGCTCAGAATCTCCGGTATCTATGCGATGAGAGACCACACCAGTTTTACCTAAACCCCGATGTTCAGCAGATATGTCGCTAAATTGCGAAATAATGTCATCAGCCACCAATTTTTCTGATCCGGTTAGGTTATCATAAGCTTGGATGAACGCAGGACGAACCTCGCTAAGACTAGCATTTAGAATGGCGGCATTAGAAAACGTAATGCACGTTAAATGCTTAGGAAAAATGTTAAAATCGTGCCAAAAATCTATTCCTAAGACGAGGTCAATATTGATGTCTGGCACAACAAATGCTTTAATAATGTGAAAGTCATTCTCGAAATGTATAGGTAAATGCATATAGCCAATGCTGGTCATTAATTGACCGCCCGCAGCAGTTACCGTAATCTTGTCATCTACATGTAATTGCACACCTTCCTCTAAAAATCTGCGATATAATGCAGAACCTAAAATACTCACAGCAGAGCCGGAGTCGAGAAGACCGTAAACTTTAAAATTATCTATTTGGACACAAGCATAAGGCCTTGCGTCACACACAGGTTTGTTCAGCAGGATTGTACTAATTTTGTATGAATTGAAAAAGAATTCGAGGGTATGGAGCCACTTTTGCCAATCCTCATTATCAAACTTAGATGATGATTGTTGATTACTGTTACAATCCTGCTGGTAAATTAGTTTTTTGGCATGACCGGTTTATTTTTACCACACTTGGGACAATCTGGGGCCTTGACACCATCTTCGCCACACTTAAAACAAAAGACCTTATCCTTGTTTGCTCTACACTGACGAAGGTTATGAGTGTTATTACGACATCTTGGACAATAAACTGTTTTCTGTTCTAAGCGCTGCATTGCATGAACATAATTGTTACCCCCAGAGCCAGCATTACCATCCGAACTGGAATTCTTTTTATTCCTATTATAGAAACTGTTATCGTTATTGTTACTGTAACCTCTATTCCTGAAATTGTGATTACCATTACCGCTATATTTATTGGTTGACTGACCAGCATACGCAAACTCAGGTGCTAATGTGCCTGTGCAAACCTTGGGAGGTTCATGGAAACCTACCATACGAGCTTGGATACTCTCATAGTTACGACAGAGTGTACGCAATGTGTCAACATCAGTAATTTTTGGCGCAGATGCCAATGTGCTCGCGTAACAAGGACGGATGTTGTGCAAAAGTGTCTCTAACTTATCCTCTTCAGGCATGCGCTTAGACAACCGCGAAAATAACCCCGCCATAATGGACAGATAAACGGTAATATTTTCCGACTCACCCTGAGTTCTCGCCCTAATCTCGTTTATAAGCCTATAATCGTAATCTTCCTGAGAAAAATCAGTCTTAAGGCGGAAAACTAAATCCTCCCAACTAGACACCTGGTCCTGAATGGCACGGTACCAATGTAAAGCGACACCAGTAAAAATTTCCGTAGAGTACGACAGCAGTTTTGCCCCACTTATATTCCTAGCCTTAGCAAAATCGGTGATACGTTGAATGAAAGAGCGCACGCACGACTTTCCATCAAACTTATGCTTCGTAAGCTCACCAGCCACGCTGCGTTCACAAGTAACGTTAACACTAAGAGGTGAGATTACCGATTGTGGTTCGCTAGATGAAGAGGCAAGGAAGTCAGTGCCGGAATCCTTAATAACGCTATAACGGTCCGAAAGAGCCTTAAATTCGGATACGCATGAATCGTAAGCCTGCTGAATTGTACTGTCGCAAGTGATCCGATTAAGTCGGTGATAAAGATGACATATTAGATTTTGTGCACGCAGCAACGCATTTTTGTCGTTGGGTGATTCTATAAGCGCCCTGAGCTTAGTTAAAGCATCGCTGACTCCCTTCAAATCATCACTAACAGTCAGCGCGCTCTCAAGGATGTCTTCAGAAGGAAATAAAGGACCTAGCTTAACTATTTGCTCGCGCAGTTTTTGAACGGTGGCGGCAGGAGTGGCACCTCGAATCGTAACCTCGTACTCCAACTCCGCCTTTTGCAACGACAAAAACTTTACCCGGTAAGCCATTTTAAATTAAAAAAAAAAAAAATGAAATGCGCTAAAACTGAATCACGAAATTCACAAACTAAGCAACCGTGAAGGGGTAAGTGTCGAGCGATACAAACTTAAAACTACTCCGTTCTGTCACAAAAATCATACAAACGGGTAACGTTATGGTTGTTAATTAGAATGAAAATTAATGATTGGCTTAGTAAAAAAAACAAATTAAAAGCAACGCCACCAAAAGAAAAGAAAGAAGCAGCGCAACAGAATAAAAATAAAATGCAACTAGTGTGTACTTACAGTAAAAAACAAACACCAATAAAAAAAATTTAAAAAAAAAAAAACAATAATTAAAATAATAATAATAATTGTGACTAGAAGAATTAATTGTGACTAAAATATTGCGTGTGACTCGACTGAACTAGAGTTCTACAGCTAAAATTCATTAAAATAACAATAATTGAAACATAAAAAAAAAACAAAATAATAATAATAATAATATCGCCTGCGTGACTCAACTGGACTAGAGTTCTACAGCAAATATAGTTAAAATTCCAATTATAACATTAAAATAAATATATCACAGACAAAATAATCACTTTCTACACCACTTGTGTTGGTCGATAGTACATTCGGCACAAATCACATACCGTGAAATACGCCAACTTTGCCTCCACAGGGAACTTTGCCCAAAACGCTACTTAAAAAAAGAAACGTTACTGTAGACAATTTCAAGATGATTATGGCAACACTACTATTTTTAGTGGAAAATAGATTATATCTGTGGTATCACTGGGCATCACATTTGCGTGCAACTTCATTCCGTAACGTGTTGGGACTAGTCGAATAAGGTGCGTGATTTGGCGGGCCAATTCTAGGTGAAGTTCTGGTGTATTTTTTACAGAATGGGGAAGCCTCAGGTGAATGTATCTTATTGCTTGTTATAAAATAAGAACTGTAGATCATTTTTATTGTAGTTTGAACTAAAAATACTTATTAAAACCGGAGTTATGATGGTGGGCAATGTTATCCAGTAACTTGCTAACCTATGAATGCCAACATTGCCCAGACTAAAAAAAGGGTTAGGGTTGTCACCTTGTCGTAATTTTACCCGACTGCGTAAATAAAGGAGGGTTATGTATTTAAGGTAAGGTAAATTATATTTCTATTAAGCCGTTGTACTTTTAGCATTAGCTGCATGTCATGTCATCTCATGTCCATAAGACAAAAAAAAAACATAGAATATTCAATTATGTCAATTTTTATTTAGATTATTCTAACGTGAAGTAAAAAAATAACCGCCAAACTATTAGTATCGAATATTAAGCATACATTTTTCATTTTTATAATGGTATTGGTAAAGATGGTTTACTCAACCAAAAGTGACAACCCTGACAATTTCAAACTGCTTGATTCGGCTTGTATGGAGAAAAACAAAATACCTATGTAACATTGCCCACCCATATTGCACACGTGTTTGTACAGTTAAGACCAAGATATTAAGTAGAACGCCATTATTACCCCAGATTTTATACTGATCCTTATCTTAACGTTGTAGGGGCTATAGTTACGAAAATAATCGATTTGGGCAATGTTTGCAAAAGTTTAGATAACTTTACCCGAGGTGAAAATTGACGAAAAAAATGGTTAAATGTGGATTTAAAAATTGTTTCTCGTAATAAACGCATGCATATGAATACGATGGATGCGTTAGACAAAAAAAAACTTTATCCCGTCATAGAAAAAATTAGAGAAATTCGGGTTTTTACGAAAAAAGCGGGCAAAGTTGGCATGTTTCACGGTAGAGTATCGAACGACACAGAGTGATGCAACAAAACACGTAATGCGAACCGAGTTATTAAAAACGAATTAAAATAAAATTGAGTACACACTAGTTGCTGCAACCAAAAAACATAAAAAAAACAAACGTTTCACAAACATAAAAAAAACAATACAAACACCAACTACTTCTACGCAGCGAAACCAGACTTTGACCACGTTAAAGGGCGCCAATGAAGCATTTAAAGGTTGGGCGTGGAAAAGAAACACCCAAATGCCTTCAAAAATTTATTATAAAAAAAAACGAGCAAGGGGTCGTGGTCGAAAGTAAAAAAATAGGCCTGTCTGGTTCGCTGACGCAGGTGGGTACTCCCCTGACGAGTGCGCGGTGGTGGTGCAGGTCCTGAGTGGAGTGGCCGGGAGCGACCCGGGGGACCGTCGGGGACAGCTGGTGCTTGAGCTTGCAGTGGAGGGACTCTCTGGTGCCGCGGCTACTCTGTGGCCGGCCGGTATCACAGGCTGGGCCACATCCGCCGGGAATTAACCGTAATCTTGCACCCTGGAATGCACATCATCCGTTCTTTAGGACCACGTAATCTAGGACCGCTCCTTATGAACCCCAACTATGTCGCTAGGCAATAAACAAGGGAGCAACGGAAAGTAGCTGGTGGGTGTTCATAATCAGAACGGAGTTACAGTTGGTGCGATGATAGAAAAGTGCAAAAAGACAGAGCGTCAACATTAGGAAATTAAATAGGATATAAAATTACATTAATTTACTTGCAAAATAGCATCAAGCTAAGCACTATAATACGGGAGTGAACAAAATATGGTTACAAATCTGTTTGGGCCAAATGTATGGGCAGCCATTTTATAACGGTACTTTAACCGATACGGCGCAGCGTTCTTCATGCGATAACTCGGTGAATACTTTTAAATACGTGATGCTAAGCGTGAAGGAAGGCAAAATTAACACAAAGAAAACATTATGACAAAATAAAACTAGCAATTCTTAAATCTAAGTAACGATCGACACTTACCCTTTATTAGGGGAGCAAGACGGTACGTAAGCACGTTCGATGCGCACTTGTTAGGTACTTTACCACATAAACCTTTCTAAATTTAAAATATGATTATTATTTTAAAAACTTAAATTTCGCCAGCGCGTGAGACGACACGGCCCAGGGCCTGTGAACGCAGCCGGCAGGTGAAATACGTGCGACCGACGAGACGGTCTGAGCGAGAGTGAGGCGCGGTGGGGCGCGCCCGCGCATATGAATATTCTAAGCGAAGCAAAACTGCTGACGCGGTTGCTGCGCCGCAAGTACAGTTGCGCGCAGTAAAGTGTATACAATAATCGTTTTAATGTTGTTACTTGCATAGTAAATTATTAAAATCTAATTATTTTATTTATAATAATACTAACATTAACCTTACTATTAAGTTAATATTTTATTTGATACTTTAATTTATTTTTCTTTTACTTTTACAACAACAGTAACGTATGCATCGTTACATGTCTTGCTCTCGTACCATTCTCGAATTGCCACGAAACTTGCCCCACGCATAAAAATCGCTGAATAGAGTTTCCCAACCGGCACAAAGGAATTGATTGCGCCGTAGGTTTGTCGTCGGCGATTAGGCTTATCGGGTCTTAGCGCGCGAGCACACGGGCGAGGCCCTCTATCCCTCTAACTTAACTAGCTTTTAGTATGGAAGATGCACTATCGTTCGCGGGAGGTCTCTTTTTTGCGCTTAATAGACTTTCACAACTGGCACAAAGGAATAGATTGCGACGGAGGTTTATCGCTGGTTATTAGTAAATTAAGGATAGTTATAACTATATATTAAGATGTCTGGGCGCGGGCACATACAAGCATGCTTCTACCACCTTAGAATATATAGTTATAAAGATTCTTATTTACTTACGTTCCTTGTTTAAGACCATATGTGATTCCAACTTCACTAACTGATTAAAATGCAACCGTTAACGAAAAACTTTAAAATGGCGTGGTGAGCCATATTGCTTATGTAGGACAGCTGCCTGTCGGTTGCTCTGCGTGTCATCCATCCAATTACTGGAAGCTAGGCACCCTACACCAATACTCGATTCAGTCAACAACCTAGAATACGCCTACCACAACTGTCATTTCTGTGAGATATTTAACCAGCTAAATTGTCACTTCACATCGGTTTTCTGTCTAAACACTACATACGTCAAATCGTCTCGAATATGATTCCTCACAAATACACTTATCAATCATGATATTAATTATCTCTATAGCTTACTGAATTAGGGATACTTTGCCGAATATCTCAAACAGCTAACAAACCACAGAACAGGTGAAGCTTTTAATTAATTCTCTGGAAGCGAGTTTTCGGGTTTGTACGTGGCCTTATAAGTTAACATTGCGGCTAATTTTCTTTTCCATTCAGTGGATCTGTGATCTCAGGTTGGCCTTGTACTATACTATCCGTGATCTAGTGATATCCTTAAGCCTGTTCAGCGAATTTTAGGGTCTGAAGAATCAGGGCAGCTCTTGGCTTGGTTACAGTCAATTATTTGTGAAACATTACATGTTTCATTATTTCTAATGTGGAAGTACCAGAATTAATAATTGAACCATTGATAAAAGGAGCAAAGTATATAGAAAAATGAAACTACATACGATGTATAAGGAAAAAATCGAAGAGAATTTCTAGCGTTAGGGTCTTGGGGTGGATGTGGTCGACAACGTTGGGCATCTGATAAGATTCGACTCCCGGTGTTATTCAGCCAGGTCACGCATTTGAATTTGTCTTTGTGATTTGATCGTTGTATCAATAGACTCATTGAATTAATTAATAAAATTATTGATTACGGCTACTTCGAACGAAGCATCAAACTGAAACGAATCGAAGGCAATGCACCAGAAGATGACCAGCCCACACAGTGATATATCACAGTCGGACAACATCCTCAGGAATAGCGAAGAGGCTGTCGGTCAAATGACTAATGGTTGTCGTGATGATTAATGTTCTTCGTTTCGTTCTTGCCAAAGCGGTCGTGGTGTTCATGATGGAAGGTTGTGGGCTGCTGTCGACAACTTGGTGAAATTAAGACAGACAAAAGTTCAAAAAATGACTTGCCTTTTACCTCTTTTTTCGGAATATGAGTTTACGCATCGTGGTCGTGATCGACGAAACGGAATACACTTCATATTAACTTTCATTTATATTACAATACAATACAACACAAGTACTCTTTATTGCACACCTCATAAAATATACAGAATAAATACAATGCAAGATACAACAATTAGAGGTAAACAACAGGCGGTCTTATCGCTAAAGAGCGATCTCTTCCAGACAACCTTTGGGTAGTGGAGAACTTGAAAAAATAAGATTTTGTTATTGGGCGGTGCAAAAATCGGAAAATAATAATAATAATAATAACAACACAATTTCAAGACGCCCTCGAGCTTGGTTCCCTGCCATCTTTCATGACTACTGGTGCTACCTTCCTGCTCTATAAGTCCGGTAGTACCACGGAAGCGAAAAACTATAGACCCATCACGTGCTTGCCCACTTTATACAAGCTCCTTACGTCCATTCTGAGAACAAAAATTAACACGCACATTGTTGCGAATAACGTTTTGGCCTTTTCTCAGAATGGATGTAGGGTTGGGTCCCGTGGTACTAAGGAGCTCCTCCTCATTGACACGACCATTTGCCAACAAGTCCGGCGGAACAGGGGGTCTCTCTCAGCCGCCTGGATTGACTATAAGAAGGCCTATGATTCGGTGCCTCATTCATGGCTGGAGAGGATATTAGAGCTGTATAAAATCGATACAGCTCTAAGATCCCTCTTAAGCGCGTGTATGAGGCAGTGGACCACAGTCCTTCGTCAACCAGGTGGCGGAGATGGCCCTCCTGGCCCGCAGGACTTGATAAGGATTGAGAGAGGTATTTTCCAGGGTGACAGTTTGAGTCCTCTGTGGTTCTGCCTAGCTCTGAATCCGCTCAGCACGCTGCTGAAGGATTCAGGACTAGGTTGCCGGCTTCGAAGAGGAGGTGGGGTCATTTCTCATCTGCTTTACATGGATGATCTTAAGCTGTATGCACCAAAACGCCAGGATCTGGTGGAACTACTGGAAGTAACAGAAACCTTCAGTAGTGCCATCAAAATGGAGTTTGGTGTAGACAAGTATGCGGTCATGCATGTACAGCGGGGGAAAGTCGTAAATTCTGCGAACTTACAGCTTTCTGAGACAATGTCCCTCAGGTCTATCTCCGAAGTTGAAACCTACAAGTACCTTGGTATGTCACAGTCATTGGGTATTGCGGACGGAGACATTAGACAGGCGTTGAAGGAGCGTTTCTTTTGTCGTTTGACAAAAGCACTTAACAGTCTTTTGTCCGGTGGCAATAAGGCGCGCGCCTTCAACGCTTGGGTGATGCCTCTACTCACTTACTCCTTTGGCATACTAAGGTGGACTCAGACTGAGCTGGACGCCCTGGATACGAGGGTCCGTCAGCTGCTCACTACACATCGCATGAGGCACCCACGCTCGTCAGTTATGAGAATGTACATCCCGCGTAAGTGTGGGGGCCGTGGCTTTTTAAACGCCAAGGACCTCCATAACCGCGAGGTGTGCAGTCTTAGGGAGTATTTCCTAAACAACGAGTGTGGGATTCATCGCGATGTAGTAGCAGTTGACAAAGGCCTCACCTCTCTCTCCTTAGCGAACGAGAACTGGCGCAGACCAAAGGTGCTTAGCACCGATGACCGCAGGGCTGTATGGAAGAGCAAGGAGCTACACGGGCGGTTCTACAGGGTTTACTATTGGAAGGCAAGGCATAAAATCATTAATACTAATATGGTTACGCATAATTGCTTTTCGCCGAAAATGAGATGTGCATAAGCCTCATTACGCATAATTTTTTACGCATAACATTAAAAAGCATAAATACAGACAGCATAACCGTCATGAAGACTAATAACAAAAAGCATAAGCATAAATAGGCATAATAATCAATTGGCATCATATCAAAATGCATATTATGCATAACGCTATTATCTTATTAAAAGTTGCACTACGAGAGAAAGGTTAGTATAGTGTGTATATATATTTAGGAACTAAAGCGAGGTCGACGGAGGTCCGCTTCGCAGACCCCCTATTCCGCGCTGCTTAGGCGCTTCGCGCCTGGTTATCATGCTAACCTAACCTAACCTAATGTACCTACCTAATGTGACCACGTTACGTAACGTAATATTTTGTTTTGAAATATATACATACAAATAATATAATAAATGCATGTTAACCACGTAACTGAGTTTCATTCATTTAGACACCTGAAATTATGGATAATGACAGATATACCAAATAATTATTAGTCCAAACAATAGTATGCGTAAAGCATATTCGGCCAATACGAATTAGTTCAACTAAAATTATGCTAATAGCGTAGTATGCCAAAAAAACAGTAGGCCAAAATATTACTATGCGAAAGTACTATCCCACCAAAAACATTTCATGTAAAAATGGCGGCCAAGACTCATATGGTCTGGCTGTAAAAAAGTTATCAGATCCCTCGAAAAGCCAAGCCCCTAAGCCCTGAGTTTACTAATCCTACACCTTGGCTTCAAAGGTATGGCTTGGCCGTTTCATAAAGTACCGTAAATAAGTCTAATGGACTGTCCGGCCTATATGGTAAGGAATGAAGTTTATATATATTATCATGGAGATATAAACTTTAAATTCTTGATATCGTATGGGCCAGACGGTCCGTTGGACTTATTTACGTTACTTTATGAAACGGCCAAGCCATACCTTTGAAGCCAAGGTGTAGGATTAGTAAACTCAGGGCTTAGGGGCTTGGCTTTTCGAGGGATCTGATAACTTTTTTACAGCCAGACCATATGAGTCTTGGCCGCCATTTTTACATGAAATGTTTTTGGTGGGATCTCATTTATTTTTGTAAGGTGCCCTAGTCTTTTTCATTTATTTGGGCCATAGCGTCTGTAAGTAAGTAGTAATAATAGCAAAAGCGTTATGAGCATGTGAGTCTTGGCCGCTAATTTTACATGAAATGTTTTTTTGGTGGGATTGGGATCTCATTTCTTTTTGTAAAGTAGTTTTTAATTTTTAGGTTTATTTTTTTATTTTTTTGTGCCGTAGCGTTTCTAAGTAAGTAGTAATAATTGTGTATTTAAGAAATACTTACGTTTAGCCCCCATTATGGAAAACCCATACAAACTTTCATCCCCTTATTTAAAGGGTGGGGGGTGATTTTCTAAAAATCCTAGAATATATATTTTATTATTTATAACAAGGAGTCCCTATATCAATTTTCAGACCTCTAGTATCAAAATTTGCAGAAGTCTCATACAAACATCCATCCCCTAGTTTAAGGGGTTGGGGGGTAAAAGTTCCAAGTTTCAGAATTATTCTATTGTTTGTGTACTAAACCTAGCTTGAATACCAAATTTCAGCTTTCTAGGTCATCGGGAAGTACCCCAGAGGTTTTGATACGTCAGTGAGTGAGTGGCAAAATCGGCGTATTTTAGGTACCAATAAAACCTAAAGTATAAAAGCTAGATCAATTAAATTAAGTTTATTTCATATGTTCCCTAACTGCATCTTAACCTGTGAATTTGGGTGCTCTTGTGTTAACTGGGACGAGGCTATGAGGGTTTGAAAATTAGACGAAACGGTTCGAGAAAAGGTAGGTAGTGCCCCGCTTCTTTTTTGCTCGTCTTGGCGGGGGCACTACCGTGCCCTCAGATACGAAGTCGAAGTGTAGATATGGAAGTAGTAATAACTGTGTTTAAGAAATACTTAAGTTTAGCCCGATATATACTACTTTTATCGCCCATTATGGAAAACCCATAAAAACTTTCATCCCCTTATTTAAAGGGTGGGGGGTGATTTTTTTAAAATCCTAGAATACGAGTATGTATTTTATTATTTATAAATAATAAAGGAGTCCCTATATCAATTTTCAGACCTCTAGTATCAAAATTTGCAGAAGTCTCATACAAACTTCCATCCCCTAGTTTAAGGGGTTGGGGGGTAAAAGTTCCAAGTTTCAGAATTATTCTATTGTTTGTGTACTAAACCTAGCTTACATACCAAATTTCAGCTTTCTAGGTCATCGGGAAGTACCCCAGAGGTTTTGATACATCAGTGAGTGAGTGGCAAAATCGGCGTATTTTAGGTACCAATAAAACCTAAAGTATAAAAGCTAGATCAATGAAATTTAGTACATTTCATATGTTTCCTAACTGCATCTTAACCTGTGAATTTGGGCGCTCTGGACGGGACTGGGACGAAACTATGAGGGTTTGAAAATGAGACGAAACGGTTCGAGAAAAGGTAGGTAGTGCCCCGCCTCTTTTTTTTTCGTCTTGGCGGGGGCACTACCGTGCCCCCAGATTATGCCAAAACAAATTATGCTAAATCAATTATGCAAAACAGCATTAGTCTAAAAAACATTATGCGATCCAAGGGGATCCCGTTCTACAAGGCCCTTACGGGGCCCGATGTAGATCTGCTCGCGTCGGTGAACTGGCTACGCTTCGGGGATCTCTTCGGGGAAACCGAAGGTTTTGTCTGTGCAATTGCGGACGAAGTAATGATGACGAACAATTACCGGAGATATATCCTGAAGGACGGTACGGTCGACATTTGTCGGGCATGCCGCCGTCCCGGTGAGTCACTCAGGCATATAATCTCCGGTTGTTCTCATCTTGCTAACGGCGAGTACTTGCACAGACATAACCAAGTAGCCAGGATCATTCACCAGCAACTTGCTCTTCGATACGGTCTTGTGGGGTCTGAGGTGCCGTACTATAAGTACGCACCGATGCCAGTTCTCGAAAATGGTCGTGCCACGCTCTATTGGGATCGATCTATCATCACGGACAGGACTATTGTAGCCAATAAGCCTGATATCGTGTTGGTAGATCGATCTAAGCGCCAGGCAGTGCTCGTCGACATCACCATCCCGCATGACGAGAACCTCGTGAAGGCCGAGAAGGACAAACTCAGCAAGTACCTTGACTTGGCTCACGAGGTGACCGTCATGTGGGATGTTGACTCGACGATCATTGTCCCGATGGTCGTTTCGGCGAACGGTCTTATAGCGAAGAGACTCGACAAACATCTTAAGAGACTCTCGTTAGATGGCTGGATCAAGGGCCAGATGCAGAAGGCGGTACTCCTGGACATGGCGCGCATTGTCAGGAGGTTCCTCTCTCTGCAGCCCTAACCACCGGTAGCCTGGGCCCTGCCCCGCTGCCGGCGGCACCCTAGGTTAGGTTTTTTATAATGTGTTTATATATTTTGTAATTTCTTTATTGTATTTTACTTTTGATATAACTTTATTGTAAAAAAACCTAACTTAAGATTTTAAATGAATAAAGGAGATAATAATATATACATAAAACAAATTATTTTATTATAGTTATAGTTACCGCAATATTGTGAACACTATTCTAATCTAACTTATCCGTCAGTTCACAATATCACTATTTAGTTTATAGGTAAATTAACAGCAATCGCAATGGTGTCATATATGAATGACAATGATTTTAAGTAAGGTGTGCCTTTAAGCCAATAATTGTCATTGGATCAAGGTTCCTTCAACTCAATAGAAGTTAAAGAAAGCATTCCAAACATGAGTCGTTTACCCTACAGATTCTAACC
Source organism: Apotomis capreana (assembly GCA_947623375.1). Lineage (NCBI taxonomy): Eukaryota > Metazoa > Arthropoda > Insecta > Lepidoptera > Tortricidae > Apotomis > Apotomis capreana. Next base: position 23,551,329 of record OX392514.1, on the reverse strand, counting down.
GTTGTACGCCTGTAGTCTCAGTCACATTGTATACTACATATATATACTATAACAAAGTCGTAAACAGTCTCAGGATCGTATCCCAAAGAGATGCTCACAGGAAGATTGAAAGATCCGTCCGTTGCTACCCTAGTAAACATGTTTACCTACCTTGTTCATGTTTACCGGCTTGTCCGTGTTTACCTCTCATTCACGGCTGTAATCTACTGGGTTAACGCGTTAAGTGATTAATTTTTATCATTTTCGATACACGCCGTTAAATTATAAAAGAGTGTTTTTCTCAGCTGTTTTGCGGCCAATTTTGTGATGGTAATAATATTTTTTTAACAAATATACGAGTAACCGATATCAATAAAGCGAAAAGACGTTTTCCAAAATAACTGTACGAGCTACTAAAAATGTACCTAAATCACGGTAAGTATGCCTATAATTTCTAAAGAGTTCCCTCAAACTTTCCAGGATCTAATCATCAAATCCTAACCTCATGACAATGGGAACCACTAAATTTTTCCACTCAAATTCGAGTAAAAGGGGAACATACATTAAAATATGAGATCCCCGAAGGAGCGATATCGATTTACCTACTTTACTTAGTAGGTATATCGCCACTTCGCCAACTCAGTCGCATTACGTTTGTGCCTCATTTATATGCGACGCCAGAGATACCAGGCGCAAACTTAACATGACCGGGAAGTTACTTGAAATGTCACTTTATGCAGTTCGAGTCGCAAACATCGCGTTTAAATGACGGTTTAAAGAGATAACCCTGAGACATTGCTTATTTGGAGACAATATAATATGTCAAAGTATACTCGAATTAGCGCCGGCCCTGGGGGGGGTATTCGACCAATTTTAGAGATATAATGGAGATCTCTCCTTTTCATCGCCATCCGTCACTTTTGACGTGTGCCTATTTGACAAGTGGCGATATCCCTAGAACATCGCAACTTCGTCAATTCGGACGCGCAAAATTTTTGCTTTCTTTGTATGTGACGGCATAAATAACAGGCGCATACTTTTTTTAAATTGACCGCGTAGTACGTTAAATTAGTCCGTTACGTTTCGTTCAAAACAGAAATTTATATACATGAATAACATTTTTGACAATCATTATCGCCTTCGTATTTCCAAAATTGAGATGAGATATGTCACTTTTAAGCTCATCGCATTTAAATGACAGTTCAATGGCGATATAACTATTATCTAATGGAGATTTGACGTTTGGCGATATCTCAAACGGCATTCTCGAATTGGGCCCCTGGTCCACCCTACTCGTATTTAGAAATTAGTCCCATATGGCCGAGGAACTTTCGAAATGATTATCGCGTTCTCATAAGTTCATAAGGGATAGACGAAAGCAGACAATTTTTGAAAATGTGGTACTATTACATATAATAAAGGTTATACTTATGCAAAACTTTTCACCCGATTACGCTAAAGCAAAACAGTAGGTTCCTTTTTTTCCTCGTAGGTAGCTTGTAGTAATAATTAAATGGGTCCAAAATGAAATTTGGCTTCCGACACAATACCTATACAGTTATATTACGTTTTGATATTACTTCGGAAAATGTTCCAAGTTCTAATATATTTCCATTGAACGAATTGAAGCAAAAATAGAATTATAATAAAATCTAACGACATATAATCCGCCATAATATCAAATGGTATAACATTAATGATGTCTCCGAGCGAACACGGTATCGTATTTGTAAAGAGTATTACAAGTCACAGAGAAATCAAAAATATATTTGCATTTTTCTACGGAATAATAAATAAATAAATATATCGGACAACCTCAACAATGCATCTATTCCCACAGTAAGAGTGCCTACTCTTACTGTGACTCGGGACTAGACTTGTGTTATGGATACTAGACGACGATACACATACTAATATAGATAAACATATGCGTGTATACAAAAACATCCAAGACCCATGAACAAATACACTGTTTAGTGTTCATTAAGGAAATTAAATCGTACATTTTGTTATTTTGTCATTTTCTTCACAGCTTAAGTTTTCTGAATGCTCTGTTGCTACAGTACTCTCTGATGTATGCTCAAATGTAATCCAATATTGGAATATCTTTTCCACGAATCAGATATTGTCTATATTTGCTTTATTTGCGTGGAATAAATACATTGGTTTATTACAATAAACAAAATTGATTCAATTCGCGTTTCCAACGAAAAGCCATTTGCATCACAATTCACAAAAGTCTATTTCGCAAACAATAGCTACAAAGTATGGTTAATCGATTACTACAAAAACAAAGCAATTAAAAGTAATGACTCAAGTTACGAAGTATCATTTTATTTTACAGATAATTTACCGTGAAAAAATGGGTCTATATTGACTTATAGAATATAAGCGGGCTTAACGGAGGTCAAAGAGAGCTTGGTCAATTGCTTGCCCGGGTAAGGATATCTCCCAATATTTAAAATCGCAAAGGGCCTGGGATGACATCATGTCTAAATTAACGTATGATTCCCTTTTATACCACAGCAGCGGTCCTGAACGAGCCAGACTTTTAGCGGCAGGCGCCTTAGAAGCAGGCCATTGCCTCCAAGCATACCCATCTACCAATACGGGAACATTTATGGAACCCGATACTTTTCGCATATAATGTACCTACCTATGTAGATTTCTTCTAGTCAATTTTAATTAATTTTAGATTTTAGTTCTTTAGTTTTATTTTTCTAGTTTTAATTTTAATTTAATTGTCCTTTTATATTTTCTTTTCTTGTCCCATTAAAATTTTCCTAGAATTATTTTTCGTCGAAAGTTCATTTCGCCGAAAATTTATTTTGTAGTAACCTATTTTCTTTGCAACCGTAAACTATTCAGGGGGGGTATTCGACCAATTTTAGAGATATAATGGAGAGATCTCCTTTTCATCGCCATCCGTCACTTTTGACGTGTGCCTACTTGACAAGTGGCGATATCCCTAGAACATCGCAACTTCGTCAATTCGGACGCACAAAATTTTCGTTTCCTTTGTATGTGACGGCATAAATAACAGGCGCATACTTTAAATTAACCGCGTAGTACGTGAAATTAGTCCGTTACGTTTCGTTCAAAACAGAAATTTATATACATGAATAACATTTTTGACAATCATTATCGCCTTCGTATTTCCAAAATGGAGATGAGATATGTCACTTTTAAGCTCATCGCATTTAAATGACAGTTCAATGGCGATATAACTGTTATCTAATGAAGATTTGACGTTTGGCGATATCTCCAACGGCATTCTCGAATTGGGCCCCAGGATTGTTATAAAATAAACCTCACAAAATCAATAGGATGATATTTGCAAGAATTATGAAAAATGTATGAGGTGTAATATATATATATATGTACTGAGGAGTAAAAATTCCACGAAATGATTTATTTACGAAATTAAACATTCGTAGAAAAAAGTTTTTTGTGGCTCCCTGAAAAAATACGTACTTTTAAAAAAACTGAGACAAGTTAACTATTAAGTTTTTTTCTTTATTACGGACGGAGCTTAGATTTTATTTGGTTATTGATTGGTTGATTTATTTATTTATTTATTCAGTAACAATATACATTGTGTTTGAATTTAAAATTTAACATAATCTACACATTAAAATACACTGATACCATGAATTAAACTAGGTCGATGCAGAGTTAGCCACCGGCTAAGCTTGCACCATAGATTGGAGCGGAGTTTTTTTTTTTTTTTTCGAAATTTTCTCTTCGTCACGATTTAGCGAAATTTAATTTTTGCATTTTAAAACAAAAAAATCTAAAATCGGTTGAGAACTCGCTGAGATCTGCGCTTTGTCACAAAGTCCATTCGAGTCGATCCATGGGAGCTTCGCTCCAATAAATACATTACTTTAGTATCAGTGTCCCGAATTAGCACGGGTATGCTTGTAAATTCCATTTTCTTGTAAACAGAGGAAAGTTGAGACGATTATAATAACTATTTGATTACACACTTTTAAAATAAATTCATTTAAGAGAAAATAATTTATATTTTATGGTTAGTTTTTTTTTTAACAAAACCTATGTGTATGTAACTTCGAAGGACACGAAATTATAGGTAGTTAATGAAATGGTAGAGACCAAGATCAAAATACTAATACCTAAATAGTAAAAAAAACGGCCACCGCGCACCGAGGGTTCCGTACAAACACTTTCCATCCCTAAGTGGTTAAGCTAAGTTTGCACCTGGTATGTAATGTATAGCGCCCCATATAAATTAGGTGCAAAGTTAGGTATTAAAAAAAAACTACTTACTAGACGTCTCGTTCAAAACAATTTTCGTTGGTAGTTTTTATAGTAATGTACATATGTTTTTTTTAGATTTTTCATTTTCTTATTTTAGAAGTTAGAGGGGGGGGGACCAACTTTTTTCCACTTTGGAAGCGTCTGTCACGCAAACTATTCGGTTTAGAAAAAAAATATTTTAGAAACCTCGATATCATTTTTGAAGACCTATCCATAGATACCCCACACGTATGTGTTCGACGAAAAAAAAAATTGAGTTTCAGTTCTAAAAGTATGGGGAGCCCTCAATATTTATTATAATTTTTTATTTTTGCATCAAAATCTTAATGCGGTTCACAGAATACATCTACCTACCAAGTTTCAACAGTATAACTCTTATACTTTTGGAAAAAAATGGCTGTGACATACGGACGGACAGACGGACAGACGGACAGACAGACATGACGAATCGATAAGGGTTCCGTTTTTTGCCATTTGGCTACGGAACCCTAAAAAGATACAATTTTTTTTTTTTACGCTATTGAGTCCCGTTTTGTAAAAAGATACGCTATTTACCTTCCTTCCCCCGGTGGGAACAAAAAAGACAATGTGACCACGTGAACACTCCAACCACTGTTGCACTGACCCTCTATTCCATCGACCCCTTATACAGCGGTACTATAAAGGATTGTTTCTGTCTTACATAACATGTCTTACAGTAGCGTTACACAAAGAAACAAGTTTTCTATAAAACATTATATTGAATAAGTTAAATTACAGTAGGGACGTGTAGATGCCGATTCGGCGATTTGATTCGGCCAATTTTTATTTATAAGGTGGAGGAATAAAATACGTAACCGTAAAACCATCGACCAACATATTGTATGTAATTAGGTTTTGTAAATTATACAGCTAGAGTTAATTAGGTAACTATAATACTATCGTAAGGTGAGTATTTGGAACACGAGGGGTTTATGTCTTTTAAGCCCGGTTTTGGTTTACCATTGGATTATTAGGAACATACGTATGTTTTCAGGTATACGACTTTTGTTCCAACTATTGCGATAGGAATAAATATTAGGGATTTAGAACCTTTAATTTCAAATTACCAAATATCCATTACGTTTTAAATAGCATCAACTTACGGAACACGAATGTGTAAATTCATAGTAACAACAAAAATTATGACAATAATGTAAAACTCATCGCCCTAAAAAGAAACATTGCCGTTAAAAAGATAACCTGGAATTTACCTAAGTATAAGAGCTTTCGATATATGTATACTTTTAAGTAAACTATGGCTATGGCGGACTTAACGCCATAAGGCATTATCTACCAGTCAACCATTGTGATAAACAGAAACATTTTATGGTACAAGTTTGATTTCAGTTCGAACTCAGCGCCGAATTTCGGGCATTGTTCGACCCATCCCTAAGCATTACACTCGTGCGGTTGACTAGAATCAAATAATGGCAAATAAGCGACTATACTGTGTGGGGTTGCAGGGACATTTCATGCACAATACGTGGATTTCAATAGAGAATATAATATGTACGCACTCGGTCTGATAAAACCGGGATGGCGAAGTTGCGATCTTCTAGGTACGAGTATATTGCCACTTGTACGTCAAAGTAACAGGTCACGATATTATGGACATATCTCTAAAATAAAGATAACAAATGTCGAATTGAATCCTTTATGTTCGATTCATATATTCGATTCGTAACTAGGTGAATGGGCAAATAGTATAACTAGGTAATTCCAAGTAATTTTGATCAAAACAAGAGTCCCTATATAAGATAGGGCTTAATAACTACACTGACATACTACGTACGTATGTAAGTACATTAAATTTTATTAAGTATCACAGGTACGTGGGAAAACTATTAAAACACAGGTCATTTCCATCGCTTTCTTTCAAACATACCGTGACAGACATGACATGTTAACTGCCTGTCTGTCTGTCTGTCACGCTGACCAATACAATATATTTACCTAAATCATTACCCAATTTTAAATAAATTAAACATTCACATCATACATCTTCGTCACATAGCTTGAAGAAGCGATGGCTGTTGGAGCAAAAAGGTTCTCGAGTGGACACCACGTATCGGCATGCGCAGCGTAGGTACCGCTCTATTCAGGAGACCTGTGTATGCCCTGTGTAGACTTGTATAGTACAAGTACACGCATATAATCTGGCAATACCGTGCCGTCTTTTTTAGGGTTCCGTAGTCAACTAGGAACCCTTATAGTTTCGCCATGTCCGTCTGTCCGTCCGTCCGTCCGTCCGCGGCTTAGCTCCGTGATCATTAGTACTAGAAAGCTGAAATTTGGTATGAGTATGTGTATGTATAACGCCGACAGAACGGTAAAATAAAATTTAAAAAAAAATTTTTTTTCGGGCACCTCTCGAACACCTAAAGTGGGTGTGAATTTTTTTTTTCTTTTTAACACTGGTGTGTGGGGTATCGTTGAATAGGTCTTGTAAAAATAATAGGGGTCTTCTGACATTATTTTTTGATAAAGTCAGCAGTTTCGTAAATATTCGCTCAAAAAACAAAAAAAAATGTGTCCCCCCCTCTAACTTTTCAACCACGGGTCAAAAAAATTCGGAAAAATTCATGTTAATGAAGCCTTATAAGTACTTTCAATGAAAACTATATTGAACAAAATCGGTTGAGCCGTTTTTGAGTTATCGCCAAATTTCATATTTTTTCTTTAAAAGGTCGTAAGTTGACTTCCGGAAGGTAATAAGTGATTACAGTTTCTAGGGAGTTTACGACCTTTTTATAGAGCTTAAAATCTTTCTTAACGTAAACCACGGGCTTAAAAAAGCAGTTTATTGAGAAGGATGAGCAACTACGGAACCCTACACTGAGCGTGGCCCGACATGCTCTTGGCCGGTTTTTTAGTAGGTAGGCTATACCCGACATTAAAAAAAGTAAATCAGAAATTATTTAAAATACTGTAGCTGTGGCCAACTAGTATATGCGTGGCATCCGGTGTGTTCCTTTCCCTACCCCTACCCTAAGACCCTATTACTAAGCCTCCGCTGCCCGTCCGTCTGTCTGTCTGTCTGTCCGTCTGTGACCAGGCTGTCACCATGTCATGAACCGTGATATTTAGACAGTTGAAATTTTCACAGATGATTTATTTCCGCTGCCGCTATAACAACAAATACAAAACAATACAAATATTTAAGTGTGGCTCCCATACAACAAACGTGATCGGTTGCGTTAACTTTGCACCTCATTTGTATGCGGTGCTATACATATGATACCCGGCCATGATGGTTGAGGTTGGGATAGCTATATCTCATCGCAACTGGCTGGATTCAGTTAAGTTTGCACCTGGTATTTGTATGATAGGTAAGTATTTGTACGGAACCCTCGGTGCACGAGTCAGACTCGCACTTGGCCGGTTTTTTAATATTATGCAATACACTTCTAGGCCGAATTAAGCTCTATCTAGATTCTGTACCATGAATTTTTGTTCCGTTAACACAGTGACCACTCCTCTCATTTGCCAATTTTAATTTACCATAAAAACACTATCGTGTGCACGAAAGTGATAATCCTAATTCAAAGTCATTATATTTTTCCAAGCTTAAACTAAGAAGAAAATCTATAGGCGCTAAGCACAATAATATAGCTGAAAAGTTACTCAAACCTTTACAATATCCGACCCTTTTAGAAGATAACGCCAATAAAAGGGCTGGAGTGCTTCTAAATCTTCGCTCTTCAATGCGACGTCATAAAATCGAGCATCGACAAAATCTTATCGAGCTTTTCCCTTCAATCAATTGTCAGCGCTCATATAGTAGCGCCACCAAATCGATGTTGCGTCCACCAAGTTCATATTTCAGTGGTACTAAGTTTAAATTCGTTTGTTTTTTGGTGGTAGATAGTTTGGGAATTCAATAGCTTATCGTTTGTCGTGAGCCTTGGGGCGCCTATCGGTAATCATCGACAGTGTTGCCAGCTCTGATATTTTCTTAATAAATGGAAGTCATTTGTTCTATAGTCAAAAAGTTAGCAATATATATTTTTTAAGAAAAATTGGAAAAAGGTGTTAAACTCGTTTTGCTAAGGGATTCTGCTAAAGACTGTTTATCCCCTAGAGCTAAGGGAAAATCCACGAAATTGGTGAAATTTTTCGTTGTTATTAAGAGCACAGTTATTATTGCTTCAGTCGCCTCATTGCTGAGGGTCGTAGCCATTTTCTCGGAACAGTCTTTCTCGGATGGTACACCGCCATCTGTTCCTATCACTATCACTAGCCGTGTGTAGAGCATCGAGTACTGTAGTGCCAAGGGTTGTGCGAATGCCTCTTGGTCGCTTGTCTTCGACTTTTCCAGTGATCATCAGTTTTTCTAGGCTATCACTGTCATTTCTGTCTGTGACCAAAGAACTCAAAATCCCTGCGAATACAGGTCGTGGACAGTCTAGTTCGGAACTTGAGTTGGGCTAAGATCGATGCGTTGGTGCGACGTGTGCATCTGGCTAAATTAAATAAATTTAGCCTTAAAACACCGAGCTGGCAACACTGATCGCGTGTGATCGCCGGCAACGCACTCGCCCTATCACGGAGATGCGTTTGTGACGAAAAATTTATGTGACATTTACGGTTGCAAAATAGGTGGGAGCATTTTATGGCCCCGGATAATAGGAGCTGCAGTATATGGGGAATTTTGACATTTTATTGACGCTGTAAATTAAAGGCCTTTGTTAGAATTTGAGGATTAATGACATTAATGTTAATCCGCTGAGCTGTGTGCGCTTTTATTAAAAATTCTTAGGAATTAATATTCGAGATACTTGCGCTATTTTTTATGGATATGAGACATGGCTGGGGTAAAAATATTTAAAATGTATGCTGGCAACAACGCAACAGCTGATGGCAACATTATTTTAGACGGATTTAAATAAACCAGATGTAAAATATTTAAATGAACGTTATTCCGATTAGGCAGATTTCAAATTATAACATATTCCATACATTTTAATGCTTAAACAGAGTTAGGCATATGTAGATGACGATCTAATTAATAAGTAAATACAGTTTTCATATTAGGTTTCCTTAATGCTTAACGGTTACGTATTACCTGAACGGTTGGGTTCTTGCAATGATACACAATACACATCATTACTCCCAGAAAGAACATACAGTGACCATAGATCCTCCATTCAGGAACTAAATTCGATATTTTTCAACAAAGCTAGTTTTCCGTATAAGGCGGACAAACAAAACATTCTCAGCTTCTTTACTATTTAAAGCTACAGTACCTAAGCTATTCCTATTCCTATCTATGAACAAAAAATCAAGCTATTTGGAAGGTTGCATCCCTACCTCATTAGTGGCTTATACCGTCTGTCTTAAAAGTATAAATTCATGAATATAATTCTCAGATTTCATCTCGAAAAAAATAATACCATTCGCCGATGTGTGACGTGCGCTAAAAATGTAACCGTACAATACCCTTTCCCCACTCCGTTTCAAGTGATTTACATCATCGCCCGATATAAACTCCAGATAATATGTCCAGCGTTTTTTATCACCACAAAAATCCACCGGGTCAAACTATCAGGCCATAACAGGCCATTTCACTCGACGCGCTCGCTGCGCACGAGTCGAACTACACACCAACATCAGCGTCTCTCTTTCACTTATTAAAGAAAAGAGAGAGACGGATAGTGAATGCGCGTTTCAAAATGCGTGCGCGCGTTTCGGCCATATTGTTCTGAAAGACAAAGGCGGATGTTTATTAGATTTTTGTTTTTCCGCACTGCTGGTTATTATAAATTTCGTTATTGTGTTCGAGATTTTTAATTCATGTGGGGCCATTGTTTTGTTCTAATTGCGTTTGGGTCGCTGGCTTTAAGGGCATAGCAACAGTGTTAACAAATTGAATTCGTACGTGGATATTATTAGTGCGTGAATGCGATAGTTAGATAGTTCAGGTAAAACAAGGATTTTTTTATTTTTATTATAGCGGTTTTGTAGAATACGATAAGTTTTCTTTTGTGCAATAAGGATTAAATATATAAATAAAGCAGTAGTAACGGAGATGCCACGACTTTGAGCGACAGCGGCAGCGGCAGCGGTGTGGGTCTCGCTCACTCGTATGGTCGCCGCGCTCGGATCTCTCGCATAATAACCGCTCGCCGCGCCGCTGGTCGCGCAAAGTCGTGGCGTCGTGGCATCTCCGTAAACCATCTGCTAGTATAAACCAAATTTTTATATTCAAGCGATTTTTTTTTAAATTGAATGACTCAGGCGGGATTCGTACCCTCGCCTCTAAAGTAAAATCTACAGACCTGCGGACCAAATTGACAAGTAAGTAATATGAACAAATGTTGCCACAGTTTGGCCAGTGTCGTTCTCATCCATATTAAAATTACTGTTACATCGTAGGTTTAAGGTCCACCCAGACGGTACAATCAAATTGGCAATTTGATCGGCTAATCTATATACCAACTTTTTCCGGTGATTTTGACAGATCTAAAGGTCTGTAGACCCCTAATTATTAGAGATAAAAATTTAATGTCAAACCAGCAATAATGTACATGAAAATTATATATTTATGATAATTGATAGTTTATTAAATACATACCTACTTACATTTAATTAAATGAATTAATAAAATTATTGTTCTTTATTTTCAAATTCCCAACAATGTGGTCCATCGTTTTTAACAACAAAAAAAAACGGGTATCTTAAGAAATAGTTGACCGCTGTTTACAAACTACTTTTATGTATCTAACGATATAACGTTATCATTGCTATTACAAGTGTTTATTGAAATTGTTACGTGTTATCATGGATTCGCCAGATTCGGGACCATTTTCATCAAAATATTCGCATCCGACAAAAAGAAGAAAAAAATCTATTAGTGAAACTGAAAAAGAGACGATTCATCGAGTTTACGTTTATATTTATAATGATATGGTATACAGATTGCAGGACGAACAGTCGAACAAGATATCCCAGAGGACGTTCATGTCAATAAAAACGAGTGTGTCATGAAAACATCCAAAATTCTTGGTATTTCGAGAAGTTCAGTTTTTAAAGTTTTGAAGGAATACAAAGAACAAGAGAAGTTTACTTCGCCTCTGAAACCCGGTCCAAAATTAACGTTTAAAGATAAGGTGGACGAATTTACTTTTGCGGCAATACGTCAAAAAGTGCATGGTGCCGACTGTTGCAAATGAAATGAAATGAAATGAAATAATGAAATGAAATGAAATAATGAAATGAAATGAAATAATGAAATGAAATGAAATAAATTTATTTGCTGATTATGGGTATAAGTACATAGGCGGTATAAAAAAATTTGGTCAACCATAACCTGCTTAAATAAGCATGCAAATATCACATCACTTTCGAGAACATGCCAAGAAATTAGATGTGGGAATCATGATGTCACATAATCACAATTAAACATATATAAGGTACATTGCAAATCTATCGTCGTCATTATCATTACATAGTGCGAATAAATTGGAAAAAACAAATTAAGGCAATGTCAGAACAATACATATTTTACATTGTTATACAATAATTAATAATTGGAACTATGTTGTCATGAAGTTCTTAAAATTAAAACAACTAAACTAACTAGAATTACAAAATGTCAATAGGTGCATGGGTATTTATTGTGCAGAATTATAATTTAGGTATTCATTTATAGAGTAAAAGCACATGTCACAAAGCCACACAAATAATTCATTTTTAAACTGTTTTAAAGGGAGTTCTTTGATAGTTGGGGGTAATTTGTTAAATACCTTAACGCACATGAAGAATGAACTTCTAGCTGTTTGTTTAAGACGGGTTTTAGGAATGTGGAGAAGGTTCCGTTGTCTAGACATGCGGTCATTGTATGTAATTACCTCACTATTTCTCTTGAAGTAGCTCTCATGTAAACGTACAAATACAGCAACTTCATAAATATACAAAGAAGGAAGAGATAATAGTTTCCGACTTCTCATGACTGGTCTACATGAGTCTGTTGGCTGCATCGAAAAGATGGCCCTGATGCATTTTTTTTGCATTACGAATGCCTTTTTTGCGTCTACCGAATTTCCCCATATGACGAGGCCATATCTGAGTGTCGACATAATATAGCTATGGTATGCTAGTAATGCCGCATCTTGTGATACAGTTTGCCTTAGTTTTCTTAGTGGGAATAGGAACCTATTTACTTTATTGCAAACGCTATCAACGTGCATATTAAAATTTAAAAATTCATCTAGGTCTATTCCCAAAAATTTCGTACTTCGCGCCTCGTGAACAGAATCCCCTTGAGAAACTATATTTAATGGTAGGTTTGCTCTTCTGCGTGTTCTAAACTGTACATATTGGGTTTTGCTAACATTTATTGACAAGTTATTTACCTCTAGCCAAGCAACTAATTCCTGTAGAGACTTATTTACATCGTTTTCAAACGTCTGCTGACTGGTGCATGGAATAACTATTGAAGTGTCATCTGCAAATAATATTGAAGGAAAATCCAAAGCGTTAGGGAGATCATTAATATAAAAAGTGAAAAGTAATGGTCCCAAGACACTGCCTTGTGGGACACCGAAATTGTTAATTCTGTAGTCTGATTTATAATTCACTATGGATTTTCCCTCCCTTCTAACAATCTCTGTACATTGTGTCCTTTGACTTAGATAGGATTCCATCCAGCGGTGTATATTGCCTCGGACTCCACAGTACTCTAATTTGTTTAAAAGTCTTTCATGGGCTACTAAGTCAAACGCCTTTGACATGTCGAGAAATAGGACCAGAACAGGTTGACCTTTATCAACACAAAGTATAACATCTTTTAACAGTACAAAGGTTGCGGTTGTAATAATAATAATAATAATAATCTGTTTATTTCTTAGAACATGGTACAAATGATGGTCGAGATACAATTAGTGCGTCATATTCTGCCTCTATCGGCGTAGAAATGTTAGAATAAGTTAATTTACAAATACAATTGTTATACAATATTGAGGTCACATAGAAAAATAATGTTTATTGATAATTTAGGAACTCATTAATTGAATAAAAACACATGTCAAGCAACCAATCAAATAATCTTTTTCGAAATTTACTTAAATCTAGTACTTTTATGTCATTTGGAATCTTATTATACAATTTAATAGCCATGATATATACATTTTTACCAAATAATTTATTTTTTTGTCTAGGAACATACAGTTTGTTCGGATATCTTCCATTTGTTTTCTTAAGTACGGCATCATGTAGAGGAAATAAATCCGGGTGTTTCCTAACAAATTTAGCTAGCTCATATATGTACAAGCAGGGTAAGGGAAGAATCTTTAGATCCTTGAATAAAGGTGTGCAATGGGCTAGATATTGAGCGCCAGCTACAGCTCGAATACACTTCTTTTGAGTTACAAATGCTCTCTGTATATCAATCGAGTTGCCCCAAATGATCAGTCCGTAATGTAACACAGATGATACATATCCATGATACGCAGAGAGGGCGGCCTCTCTAGATGCTAGAATCCTAAGCCTTCGTAGCGCAAACACAAATCTGTCCAATCTGCTGCATACGCTATCAATGTGCAGTTTCCAGTTCAGATGCTTGTCTACTATTAAACCGAGGAAGGAAGCTGAATCAACAGTACTGATAGAATGTAAATTTAGACTTATTTTAAGATGTAGATCAGGCGAATGATAGTTCTGAAAATGTATTACTTGAGTTTTATCTGCGTTTAATTTGAGTTTATTATCATCTAGCCATTTAATAGTCTTGTCTATTTCACTATTTGCTTCGGCTTCCAGGTCACTCCCATCTCTACTTTTAATGATTAAGGTGGTGTCATCGGCAAAAAGGATACATGTAGTTGACCTGTTTGTTCTAAACCCGTGTTGTCTAACTGAAAGAAGGTTATATTTATCAGCAAACTGGGCTAGGCTTAAGTGCATTAGCTTCTCAAAAATCTTTGCAAGAACTGGTATAAGAGCTATGGGTCTATAGTTGCTTACATTAGTTTTTGGGCCCTTTTTATGCAGTGGTTTGATGACAGATTTTTTAAGTCTGTCTGGAAATACACCCTCCTCTATAGAGATATTGAAAATATAGGCTAGAGGGTGAGATATGGATGTAGCACAGGCCTTAAGTATTTTAGTGTTAATTTCGTCATAGCCAGTTGAAGAGGAATTTTTCAGGTTCGCAATAATTTTAGTTACTTCATCTGGAGTAGTGGGGTTACAAAACATACTATCAGGCACTCGATTAAAATTTTTCAATGTTGGTCTATAGTTTTGACTATACTTGTTTGATATGTCAACGAAGTAGTTATTAATAAGTTCAGCAATCTCTTTAGGTTTACATATAGATTGACCGTCATTAATAATACTATTGATTTGAAATGGTTGCCTTTTTTGACCTACTTTTTTATTAATAACATTCCACGTTGCACGACATTTATTTTTTGAGGTATAGATGTAACGATAATTATTCTTTTTCTGAGCCCTGTTAATACAACGTCGCAACACTTTTGTATAAATTTTGTATTTTATTTTAAATTCTATATTCGAATTTTTACAGGATTCTAAGTATAGGTTGCGTTTACGCTTGCAACATATTCTTAGACTCTTAGAAATCCATTTAACTGTCTTTGGCCTATCAGATGTAGTTACTCTTACTAAAGGGAAACACATCTTATACAATAAAGAGAAAAGGTCATGAAACTCATCAAATGCACTATTAGTGCTTGACTTGTTAAACACATCTTCATAACTTAGTTGTTTCATATAAATAACAAATTTTGAGACATTTTCTTCATTGTAATCTCTTCTATAGTGATAATACTGTTTAGCATTCATAGTTTTATTGCCTGTGATATGTATTGATTGAGCAGTATGATCAGATAGACCAAGATCATGGACCACACTTTTAATTCCACTGATATTTGTTAATACATGATCTATAGAAGTTTGAGATGTACTAGTGATACGGGTTGCGGTTGAAATGATGTTAGTAAGTTTGTATCTGATTAGTAGCTGATTATACAATTAAGTTGATAGGGTCTGTCTAAAGGTATCGATATTTAAGTCCCCGCAGATAATAATATCTTTATTTTTGTGTTTTTTTGTTATGAAATGAAGAAAATTTTCTAATCTATTTATGAATGCAGTTTGATTACCCTGTGGGACTCTGTACAAACAAACAATTATACAATTTATTGCACTCACTTCAATTCCACAACATTCGAACTCATTTTCTTGAGTAAACTTATTTAAGTCTATGGTCTCAAACTCAACCCAAGGCCTTATTAGAATACAGACTCCACCTATTTTTGCTTCTCGAGAGAAATTGTTTGCAACTATAAAGTTAGACAATCGTATATTTCCTTCGTGACCTGCTTGAACAAATGTTTCTGTAAGGCACATGACATTTATGTCTAATTTATTTTTTATTTTTAAATCAGTGAGTACAATTTCTATATTTTCTAACTTATTAAGAACACCAGCTATATTTTAGTGAAGGATCGTAAATTTTCCCTTGGGTATTTTACCTTTAGCCACGAAAAAATTCTGACTGTGTATTTTGTACATCCGGAGATTCAACAGAAAATCTCTTTGAGATCCAACTAATATTATGATTGAGATTTTGTAGGATGTTCTTCATGCCAGAGTTCTTGATCCTTCCACTTTTTTCTAAGAACATATCTAACGATAAATTTGAGTTGCAATCATATACAAAGAAACGCTCATTGTGGTTACATAAATCGTTGAAAATCAAATGATTGAATCTCTCTACCCTAGAATTATACAGTGTTCTCCCACAGATATATGTCGGACAAGCAATTATAATATTCGTAAAAGAGAAGAATTTAACTGTTTCTCGGATATGACGCACTAAATCGTTTAAATCAATTAAATTTTGAAAATCTTCTTCCCCGATAATAATTACACAGTAATCCTTACTAGTCATGTTGTGTGTCGACTTGCTAATCCTTTAAGAAGCTCTTTTGCACCTACACCAGGTGTAATGTAGTGACAGTAACTAAATCCTCCAAATAAGTCGTTATCTCTTATATTTTTTATTATTTTGTTTTTATTATTGCTGCTTATTAAAAGTAGCTTATCCTTGTGAGTTTTTCGGAGATCACTGTCACTAGAGGAGTTATTCAATTCCAGGGTATTATCAATACGTTCGTCTTCATTAGAAGGCGTAGGTGTAGATTTAGTCTGTTGTGTATTCAGTGACGCTTCAACACATGTCTGCTTTGCAGATGATCCAGGTGGAGAAAGTTGTGAGGTAATTTTCTTTTCGTTCCTCCGTTTCTTGTAACCAGATACAGGTGTTCTGGATGGTGATGCAGCGGTTGACGTTTGTAGAATATTCTTATAGAAATTATTTTTTCTACGTGCTTCGGATAAAGCGTCCTGTAGTTCAAAATTTTCACCTAGGAGCTTCTGTATTTCGTTTTCCGCACCTAAGAGTTTATCTTTTAGTTTCTCCACTTGGACTTTCAATTCCTCCACAACAAAATTATCTAATTGCGAGTCAAGATTAGGCAAGCTGTGAGCACTAACTTTAGAAATTAAATTAGTCGAGTTTTGTGGGTTCTCCCTTTCTTCCGACAGCCTATTGCTTTTTTTAAACTTTAGTAGTAACTCGATTTCAGGCGTACTAGTTAAATCAGGACAGCTCCTATTTATAGTGTTATCCTTACATAAGACTGACCTATCAATAGTACTTTCATCAGACAAGGAAGAAAACGAGTTGTGAACGGGTATATTGTACTTTCTGACTGTGACCCTATCCACAGAGTCTTCTAAAGCAGACGAACATTTTGTTTTAGATAAAGTTGTTCCAACTGAACCCGTTATAGACGACACTATTGGTTTTGATGCTTGCTTTGGGATAATTTGCTTTGACGTTGTCGCAGGATTTTCTATTAAGGACGTCTTGATTGTTTTTGTAGTAGTACTGTTTGGAGTGCTAGTCTTTTTTATTTGCATTTTATCTTGCTTACATTTTTTGCAAGTCCAGGAAGTCTTTCTCTCTCGATCCATTAAATTAAATAGTTTTTATGTATTAGAACATGATAGATCATAGGATTTTTTGCAATTCACGCAGGTAAGAAAGTGTTTTACTTGTATGATATTTTTGCAGTGTGCGCATATCGGTTTTGATGCCATTATGTTTCTCACGTAAAAACACTTATGTATATAATATTGATGTAGAATACATGCAGCAATGTAAAGCAATGCAAAGTTCAGCACGCGATTATATCAGCAGCAATGCAAAGCGTCCAACAGAAATGTGCATAAGCGAGGCGAATAAATCTTCAACTTAGTGCGGCTTAAAAACCGTCTACTTAAACTCTCTGTTTGTATTATTTCTGAACGCACCCGATTTGACGTTTTCACAACCTGACGTGATGTTTTGTTATTTCTGTTGACTGTCAGTTGTCATTGTCACATCAATCAGCTGGTAATTATACCGCGGATATTCTGCTTTAATTAGCCAAATCTTTACTAATAGGGAAGATGCAGATATAGTATTTATCAATATTTTGTGGCTAAAATGTAAAAATAACGTAAAAGAAAGGTCATTGCTACATTTTTATTTTAGTTATTATCGATTTTTAACAATAATTATGAATTAAAGTAACGTGAAACGGAACGTTTTTTCATACACCAATCAGCGTGTAGTGACGTCATCTTTGCAAGTCAACCAGACGTCTACATTATTTAACGGCATAGTTGAGTTAATAAATATTATTTTATTGTGAAAATTTATTGCACATTTCGAATAAAAATGGAACTTGGGTTCATTAAAGCAGACTCCAGGAATCTGCCGCAAGTTAGTTTTCCATGTCATACATTTTCCTGTTGAAAGTGCAGAGTTTTTTCAAGTATAAGTTTGATGGAGACTAGTGAGATTGTTTTTTATTTAGATTTCGTTCAGCAGTTTCTACACATAGCAATTATTTGCGTACAAATAAAAAGGAATGGAGAACTGTATTATAAAAAGTTACTCGGCAGCTCAAAATAAAAAAAAGTTATCGCGTGACAGCAGTAAACGAAATGCAAGGTTTGGTTAAGTCCTGCCAGTGTGAAGATTGTGCAGGTTCTATATTATATACCTACTACTTACTAATGTAATACATTTTCTTAAATTTTTAGGTGGATATTTTAAACGAATTTCTGAATGCTGTAAAGGAAAAAGATTGTGGAGCAAGTATTGAACGCTACTTTCAAGAAAAACAAAACAATATAAGCATTCATATATCTGTGTTCAAGCTTGGTTGGAAAGTTGGACTCACCACAACAATTTCTTGAAATATTGTCAAAGGAAATGACGGCTGACAAAATGCATATGATTTTTTCCACCACCAAATGTCAAGTGATTCCTCATTGTGGTTCGAGTTAAGGTATGATGCATGGCTTAGAACTTAGTTTTATTCATATTATGCTTATTTTCATACATACATAAGTACATAACTGAGTTTATTAGGTATAATTTTATTTTAAGTATGTGATTTTTTTTCTATATTTGCATGTATGGAAGGATCACTGGCTCAACTCTTTATAAAGCTGCTCACTGTAAACCTAAAAATGGTTCTCTTCTGAACAAAATTATGGGGCAACAATCAAAATTTACTTCTTTTGCGATGGAAAGAGGGAAAAAACTAGAGAAAGAAGTTCTTAATGTTCTGGGCAAAAAACAAAAGGTAAGATCATACACTATTCTTATGCTTAAATATTTTAAAAGTTTGTGTAAATATTCAGTTGTTGCCCGCATTTCAGATAAAAATTGAAGAAGCTGGACTTCTTCTTCTTCCCCAGGATCCAGTTTTTGGTGCAACACCTGATGGCCTTACTGAAAGTTACACAGTAGAGGTGAAAAGTCCTTCAACAGAAGCTACCATACTTTCTTATGTAAAAAACAATAAAATAACACCAATATTCTGGACCCAAGTGCAACACCAAATGTTTTTCAGCAAAAAAAACATGGCAATGTTTACTACATATGTACCATTTGATAGCAGCATTGTGTCTGTGTTGGATGCTGCAATGAAGTTCTGGCTAGATGCTGTATTTCCTGAATTAAAAGATATTTATAATATTTAACCATGCTTTTAATTTTTCCAAGATATTTTTATAAACATTCATACTATACATCTGAAAAAAACTTTGTCCGTCTGTCGCCTATTCACCCTTAGAATAATGAACCAATTCAGAGCCACCTGTACACACTTGTAACAGCAGACATTTATATTCTGAGGGTGATGTGTCTTGGATTTCTGAATATTCCAGTTGGATCTGAAATGTAAGAAAAGAACATTTCTTAATTAGAGAGCATGATATCCATACTATAATAAAAGGGAAAACTATAAGTAAGTACACAGACTAAAGTTATCTTTAGCACCCACAACATGAGTGTAATTTTTTAGGGTTCCGTACCCAAAGGGTAAAATGGGACCCTATTACTGAGACTTCACTGTCCGTCCGTCTGTCACCAGGCTGTATCTCAAGAACGGTGATAGCTAGACAGTTGAAATTTTCACAGATGATGTGTTTCTATTGCCGCTATAACAACAAATACTAAAAATAAAATAAAATAAATATTTAAGGGGGCTCCCATACAACAAACTTGTTATAGATTATAGTACGGAACCCTTCGTGCACCAGTTGGACTCTCACTTGTCCAATTTTCAATTTTTCCTGTTTGAAAGCAATTAGTTAATAGTGCAGCTTTTGTTAAATTAATAACATCATATTATGTAAATACCCCAACAGAATATGAAAAATCTAGTATCAGTCATTATGCAAAAAGGCTGAAACTGCAAACCCAGCATATATCACTATTATCTCAATGGAAAAGTATTTATTTATTGCACAAAATACAAAAGTAAAAGTACAAATTTTAGACTTTAATACCAAAAGGCATTCTCTATCAGTAACCATACGACTAACTAAACAGAAACATTTGTATTGTGCCTTAATTCTGTAATCTGTTACCTACATAAAACAAATTATTATTATGCATACTAATTAATACTTTATATACCTACATAAACCTATTTATGAATACTTATACACAATTTTGGTATCATTGTAGAGACTTGGTGAGTGTTATTGTAGACACTAAAATGTGGCCTGATTCATAGTCATTAGACAAATAAGTAGGTATTTCTGAAAATAAATACTTACTGTCCAGTTAAACAAGATGTGTTAATTACTACCCAAAGAATTGTGAAATAATACATCAAAACAAAGGCATACTTACCTGGTGCATTTTCAATACTTTCAAGAATTTCATGTCTGTTCCTTTTGAGTACTTATTGCTGATCTAGGCTTAATTGGCATCATTCTATTTTGGCACTCAAAAATGTGTGGTAGGTACCACATTTTTTTTAGATTTAAAGGTTTCCACTAAACATTTTATACTTTATCCAATTTTCAACATCTTTCTCCAGCTGTAAAATACAAAGAAATATTGTAGGTATGTGTCCCAAAGACGATTCATAGTAAAGTAAATTAGGTACTTAGCTAATTTATTTTGATCTGAGTGTACTGCCAAGCAAAACATGTAAGTAAGCAATAATATTTGCACTTAACTTACATTGAAGTGATCTTCACATCATCGAATGACAGTCTGGAGAATAAGTGTCTGTCCTCTTCGCAGCTTGGAACCACTTTTTTCTCAATTTCGGGTCAGAAGGCTCAGATAAAAATATATTATTTGGAAACTTCGCTGAAGTTGATGGACACATTGGCACAAAACACGAATCAACACGGCTCTTTATCCGAACATTGGACCCATCGTTGTGATTTCCTGATGTTGATGGATAGTCCATTTTTTATAGTTCATTTGATCCTAACCTATTTATTCAAAAAAATCTCTTGAAAGCCGGAATTTATTAATTTTAGCAACTACGATCAAATTGTTCATTGTTCATTGACAAACAACGATGACGTCATCGCAAGTTTAGATGCGTTTTGGCGCGAAGCTGTCAACTGTCAGTTTGAAACCCCAGTATTTCATTATAAATGATAGTAATTTAATTTTTAATATACTCAAGGTCTATTCTAGATGATATTCTTTCAAACTAAATCTAAATTAAAAATACTGCATCTTCCCTATTATAAAAACGGTATAAACTCACGTAAAAATTGTCAGGAACGGCCCATGCGAAACATGTCGGGCCGTTCCTGACAATTTTTACGTGAGTTTATACCGTTTTTATAATTAGTAAAGATGTCTCACGATAGTTTTAATAACATTATAGCCAAATCTTACTGTTATTTTGAAAATGTTTATATGTGTGTGTGATGTACGTAGCAATCACTTATTATTTTCGGTGAAAAATGTATTTAAGTGGCTCACCCGGGTGTATTCATGATCTTCATAATAGTTTTCAGTGCAGCACCAAGGTAATTGTCACTTATTGTAAGCCACTGAGTTGTTTAAACATTTATTCTCAATTAATAGTTAGGAGATGCAATAAGTACGTGTATACTCGTAAAGTGTCAGGAGTAGCAAAAAAAAAATCGCAAAGGTAAATATTGCGATTTTCAATTATTTCCGTTAAATTTGTTGTATTATGTAATATAGCCTGACAAACCAAGTCCGACAGTAGAATATTTATATATTAAGGCTCGGAAACCTTTTTATGCTTTAAAACTAGTGGGTAAAAACGCATTTTATCTATTCACTAAATCGAAAATCAACAAACCAAAATGTTTACCTCTTATAAATTTGAAACTAATATACTTATTTTTGATTTAAACTAGTCGGTTATTTGTACTTTACAACTTGTCGATATATTGTTATCGACATATACCCTTCACTATTTTTATTTTGCTGTTCCTGATGTCATTTTACCTGTCAGTCATTTGTCAATTTAGTCCGTAGGTCTGTGGATTTTAGTTTACGAGCCAACACGGTCGCTTTTTCCACTAAGCTACCGAGGCGTAATCCCGAGCTATTGAATTTCTAATGTCTACTAACCATTTATTTACTTTATTTCTTAGGGTGGCAAAAAACGAATGAAAAGTTTCTTTATAACGGACGTAAGAGGTAACTACCACTGAACATCTATGTTTGCTACAGGTAAAACTGACCTTGAATGACGTGATATGGAATGGACAAGTGGACATTGAAGAAAATAAGGCTCAGGGATAATTCGAGAGAGTGCCGTTTGAGATATCACCGAACGTCTCTGTTAAATCTCTATTAAAGTATAATCCACAGACCTACGGACCAAATTGACAAGTAAGTATGAACAAATGTTGCCACAGTTTGGCCAGTGTCGTTCTCATCGATATTAAAATTATTTTACATCGTAGGTTTAAGGTCCACCCAGACGGGACAATCAAATTGGCAATTTGATCGGCTAATCTATATACCAACTTTTTCCAGTGATTTTGACAGATCAAAAGGTCTGTAGACCCCTAATGAGAGATATAATTATTTATGTTAATTGAATTAATAAAATTATTGTTCTTTATTTTCAAATTCCCAACAAAGTGGTCCATCTATTTAACAAAAAAAAGCGGGTATCTTCAGAAATAGTTGACCGCTGTTTACAAACTACTTTTATGTATCTAACGATATACGTTATCATTCTTATTACGAGTGTTTATTGAAATTGTTACGTGTTATTATGGATTTGCAAGATTCGGGACCAGAACCATGTTCATCAAAATGTTCGCCTCTGACAAAAAGGAGAAAAAATCTATTAGTGAAACTGAAAAAGAGACGATTCATCGAGTTTACGTTTATATTTATAATGAGATGGTAGACAGATTGCAGGACGAACAAGATATCCCAGAGGACATTCATGTCAATAAAAACGAGTGTGTCATGAAAACATCCGAATTCTTCGTATTTCGAGATCCAGTTTTTTAAAGTTTTGAAGGAATACAAAGAACAAGAGAAGTTTAGTTCGCCTCTGAAACCCGGTCCAAAATTAAAGTTCAAAGATAAGGTGGACGAATTTACTTTTGCGGCAATACGTCAAAAAGTGCATACGTTTTTTGAAAAAAAACGAGGCCCCGACTGTTGCAAAGGTAAATTGTATTGCGATTTTCAATTATTTCCGTTAAGTTTGTTGTATATGTAATATAGTCTGACAACCCAAGTCCGATAGTAGAATATTTATATATATTTAGGCTCGGAAGCCTTTTCATGCTTTAAAACTAGTGGGTAAAAACGCATTTTATCCATCCACTACCTCGAAAATCAAACGAACAAAATTTGTACCTCTTATTTGAAACTAATATACTTATTTTTGATTTAAACTAGTCTGTTATTTGTACTTTACAACTTGTCGATATATTGTTATCGATATATACTCTTCACTATTTTTATTTTGCTGTTCCTGGTATCATTTTACCTGTCAGTCATTTGTCAATTTAGTCCGTAGGTCTGTGGATTTTAGTTTAGATATCAATTATATCGCCTTTGAACTGTCATTAAAACGAGATGAGTTTCAACTGACATAATATCTCATCTCAATTTTAGAAATACGGGGGCGATAATGATTGTCAAAAATGCAATTTCTGCACAGTGTATATCAAATTATTGCAAAACGAGTACCTTGCACGTGTCATTTGAAAATTTACATCAGGAGGTCACATTTCTCTCCTGACTATACATGTACAAAATTACAAATGAGCCACGGAATTGCATGGCCCGTTTGTGCATCCCATACATTTTTTTGGCTTGCCGCCCCCCGCTAGCGGTGCAAAGCAAAACCCAGTAGGTTGTCACTCGCTCGATGAGTCAGACGCCGGCCGCCGTACGAACCGAATTACTTACGGTACGAGTTCTTGTACAAACTACAGTACATTTGTTCAAAATCATGATCACAAATCGCGGGTACTGCAGTGTACACGGTTGCACGAACGTTAAAAACGTGAAGACTAACAAACATTTATCCTTTTTTACACTGCCCAAGGACGATGAGAGGTAACTAGTTATCTTACACTATCTTTTAATAATGTATTGGGCTTAGGCCTTATACAGAATATTGATTGTTAGTCACATTATTTCCATATGAAAATTAGACTTTACATTTGGTACCTTACCTACATTGTTTTGTACTTATATAGGTAATATACTTCTATTAAAATATTCTGAATAATTCTGAATTCTAAACATTATTAACTTTCACTTTGGCTTAGCCTTTTTTGGGATGTTACTGTGACTCCTTTTACGACGTTTATATTTTGAGGTGGAGAATTGTATTACAAGCATTTTTTTGCAGGCGCAACGACTGGCTAAAAATCATAGGAAGAACTGACCTGATGGGCCGAAACGACCTCAAATTGAAGAGTCACTTCGTTTGTTCAATTCATTTCGCAAGGCATATGATGTCACAAAAGCAATGGCTGAATCAAGACGCAGTACCCACTAAATATGTTCCTTCTTCAGCTGGTACGTGTACTAGTGAAATAGAATTAGAAACAAGGACAATAGATTCAGCAACGCAAACTGAGTTGCCAGAAGTTAATATAATATGCAGAGAAATAAAGAAAGAAACTTCAACAGTGTCCGTACAAACCGAAATCATCGATGTAAAAGTAGAACCATCCGAATCTAGTCCAAATACATCAAGAAAACGAAAACTTTCCGAAACAATAATACGTCCAGTTTCGATTAAAAAAGAAGTCGAATAGAGCTTACAATAAAAAATCACTACGAAAATTGTGTTTTCTTTATCTTATTTGTTCGTGATAATGATACATTGCATCAGAGGCAAGTATCCAACCAGACCAAACTCTTAAAGAAATTGGCACCGCACACAGATGCTACTTCTGCAACTTATTAGGGATTATTGTATACTAGCGACCCCCTCGGCATCGCACCGGTGCAATGCTGATAAATTATGCATGTATTATACATATAAATAAACCTCCCTCTTGAATCACTCTATCTATTAAAAAAAACGCTTCAAATCCATTGCGTAGCTTTAAAGATCTAAGCATACATACAGACAGACAGACTGTAAGCGACTTTGTTTTACACTATGTAGTGATTTATTCGCCTCATGCAGATACTACTACTAAATATTTTTTGGAACATCGAGAGCTTCACGAAAACATAACAGACATGAAAGCAATAACAGATGACCACAAAAACCTGAATGGAGTTATTGCTACAGAGTACAGACTTAGACCAAATACATAATCTTCATAAAAACATCGCATTTCTCCTCATATACTGTAAAGACAGCACGATCTTAGCATTAGGAGTAAGCACTACACCATCTTACAACTAGAAGGTCCTACAAACATTCCTTAGTATAATGCAGTCATTTCAGCTGATACTAGTCCAAAAGGAATACGTCTCGATATACGTCTCTTTTGATTTTGGTCTTCCGTACTCATGGCCTCAGGCAAGGGGAGAAGGGACACAACACAAACAATAACGAACGGAACTAATTCGCAATATTGCATATTGTCGGAAGCTTTATGACGGGGGTGAACTATGTAAAGGTGAAATGGGGTTTAGGACTTGGTGGTTGTATACATACTAGTTTTCAACTAGGAGTGGATTTGGTGTACGGTAAAACAAGACTTTTCTATGACTTGATGTCGATCCGTATTATGCCATTTGAAGTATTCGTGTTCTTGTGGTACTCAATAAAAGTTACCAAAATCCATTTTGCTATCACCAACAAATCTCGAATGATTGTTGATGAATGAGTGGAAAGTGGGGAAATGAAATGAAATAATGAAATAAAATAAAATAATGTATTCAGTAAATATGTACTGTAAATAGGCCACAAGGGCACTTTTAGAAGTCAGATTGTGAATCTACTGGTATTTCCCAAGAGGAGACCGCTGTTGAGAAGAAAGCCCAAAGAAACTCAACAGTAAGTATTTTCTATCGTAAATAATACTTAAAAGGATAAGTGATAAGAATTGATAAGGAAGAAAATAGTAGTCTTTTACACTTTAAAGCTTGAGAATCATAAATGTAAAAGCGACTCCAAGTATTTGTTCGAGATTCTACTATAAAATTTAATTTGAACTTTTGTGTGTAGGTTAACATTGGAAGTTTGCATGTTTATAATCAAATAATTAATAAACGATTAATCTTGGCGCACAGATCGACAAATAAAAACGAAAAAAACTTTAATTCACGTTAACGCAAGCAAAGCCGCTGAAAATGATATATTACGCTAGCAAAAAAATTAGAACGCTATTCGTAAAAAAAAAACAAGTGTTCTTTAATGTTGCACGCAGTAACAACCACGCATGCGTAATGACGGCCTGGCAACAGCCATGTGGAGCGCAAAAACACCATTCTGCCATTGTTCGCGTAATTTGCATGTGTTTTGCTTTGCCGAGTCATTTAAATGGGCCTTTCATATGGTAACAAAGTAATGAGGTGAAGTTATCGTAGAACCATGCCCGCTGCCATGCGTTGTAGGTAGAAAGTTGACACAAACTCCTAAAAATATCTATAAGTGAGGTCAAATCTTTCACCATGGATATCATCAATTCTTCAGTATTTAAAGTAACTTATAAACCAAAATTATTATTTTTATTTGGTTCTGGGAGTCTGGCTAGCTAGCCAAATAATGTTGACAGATATTTCCTTATGGTATTACCAATTGTCTATGATTTAAACAATTTAGTAGGTGAATGAAATGAAATGAAATGAAATTATTTATTTGCTTTAGATATGGTACAGATAGATGGATGAAAAACATATAAGCACAAATGACATATCTAACCAGCAATGCTGGCATGCAAAAAACATACAATACAATAAACATACAATAGAGTCTATAGCTATAAAAGTTACCAAAATACATGACATGTCAAATTAAATATAATAGAAAATGTACTCTGATTAAACACATACACATACAAATTAACTTAAACACATAATAAAAACGAAAATCCTCAATTAATTATTTAAATAATCCTTAACCGAATAAAATGTCTTTTCTTTTAACCAATTGTATAATTTAGTTTTAAATGTCTGCAATTGTAGCTCCTTAAAATCATCTGGTAACTTATTAAATATACGGATAGCCATTGGAAAACAATTTTTGCGATATAAGGCTGTTTTTGTTTTTGGATACTGTAACCTATTCGGATATCTCGTGTTGAAGTTACATACTTGGTCTTTTGTTTTAAAGTAATGTGCATGAGTTTTCACAAAAACGCTGATTTCAAAGATATACAGACATGGTACAGTTAAGAGGTTCAGTTTCTTGAACAATGGCTTACATGATGTTATGGGACTAACGTCACATATACCGCGTATGCACTGCTTTTGACCTACAAATATTCGGTTTAGATCGATGGAGTTTCCCCATAATAATATACCATATCTTAAAATTGATCCCACGTAGCCATGGTAGGCTTTAAGAGCGGTTTGTTGGCTGGTTATTTTTGCTAGTCTCCAAAGTGCATAAGCGAATCGATTTATTTTGCTACTTATATTTTCCACATGTTTTTTCCAGGAACATTTATTATCTAAAGTTATACCTAAAAATTTTATGTCATCAGATTCCGTTATGATCTGATCTTCATAAGTGACTTCAATTTTTTGTTTATTTTCATACCTGTTGTAGAATTGAACGTATGTAGTTTTTTTGAGGTTTACTGTCAGGTTATTATCTTTAAGCCATTGTATTATGTCACTAACTGCTTGATTTATGTCATTATTAAATCTTTCTTTGTCTGTACACTTAATTACAACAGAAATATCGTCAGCAAATAGAGTACAGTGGTGGCGTGTTACTAGGGGCAAGTCGTTTATATATATTAGGAATAGTAACGGGCCCAAAATACTACCCTGAGGGACACCTACGTTGTTTGGTTTTGGGTCAGATTGGCAATTTAAAGCGGCACCGTTCGGGTCAATACTCAGCAACTGTACCTGTTGATATCTATTGCTCAAGTAACTCTCAATCCATTTTTTTGTCACTCCTCTTAAGCCATACGCTTCACATTTATGTAGCAAGATTTTATGTGAGACAAAGTCAAAAGCTTTACTCATGTCAAAGAATATCGCTGTGGTCGGTATTTTATTGTCTAAATTTGATGTTATTTCTTTGACTAAGTTAAAAGCCGCCAAAGTAGTTGATTTGCCCTTTTGAAAGCCATTTTGCTGTGGTGCAAGTATATTATGTTTGTTTAAAAAAGTCGTGATCCTAATGTGCATTAATTTTTCTATAACTTTTGATAGAACAGGTATTAGGGATATTGGTCTATAATTGTCAATTATTTCTTCGTCCCCTTTTTTGAATAGAGGTTTAACTACTGATCGCTTTAGTTTTTCTGGGAATACACCTTCAGAGAAGGATCTATTAATAAGGTAACTAAGTATGGGTGATAAACAGTCAGCAGTGTATTTTAGTACTTTAGTGCATATACCGTCGAAACCTACAGATGGTGTATTTAATTTTTTAGTGACATCAGAACCTTAAATACCTCATTTTCATCAGTAGGAAATAGGAACATATTTTCAGCTTGAGTTTTTATTTTTTGTTTGTATTTATTTACACCGTCACACAATTTTTCCTCTTTATTATTAGTCATGTCAACAAACATATCATTAAATATTTTTGCAATGTCATTAGGATCTTTTATAACATTATTGTTAACGTTGATTTGCTTTATAACATTTTGTCCCTTAGTACCATGACCTGTGTTGTTTTTTATTATTTCCCACGTTGCTTTGCATATGTTCGTCGCTGAATTTATATATTTTGTGTTTGAGAGCTTTTGAGCAGTGTAAATACATTTTTTAAATAATTTAAGATAGCTTCGATACTTATGCTTATTAGCGGTATTACGAGTTGTATAATATTTATATCTTAAGAACCGTTTTGTGTGTGATGCTTTCTTAATCCCTTTTGTGATCCACGATATCGGGGCACTTTTCTGTTTCAATTTAATTCGGTGGGTCCTCTATAAATAATTTTGATACTTTATGTACTAGTTCTAACATTCCGATCGAGTTGAAATTTGGCATAGTACTTATGTATTTTTTTTGGTGACGGATTAATATGGTATTATCGAGCTAGGTCTTATTTACACTACATTTAATTTTTCGCCTTGTATATGGTTAGAAAGTGTAAACATATGTGTTTGTCGTTAACTGTACTGTACATACAATACAATACAATACAATACAATACAACAAAACTTTATTGCACACCAATAAAAGTTAACAAAAGGTAACAAGACAAATACAATTTATAAATAACGGTAGACAACAGGCGGTCTTATCGCTACAGAGCGATCCGAGATTTCACAACCTACATAGTGGTACATAGTGGTAGAAATTATGTGAGCTGAGTATGAGTGCACGTCAACATATATTTAACTTATTTCTGTAGGTACCGTGTGCATAGAAAATCAAAAATAATCTACTATCAAAACTATAATTTCCTACCACACAAAGTGTGACCAGCCGCAGATTTTTTAAACTTCCCGCCAAAACTTTGAGTAATATTTCACTAGCCAGACTAGGGCTGATTGCAAATCGGTTTAGCTTTGCAGGCGTATAAATTGTCAGAAAATGGTTAAGTTAGGACTAAAAAAATATCAAAAATTAAATTTTCATAGCGGCCTGCAAAACCAGCGAGATAGATACATGCAAGACAAATCATTTTCAAATTACTTGGAGCAAAAACGAAAATCATTCATTTCAGCTTTTGAGTTCAGCAGTTTATAAATAGATTCCATCATCACATTTTAGATTTCAATGTCAAGATCGTGACAAATGGACTTTAGAAGACATTTGGACATTGAACACTGTTGTCATGTGCTGTAAAAAGTCATTTGAAATGATATTACATGACAGAAACAACGCGCTAATCTTGTAAGATTGTTAATGTTGGGACGAATCATGACGATATTTTCGTCGCTATATTCAACACTTTGATATTTATATAACCTGAGCAATCATCATGTTCATTTGTTATGGATACATTGAATAGACAGTAATTAATATATGTTCCTGAAAACACATCTTGTAAATTTATTTTTCTTTGTCATTTAATTTGTTTTTGCTGCAAATTTTCCGTGTCAGTTTATATCTAGAGACTAGGTACGTGTAAACGTTTTCTTGCCAGTGGAATAGTACTCTTCAATTATGCCGTGCCTTCACTGAATCCTTCCCTATACCTACCTATTTACCTTTATTCCTGTCCCAACCTCTTTCATTCCAGATATTTGACAACGTTAGTAGACTGAGCGAGAGAAACGTCAGGTGCAATCGAGGTTAAATGCATGGCTATTTTGAATAATAAAAAAAAAAAGTCTGTTTAAGCCTCGCCGAAAATTCTCCCGTATGTCCGGATATTGAGATGTCGTGTTTCCGGCTTTTCTGGCCTACAGGTTGCATCACTGAACGTGACTGAACCGATTCATTCTTATTCGACACAATAAGGAGTACGTTTCTCGAGTTTTCGATATTTTCAGGCTTTTCCGTCTTTTTGGATGTTTTCTATTTATTTAAGCACTCGTATGCGATGTTAGGAATTTGCTAGTCAAATTGTAACTAACTGATACTTTAACGTGAGGATCAGTCCCGGACGGATATATATTAAATATAAACTTTGCTAAGTGTAGGACAAGGATTTGTATAAAATAGTCCCAGTTACGATACCAGAGATATGCACCTTTTGCACTTATCTATGCTTCATATATAAGTAGTTGACAAAGTTATCACAGTAATATTATAAAGGCGAAAGTTTGTGAGTTATGTGTATGTTTCTTACTTCTTCACGCTCAAACGGCTGGACAAATTTTGATAAATTTTAGTATGGAGGTAGCTGACATCCTGGAATAACACGTAGAGTAATTTTTATCCCGAAAAAATATAATGTTCCAATGGGATAAGCGACCAAATAAAGGCAATAGTTGCCGAGTGATCATTCGTATAATAGGCAGAAATATAAGTCGTCATTGAAACCCTTTCTGTCTGCGGGCTCATCCTATTAGCGCGGGGCTTCGGAGGACTGCACCTTAAGCCTAAGGCAGCATTAATTTACGTAAGTCCGTTGCATGAACTTAGCTTGGGAATTAAGTTTTACATGCTATTAGTTCCAGTTACTACAGCTACTGTAACTTATGCGGTTCTTAGATCCTTCCTGTGGACCTAAGATGATTCCTTTTATCACGTAATAAATAAGGGGTACTATTTAAACAGGCTTCTTTTTAATAGCATTATTTGCCTCAGAAAATATAAGTTACCTTCTAAATTACTAAGGTCAGCCACAACCAACGCGCGTCTGAATAATAATATCTCAGCCACTAGTTATCTTCTTTGTAAGCCACTGTAATTGTAACTTAGCATGGTGATTATTTTTTAGCATCTAAATTTGAGGCATGCATTCAAATAGCAAACTTCTAAAATATTATTATATGACACCAAAATAGTAACTCTATTAGCTTCTAATTTTATAACTTAGTATGTTTAAAATGTAAGTCATCCTACATTAATCGATCGTAAAATTTACCTAAAATTGTCATCAATTAGTATATTAAAGCCACTATTATTACATATGAAGTATAAATAAAATACTTAAATCTAATTTTAGGTTAGGGTCGCAGTTCAACCTAACACTCCTCCTCGCTTCGCTCGTCGTCGTACCTAACCTAAGCCAAGTCGGACCTGCCACAGCTGTGAAGCTCGAATATATAATTTTTGAGGAGCTTGTATTGAAGCTGTAAAATGAAAAATGATGAGGAGTTGCAAATTCCGTGGCCGAGTTAGTAAATTAGTTGGCAATGTATAAATCAGAAGGACAAGTAATAATAATTGTTGCTTGTGACTTGACGCTTTCTTTAACATTTTTAGTTGGCGTTGTGAAGAAGATGAATTAGTTTATTAGAGGCTACCTCATATTCCCGATGCTTAGTTATTAAATGAGAAGTTCGACCATGTGGCCAAATAATAAATCTGTGGCCGGATTTATTATTTCTCATAAATAAGTGGCAAAGCTTCCGTCATATAATTAGTAAACAAATGGGGGGGTTTAGTCGAACATTTATCCCCCTCATCATCATCCTCCTAGCGTTTGTCCCGTCCAGAGACGGGGTCCGCTTTCCTGCATTTTTGCTTCCACTTCGCTTTATCCTGGACATCGTCTTCGTCTAACCCGCAGCTGTTCAGGTCCTTCCTTATAACATTGAGCCGCTGAAAATGATATATTACGCTAGCAAAAAAATTAGAACGCTATTCGTAAAAAAAAA
Source organism: Apotomis capreana (assembly GCA_947623375.1). Lineage (NCBI taxonomy): Eukaryota > Metazoa > Arthropoda > Insecta > Lepidoptera > Tortricidae > Apotomis > Apotomis capreana. The sequence continues at coordinate 23,518,872 of OX392514.1, read as the reverse complement.
ACAAGTGTTTTTTAATGTTGCACGCAGTAACAACCACGCATGCGTAATGACGGCCTGGCAACAGCCATGTGGAGCGCAAAAACACCATTCTGCCATTGTTCGCGTATTTTGCATGTGTTTTGCTTTGCCGAGTCATTTAAATGGGCCTTTCATATGGTAAAAAAGTAATGAGGTGAAGTTATCGTAGAACCATGCCCGCTGCCATGCGTTGTAGGTAGAAAGTTGACACAAACTCCTAAAAATATCTATAAGTGAGGTCAAATCTTTCACCATGGATATCATCAATTCTTCAGTATTTAAAGTAACTTATAAACCAAAATTATAATTTTTATTTGGTTCTGGGAGTCTGGCTAGCTAGCCAAATAATGTTGACACTTAGAATAATAACGCCTAGAAGGATAGTTTCAACCGGCCGACGCGCCACACGTGAGGCATAAAATGGATTCATGTAGTTGTGAACAACTCGTATTTACACGCGCCGATACGCACACAAACACAGCAATAATGTTGCTAGCGCAATCACATTCTCCCGAAATTGGGGGTACACCTACTCTTGTCAGTGGCGATTGGTTAATTTTTTTTTAATCATAGAACTATTGTTGACTTCAAAAACTATTACACATTAAAAAAAGTTTTTTTTTTCTTAATATTATTAATCTGCAATGTTACTTATATAAATCTTGCAAGTCAAAAACCAACTTCTCAGAGTCCAGTCGAGTTGAAATTTTGTACACTTAATTAAGTTAGATAATAATGATATATTATGGTACCATCAAGCTGGTCTGATGATGGAAACGACACGTGACCATAGGCAATCCTATATAACAAAATGATAAACACGAAAGTGTTAGGTCTTGCCGAGTAGTTGATAAATATACAAGAAAAATACAGTCAGCAATAAAAGCTATCCCAAAAATATTTATTTTGACAGAAATTTATTTTTAATTTTATCTTACATACATACAAGGGTTCCTAAATGAAGAAGAACAAAAACATTTAAACATTCAATATATACATAGTTATATTTAACAGCCCTGAAATTGGAGCTGTTTTCTAAATAACTGCCGTTTTGAGGAGACGATTTTTGATATATTTGTTTTTTTAGCTTCGTAGAAAAAACGGATTCTTAAGTAACGCTTAATTAAAAGGCGCGCTAAATTTATTTCATGGTGTTGAGCATTTATATGCGCTTCTCTTGTTGGGAAGAGAGTTCGGCCAATCAATTTCTTCAAAACCAGGAGACATAATTCTTTCTCTGCATTGCTCCCTGGATTTTCCTTCAAATGATTTCGCAGACATGTTTCAGACACGCTACAAATTTTATACACATCTTCCGATGCGTAAATCAAGCCGCCTTGGTCCCTCGCATGTACCAAACTATGGAACCATGGTGTTGGAGAGGTACCCGAAAAAAGTTTTTTTTTTACTTTTTATTTTACCGTTTTGTCGGCGTCATACATACATATACTCATACCAAATTTCAGCTTTCTAGTACTAATGGTCACGGAGCTAAGCCGCGGACGGACGGACGGACGGACAGACGGACATGGCGAAACTATAAGGGTTCCTAGTCGACTACGGAACCCTAAATGTAAACCCTGTATTTTAAATAATAGGCTGCCACTAAATAAGTCAGTATATTATCATGGCAGAATTATGGGTAAAAAAATTATTTACGCTGGTAACACTACGTTGTCATGCCGCTTATAGGAAATAAGAAATTTTGATTACTGTTTTACGTAAAAATACGAGTTAAAGATGAATACTTACAAGTGAAATGCTATTTTAGCATGTTTATCATTTTTATCCGATGCATTGTGGCACCCTTTCACTGCACAAACCGTCATAATTATTAAAAATGTGGGAGCTCTTTACGGCTGTCACGCGTCCTTGTAACTGACAAGCCGATCGGCACTTTAAGCCATTTCTGGCTTACTTTTAGTGGCCTCACCGTTGCGCGTGAACTGGGTTTCTAGGCGTTATTATTCTAAGTGTTGACAGATATTTCCTTATGGTATTACCAATTGTCTATGATTTAAACAATTTAGTAGGTGGGTCCTCTATAAATAATTTTGATACTTTATGTACTAGTTCTAACATTCCGATCGAGTTGAAATTTGGCATAGTACTTATGTATTTTTTTTGGTGACGGATTAATATGGTATTATCGAGCTAGGTCTTATTTACACTACATTTAATTTTTCGCCTTGTATATGGTTAGAAAGTGTAAACATATGTGTTTGTCGTTAACTGTACTGTACATACAATACAATACAATACAATACAATACAATACAACAAAACTTTATTGCACACCAATAAAAGTTAACAAAAGGTAACAAGACAAATACAATTTATAAATAACGGTAGACAACAGGCGGTCTTATCGCTACAGAGCGATCCGAGATTTCACAACCTACATAGTGGTACATAGTGGTAGAAATTATGTGAGCTGAGTATGAGTGCACGTCAACATATATTTTAACTTATTTCTTTAGGTACCGTGTGCATAGAAAATCATAAATAATCTACTATCAAAACTATAATTCCTACCACACAAAGTGTGACCAGCCGCAGATTTTTTAAATTTCTCGCCAAAACTTTGAGTAATATTTCACTAGCCAGACTAGGGCTGATTGCAAATCGGTTTAGCGTTGCAGGCGTATAAATTGTCAGAAAATGGTTAAGTTAGGACTAAAAAATATCAAAAATTAAATTTTCATAGCGGCCTGCAAAACCAGCGAGATAGATACATGCAAGACAAATCATTTTCAAATTACTTGGAGCAAAAACGAAAATCATTCATTTCAGCTTTTGAGTTCAGCAGTTTATAAATAGATTCCATCATCACATTTTAGATTTCAATGTCAAGATCGTGACAAATGGACTTTAGAAGACATTTGGACATTGAACACTGTTGTCATGTGCTGTAAAAAGTCATTTGAAATTATATTATAATAATAATAATAATAAGACGGAGACATTAGACAGGCGTTGAAGGAGCGTTTCTTTTGTCGTTTGACAAAAGTACTTAACAGTCTTTTGTCCGGTGGCAATAAGGCGCGCGCCTTCAACGCTTGGGTGATGCCTCTGCTCACTTACTCCTTTGGCATACTAAAGTGGACTCAGACTGAGCTGGACGCCCTGGATACGAGGGTCCGTCAGCTACTCACTACATACCGCATGAGGCACCCACGCTCGTCAGTTATGAGACTGTACATCCCGCGTAAGTGTGGAGGCCGTGGCTATTTAAACGCCAAGGACCTCCATAACCGCGAGGTGTGCAGTCTTAGGGAGTATTTCCTAAACAACGAGTGTGGGATTCATCGCGATGTAGTAGCAGTTGACAAATGCCTCACCTCTCTCTCCTTAGCAAACGAGAACTGGCGCAGACCAAAGGTGCTTAGCACTGATGACCGCAGGGCTGTATGGAAGAGCAAGGAGCTACACGGGCGGTTCTACAAGGCCCTTACGGGGCCCGATGTAGATCTGCTCGCGTCGGTGAACTGGCTGCGCTTCGGGGATCTCTTCGGGGAAACCGAAGGTTTTGTCTGTGCAATTGCGGACGAAGTAATGATGACGAATAATTACCGGAGATATATCCTGAAGGACGGTACGGTCGACATTTGTCGGGCATGCCGCCGTCCCGGCGAGTCACTCAGGCATATAATCTCCGGTTGTTCTCATCTTGCTAACGGCGAGTACTTGCATAGACATAACCAAGTAGCCAGGATCATTCACCAGCAACTTGCTCTTCGATACGGTCTTGTGGGGTCTGAGGTGCCGTACTATAAGTACGCACCGATGCCAGTTCTCGAGAATGGTCGTGCCACGCTCTATTGGGATCGATCTATCATCACGGACAGGACTATTGTAGCCAATAAGCCTGATATCGTGTTGGTAGATCGATCCAAGCGCCAGGCAGCGCTCGTCGACATCACCATCCCACATGACGAGAACCTCGTGAAAGCCGAGAAGGACAAACTCAGCAAGTACCTTGACTTGGCTCACGAGGTGACCGCCATGTGGGATGTTGACTCGACGATCATTGTCCCGATAGTCGTTTCGGCGAACGGTCTTATAGCGAAGAGTCTCGACAAACATCTTAAGAGACTCTCGCTAGATGGCTGGATCAAGGGTCAGATACAGAAGGCGGTACTCCTGGACACGGCGCGCATTGTCAGGAGGTTCCTCTCTCTGCAGCCCTAACCGCCGGTAGCCTGGGCCCTGCCCCGTTGCCGGCGGCACCCTAGGTTAGGTTTTTTTTATAATGTGTTTATATTTGTAATGTATTTTTTATATTTTACTTTTTATATAAATTTATTGTAAAAAATACCTATCCTACGAGTAAGAAACAAGATTAAATGAGTGAATAATAATAATAATATAGCCTTTATTTCCATGACTTAAAAGACATAAAAATACAAAGATTTTTTTCCTAAATAACATAAATTTAAGACATGGCCCCTTCTCGGGTATAGGCCTCCTCCAACTGTCTCCAGCCTTTTCTATTTTTTGCTTCTTGTACCCATTCTTTTACGGCAATTCTCTGGATATCGTCGACCCAGCGGTCTTTTGGCTTTCCTGGCTTTCTTTTCCAGCATGGACCGCTCCACTTTGTTATGCGTTTTGTCCATCTATTATCGGCAGTCCTAGCGATATGTCCAGCCCATTTCCATTTCAACCTTTGTGTGTGCTGCACGGCGTCTATTATTTTAGTCTTTCTCCTTATATTCACGCTTTTTTGTTTATCCCTGAGCTTGATCCCTAAGACGCTTCTCTCCATTGCACGCTGGCAGGAACGTATTTTGTTTTTAATTTTATTGGTGTAGATCCAAGTTTGAGCACCATAGGAAAGGCATGGAAGCAAGCAAGAGTCTATGACTTTTTTCTTCAACTTTAGTGAAAGTTTTGATTTTAAAATTTCTTTGAAGCTCCAATATTTTCTCCAGGTGATACTAATTCTGCGCTCTACTTCATCTTCGTGCCTTGTTTTCTTGAAGGAGATTTGCTTGCCTAGGTAAATATAGTCATCTACGTACTCTATGCGAGCCCCGTTTACCGTTACAGAGTATCGGTAGCCATTTGTAGAGACTTTCGTTTTCGAGGTAGGTATTTAGTTGTAGTCCTATAGTTTGGCTAGCCCTGTTTATTTCTTCCAGCATCATCTCTAGCTGTTCGGATGTATTTGCAAAGAGTACGATGTCATCCGCAAAGCGGAGGTTGCTTAGGAACTCTGTACCAATTAGTATTCCTTTCTTGCTCCAATCTAGGTCCTTAAGGATATCTTGGAGGACCGCTATGCATATTTTGGGTGACAGCGGATCCCCTTGTTTCACTCCTCTTCGAATATAGATTGTAGGCCCAAGTCTGTCCAATTTTACTCTACTTATACTTTTCTCGTATATATCTTTGATAATATTAATATATATGGTTGGGACGTCTTGATGTACCAGAGCTTGCCAGATGCTATCGTGGGAAATAGAGTCGAACGCCTTCGCGTAGTCGATATATGCGAGGTAGAGCGGTTGATTAAATTCCAAGTGTTTTTCCACTACTTGGTCTAGTGTGTAGATATGGTCCATAGTTGAATATCCAGGGCGGAAACCGGCTTGCTCTACTGGTTGGCTTGCCTCTATGGTTTTCGCTATCCTTTTTTCTAAACACATGGCGAACAATTTATACATGGTTGGCAACAGGCTAATAGGTCTATAGTTATTAATGTCTGAAGGATCTCCCTTTTTGTATAACAAAATAATTCGAGATTCTCCCCAATTTTTAGGTATTTCTTGTGTTTCCAAAATCTTGTTAAAAAGAGTTGTGATAGAACCTATTAGTATATCTTTTCCAATTTTTAGTGCCTCATTAGGAATGTTGTCGGGACCCGGGCTTTTTTCGTTCTTTAGTTTTTCAATTTTTTTCATAATTTCACTGCCCTCAAAAGGTTCTATGGTCGTGTTTGGTTGTATTTGGTATTTTTTGTATTCGTTTCCATTGGTGTTCTCGTCCTGGTAGAGATTTCGATAAAAGTCTGAGGCAACGTTTATAAGGTTTTTTCGTGTTTGTACCTTTCCAGCCGTAGTCTCGTTATTCAGTGTAGGTATCCATTTTTTCTCAGTATTTAATTGTTTGTAAGCTTTTTTCTGACTTCCGGTGGTATTTAAGTATTTTTCAATAATTTTCATTCTATAGTTTTCGTAGTCCTTTTTCAATATTTTATTTGTAGTTTTGTATAGAGCTGAAAGTTCCTTTTTCTCTTCCTTATTTTTAGATGGTTTCGATTGCAGTGCTATACGTTTCTCTAGTTGGTGTTTTGTTTCGTCTGATAGTATGTCCTTGCACGGTTTTGTTGAAGTAGTGCAACTTAGGCTTTGTTTAATGGCCGTCTCTATCTTTAGATAGAACGACTCTACAACTTCTGTATTTTCCCACGTTATTAGTTTCGATTTCTCTTCTAAAGCCTTGAGGTAGGTATGTCGATTTAGGTCGGTTGATAAATCAGCTTTCGATTCCCTAAAAGTTGCTCTTCTTTTCCTTAGGTTTTGCAGTTGTAGTGTACCTCTTAATAGTCTATGGTCACTTGGAAAAGTAATATTTTTTAAGATTTCCATGTTCGTGAAAAGCTTGGGTTTGGTAGACAGAATGTAATCTATTTGGTTTCTATACTGTTTATCTGGTGTAGTCCAAGTCCAGAGGTTCTTTACGTTTTTCTTAAATATTGTGTTAATAATGGTAAGTTTGTTAGTCAATGCGTACTGTAGCAGTTTGTCTCCTCTTTGGTTCCTTTCTCCATAGCAATATGATATTACATGACAGAAACAACGCGCTAATCTTGTAAGATTGTTAATGTTGGGGCGAATCATGACGATATTTTCGTCGCTATATTCAACACTTTGATATTTATATAACCTGAGCAATCATCATGTTCATTTGTTATGGATACATTGAATAGACAGTAATTAATATATGTTCCTGAAAACACATCTTGTAAATTTATTTTTCTTTGTCATTTAATTTGTTTTTGCTGCAAATTTTCCGTGTCAGTTTATATCTAGAGACTACGTGTAAACGTTTTCTTGCCAGTGGAATAGTACTCTTCAATTATGCCGTGCCTTCACTGAATCCTACCCTATACCTACCTATTTACCTTTATTTCTGTTCAGGTCCTTCCTTATAACATTGAGCCATCGAAGCCTAGGCCTTCCCCTCCGCCTACTACCTGGCAAGGTCAGGTCAAGTGCCCTGTTACCGACGTATTCAGACGTCCTTCTCTTGACATGCCCAAACCATCGTAGTCGACTTTCTTGGAGCTTGTCGGCGATATCCCTAACTCCAAGGCTGCCACGGATGTATTCATTTCTGATCCTGTCAACCCTGGAGACTCCAGACATCCACCTCAGCATCTTCATTTCTGCAACTTGGATGGCATGGACATGTCTTTGGGTCACCGTCCACGTTTCGCTTCCATACGTGAGAACTGGTCTTACCATTGTCTTGTACACGAGGCCTTTTATTTTTATGGGCATTTTACTGTCACAGGTAACACCAGTCACTTCCCTCCACTTTAACCAAGCTGCGGCGATTCTATGTTGAATGTTCGTTTCCAGTAAACCTGAATCGTGTATGATGCTCCCAAGATATTTATAGCCATCGCATTTTTGGACTTCTTGCCCATTTACCAAGATTGGTTCAGGGCGTGCATTAGGAACATTACACTCCATGAACTGGGTCTTCTGAACACTCAACACTAAACCGCCTCTCTGTAACTGGTGCTTCCATGCAAGTAATACATCTGTAAGGTCTTCTCGGCTCTCGGTACAGACAGCAACGTCGTCGGCATATATAAAAGTCCAAAGGGCTTTGTTCTGGGCTTCCTCCGTGAGGGTGTCGAGCACCAGGCTGAACAAGTACGGGCTTAGTACTGACCCCTGGTGAACTCCTTCGGTGACAGGTATGGATCTCGTCACCCCCACAGTGGTCCTAATAATTGACTTGGCTTCCTTATACATGTCGGCAATTAAAGTTACGTATGCCTCGGGGATATTTTTAGTCCGAAGACACCACCATATCGTCTCACGAGGCACGCGGTCGAATGCCTTTTCCATGTCAAGGAAGGCTATATACAAAGGCTTGTTCTTAGCTCGGTATTCTTCAGCGATGGTATTGAGAGCAAACATGGGGTCGATAGTTGACATGCCTGGCACGAAACCGTATTGGTTGCTAGAGAGTGAACTTTCCATTCGTAACCGGCAATCTATCACTCGCTCGTACAATTTCATGGTATGACACATCAACTTAATGCCTCTATAGTTGTTACATTCATAACGACTTCCTTTTCCTTTATAAAGAGGTACAATGGTGCTGAGCCTCCAAATATTTGGCATGCGCAAGGTCTCTAACATGATTCGACTAAACAAATTCGCCAGTAATATAACACCTTTATCTCCCAAACACTTGCACGCTTCAATTGGTATGCCATCAGGTCCGAGAGCTTTCTTATTCGCCATTTTGCTCAGGGCTTACTTAACTTCTGACGGCGATACAGGTGTTATCAATCCCTCATTTACATGGACATGTGGGAGATTCAAAGTAGGGCTGTTTGTGTTCAGAAGTGTGTTGTAGTATTCGAACCAATTCTGCAAGATGTCTTTGTCGTCGTAAATTATCTGTCCATTTGACCCCTTTAATAGTTTCGTTTTAATTATGTCTTTACTTGCTTGATTACGTACTTTAGCAAGTTTATAAATATTTTTCTGACCTTCTTTGCTCTCTAGGCTGTCATAAATACCTTTAAGGGCCTTTGATTTTTCTTGATGATTCGGTTAAGGATTATTTAAATAATTAATTGAGGATTTTCGTTTTTATTATGTGTTTAAGTTAATTTGTATGTGTATGTGTTTAATCAGAGTACATTTTCTATTATATTTAATTTGACATGTCATGTATTTTGGTAACTTTTATAGCTATAGACTCTATTGTATGTTTATTGTATTGTATGTTTTTTGCATGCCAGCATTGCTGGTTAGATATGTCATTTGTGCTTATATGTTTTTCATCCATCTATCTGTACCATATCTAAAGCAAATAAATAATTTCATTTCATTTCATTTCATTTCATTTCATTTCATTTCATTTCATTTCATTTGGGCGACAATTTTCCTAGCTGACTTCTTTAAGGTCTTATATATCTGCTTATCTTCATCCGATTTGGTGGTCTGCCATTGTTTAAAAGCAGTTTTCTTCTCACTTAGAGCATCCTGCACTGGCTGAGTCCACCACCACGTTTCTTTAGGTATTCTTCTTCCTCCTTTTGTACGTCCAAGGACCTTATTTGCCGCTTCAAGAATATTATCCTGTAGGTACCCATCCATTTTATTAGACAATTTCATCGGGTAGTAGTACATTTGGCCGACAGCTCCAGTAACAACTCGCTGATTCACCAGTACATCTGAGAACACGGCGCGCGTGTGCGACCCCGTCGAAACGTTAGATGCTGAAGGTAAATAAGGAATATCGCAATAGACCCGTTACAATTTGTGTTGATGAAATGTGAATTTTTCAAAAATATTACTTATTTATTTGTTGTAACATATTTTCAATGTACCTATCGACATTTCCTTTCATTTCCGCAGTTATTTGTACAGTCGTTATAATGTGTTATTATAATAGTAAAACAAGTAGGTACTTACCTATTTGCTTTACGAAATATAAATATACTATACTTAAATTGCGAATATAGCGCAACTGCGTTTATTCTGATTACATAATTACATCCTGGTGGGCTGTTATTCACTAAAACACGTTATTTGATAACTAATATTATATGTAAGTAAATACAGCTGGTTACCGCAAATAATGAAATAATATGCAAAATACATGACGCATCGTAATTATAAAACGGCTATAGTTATAAGGAGGTTTCATATTTATTTCGTATTACTTGTTACAGTTCGTGAGCTGATAGAATATAATTCTTGTTTCATACCTGTCTCGCTCGCTCTTGCAAGATCCAGATAAGACCTTTCAGTTCTCACCCGAATCTGAATCGCAATCCGAGAGCTAACGGACTGTATGTTTCTTTAGCTTGTGTTTCATTTGTTTAGTTTCCGTATTGCTATGAAAGGATAATTTAAATACTGCTGTTTGTTGTGAACAAACAATACCTACTGGTGATTGTGTACCTAGATCATATACGTTATTGTTCTCAACTTGAAGATATCTAAGTTAAATCGAAAAAACTTCATTGTATTTGTAACTCATATACGACAGAATTTCAAAAGGGCAAGATGCATATGCTGGGCTTGTCGAGAGGGAGAGAGGGTCAAGCGCTAATAGCCTACAATGCCAGGGCACACCAAGGCGCTCGGCTCCGCCTTTAACTTTTGTTTGGGTAAAACTGGCAAGCGTTGCTAGCCAGTCGTGTGTCCAGTGCACCCACCTACTGAGTCGATGGTCCTGGGCTCGAATCCCGGAAAGGTGAAATATTTGTGTGGTGAACACGAATATTTTTGTTCCTGGGTCATGGGATGTTATCTATATTTACATTGATTTACTATGTATATCGTCGATTTGCGTAAGATTATTCCTTACTATATTTGTTTATTTAATTACTATTTAAGTTACTGAATGAAAAAATGAATTTAAAATAACTATATTTAATAATGAAATACCTACTCCTGCATATAAAATCCTTTCCTATCCTTCAACTTCAAAAGCTTTTCGCGACCAAGGCACTGTGAACTACAAAATTACATTACAAAAAAAAAACTTAAATCTAATTTGATTTAAGCGACGTAACAGCGCGGCTCCGTTGCGTCGTCTGATCTGGTGCATGATTCTCATGGAGATATTATTATCCAACCTCAATTATTGCAATAGAGTTTTATGATTTCCCATATTTGGAAAAACCAGTACCGTGAATGGATGAGGAAGGCCCATTCATCAGGCGATGACGAACGGGGGAATGAGGACAACCGTATCACCAACGTGATGACTAAAGTGTCGTCATCACCTAGAGGCACACCCGCTAAGGGTAAAAATACAGAAGGTATCAATAACCTGTACCCTGACCAGGAGTTAACGTGACCGTACTTAGCGACTGCGTAAAAGATTTCTATGGAAAAAATGGAAAAAAGTACAGCGCCTCTAGCGGTCACTTTGTTGAACTACAATTCTCCATACAAGTCATTTACGCAATCGCTAGCGAGTTCGATCAGTGTAAAGTCATGGTTCTGAAGTCAGACGAAGTATACCCCTCGCGGCGAACGATGAGTCCTATGACACCTGTCATCTCAGTACATTTTTCCGATTATAGGTTTTAAAATGTACTGAGATGACAGGAGTCATAGGATTCATCATTCGCCGCGAGGGGTATAATAATAAGTTTCTGTCAACATTTTTATTTTTGTGACAAGCGTTTATAGCAGACTACTTTTTTTTTTGAACATCAGTCAACTGCTCCACTGAGACGATTTGAAAGGCCCCAAACTCGGTAGGATTGCTTTATCTATCTATTACAGAGTTTCTAGGGCCACCTTCCGGCTCCATCATCAGACCAGCCTCTTGGTAACATATTATTGTATTGTCATCAAAGGTAAGTAGTTATGAAAAATTGCAGCTCAATCCGTTGAATATCCCCTGACTTAGAGGGACCCTAATATAGGCACTTGGCATTTGGGGCCCCCTCCCCTATAAGGAGAACATTTTTATGGTGCAAGTCTTGCTTCTGGGACTGGGCCCCTAGACTGGCTGGGACCCTGGGCCAGGGCCTTGTGGGCCTAGGGGTACGGCACTGAAGATGCTGCTTTAAAATTGATTTGCAAGATACCACCCGAACTAACATAGTTACAATAGATATATAGTTAACTTAAATACATATAAGTCAAATAAAAGCTTGTAACTTGTAATGAAAACCATCTCTCATGCTACAACGTTAAAGCTGGTAGAAAAACTAATCACATTATACCTATACACTTGCTTTTTACACTTTACAAAACAAAGTCCTCCGCCACGTTCAACTGTATGTTCAATACTATGTTCGCGATAATCTCAAAAGCTACTGAACGGATTTTCATACGGTTTACATCCATCCATAACTCCTGTGGAAGGTAATAAATCGAACTCACGTTTTTTTAACAAATAAGGCACCCATTAATTTATGTTAAGTATACACGATGAGTTCAAACATTTGTCGATATTTCATCATAAACTGACGCAATGAATGACTTTCTTCAAGACTTGAACTCAAAATTGCGTCAGCTTCGTCGTTCAGGTTCAGGGTGATTCACTGCCAAGCAAATAATATGTGAACATTTTCAAATAATTCCAATTGCTTTTTGCAAGAATGTTTTTTAATAATTCATAAGGAAGTTATGTGAATAGGTAATTTGGGAATGCCCATGGTTTCTTGAGTCGGAAAAAATTTAGGTATTCTATGTTGTGAAAGTAATTAAATATGATAAAATGTACCGGCATCCATGACTCATCAACCATAAAGATTATTTCAAGTGAAAACCCAGTCGTTTGATGAAAGATAATTAGGTAGGTAGTCATTCATTTTTTATTAAACCAGGGACGTCTTCTGGCGTAAACTAAATGTTTACATTGTCTATCGATTAATTCTCAACATAATTTGAGACGATGGTGCCGAACATAAAGACATAGTTTTACGGTAGATGGAGCTACGTTGCTGCCCTAAGGCATGTAGAACTGAAGCAACTTTATGACTAATTCGATGCTTTGGCCAGTGGCTTTGATATCATAATTGGTAATGCACCCGTCGGGCCCGGAAAGCCGTGGGCCCGTCGGTTCAAATCACACTCAAATCATGAAAAAAAAAACAATATTTCGCTTCCATAAAGACATAGGTTTCATTATTCAAAAAAATGAGTCTTACTTACCTCTTCTTAGCAGTAGAAAGCATTGATAGAAAACGCTTACCCTAGTTGTACTGATGTCTGTTTTTTTCTTTCTACGTTTTTATGCGTTGAGCGAATATGTTTTTGCTTTACTATTGTTTTACCTAACGTATAGTTTCTCTCATAGTGCTCATTTCGCATGATTGTTATTCTACTGATACCACTGACATTTCTGAAAAGTTATAAAATAAAACTAATCTACCAGAATACACCAATACGTTTAAAATATATTAATTGCCCAAACACTTTCTCTATCTTATTCGTTACAATGTTTAGCAAATTACCTTTTTCCTCCACTCTTTCCATTTAATTAGTACAATTATTGTATCTGTGTTTAATTTGTAAACTTTTTTTGGTGTGCAATAAAGCATTTTAAATTGTATTTGTATTGTAACCCTAGGCTACACTACTCGCATTTTTTTTTTTATGTCATAGGGGGCAAACGAGCAAACGTATCGCCTGATGGAAAGCGATAACCGTCGCCCATAAACACCTGCAACACCAGAGGAGTCACAAATTGACCGAAGTTGACCGAAGTGCCTCTCACACTATCATATTCGCCCAAGTCTGGTCAACTTCGCGAGTAGTGTGGAACCGCAATAACTTTTCTGTCCAACTAAATTCATCTAACCATTCCACTATCATGTTTCCAAAATTTTGTGTCGTGGCTTCTAACCTCCGTGGCGATCTGACGTAGACCAACTGACTGACTGGCTGATTGACATCGATATTTGGAACGGACATTCAAATTCAGAAATACATGACAGCGACACGACAAAAGACCATCAGTTCCCGACGGATAGATGACCAGACTGTTCATTTTGGAAGCCAAGGCAGGCTGTGGACAGAACGATACTCTTTATTGATACTTTTGGCATAAAAAGTAATCGCTCCTTGCAGTGTGTTTTAATGGGTATTAAACATGTTTTCATTACCGACGACCTTGATCATGAACCATTAATTACCTAGAACTTATTCTTATCTCAAGGGCATCCTAGACTCATTGACTCGAACGTTTCCATACCAGAAGACATCAAACGCACGTGTATAGATTTTCAATTTGAAACTTAATTACGGAGTAGCTTGGTTGAATTTTGAATGCCCAAGTGTTTTAGTTAATGCGTTTCAGGTTAAGTAGTTATATGGACGCGGCAATTTATTGGTGTTTTTGTGAAGACTTTGATTGATCTTGTTTGAGACGCTGCAAAATATTTGCTCAATCGTGAGTGTTTTACACAAGCTTGATTTAATTTCTCGTCATGTTTTTCAAATAAACTAGATAGATAATGGATAGATGGTTACGAGAAGAAAATTTGCTTTATTTTATTCACCAAGTAAGCAAAGCGTACCAGCTTCAGTATAAAATATATTTCGTGTCCAGATTTCCCACTGTTCTCACCTACAGGTCGCATTTCTCAACAAATTCTTGTGCAATTTTGGTAGAAAATTTAATAATTATGCATTGTCGATTTCTATTTTACTGTCGATCCGGTTTTTCGTTTTTAGGGTACCGTACCAAAAGGTTAAAAGGGATACTAAGCCTCCGATGTCTGTCCGTCTGTCCGTGTGTCACCAGGCTGTATCTCATAAACCGTGACAGCTAGATAGTTGAAATTTTCACAGATGATGTACTTCTGTAGCCGCTATAGCAACAAATAAAAAAAATAAGTAAAAAATATTCAGTTGTACGGAACCCTCGGTGCGCGAGTCCCACTCGCACTTGGCCGGTTTTTTTTTCAATATGCTTAAGATATGAGGGTTGACAATGTAAAAAAATCGTAAGTACTCTGTCTGTTTGTCTACTACATGTTCCCGCCTAAACCACTGAACAGATTTAAAGCCTGACTAGAAATTAATGAGGATTGTCAAGAGGGCGCTATTTATAAGATTTATATGGCAACAATTTTGCAACCAATCGCAACCGCACAATAATGACATTAGTTTAAATACCTGTCATGTCCCTATGGTATCCTCGTAATATCATTTAATTGAATGCACTCTTTTCCTGACTGTTTTTCGTGTAGTAAACACGTGTACACTTTATTTATAATATTACGTTTACGACTGTGAATGGTTTTCGGCATTTTCTTTGAATATTTGTCTTGTAAACAATTCTTCACGAATGACATTGACATAGTTGACAAACCATCATAAAATAATTACCAGTGTAAGAAATAAGTTCCAGTGAAATTCCGCAATATGGCGCATCCTCATATATTTCATCATATATTTCATATACTTCTGGTCAGGCTTAAGATGAAATGTGGTACGAATAGGTTAAGTCCGGTGGAAGGAAATAAGATAGTTCTCGGAAAAGAGTGCTGAAGCTTGTATGGAAGAGTACAATTTCTATGCGAAAGATGTCACAAGGAAAAAAATAGTGCGTGGAGGCCCTCCGCGCGGAAGAAGTGAAACTTCGTAATGTGGAAATAAAAATAGGAAGGGGTAGAAATTGTAATTTCAAAAAAAAAACCTGACAATCAATTGATATTGACAAGAGACGTACCTTTGACATAACCTTAAATCCGTCGCATTGTCCGTGGGATTGTTGCGTTGAACGTTTAACGCAACAGTACTTTCCTACCCCCTCCATGGTAGCGTTAAACGTTTAACGCAACCTTGTTGTAAGTCGCATTAGAAGTTTCACTTCAAAAGTGTGTTTTTCTATGCGAATATTTGCAGAATATTGAAATCTGTGACCCATTTTGATGGCTGGCTGGTACAAACAGACCGACATCGACAGATATAAACTTTGGAACAACATGTTTTCATGAACGCCTGTTTCGATGTTTATTTGGCAACGAATTTGTTTTATTTTAAGATTTATGGGAGATGAAATTGATTAGAAAACATGTACGTAATCTCTTCCTTGATTTTCCTACTACCTGCTTTGGATGTGACATTAAGTGAATATATTAGATACTTAGACAGGCTTTTGTACAGGTATTAATAGTCTTGTATGCATTTTTAGGGTTCCGTCTCCAAAAGGGTAAAAACGGGACCCTATTACTAAGCCTCCTTGTCCGTCTGTCACCAGGCTGTATCTCATGAACCGTGATAGCTAGACAGTTGAAAGTTTCACAGATGATGTATTTCTGTGGCCGCTATAACAAAATAGATTAAAAAATATTGAGGGCTCCAATACAACAAACGTGATAGGTTGCGTTAACTTTGCACCTCATTTGTATCCGGCGCATTTAAGATGGGATAAGTATTTGTACGGAACTCTCGGTGCGCGAGTCCGACTCGCACTTGGTCAGTTTTTTATTATTTTAACTGTATTTCGTCGTCCTAAATGTCTACATGTTATTGAAGTTTACATTTCATTCCATCATTGAACACTACTAAGATACAATGAAAAATTCTATCTGATATCCTGGATGTCATATATCCAATATCTCGCGTCTATATCTCGTCTACTTCAGAGATGTGCTTTGATCAATAACTGTTATACATATATGACTCGGTCTTTTTTATTGAGATTATACTATGACCCATAACATGATCAACATGACTCATATTTCCCAGACAACTTGTCTGCTATCTTAATCACAAAGGTAAACACTAAACACACTAAATCACTAACGTCACTAGAACTGTCAGTGTCACTGTGCTGCCATGACAGATGAGTTGCGTCAGCCGTCGACTGGAGAGGCCCGGGTTCGAGTCGAGCCCTTTGTTCAGCATTCGTTGGTGAATCGCTTTTTTGTTTTGAAGACATATGGTATTTTTTTCGAGTTGTGGATGATGGGAACATTGATAAATTGGGTTTCTGTTTTAATTTTATGCTATTTTGCGAAAGTATGTAAAAAAATATAAAACTGCGGTGGTGTTGTGAAGATAGCTCAGTATAATTTATGGGAATGGAGAATGTTCTCGTAATTATAATACAATTAAATGTAAATATAATGACTGAATAATATAAATGTAAATTGTGTGTTATTAGTACCTATAAAATGTAAAGTAATAAGTGTATATTTTTATGAATAAAGATTTGAATTGAATTTGAGGTTTCCTGACTTTTGGACCAATTATTTTTCACACAGAACTAGTTCATTCCTTAAATGTTTCATAATAATTTCTTTTAAGGGCCGATTGTTCAATCACCAGATAAAACATACCTGTCAGATAAATTTAATGTTGGCTGTCACTTTTCTTTTATATGACAGGAGAAAAGGATAGCAATAATTTTAACTGCCAGATAAAACAATCTGGTGATTGAACAATCGGCCCTAAGAGTATAAAACTGCATTTTCGGGACTTAAATCCTCTTGGGCACCATGTGTAATTAATTATAATTATCTATGAAAACTGTTCTATTATGTTAACATGTTGTGAAAATTGTGTAAGTTTCCATCAATATCCTATAGTTTCATCAGCGGATGTGGTTTCAGGCGAAGCTACGCTGATGGCGCGCGAGGGGCCGTTGCGTCAGGCGAGGGCCGCGCATGCGCGAAAGTCTTGCATCAGCCACTTCCACCACACTATTAGTAATCCGCGCATGCTCAATAATCATACCACTGGTACTTACTTGGTGTCTTTTCTATTCACATTATAATCTAATCATAACATAAATTGAAGTAATCTGGAAAATATCGCGTCTAAGCGATAATACAACCCGTTGTCTACCTTTATTGTTTTATTTTTTATTAAGTAATATAAAGTTTTCTGTCTTTTGCATCTCTCTCTCTTGTCGAAGTATTCTGATCTATAGCTACTTCTCCCAAAGTGTTTATTAATCCCAGATCCCAACCTATCTTGGGCTTCTCTTCAAAACTCAACATTTCTATGAGCTGAATTTGAAATATCGTCATTCTATGGCGTTCTAGGACAGAAAGGTTTTCGTTGTTTCTTCAGTATCAATAGTCCAGGTGCTCAATAATCCTGATGTGGGCAAGCTGGATGGAAGCGTGTTGTATGGAGGCCGCGCCACTGCGCGTAGCCAAGAAGGTGGTCATAATCATAATCCTAAAGGTCAAGTTGGCCACCTAGTAGGTAAACAAAACAGACAATACCTAAGGGGCCATCCATAAATTACGTCACACGTTAAGGGGGAGGGAGGGGGGGGCTATCATCGTTTTTTGTTTTGTTAATTTTATAAAAAAAAAATTAAAATGGAAATAAAACCGATTTCGGAACCGCTGTTTTCATTCAATAATTTCTAAATGTAAATTTGCAACATATGTGACGTCACACTAGGGAGGGGGGGAGTCTCCCAAATGTGACCAGCTGTGACAAGGACGGGGGGAGGGGCAAAAAATCATGAAATTCGTGTGACGTAATTTATGGATGACCCCTAAGTAGGTATTCATGCAACTTATTATCTGATTAATAGGTATATTTACAGAGCATTAATAGCAATTAAAATGACATTTGTAGGTATTGTAGTGATAAAAGTGCGTTAGCATAGCTCAGTCCACCGCCAACAACTTTCCAACGGTGCAATACAGCATGTTAATACATTCAATATACCCTATGGGTCCACCATAGTGCATTTACATGGTAGGTACATGGTTGCCACTCAAAAATTATCAGCCGATGGACTTAATTCAAATTCAAATTCAAATTCATTTATTTCAAAGACAACAATGGCCCATAATTTGTTAGTAACATATGATACAGTGTTAGTAAACAGATTGACAGAAATATAACATTACATATAGGATACAATTACTAGATAATAATAATTATCTAGTAGCGGTCATCACACATTCGTAGTGCCGCATAATGGGTGAGTCATACCGGCTCGCTACAGTAGTCAGGATGGGGTTGGAGCTGGCGCGCACTCTGAACATCAACGATGCAATTTTTTTCCGCATTATTGCGTAATAATCGTCGGTGCGGGCTCGGTGATATAGTGTCCAAGGTACTTAAATTTATACACGCGTTTGAGCTCGTTGTTATTAAGCTTTATGGAAGGTACACTTTCCGGTAGCTCGCCTCCGACGGCCTTAAATACCAAGTATTCGCTTTTCTTAGCGTTGTACAGTAAACCGTGCTTTTTTACGTACTCCTCACATATGCTCAGTAGTTTTCTTAACGCCCTGACCGTTGGAGTGAGCAGAACCATGTCGTCTGCATAGCTGATGTTGTTTATACTAACGTCATCAACTCTGCAGCCTACTGGAGTGCGGCTCAATCCCTCGATCAGGTCGTTAACGTACAGGTTGAAGAGCTTGGGGGAGGTTACCCCCCCCTGCCTCACCCCGCACTCCAACCTGAACGATTGAGAAAACCTACCAGCCCATCTCACGCTATTGTCCTGGTTAAGGTACCAATACTGAAATATTCGAAGTAACTCCGCCGGTACGTTTTGTTTCCTTAATTTATCCCACAGAACATCATATGCCACAAGGTTAATACTTACAGTAGAGAACCGAAAAACCAAATAGATTTTATCACAACCAACAAATCAGGACACTTCACAAACATAGACGTCATTAATAAGTTTAATTTCAACTCCGACCATAGACTGATTAGAGCCGAACTACGAGTAAGAGAACTGAAAAAAGCCAGACCTAGACAAGACCAAAGCAAAAGTACGAGCCAGAACTACGAGGAATTGGCAGAAAAGATGTCCCAAAATTTTACAGACTTCTCCGGGAAAACCTCAAACCTGGATATCAAGCAGAAAATTGTATTTCAGAAAATTATATTTGAAGAAACGGTTACAAACACGGCGGAAAAATGTTCTAAAAAAGGAAAACAAGACACCAAGTGGCTGTCTGACAAGTCGATCGGCTTACTGAAACAGAGGAGCACCCTTATCGGTTCTAAAAGCACGACTGGTAGAAGGAAAATGATCTCAAAATCAAGTAAGGAAATAAATGTAAGAATACGAAAAGACAGGAAAAACAGAAGAATGAAAATCATCGAAAACCATATAATAAAGACAGGGGGCATCAAGAAGGCCTACAAAGAACTGTCACAAAACAAAAACTGGATCGTGAAAATAAAAAATCATAGCAATCAACATAAGCATCAAAGAACAGATATCATGAACACTGCCACATCGTACTACGCAAGACTGTACCAGAACGATACCAGCGACAGCGTAACAGACTTCCAGGAAAATTCCGACATACCTACCATACTACGGGGAGAAGTCGAAAGAGCGCTAGACTCTCAATGCAATGGAAAAGCGCCCGGACCCGATGGGATAAGCAATGAGATATTGAAACAAGCCAAGCATACATTACTACCTATTCTGACAGACCTCTTCAATGAAATTGTACACACGGAGACGATACCAGAGCAATGGACTCAGTCAAACATAACACTCTTATACAAAAAAGGAGACCAATACGATATCGGGAACTACAGGCCCATAAGTCTTATGTCAAATATATATAAAATCTTTGCGAAAGTCATACTGAAGCGTATAGAAAGAAGACTGGATGAAGAACAACCGGAGGAGCAAGCAGGGTTCAGAAAAGACTTCTCTGTGCTGGACCATATACATGTTGTGAGGCAAATAATCGAGAAGTATAACGAGTATCAACAAAAATATTATATTACATTCATTGACTATAGCAAGGCATTCGACTCTCTAATACATGAAAAGATTTGGAAGGCCCTTAATAGTCAAGGTATAGAACATAAATACATCCGATTAATCAGCAACATATACAGGAATAGTACAGCACGCATACAGTTGGAGAAAAAAGGAAATACCTTCAGGATAGAGAAAGGAGTAAGACAAGGGGATCCTTTATCTCCGAAATTGTTTTCTGCAGTTCTAGAAATGGTTTTCAGAGATTTAGACTGGGACCAACTCGGACTTAATATTAATGGCTGGCAACTAACTCACTTAAGATTTGCAGATGACATAGTACTGTTTGCTAAAGATTCTGAGGAGCTAAACAAAATGATAAACGATCTAGTAGAGAAAAGTGGGATAGTGGGCCTGAAAATGAATTTCGAAAAAACAAAGGTGATGACAAATGACAAGTTGAACTGTATAAAAGCAGGCGAACACGAACTTGAATATGTAGACGAATACATTTACCTCGGACAGATTATTTCACCAAAAGACACAATAAAGAAGGAATTAGAAAGGAGAACAGCAAATGGATGGAAAAGATATTGGTCTCTAAAAGAAGTCTTCAAAGATAACAATCTGCATCCAAGGACGAAAGGAAAACTATTCAATACAAGTATCTTGCCTGTTCTAATGTACGGAAGCCAAACCTGGTCCCTGACAAAGATAACCGAGTCCCAACTAGCATGCGTCCAACGAGCCATGGAAAGGAGCATGTTAGGTGTGAGTAAAGCTGACAGGATGACCAGTGCATCAATTAGGCTCAAGACGAAAGCCCAGGATATTACAACAAAAATAAAAAGGCTCAAATGGAAATGGGCAGGCCATATCATCAGAGGCAAGGATAAGTGGAGCAAAAGGGGCACACAGTGGTACCCCAGAGATGGCAAAAGAAGCAGGGGCAGGCCACAAAAAAGATGGGACGATGACATTCGACAAGTCGCCGGGCACACATGGAACAGAGTTGCACAAGATCGCAATGAGTGGAGGAGGCTGGAGGAGGCCTATGCCGAAGGGCAAACAGATAGAACAACATTTAAAAGATGGGAGATAGTGGAATTATAAATGTACTGTAGTTATATCTGAAATAAAGGATATTATTATTATTATTATTATTATTATTAGAGAACCGATTATGGCAGCGTAGTTTGGGGTATTCGACATC
Organism: Apotomis capreana; assembly: GCA_947623375.1. Classification (NCBI taxonomy): domain Eukaryota; kingdom Metazoa; phylum Arthropoda; class Insecta; order Lepidoptera; family Tortricidae; genus Apotomis; species Apotomis capreana. The sequence continues at coordinate 23,497,251 of OX392514.1, read as the reverse complement.
ATACCGCTCTGATGATGGTGATAATGCTAAAGAACTATTTCTGGTCAACTTTACAAAGCCAGTCAGGGGCTAGTATCTACAGCAACTCTCTCTCACTCACGTCACTAGTAAGTAAACAAGCACATACAATCTAAATACATATTCCTGCTTGTAATAATATACTAATAGGTATAGCGATAAAGGAGCGTTGGCACAGCTATCCGGCCGCTGCGAGCCGGTTCCAACCGCCTCGCTGCTTATTACTGCGATAACGATACATTTATTGTTTTTATAATTCTGCACGGTCCGGTTTTTAGGTCAAGCGATTAAACTTTATGCATTTAGAATATGCATTATATTAAGCTTTGAAATAAACGGAGTTTATTCTGTAAGTACGGAAACACAGAAGTATACAGATCTAAGTCAAAGAAAACAGCGTATCCAAAGAGGAGAACTATGTTGAGAAGAAAAGCCGAAGAAAACGCATCGGTCAGTATTATTTAAATTAAGTGTTTAATCTAGCTAAATTGAATATTAAGAATAATATCAAAACAATACTATCTGTATCTGTGTCCAGTTTTGCAAAAAAATATTAGACGTTACAGCAGTCAAAATATTTGCCAAGGTTTCATTGAAGGCTAAAACGAAACACCTACATATCCTTAAAAGTAATTTTATAAAGAAATTCTCTCTTATTTTTGTTTTCCGAGACTTTATTGTGAAGGATACCTTTCAGGGCAACTCCTGAAAGGGAATTATTATAAATTTAAGAATTATCATTTCAAAATCTTCACAAACTCAGAAATTTAAGCAACCTATTCGGAAACCCTTGTTGTGTAACTTGAAACCGAAATAAATCCAACTCTGGAAGCCAGCCCAACTCTCTTTCCCAATTCAGCAAAATAAATCTAAAATAAGAATTTCATTAGAATCCCGAATTCCCCCATTTCGTCCCTCCCAGCGTCGCTTGACACCCTCCCATTCATACCCTCTCAATGGGGGAAAAAGCCAGCATAAATAGACCTATTCAAACTTAGGAATCGTCGGCTATTTCTAGATTTTTGCGAGGGCAACGTAAATTGGTGATTCTTCAGATCTCTAAGCGTGGAAGTGTCGTATGATGCTGGGGGTCACTTTAATACGGCTGGTCGTTAAAGTTGGGTCGGGTTGACCTTGGAACGTTTATGGACTGAATCGATATCTAGATAGCTGACGATTTTGTCCCAGCGATGCGTTTAGGGACGATATCGCTGATGTTTCAGTGAATGGAGTGCGAAATTGTAAAATGGATGGAGTTAATAATAGTGTCTAGAATAGAATTAGTTTTATTTGAAAGTTGACTGAAATGCGATAGGTTTTACTGTTCGATTCAGTGAACAGTTTCATCTATCAAATAAATATATTCTAAATTTTTTTCATTTATATAGATTTAAACTGTTCACTGAACCGAACACAAAATATAATAATAATAATAAAATGTAGGTACACAAATAATATCTTTGGTAGGTGTTTCTCGCAGTCGAAAAAAACAGTTCTGGTTGGTAAATAAATAGGTACCTAAATACAATTAAAAAAGCCTAAAGCCTAAAGCTTATACATACAATTAAATGGATATACATATGTATAAACGACAAAGTATATTTTCGAAACAAAATATGTGCTACCAATCCGTGTAAGATTACTACTTATTACCTATGTAATAAGAATTCTATGTACGAAAAAGTAACTGAGAAGTATAATTTAGCTTTTAACACGAATAACGTCTTGAACGTGTTTGTGACGTTGGACATTAATACTTGAGAGTTGAGGCTTAAAAAAATATGCTACCTTTTCTGACTTGACTTATCTTTTCTGACCGAGCAAATATTCAAGCTCGAATGAGCCACCGAGCGAGCGCGGCCGAGCGCGCCCGAACCCCGCCGACCGAACCCGAGCGGCCCCCTCGCGCCAGTCCACGCGAGCCGCCTGCGAGCGAACACGAATTCACGTTCGTCGCGCAACGACATTGACAAATTAAACAATAGCCCGTTCGAAATTCAAATCGGTGCGATTAAATTTAATGTACTGTTGACCTTGAAGATTCGCGTGCTTTTTCGGTGTCGCTCGCTGTAGAATTCGCGCCATGTCCGAAGTAGAATGGACGAGCAGTCTAGTTATAAGGCTGATGAAGGAGTACGCGAAGCGCCCTGAGTTGTGGGACACGACCCACGAGTTGTACAGAGTTTGCACAGCGAGGTACGAGGCCTGGGCGGATTTGGCGGGGTTATTCGAATGCGATATCGCGGAACTGCGCAAGAAGCTGAATTCGATATTCGCGTCGCACAGGAGGGAGAAGGCGAAGGTGCGACTGGGAGGGAAGTCGACGTGGTTTCTGTACCCTTACATGAAGTTCTTGCCGACACATTTGCAGAATGGTTCGAATAGTGACGTCGTTGAGGTAATTTGATTTTCAGTAGTTAAGTTGTTATTTAATTTCACATGTTATGTCTCGGCGTCTGTCTGTGGTCAATCTTAGTTAAATACCCACGGAAGATGTAGTTGAACAACTTAAAATTTGATGATAGGTAGGTATTGCAAGATCAGTATAAAATGGAGCTGAAACTACTTTTTTATTCAAACTGTTTATTTACTCAAAAAAAAAAATTTAAGGTTTAAGGTTTTATACATACATATTTCTCCTGCGTTGCTATTAAGTTTAAATTTTCTCTGTTACTTTGCTTTGCCTTTTTCTTGTCTCTGAATAAATTTTTATTATTGCTTATACAGAAAAAAAAATTATTTGCATTTCTACTTGATTTTGAATTTAAAGATTGTGTGATCATAATAACAATGTTACAATATCCTATGTTTACGTTGCTACGTCTATGGAGCTAAAGGTCTAGGGTTGGAATCCCGGCAAGGGGAAAATATTGTGTGTGATTAGGCTCGGATATGTGTTCTTAGGTTATGGACGTTTTCTATGATATGATATTATGACTGTATAGGCTAGCAAGTGTCGGTCCGACCCAGGCATAGTGGCGCTAACAGCTTTTATATGGCAATAATATGTATAAGTCATTATTTTGCTTTATAAAACGTCAATAGCTATTTGTCAAGGATTTGTCATTAACCAAATTCAAAACATTGTTTACCGGAATACTGATCAATCCTTCATTCTTCTTGCGAAATAAATACTGAATCCTATTGAAAAAAAAAACTTGATTTTCATCACTGTGGATAGTTTTGGCTTTATTAAGCAAAAATTACTTTAAATTTTTGGAATATTTAGTCCTGTTTCCTCTTTGTGTACATCATGATATTCGCCGACTTTTAACATTAGTTACCAAAAATCTGCCGTTGCCAGTAAAATAAATTAGTACCACTGAAGATACGCAACATGGCGTGGGTTGTTAAACCCCCTATGGGGCTATATATTGTGGTTGAGTACGCATATCATAGCATAGTACAAGCGTTATTTACTTTGGGATTGGGACTAGATTTAATTAACCTTTTAATATTTACATAAAATACTCGTTACTGTGGTTTGCTGTTGTATTTAATTACATACTTACGGTACTTATAAATACCTAACGATATAGACATTATGATGAAGTTGGTTCAAAACAAGAGCTGTAGTTACCTACTGTGGATAAATTTATCACCAGTTGACGTAGGTAGCCGTTGCATTCGAGATTTAGTGCCTATTTTAAGTATATAATATCTGTTTACTTACCATGAGATAATATCGAGTCATAACAATGATCACACCGACAAAGTAGTTGAAATCATAAAATGATTTCTATTTGTATCTAAGGCAAGTTTCTTTCTTTCAGACCTCGGTCCACCAGGGGTCCGAGGAACCAGAACAACAAATGTCCTCAGAAGAAGATAACCACGACAACGAAGAGCAGGAGCTGGTACATGAAGAAGTAATAATCAAATCTGAACCAATTCCAGTAGAATACCAAGCGAAACCAAGGAAACGGTTCAAATACGCTCAAACGCACAAACCGAGACTGACTAAATTTACAAGGAAAGTGGTGAAAGAGAATAGTTCTAGCCTAGACAGCAAGGTTTTAGAAACACTAAGTTTACTTAGGAGGTCAGATTTGACAAGGAAAAAAGATGAGTGTGATAGTTTTGGGGAGTACATAGCTGTGTCGTTAAGGAAACATGATGACAGGACTCAATCGATGATTAAGCAAGCGATTAATAATATATTGTTCGAGCAGGAGATGAAGAAGTACAGTGTGGGACAGTACGCTGTGGTGATTTCCGGGGTTGATGAAAACCCTTTAATTTTGGGTGATGATAAGTAAAATGTGAAGACTGGTTTAGATTATTGGTTACGAAGAAATAATATTTATTAGGATCTAGTTTGCGTTTAAATATCCTATATGGTACACATAAACATGTGTAATAGTTAAATTCCCACATTATTTCATAAAATATATTACATACATTTACAATATGTACATATTTCATTATATTTCAAATGAACCTTTTGAACCATACGAACAGAAAAAACATGATTATACACTGTAGAGTTATTTTTTGACGTGTCAACATGTCTTCTATAGTCTTCTTTAAGAAGACTATCTAGTCTTCTTAAAAAGAAATTGTGTTGGATTTTTTTATGTACATTTTAAGCAATCTTTAATAAAAATAGCGTGATATTTCATGAGTTGATTTCTTTTCTCACACAGTCTCATACCTTTCCATCTAAACAAAAAAAATCAAGACATTTTTGATTTAAGAAAATTATACGGTACCTACTCAAGTTAATATCGGAAATAAAAGCAACTCTGCTAAACCAAGGTAATTACCGATAGGTTTAAACATGCAGTGTTTTACTGTAGAAAAGATTACATAGTTATCTGAAGCAGAAACAGTAGATTTGTATCAAAGCCATCGATACGGCCGCTCCAATCGCAAATCAATGCGAGTCACGCATCGGCCAATTTATTCCATATTTTTTTCCATCGCTCGGAAATCTAGTTCCACTTGTCTACGTGCATCGCAGCACGGCGTATGACTATCTATACCGATACTAACATCAACGGATTCAATAACGACATTCCTATTTTTCTCATTATCCATTGCTGCTATGTCCTCCTCGGTTAAATCTATTGCAACATTTACGCAGTCATGTACAACGTCGGTTGAGATTTGTTCGACGCTATTGAGTGTAATTAGGGTTCAATTTCATATCGCAATTGTTTTTATTTCTATTATTCCAAAATGCTCCCCTTCCATTACCGCGTGGCAAGCTGCTGTATTCTACAGGTTCGCTTCATCAGTAGCAATGCATGATTCATTAGCAGATAGATCAGGTAGTTAAGTGAGCTCGTAATTCACGCTGTTAGCGGCTAAGTGGTGCATTAGAGCAGACATCACGCCACCTCACGTCATTAAACTGGACAGCAACTTGATCAGTTTTTGTTGCAATCTAGCCAATTTGTATGCATTTAATTCTGCTCGGCCCGGTAAAGAATTTACCTCATATTTTTTACATTGATTCAAATTATCGTTGATTATTCTTTATTTGAAATGGTTTCGTGGGAATAGGGTTGTGTACGTGAATTTCACGGTTTGTGAAGAAGGGGACGGACTGACGTGATGGGAAACTCCAGCCCTATAATCAGGGCATGTGATGATACTGATGATAGAGTGCGTTTGACGAAAGAATGAAGCCATCACGTCACATACGATAAGTAATAGATAATTTTCCGCTTCGCAGAGCAAGGCTTATATTCAATTTGGTAACTTGTATAAAAACGTGCTTGACTCAATTTTTAGTTGAAAAGGTATCTTACCGTGTACCTAATAATAACGTTTGTTTTGTACCTACCATCAAAAGCAATCCTCATAACCAAACAATTTTTATAATTACCTAATCATTTGAAATTTTGATGAGGGAGTGCGTGCTCGTTATTTGCCGATTACCGTTTTAATTCAGAAAGCACGACTGAATGAAATTGAACGCCTTTGAATTCATCTTGAGTATAATTGCATTAGCTTTGATACAAAATTAAAAGATGCTTCATGACGAGGGCCAATTTATCAACATAATTTTGACAGACTCTTAATTTGTTACTTTACCTATATTTTGACGCCCTTATATCTAAGTAAACAAGTCATGGAATGATGTTTCTTCAGGATTAATTGAGAAAAAGTATAGTTTTTGCTTAAAATATATATTTTTTGTATAATAGTAATTCTTTATTACTTTCAGGAACTTACACATTTTCACATGTAATATAACATAAGATAGGACAAGATTTAGCTTGCCGCCAGCAAAAGTAGACTTTTGACTTGTGATATAAAAGGAGCCCTATGCTGCTGTAGGCTAGCTTTATAAATTTATGACAGTTGAGAAATGCACTGTAGTAGTACAGTACATTTCTCAATTGCTTAAAAACATTGTATATAAGACGAAATAACAGAGGCCCCCAAACTAGGCTAAGCCAGTATCTTGGGGTGCCATTGTGTGTACTTTGCATCAAACTTATTAAAATATATAACCTTGTATTTTTCATATAGAAGTTTGTACTTAAACAATTAACCATAAATCTATTTGTGTATGTCAGCATGTAACATTTTTCACTTAACACTAGATTGCACCAGTATTTATTTATTTTATCTTTATTGCACAAATGAAAAACAGATCGTACAAAGGCGGACTTAATGCCATTGGGCATTCTCTACCAGTCAACCATCGGGCATAGCAGATAAGTTGTGGGCGGTGGAACTAACATATAGGTTATAATATATAAATACATATTTATTATATATACATATATAAATAAATACTGACTAAAATGCAAAACAGATATGCTAAGATTTCTTCATTCTGCTAAAGAAGAGGTCACGCAAGGATTTTTTTAAATTTAACTTGTTCGGGGCTCGTTCTGCATCTATTAAAACTGATTTCGCCGCCCCTCCCCAAGCAGTGATACAGTAACATAACATCGATTGGCATAATGACAGGTACCTACAGCATTTTCATGACATCCTTAGGTACTAAATCTCTTAGTTTTTTGAAAATGCTAATTGTTTTTCTTGCTTTTTAGAAAGACATGCGATGTGATCTTTAAAATGGAGGTTTTCGTAAATCGTTATACCAAGATATTTTATAGTACTGGATCGTTAAATACTATTTCAATTACATGATTGAGTGTAGGGCATGTTACAGGTGCGAGTTTGGATGTGCCTTGTACTTTTGGGACTTGAAGCTGCAGTTTTGTGGAAACACAAATATTTAGTTTTATTATTATTTAAATATTTAGTTTCATTATTATTTATTGCTATTAAGACATAGGTAAACTTATTTATTGATAATTATTCAATTACATGTTAACATTTTTATATTTACATATTTAATTTACATTAAAAGATTAATCTACTGTGTAGAATGTTTGCTCGATAAGCCATTTAAGTATAAGTAAAGTATACATACATACTTAGAGTTGATTTCATTTCAAATTTATTTTATCTTAATTGGCGACTTATAAACTTCACCGTGAAGTGCTGTCTTGATAAAACAAAAAGCTTAAGTTCAACTTTAGGCACAAACAAAGCAACAAGTTTTTATTATGTAGGTACCTAATGCAATTTTAACGCATAAAAGGTCACCAGAAAATCTATCAACCGATTTTCCTCATACAAAATATTCCACTTCCATTCATCACATGGAAACTAGAATTGCGGCTGATGCAATACATCCATGCAATTATAGTAGCTCAGTAATGAGACCAACTTTACTTTACCGGTGGAAAAATCTAGAACCGTCAACAAGCAGAGCTCGTATAAACTGTAAAAGTGAAGAACACTAAGCCGATCACTCGATACCTTTCAATATTGAACCTTGAGTCTTTGTCGTTGGGGTACACATGGAACATTCTAGAGCTCGCCACGATTGTCTTTTGTTTTGAACGCTTGCTGCTAACTGCAATATTACACAGAACTAAAAGGACATTTCTGTCTCCAATCCTTAATAAGCTTAAGATTTTTGTATAGTAATTGGGGTGGATGCAGCGACTTGAGCAGTTGGTGCGATTAAGTTGGCGTTCTGGTCAGACAAGTCGTCGGTAATGACTCAGTTTCAAGGGCAAAATCTGTGCAGACTTAGTGGCCAAGGCAACTCCCACGTGCTGCACTAAGGATAATAATAACTGTTATAAAATACCTAATCCTTATTGATTTATTGATGAGTTTCGCTTTTGCGGTTACAGGACATTAACTCCAGTTGTGATGACTTTTAAAACTGTAATTTAGTGGAACGATGGCGCTACGATGCCACAGACAGATACACAGATACACAGACACACAGATACACATGTTAAACTTATAACACCCCTCTTTTTTTTGTCGGGGGTTAATAAACACACTTGTACAACTGCGAAAATGTTGGTAACTGAGTCAAAATCTAAAGCCTTCTCGCGTTTTCTTATGATTGTATTGTCTTCATATACACATGTGAATTGATTATCAAAGATCTTATGTTTGTCTGTGTACTGAAATCAGCATACGTAATTACTCATACATATACGTATATATAGTAGTAGTAAAATAAAACTTCTTTTGATTTCACCTAATATAAACGATAACCTATATTCCAATGATCCAAAACGACACAATCGTTTAGTGATCGCAAATATTAATCTAAGAAATTTCTTAGGATATCCTATTTTTCAGACTTAATATGCACTTAATATCCCCGGGTGTTGCAAACGGAAGAATTCACAGGAAAACACCAAAAAGTAAGTACAATGATCAGAATTATATTCAATGTAGGAATTATCAGAAGGAGTCGGCCTCCTTACCTTCAATAACACATTTAGGCCAGTCCTGTCCAGTGGCCTAAATTTTCCTTTGATCAAGATTCGGCTATATTTTCTTAAAAAATGTTATTAAAGCTGAAACGTTTACTCACGAAACAAAGATGTTTAGTTCCGTTTTAATAAAAAATAATCAACCATAGCATTCCTCTTGACCTCAGGAAAAACAAATCATCGTGTTTTTTGAAAAAACAACAGTGGAGAAAAACTGGAGCTCGACACAACGGAACATGGAAAAATTTCTTTCAGTTTCGCGGAACTGAATAAATTGCCATTGTTCAAATGCCATTAAACGTTAGTCATTTACTGTGTGTGTTTCCCTGTATCAGCCTACGATAAGGAAACCTGACGGGGCATGATGCAACCTGTACTATCTGCGTGACCTCTGGATGATCCGGATACCCAGATGCAAACTGATGCAAAAGTTTAGGGAAAATCAACACTTACTGATAAACAAAATGAGAACCTAGCACATATCACAAAAGATCATGTTCATCAAGATCTTGTGTATCTGGCATATTTGTTGAGATATGCCAGATACACAACATCTACTGAACTCGATTCCCTCTCAATTCGTTTTAATTGTATTGAATATTTACTTATATTGCTTCATTTTAGAATATACTTTAAAACGATGTTTATTAAATCCTGAAAATGTTACGAGTTTCATGAAAAAATGCTTTCGGACAAATGGAAATTCCGCGAAACTTTACAGATGGGAAACAATGTTTCGGAGTTGAGACAGGATGGGTGTGTTTGACCTTTGTGTGAACTAATAAGTGATGGTGATAATAAGTTCAGAGTTGCAGCACGTTTACGATTCTAATGATTTTACTCGCTTTTCCTTTGCAAAAATGAATAAGATGGTCTGATCGTTATGTGACTTATTGTAGAGAATTTTTTATTGCTGATTTTGCACTTTAGTACAGCGAAATTACAATATTTTTGGTTTTCTAATAGGAATGCAAAAGAACGCATTGAGACAGAGTGAATTCACTCCATAATATGTATTTTTTTCTATTGTCATTGTTAGTTATCGGCTTACAGCTAGTCTTTATTAACTTTTATGGTGCGTGAATTCAGTACATGAATACAAACTTGACAATTAAATGTGTTGTTACAGACATTTTCTTGTCTTAACGTCACACATATCAGTTACAGTCAGTAAAATGTAAACAAACATTATCAACCAGTCTCTTTATCGGAGATGACTGTTCCAGCTAGCCGGTGAGAGTCTGTTTTCTAAATAAACATCTTCCAACATCAGTGAAGATAAAATCGGCTTTGTGAGAATTTGCCAGCCCACTCAGTTCATAACAAGCAAATTGCACTTAGATACTTGAAAATTCTGTTTTACAATAAGCTGCAAACTCGTGCGATGAAATTGGATGCACTTAATTAACTTAACCAAGGTCACTGACAGCTCACAGGATTGCACCGTTAAAGTGGCAACGGGCAGGTCATGTAGCCCGGAGAATTCCTAGAGTGGCGACCAAGTATAAGAAAACGCTGCGTGGGTCGGACTACGACTAGGTGGACGGATGACCTCGTGAAAGTAGCGGAGAGTCGATGGATGCGGTCTGCACTTTGTGGCGAGCTATAGGGGAGGCCTATGTCGAGTTAATTAACATCTACACACTTACGAGAACAAAAATATCTGAACACGACTTTATGCTCCTGACAATAGGGTTGTGTTCAGATATTTTTGTTCTCGTAAGTGTGTAGATGTAAATGAACTCGACTGTACAGCAGTGGACATCTGTGACAGATAGTTAAATTAACAAGAAGGGTAAACATTTTATGCAACGCGCGCCAGTTTTCAAGGCAAAGTAAAGTACAAATCTTAAAAAACCTTGGTAATACTGTCAACCAATTTGTAATCTATCAAATATACTTTAAGAAAATAATTATCGCAGCAATAAAAAGTGCAAACAAAAAACACGTTAGAAAGCTTTGTTCCTCTTCCTACTGATGACTCACAATTAAACAGTCGTTTCATACTGATAACGCCGCTATTTTTACTCGAACGATAGAAACGTTTCTATTCGAAAATTCTAGAACTATGTCCCAATGCTCGTTTTAAAAACATCCCAGTCATCCTGCCATCTTCTTTTTAGCCCATCTTCAATATTCTTAAGTGAAAATAGAAACGGGCAAGACTTCATTCGTAACACAGCATACCTACTTTCACATTTGATAACTCGAAGATTTCCTCGCATACTTAGAGTCATTTCAGTTACCTTGAAAAGTCTTGTTTAACTAAATACCTATTCCTTTGTGAACGTAACAATGGGTCTCGGATCACGCTCTCGACCGGGCAGACTTGCCGTCGCCGGCTATATATAGATCTTGCGTAAGCCTTCATATATTATAACACGCGATATCACCACAAACTCAACGCAGTAAATGCCAAAGAGATCCTCTTTTTAAATGAGTCATTATACTCGAATCTTGAGTCTATATTCGCTGTAGCTCCATGGAGTTGTTTCGCTCTTTTTCTTTTGCACCAGCATTCATATCAACAGCAACAGGATACATTTACAACTTGTCTCGTTCTCTTATGTTAACATATAAAGTTCATTTTGTTTTGTCACGAATGTATGTGTTATCGCACGTTTCACCAGTATCTGTTTTGTTTCTGATGTGTGTGCCTGTACGCTGAGTTCTAGTTATCGGGTTGATATCTGTCTGGTTTTGGCAGAGGATCGCCATGTTTATGCCAAATTTCTTTCGTTCCCGACTAGATCATAAAATTACATCGTACTCATTGACCTCATGGAAGACGGGAGTAACTATACTCTAATATAGTTGAAATAAAAAGTCTACGGTCTCACCCAAACTATCATGTTTACCTTTAAGGGGTTGAAGCAATCCTCGTATTAAGAAAAAGCCATTGTCTTTAGTAAACAATCTCACACGATACCTATCGGTGTGAGTTACTAGTCACGTAAACTTTATTAACTCTGAGTCAATCTGTTTACCATAAAATTTCACCTTCGAAAAGTCTAGATAATAGAGCATAAACATGTTTATCTACGCACATATCATTAGTGCTCTAAAATGCGTTCAGAAACCGTAGGAAATGACCAGCATTACTACAACCAATTTTACTATGAGAACTTTCTTATCTGTGGTAGTAGGTAAAATTTGTACTGTAATGTTATAACGCTATCAATTTTTGTAAGGTTATGAGTTTAAATTTGGAACAGCTGTCAAAACTGAAGTAGGTCTCTATTCTAGTATCCATAGATATTAATATTGTTATCGATACGAAACGTCAATTCAGTATGTTTTTTTATAAAAACCGCACGACATTTGATCTCGAGTGACATGAGAATATGGATACATTCGTTTGTAGGTATATGATTTAGAAAAAAAAACATTCGTCTTGACGGAGGTCCGAATTGCCGCCATTATTGTGTCATTTGTTTGTTGGTTCTTTGCTGTGATAACTTGATAAGTTTATTGTAATTCACATTTTAGTTGAAAATATTGTTTCAATGTAAATGTAAATTACAACTATTACAATAAATAATCTGTTTATGTATTTGTTCAGAATTCAGATTTATTTCTTACTGCATTAGTATATGTCGTTTTTAGATATTTTACAGGTAGCACTAGTGCTGCTGGTCATTTCCTTATGGCTTCTGAACCCATCTTAGAGTACTTATGATATGTGTGTAGATAAAGTAGTGTATACAACTGTACATAATTAGGCCTTAAAACACTCGTGTGATCCTATTATGAAACTCGCTGACGCTCGTTTCATAAAACCACACTCGTGTTTTAATGCCTCTCATTATGTATCAGTTGCATAAACTACTATTATGCCTGAGAGCGGGCCGCGGTTCGCGTAGCAGCACGGAAAGCTGTCCCTGATGAAGAGCTCCATATATGTTCGAAACATGTCGGGCCGTTCCTGTCAATTTTTACGTGAATGTAACCCGTTTAAAAATAATTAAAGATGTCTCACGATAATTTCAATTATATCCTCGTCCTGCCCAAGCAATTTTTGATAGTCATCCCGTTTCTGCCCAATGTTCTCAATTAAGTACATTCTAATTTATATGGGTTCCGCCCAACACATTTTTTATTGAAATTGTTGTGTTAAAGGTAAACCAGATTTTTTTTATTATTTTTTAGGTTATAATGGGTATTTATTTGATAGACTGAGCCAGTTTAGGAGTCTATATCTTTTGTTCTTTTTTAAGAACATTGGGCAGAATTGCCTACATAGTATATTATTTTTTGTCATTTATTAAGAACGTTGGGCATAAAAATCTTGATTATAACGTACTCTTTAATTAGCAGTTGCGAGATAATAAATAAAACAGATTTACATTTTATAGTATTTTAATAGTAAAAAAAGGGTTGAGATCAATGATAATAACAACTGACGACTTGTTAATGGCATCGAATGGGCATAATTTCTAAGAAAACATTATATTAAGTCCCTATTTTAACAACAAAACTTAAAAATGTAACGAAACACGGGTAAGTTGAGTTTGGAGTCCTCTGCTTTTCACTGCATTGCCACCACTTTGTCTACCTACGTATCCCCACGTCTGCGACTACGTCCACCACTACCACATCCACCTGCTTCATAGATTAAACTCCGCGAAAATGGTATAGGTACTTCATCAGTCTTAGCTGCTGTGTCTGTACTGGTCTCACTAGGGTTCATCGGGCGACGACGCCGCGGCGTATAATGTGTACTGTCAAAGGGGGAGCTCAGATGGAGATAAATAAGAGCAGAGGTACGATATAGGTGTTTATTGCCCGGAGGCTCAAGCAAGAATTACAATTTTATTTCTATGACGGATGTCACTCGATAATTCAAATATATAAAAATTACTTTATTTTTATATCGATGGCCAATATCATTGACCGTGAAGTATCACCTTCACATTTCCCGCCGACTCGGGGTGAACGAGGGACATTCGTCTTATTACATTGACACTAGACAGAACTACTCCTGCCTAACACATGTGAGGTCCCTACCTATGCAGGGATACCCATACAATCATACCCAGATGGTCTCTTACTAAGAGATAACCAGGGTCAGGACATGTGCGGATACCAGCCTATGGCATATTACGTATTCCGACATGTTGTCTGACATTGGCTTCGCCTTGACAAAAACCCTGCTAAAAAGGCAAGGCACCAACTTGACTATCCCAAGTGTCATTCGACTTAATAAACTAAAATATCGACCATTCGATACAATATCAAAAATGACAGGCTTTAGTAATTCAATCGCCTGGTGTAACACCGGCTTAAACACAACACTCGACTTAATTGTCACGAATGTTCTAACTTTAACTGCCTGGAGCATGACGCATGACACATGTCGCATGCTCCAAACAATTGTACCGTGGTGTGTCACTGCCCTTATATTAGATGCCTGAAAACATTGTCTATGACACTCGCTTCAAACATCCATACAGGACTAACAATAGTGATACCCATCTACCACTAGCTTTATATTAGAATCCTGGCGCATATATATTAAATATGCCCCAGAAATCTGTACCTTAATTATTTTCACATTAGAATCCTGAAGCATATGAATTATGCTTCAAGATTCCGTACCTTGTTCTAAATAAATACCTGGAATAAATATTTTTAATTTATTCCAAGTATTTGTACCAAAAGAAATAAACCTTGACCTCATAATTGATTTTACGACCATCGACCATAGCAGCACATGTCATAATGACATGTCAAAATGCTATGTCACTGTCGAAAAATCAACTATTATTGAAACACGAAACGAAAGTTATTTTTATTAAGAAAATCCTACCTATTTCGAATTAATAATTAAAATTAATTATAATATATATTAATACATCAATAAAATAAAAATCTTCAGTCTGCAGTCGGCCCGATGCAGGCTGCATGAAGTCCTTGGCCAAGACCTCATGACCCTGCCGCCTCTGGAGGATGAATGCGCGAGGCATTCAATCACACCAGCAGCTGAAATCCCAAGGAACTGGGACAGCTATGGCCCTTGCAGTGTCGAATTACATGAAAAAGAAAATCAAATTAGTAAACACAAATTAAAATGCTGGAAATAAAGTATTATAAATAAATATTGGAGGTCTGAGGAAGCAATAAGTTAAAATTATTTCAAGTAAAAGGTCAATAATTTATAGTGCAAGAAATTAAAAATTGAACTTCCTATAGTAATATCTTAGAAATGCAGCTAATATATAGTGGAAAGAAATGTAATTATATTTACAACAGTGACACTTGCAAATGCAACAAACACAACTGCATCCTTGTACAGTCAGCCTGAATTAAAAATTGCTGAAAAATAATTGTGTTATTATTTACACCCTAGAAATATAGAACTGTTTTATATAAATTAGAATTAACGATTAAAGAATCTCTTTAATCTGTTAACATGAATTATTACATTCTTGGCACGACCATTAGGAGTGAGTCTTTGTACCACATAATTCCTTGGAGACAATCGGTGGATTATCTTATAAGGTAATAATTTATGCACAACGATGATTATTTGTAGGACCTTACTAACATCTAGAACTATTATACACGTAACATAATTATTATGAGACCATTATTTACATCCTAATAAACACATATTCTACAAATTATTATGGATCATTATTGCCTGATAGAAGCGTAGCGTTTCGTCCGATGTCCACGGTGTCCAGCGGCGCTCTTCAGTGCTTGAGCGGCTCTCCACGCTCATGCACCCTGTTCCTGATGTTGCATCTTCTTGACGAGCACTTGGTCCGGCACAGCACATATTAATCAAATAAAATTTTACTAGCAACATATTGTATAATTAGTGATAATGGCTGAACTTGAAGGCTTCCACTCTTTAAGAACATTTGTTACATCTTTTGACAACACTGAAACTGAATGTTTCTCACCGGTAAAATTCCATATTTTCACTGACAATTGCTTGTCTGATGTCAACAACATGTGCTTCAAGCGTAAAAAAACGAATTAATGATGATTCTTGCGACTTTTGCCGTCGATGATAACATCCTTGTACATGATTTCTTGGCTCGACGGGAATTCGTTGTTTTACTTTAAAATAACATCCTAAAAAGATGTCTGATACTATTCTGTAATGCGGGTCCCGAACAATTAAACCGCAACCGCCATTTGTGATTATTTTATTCGTATTTTCTCACTTGGGCCATTAATTAAAAATCTCCAACGTCGGAAAAGCCACTAAAAGTACTCGTCTCCATTTTTATGTGGAGTCCGAAATGATGCACAAACAAATTATAATCGCATGGGATGAAAAATGATAATGGATGATTTAGTGATTCGTCCACTTCACCCGTCTGTCGAACTCGCTCCTTTACGGCAGTGCCGACATACAATACCACAGCAAATGCCAAATGTGCACTTATTTTTCGTTGTGCTTCATGCGCGTATAGACGGTGCGCTTCGCTCCTGTCCGGCTCCTATGCAAAGCGTAAGCTTTCAGTACGTAAGTGAAAATCTGTGGACAAAATTAATTGGGAGCGGGGGAAACTTTCAAACTTGTGCGACTCTAGATGTAAATTTCGCACCTCCGCCACTTGTCAAAGGGGGAGCTCAGATGGAGATAAATAAGAGCAGAGGTACGATATAGGTGTTTATTGCCCGGAGGCTCAAGCAAGAATTACAATTTTATTTCTATGACGGATGTCACTCGATAATTCAAATATATAAAAATTACTTTATTTTTATATCGATGGCCAATATCATTGACCGTGAAGTATCACCTTCACAGTACCTTCTTCACCGTCGATCGTGATCTTCATCATCTTTAATTGCCATTAGCATAACATTTCTGATATCTGACTCAATACACCTTCAATCCCTCGACTCGATCAATCAGTACTATAACAAAAAACAGTAGAAGCCCAATGTTCTCAATAAAGCACACATTTCGAAAAATGAACTTGGAAAATCGAAAATAACCTAAATTACAAAAATAAACTATTAATTATAAATTAGCACTATTTGAGCTTAAATTAATCTGCTATTTAATGAAAACACATGCACGATTACTGAGATAAGTATGGATCAAACTTACCTCTTTAGCGAAGATGCGACATCCTGGACGCTTGGCGTGATACTGATCGTGGAGTTCAAAGAACATCGATGCAAGGCCTTGACCAAGTATTGGCCAATACTCTTACCAATCAGAAACAAGCAAATAAAACCGCAAATCACAAAAATGTTAGACTCCAGGCGCCAAATTTGAATATGTGATTAATTGAGAACGTTGGGCAGAATCCTGAAGTATAAATAAAAAACCTTGGGCAGGAACCACTAAATCCAATGTGTTCTTTATTGAGAACATTGGGCAGGACGAGGATATTATTGTTTTGCCTTTTAGTCTAAGCAAGTACCTAATCAATAATAAATGAACCGTAAATATCAAGAATTCAGTTGAAGTTTGTATAATACAATATTCTAGAATCCAGATCAGAAGCGAATTGAAGACACAATTTTCAGTTGATTTCGGTATGCAGAGTTTGCCAAACAAATTTCCTCCAACAACAACATTACATGCATCGTCGGGTGATACTGGACAGTTGTTTATTTTGTTACTTGTTTACATTTAGAGGCACGGTTTTATTATTCACTGAAAGCGAATTACAATGTGAATTCTCAGAGAAAAGTTTTAAGCAAGGATGTCGGAAAAAAGTAAATCAGTTAAGCATACACATAGAAAGAGAACATACATGTTAAAATGGAAGAAAGTAACAATGTTATTTAAGTAGCTATTAAGAATACTTTATATTCAAGATAAGGCCGAAGTCTATTCTGCGTGGCATTTTTCACAAACTTGCTTATATAGCGTGGGATGAGGAACAACTAGTTTGATTATTTAAAACACATCTGTAGAATGTTCCTGGAACACTTTTAAGTTGGTTTTAATGACTGTGAATGCAAAGAGTCAGATTTCATACCTACTTGGTGAACTATGCATCCTCGCGAAGTAAAAGAGTTATATATATCTACAGGGAACGAAAACAGATACAGATACTGACCGCACAGGAATAGATGGACAAAGGTATGTCAAAACTCGGTTCCGATGCTAATAAGAAGATACGAAACGTTTATTGAAAATATTCCTACCGTTATCACCAGGAAACAATGTTTTCCACAATACTGTGACACATTTAAATTCAGCATTGTTTACTAGCTATCGACCTTCAGGCTTATTTTTCACATGATGATATTTGGCGAAACGACCAGAATGTAATGAACTCTCTATACGCTAGCTTTCCCAATTGTCAGAGGCCTGTACATTCTGGCCACGATAATCACATTATGCGATAATAGATATGACTGAGCTACAACATTTTTCCATAGACACACACACACTCACAAGAGGTCGATTTTGCGTGATTATGCGAATTGGCGATAATGATGAATCGATACTTACCTAAACGATTAATATTTATGATTTTTTTCCTACCTTTATACTTTATCATAATAAACAAATTAACGCCTTGGGGAACATCGATTTGACAACGATAGAACGAAAACACGTAAAGAAATATGGAAGAAAATACAGTGAAACATCTTGTTATTCATAAAGTTAATATAAATACAGCTAGAATACAGTTTGTGGCTCTTACATAAATATTCATACTGGAAAATAATGGAAAGTTAGAAATAATATACTTCCGTGTACAAGTTTAAGTCAACATATTTTCTCCGGTTTCAATAATAATGAGACATATACCTGACACATTCCATCCATATGCAAGTCAAGCCAGGGATGATGGCAAGAGACCTGATAGCATACCACTAAGTCCGTGGAGGGTGCTGGTGTGGGATGCCACTTGCGTAGACACACTGGCCCCGTCTCACCTTCACGGAACAACATACAGAGCAGGGGCGGCAGCAGAGGCGGCTGAAAGTTTGAATCTTAACAAGTATAGAGGTCTCGGCCCCGAATATAATTTTATTCCTTTCGGGGTCGCGAAATTAGGTCCATGGGGTCCCAGCGCCCACAAACTTTGTAAATATTTCACCAAAATATTGAATAGAATCTACTGGCAACCGAAGAGCTGGCAGCTTCCTCGCACAACGCGATCCTCCGAGTTCCTCGCATTGCGATTCAGCGAGAAATGCTGCCAGCGTCTTCGAGACCATGCAGCGGGGGCACCGTTTTTCACACCTTTTTTCATTTATTTTAGTTATGTTAATTACTTAACTTTTAATTAAGACAAAAGTTGAGTTATTCTTAAGCAGTTGTTTGCTGGTCTGTTATCCTTTTCATTGGTCTGCTCGTAGATTTTTTATCGTAATAAAGCACATGGGCCGAATTTACTTTGATTGAAAAGTAGGTACACTTATTATTTGATGGAGTTTATATTCAGTAGGTATGGGGTAAGTCAATGTAACCATTTATTAATTTACTTATTTCAACTTTATTGCACATAAGCAAAACGAAGGTACTCGTACAAATGCCATGAGGCAGTTTCTACCAGTAAACTGTAAGGATAATGGAGTCATTTAATAAATAATTGACAGTCTTCATTGAAACTGTAGTATTGTCATCTTTTCACAAGTCATATCTTCAATAAAACTTCCATCTTTACAGAAATATTTCAAATTGGCTTTATATTGGTTAGTGACAACCTGTGTAAGTATAAAATCCGTTGAATATATTGCTACAGACTTCTTTACAAGATAACAAACGACCAAGTTATGCTAATAATTGTAAAGTAATCCAGTCGCAGACGCATGATGTCATGACACGAATGGCCTGTCATAATTGTAACGTTCCAGTTATTTGATTTAGGTACACAAAGGTTTATTAGCATAACAAACTGTGATAAAGATTGTGAACGTATCTAAAAACAAAGCCTATAGTCTGCCTTTTTTGTTTACCTAGTACTCAAGTACTTATCTTATCATCTTAAACCTGTTAGTTCATTTCCTAGCTACATATCCCGTAAATGTAGACTATTTTTTTTATAAATAGTTTCACTATTCTTCTTTGGTTTGCTTTAATTCTCAATATCGTTTTCGCATACCCACTCAATTACACTCTTATTGTCAGCAATAGTTATCATATTATTCTGCTTAGTAATATTATTGTGAAGAATAAAATCGTGATCATCAGCGATTCAGCTAATAGCTTTCCAACTGGAGTTGGTACAATCTTTAACTCATAATTTTTTAAGTATATTAAACTTACACGATTTGCACACATTATTGTAACAAAACGGGACTTTATCGCGTGTAAAAGTGTTTACTTAATTACCTCGACGTTTCTAACGTGATGTTCTTGATCTCGAAGGCACTGAAGAGTTTAAGTCTCGTTTTGTTAATAATGTGTGAAAGTCTTGTAAGTTTAAATTAATATATTTTAAACTCACAAGCTCCAATTTATTTTATAACCGACTTCAAAAAAAGGAGGGGTTTCTCAATTTTATTATTATTTTTTTACCTCAGAACTCCGTCATTTATGAATCGATTTGGAAAATTCACGAATAGACATCTCAAGGTTGGTCCCAAAAATTTTGGTGAAGATCGGATGACGAGATCCATGAGGAATCGAAGGAATTCCTGAAATTTTATAGGCACTCATAATATTTTTCATATATTTTCTAAAATTATTTAAGTCTGCATTTGACTCACCCTTTGAAGTCGGTGCCAAACCTCACGTAAACTATAATATATAAATATAATAATTGAGTGGTTTAGGATCGACTTCAAATGGTGAGTCAAATGTAATCTGTACTTGAACGGGCTATTTTTGGCTGTTTAGTTTTATTGAAGTCGGTTCTTTTTGTGTTCAAAATTCGAACTCAATACTAAAAACGAGATTACGAAAAAACCTACACCGAGACGTGGCCGCTAACTAAAGAGTTTTTTGTAATCGCAAAGTCGAAAACGGCTACTCTGAAATTCGAATTCAAATTGTGCCATCCTTTGCTTTCCCTGGTTAAGCAATATTCGAAAAACAAGGTTGGCACGATAAGTTCGAATCGAAGTAACCCCAGACCTTCAGTTGTTTATTACCAAACAGTAATTGAATTATGAACTTTGTGGGAACTCCTTTGGGTTTTGTTTGTGTTGCTCGGTGTCTACGTGCGAACGAACATGCAATCTTGGATGTATTATTATCAGGATATTTTAAGAGATGACGCGACTCGAAAGTTCTTTGTTATCTCTCACTGGCCGTATCCTTACATTGCAAAGTTTTAGCCATTTATTGCTTTTTTTGACTGTTGTTTGTGTTGGTCTTGGGAAACAAAGCGTCTGTATAAATAAAGTAATCGGATTTACGGATCGTCAACAATAGGAGAGTGGCGCCACAGTCAATTGGCAAGGACGACTACTCATAATGGTAGGTATTCTGGGGCTTGGTTTTAGGTACGGAACCCTAAAGGGTAAAAAACGGGACCCCATTTCTAAGACTCCGCTGTCCGTCCGTCTGTCTGTCACCAGGCTGTAGGTATCTCATGAACCGTGATAGCTAGACAGTTGAAATTTTCACAGATGATGTATTTCTGTTGTCTATAACAACAAATACTAAAAACAGAATAAAATAACTATTTAAGTGGGGCTCCCATACAACAAACATGATCGGTTCCGTCAACTTTGCACCTCATCTCTATGCGCATGCGGCGCCATACCTACCTACATTTGTACGTAAATCTGCGCAGTCAAGGTCATGCTCAAAAAGTTTGCCGCCAACTGTACAGCTAATTTAAGTTGTATAAGGGCGATATAAGCCATTATGCAACCTGTGTGCTATTTGGGTGGAACCACGCGGTTTCAATGTCATTAAGGACTTCTAGCATAAGTGTCACACGCGATTCTTTGTCGCGCGACAGATACTTCATGTTATTTTCCTATCAATACCGTGTGCGCAAGATAGATGACACTGAGTAGCGCGACAAGCGAAGTCGGTGTTGTGCCGATGCCGCTGGGTTCATGATTTCACCATGTTATTACCACAAAGGAAGAACATGACGCAAGATATTTTTATGAAACTAGAATTGAATCCAGAGTATCAGATTCAGAAGAAAATCCCAACATTTTGTTAAGATAAGTATGACGAAAAAAATCGCTGAAGATTTTCCCCACAACTATACGACCGTCTCACGAACAAGATTTCCTGTAATACATATTTACCATTCATAAAACTAATTTTTGGCTCTGGATACCTCGAAACCTTGCTATGCCTAAGTGAGCAGATAAAAAGAAACGGATGCATTACTTATGTAAAGTGAAAACACTAGATCGCTTCAAGGCTATTTCGACTTCGCCTTGAACGAGGTCTCGCGTTTTTTCTGCATCTCTAGAACACATGGAGCAAAACAAACCATCTAGATCTTTTTCAAGGTCGGATATTTATAGAAATAATACTTTTTTGTGTTGCTGGGTTGTTTATTTTCTTTTTGTACCAGAAATTATGACATCAGGCATTTGCCAGACATTTTAGATGAGGTTGATGATGTACTTAGCATATCTTTCTTATATTTATAAAGTGTTATAATACTTTAGACTTGTGAGAGACTCAAGGTGAATTACTTTTTCAGTGGAAAGGTTTACAGCAACAGAATAAGCATATTCTATCAGATTAAATTATCTTGTAGCTATTTCTACTTAATTTTTTCACGGAGAGTACCCATTGCCTACATTTCTTGCAGCAGCGAAATATATCACATTGAACATGAACTGGTTAAACAAGTTTTGCAGTACATGCGGCTATTAAGAAATTAAATATTAAATACACTTCTTTGTCTTAATGGATGGTATAAACCGTATAAGGCACAGAAGTGGATACATCTTGTCTCATGTTGCTGGCTTGGTTTGTATTTTTCAAGATGAAAGTGATCATTGCTGCTTTGTTACTTTTTGGTACATTCTGTTAGTTCGTCTACATTCTTCAATACTTTTCTTTTACTTATTTGCTCAAAGTTTACCAGGAACACATTTAAGGCATAAGTTTTCGTTTAATGCTTTTGTATCAGTTCTCTGTATCTTTAGCCTATTAAAAAAAACTAACTATAAAAAAACAAATTTCTAATATCCACATAGTCGAACACCAAACCTTAATCAAATATGTAAATCAATACGCATAGTAGCCATTACCTAATAACAGTAATAACGCATATATACCTGCATCACGCCATCGCACCGGTCCTTCACCTGCCCCGTCCCGCTCGCACGCGGGCCAATGACTCGCACCGTCTCGCTCAGCGAGGAGCGTAGCGAGCGTAAGCGTAGCGTCACGTAGGCAAATTTGGCGAGGAATAGACTGGATGTTGTTTTGTTTAGTTCGCGGAGGAAAAAGTACCTAATTTTATTAACTATAGATTGCTTTTGTAAAATAAATTCTAATTTTGGCAATACATGGAATGTACTTTATACTTTGGTTTCTTTTGGTACCTGTAAGTACTGAAAAATCCGTTTTCTTGGAATCAAAAATTAATAGTAGGAAGAATTTATAATAATATATTATCAATATTTTGTATAATATGTATTTTAGAAGGTTTCGCGCTTCAATCGGTGAAGATCAGTAATAAGACTAAGAACACTTTATTATCTTTTTCCCTGGGTGTTTATGAAACTCTATCGCGGTCAGATCATCCAAAAAAGACCACATAATGTATAGCGATTATTCCCAAATTGAAACCTGAAACGTACCCACGTAGCACACAGTCGCAAGAGCTTATAGTTACAGACCTTATACGACTTATTCCAGCTGTGTAAGGAAGGACTGTATAAGCTCTTATACCTACAGCATGTGTGCTACTTGTAAGTCTAGATTTTAATGAGGACATTATTTTAATCGGTCACATTGATAACTGACTTAAGGGCTCAAAATAACAACATAGACAATGCAATTGAGAAGGCGTGCTATCGACCATGGAAGGGCACTGACCTGATAAGAAAGATAGGTACTCGTAGGTATATTTCTAAGAATGTCAACACATAAGTTTTCACTGTTTTCAGTTTTAGTAATTTATACATGAATTTTAGCTATGATTCGATATTTATAACTAGTATTTGTCAGAAACGCTTTTAAAACACTAGTTACATGATTTTTTTCGTCAAAATGTTATTGAAAAAATATATATCTATACGTGGGTACACTTCTTTAATAATATATGAGTCATATTCATACAATACTAAAACCGTATCTAATTTGCAAGTAGCCTGGTTAAATATACAGTCAATCGGTTACTCTATCCCTATCGAGGAGTTATTTTTTCTACGATTTGAAGTACAATGAGCTGCTAAATTGCATGGCCCATTTATTAATGGACCATGCTTTGTACCATATTACATTATGTATGCGTATATATGTGCTGTAGCAGTAAAACAAATGAAACTGGCACCCACACATGGGTGCGCCAATATAACGTTCGTATAACGAAAGGGACAAAGTTATTCCGATGGACTGTAGCATTACAATGGTAATTATTCATCAAGCAAGCAGTTACGATATTAAAACTTATCGTTAATACTAATTATCCAATAGGTATCATTAAAGTTAAAGTTATAAGTAGGTATTAACACTTGAGGTGTGCCGTGAATCTTGCTTAATAAATCGTTAAGCTGAGCTATTAGAGACCGCAGGAAATGGTGTTTTTTCGTCTCATAACCTGTTGGGGATGCACGGTTGGTCACGTACGCATAGCATTCATATTGGGGTGGGTTACTGGTAAATTATAATATAAAGAAATATTGTCCTTCTGGTTTTTTTTCATCTTTTAATTTTAGGAGCTTGGTCGTTTAACGATCATGCCGCTACATACGTTCTCTGATGGTTGTACATTACAATGTACTGATCGCAACTTTTATAGAACTTATACAATAATTTGGTTTGCTCTGAATCAGGGTTGGCCAACCCAGCATTACAGGCTCCGATGCTGAAGGTTGAGCGTTGAGACCCTCTCCGCACACATTCTACCAAGACATGATGAACATCCTCTAGTGGTCTAGTCTATACTACCGCATTCACTACAGTTTGGAGTATTGGCGTTTCCCATTAAAAAAATGAATTTATTAGTAGGGATGTGTCCGGAGCGTAATCTTATCGTTACTAAAAGATCTGGCCTGGTCAGAGCACAATGTGTTATCCAATACTTCTGGTTGTAGTAAAGGTTGTAGATATAGCTCAGGCAGTTGCCAAACTAAAGTGGTGGTGGGCGGGGCACTGCTCGTAGAACCAATGGTCGTTGGGGCAGAACGGTTCTTCCAACTGATTTGCAAGGCGTCTATAAACGTAAATAAAATAAACATGCCGATGAAACTACAAAAGTCGTAAAATTTTCACTTAATAGTAAGTAATACGTAAACCAATCTAACTGAAACTTTCTTATGAAATCGATAAGCAAAGATCTGCAAGTGGTATTTTTACCCTACTACTCAGAAAAAGAAGGGTAATGATCGTCTAATATGCCACGGAGAGGGCGCGCGTCGGATCACGTACACATGCTCAGAATTAGGGCAAAGTTGTTTGTTCAGCCACAGCACTAGCAAAAAGCGGCCGAATCAACGAGGACCACAAGCACTTGTTACTTTGTAAATGTGTACTGTTCTACTTCCTACTAAACTCGCCACTCTAACACACGATGCAAAACAAGTTAATTAGTATACGTCTAAATATAATTTTGTTAGTCAACGATGTACTTAATTACCGTGTCGTACCAGGCTGTCGAAGAGAAGTCTCAAGAATGAGATGCATAAAATTGCTCTACCGACATGATAATGATGCAACGATTAGAAAACTTTATGCCGGAAAGCGCAGGAGGGCCGTCGATTGGGGTCTCGATTAGAAACACAATACATTATAGGTATCTAGACACGCGGCAGCGTGTCCAGCCAAGTTCACCCCAAGAACTGGCGAGCAGCAGCCGTGTGTTATATTACACGAACCGTTTGGAGCCACTTTTGACCCCTCAATAACTCCAAATCTATTTAACATAAAAACATGAAATTTGGCTTATGTATTAAGATCCTTTAGAACAACTAGAACCCCAAATTTCATAAATATAGGTGAAATAGGTATTGAGATATTAAAGTCCAAAAAACGGTATTTTTATCACTGACTGACTGACTGACTGACTGACTGACTGACTGACTAGTAATCAAAAACCTAACCCACTTCCAGGTGACCTAGAAAGGTGAAATTTGGCATTCAGCTTGGTAATTGTGTGTGTACACATAAAAAAATCGAAAACAGTGATTTTTTTACTTTTTTAATTATTATTATTATTTATGCTTCTTGCCTCAGAACTCCGTCATTTATTAACCGATTTGGAAAATTCTTTCTTTGTTTTAAAGATGTATTAGCATAGCTCACACTCTTTCTCTCTCTCTCTCTTACACACACACACACACACAAGAATCCAACACGTACTAACCGATTTGGAAAATTCTTTGTTTGTTTAAAAGATGTACTAGAATAGCACACACACAAGTAATTAACAATTAATTATTAAATAATTTACACATCATAATAATTTCTGTACAAAAAGTAATGAGATCCCATCAAAAACATAAATGTTAAATTAGAGCCAAGTTCTCGCATGCAACGTTGTCGACTTCGCCGACAAAAGAATTGAGATCTATATGGGCGCCAAGTTCTTTGCCCTAAATTTTTTAAATACATGGACATGCGACATACTCAATGCATTTATTTTACTTGGGGTGTAATTCAATATCAAGATTTGACTTGGCTAGTTTTCACAAACTGACTTAATTTTATCAAAGTAACATAGTATTATTATCAAGCTAACAGTATAAGTAACAGGGACGTACACTAACTTGCGTACATACCTTTACGAAAATAGGTTAATGATTAGACAAATATAATATAAATTTATATGTAAAAACTAGCCAAGTCCAGTCTTGATATTGAATTACACCCCAAGTAAAATAAATGCATTGAGTATGTCGCATGTCCATGTATTTAAAAAATTTAGGGCAAAGAACTTGGCGCCCATATAGATCTCAATTCTTTTGTCGGCGAAGTCGACAACGTTGCATGCGAGAACTTGGCTCTAATTTAACATTTATGTTTTTGATGGGTACTATTTATTGCACATCTCAAATGAAATCACAGGTAGGTACAACACATTAGATAAATACAATAACACGTTAGAGAGGTAAACAACAGGCGGTTTTTATAGCGAATAGCGTTTAAATAGCGATTTCATTTCCACAACCTTTAGGAAACAGAGTAATAAAAAAATCGTCAAGATCACATCCTTAGTAATCGTTAGATAAGGCAGTGTATGACCTGCCGATGTGGATGTTTAGGAGGAGACATCTTTTGACTTTGCAGTCCAATTATTTTGGATAAAATGCACTTTGGCTCGAAGATTAAGTTATCTTAGCTACGCTAAGCGACTCACAATGCCTTATTTTAGCCCCTTGTCAAATAATCTACTATTTTGCAGTACAAACATATATATTGAAGATCTGCTGAAGACGATAAAACGTTATTCACAGTTCAATGAACCTCGGTTAAAAATAAATCCTCCCATTGTATTTGCTGAAGAATGGAGTTGAATGAGATATAAAACAGTGCTTCAGTAAAGATTCTTTGTAACAGTAACACGTGCCTTAAATCACTGCAAATGAAGATCTATTTTAATGCGGAAACTGGAAGCTTACCTTATGCGTTATAGTCGAGGTCTTATGCTCTTTTGGCCATCGGAGCGGACGACAAATTAGTATTTATGATATAGAAGGCAAATGATCAGACAGATCGACTGATGGTACTAAGTACTTATGGTAATAAGCGATTACCGTCAGTCCGTCACCCATTGACACCTACAAAACCAGAGGAGTTACAAGTGCGTTGCCGGCCTTTCAGTTGGGGGTACGCTCTCACAAACTTTAAATATCGTCTGTATAATGGGATTTGCTCTGAGGAATTGTTTGACATAATGCCCACGGCTACTTTCTACCATCGCACTGCTCGCCATCGGCTGGGTGTTCATCATGTGTGAGACTAAATGGTCGAGAACTGTGCGGTTCCAGAGGAACTTTCTACCGCGAACGCTCCGCATGTGGAATGAGCTCCCTGCCGAGCTTTTCCCCGAGGGCTACAGTATGTATGGTTCTTTAAGAGAGTACTTAAAGGGTCGGCAACGCGCGTGTGATGCTCCTGGCGTCGTAAGTGTCCATAGGCGGCGGTAAGTAGGTACTTAACACCAGGTGGGCCGCATGCTTGTTAGCTACCGCCGTAGTATATAAAAATACACAAAGATGCACTCGAATCGAATAAGATATCCCTTCTTCTGACGCAGTCGGGTATAAAAGTATTTACCTCTCGAATGGTCTCCTTTCTAGTTTGGGTAATGGCTTCTAGCCAGGGTCTATGCCCGCTCGGCAAGTGGACAACAAATTAGCACGTTTGGAGTGGTTATTTGTGTTGGCTTAGGTCATGAGCTGGGCCGCTGCCACGGTAAATATAGATGTTAACCCACCTTCCCCAAACCCAACCTTTATGTACTTAACTACTGTTTAGGTCACCGAATTTATTCCCAATACCTACTATACAATACAAGTACGCTTTATTGCACACTAAAATACATTTACACAAGCAATCAAATACTTACAATCAAATTTAAAATAGGTAGACAACAGGTGTTCTTATCGCTAGAGAGATATCTCTTCCAGACAACCTTTGTGTAGTGGAGTCGATGCTAAAGATCACATAGTGAGTAGGTGATGCAAAAGGCGAATTGGACACATGTTCATGGGTCAATCTATGTCGTTAGGTACTGTGAATTTCGTTTTTTTATCGACCACTGTCTACGACAACTGAATCCATTGGAGAGTACAACTCTAACAATTTGTATTTTAGAAACAATTTGTATATTAACATTTTAAGAGTGTAGGTTTTAACCGTAAAGCGTGTCCCCTGGTTATCTATAATTTATGGCAAATCTGAATGTAATCCTTGTTATACTAGGTCGATGCAGAGTCAGCCACCGGCTAAGCTTGAGAGGAGCGGAGTTTTTTTTTTTTCGAAATTTTCTCTTCGTCACGACCTATAGCGAAATTTAATTTGTGCATTTTAAAACAAAAATTTCTAAAATCGGTTGAGAACTCGCTGAGATCTGTGCATTGTTACAAAGTCCATTCGAGTCGATCCATGGGAGCTTCGCTCCAAAAATCATTTGTGTAATTCTGAAACGAGTCTGAAACCAGTAACTTTATAACACTCCTGAAAAGCTAACAATTTCTGAGATTGACCTAATTAGGACGAAAATTATGACAAACATTAACAATGTTATTGGCAGTTTTATAAGAGACAATAGATATCTACCCAAATAAAGTATAAAACATGGTTAAAATAAATAGTTGACAACGCCCATAGGGACCCTTTCGTTTTAAATGGACAAGTTGGCCGTCTTCCAAACAGAACGCATATGCAACGTATTGCACGTAGGTAAATAATCTTACTGTATTGAAAATGGCACATGCGTCATAGGCGAACCGCAGCCTCAATACCTTTTAGATTTCAGAAGTAAATCTGAATCAAAATACAGATAAAAATTGGACAAGTGCGAGTTCGACTCGCGCATGAAGGGTTCCTTACCTATACATATATATAATCTATAACAAGTTTGTTGTATGGGAGCCCCCCTTAAATATTTATTTTATTTTTAGTATTTGTTGTTATAGCGGCAATAGAAATACATCATCTGTGAAAATTTCAACTGTCTAGCTATCACCGTTATTGAGATACAGCCTGGTGACAGACGGACGGACGGCCGGACGGGCGGACGGACGGACGGACGGACGGACGGACGGACGGACAGCGAAGTCTCAGTAATAGGGTCCCGTTTTTACCCTTTGGGTACGGAACCCTAAAAATGCTCAAATTTCCAATAGGTTCTATAGCATATTTCCCTAGCACTACACTACACGCGAAGTTGACCGAATATGGTAGTGTGGAGAAGCACTTCGCTGCAAAAATCCATACCGTGGTAGGGGGTTACTTTGATCCGCGGGGTAACATTGGTCACTAGTTTTTTAACTATAGGAAGCTTGTTTTTGAACGCGCTTATAAAATTTCTTGGTTAGAGTAGGCAACCTCGACAGAAATAATACATTAGGTATGCTTTTAAAACTAGACGTATTCATGCTTAAAAACCGATGATCAATGTTGCCCCGTGGATCAAAGTAACCCCTGTCCACGGTACTTCCGCCAACTTCGCCTCGGTCTATTTTGGTCAACTTTGCGAGTAGTGTGGAGCCGCGATTATACGTCATTTTTGACAAATAGTAGTGTTTGTGTCCGCGTTTTTTATTTGGCACCACGTTGAAAACAGTTTAATAAAACATTTTGACAGTGTCGTGTTAATATTCATACGCTAACTTTGTCAACCCGACTTAGGTACACAGAGACAAACATACATACGTGTGAGTATTGTTTTTGCTACTTAATGTATCAAATAAGTCGGCTTCTGACCATATTCCAAGCGTCGTTAAAGTGATCCGATCCTATCCTAATATTTCACTTGCCTTATTTGTCTAACATCTGGTTGCGATTTATTGTAAGTGATGTGTATTTTAATGGTAATGTGCTTAACGAACAATTTTGGCTAACATAGTCCTACAGGGCTGGTAGGGCCAACATATAATTTATAAGTTTATGATGTTGTTTGGATTTTTGATGAAACTTAATTGGCACACGATGACGAATCCATAATATTGTACAATGTACCTACTTAATTAATCATTGATACACGGACGAATCTGAAGGCAAAATGCTACTTATCGTTAGTTATGAAAAAAACAGAAAACTACGTGTTGTGTCGGATTTTACATTGTTTTTATGGGTCACGGACAAAACCTGTGGATTTCCGAAACATTTCCATTTGCTTGGTAATAAAAACAAAACACATTGAGATTGACGTTTGACAGTCAAAGGTTCATTATTTGACAGGTCTTGGGCTCAGAAGGGTTACTCAGACGTTAAAAATTCGAAGTTAATAACATGCCATCCCTCTCGATCTCTTGTCAAACAATATTTGAATATCGAGACAGCACGAAATGAAGTTGGAATATCAGATTACCCTTCCAGAGGTCCTCATTTGCTACAACATAATAAAAATGAAAGGAAATAACGTATCTACTCCCATCTAAAACGCATGCTTTACATAACTACTGATAAAATCACAAAAGATTTGACCTTGAACTACCTATTTTGTTTAAACTGTACATAGGTATATGCTTAAACATACGAATCGTTGTAGAACGTAAAAGCGTTCAGAATCGACAAATGAAATGGCCTTGGTCTCTCTCTACGTTATTATTACCTACCTTGTTATACCCTACGTCCAGGATGTTGAAGTAAATTAGTTTATTTCCGCGACTTAGGACACGTATAAAAGAAAATAATGTATGTATCTATCAGCCACAGACGTCCACCGCTGAACATAGGCCTCTCCCATAGCTCGCCACTAAGTGCGATCCCGAGCAGCGTGTCCATTGACTCCCCGCGCTCACACAAAAAAAGAAAATAAATTAATACTAAATTGCAAGATTTTTCTAGATAGTCCTAGACGCGAATATAGGGAAAACATTGGGTACCTTTACAAAAATGCCACCGGAAATCAAAAACAACAGAATGTACAATTTATTTATTTATTATTGGAATGCAATTTAAAAAATACAATGAATAACTCCTATCACACACCCACTATGTAGTAATAATGAATGACCAAGTCATAAATTGTGGATTTTTAATAATGCCCCGAATGCCCGAGTGAAAAAGGTCGCGCCTATCGGCATTTTTAAAAATGCCCCAATTACGCTATTACTTGGTCACTGACGTAGGTATATACAGTCGAGTTCATTTACATCCACACTTACTCGTAAGTGTGTAGATGTAAATGAACTCGACTGTACATCATAATGCCCGGGTGTTATGAGAAATGCCCCACTTTGCCCATGACATGACACAACAGTTAAATATCATGTCCATCCGATTGGCTGACGGAACCCTCGCCGAACCCGGCCCCCGACACGATTAGACTGATGACTTGTGGCTGCAGCAGCATAGCTCTCTCCTTCGGCATACTTCTGAGGAGCGAGGCTATATATTTCCCGAAGCTGTCATAGTAATCCTCTTTCTTCTCTTCTGTCAACGCTTGGACCTTCGTCTCCAAATCTCTGATCGTCTGGGTCAGGTCTTCACGGCGTCGAGAGGAGCAGCTATGGCGTCTCTTGGCTGGTGGTTCGCAGTCCTCTGAGTGGATGCTCTCCTCGACCTCTGCCGGGTAGGAGTGTCTGCTGTCCTCACTGATGTGGCAATCACTGTCCATTCCATCCTCACTCTTCACTCGAACTGGTGGCTCGTTCTCATGCACTTGCTACAAAAAAGAAAATAATAGAACATCAAGATCATAATTATAAAATAACTAGAGACCCGTTGCGGCGTCAAACCGCCGCTAGAATATGGAAATTTCAATAGCGTCACATAAAAGAAACTACTTTATCGATAGGTTTTTTTTGGCAATAGAAGTCAATAAAAAAATTTAAGAAAATCACGTTAAAATGATAAACGATGAAGGCTAGAGCCAGGCCTGATAGCCAACTGTACCACGTGTTAACGTGTGTAACTTTCACGTAAAAACTACTGAATGGATTTTAATTAAACTTTACAATAATATAGCTTATACATCAGAAAAACAAATAGGCTACAATTTATAAAGATATTGTGTGAATTGTTCAAAATATGACGATAAATGTTAAGTTATCCCTACTATCCCTACTAATACTCGTACTCTTATTACAAATGCGAAAGTGTGTAAGTATGGATGGATGTTTGTGACTCTTTCACGTTAAAATTTCCCCCGCCCTTTGGACACTACAGACTATATTTTAATGCTGACTGTACGAAGTATGACAAATACAGAAAATCGTCAGTCGCGAAATCAAAAATGTTCGACACTTTTGAAACTTAACACCGACCAACTTTTTCATTCCCGGGCCATTTACAAAGGTCCCTAAGGAACGTGAAATAAAATCTATCCAGTCTCTTGTCAACAAAAATGTATGTACAGAGCTTATCAGTTGAAGTCTGGCTAATGAATGTAGAACTAAACTTCATGAACTATCCATGAACACCAAAGGTCATCTACACTTTGACAAAAGTGTGGTAGCATAATTGACAATTATTTAGATCTATTCTCATAGTGTGCGTGGAGATTGAGTGAGCAGCCT
This sequence comes from Apotomis capreana, assembly GCA_947623375.1. NCBI lineage: Eukaryota > Metazoa > Arthropoda > Insecta > Lepidoptera > Tortricidae > Apotomis > Apotomis capreana. Next base: position 23,464,243 of record OX392514.1, on the reverse strand, counting down.
TCAAAAATTAAATAAAATGTGCTGATCATTTAGTAAAAGTTCTATAACAATTGTAAAACCAATTGATGAATTTGTAAAATGATAAATAAAAATAATACATTCATTAACGTGTGCTCACTCAGTTCTCACAAACTACCAACGAAATCTGTGAATTTGTTTATTTAACATATAATATTCATATGCTTATTTTAATTAAAACCTATGCTTAAGGTAAGTAGTAGGTAATTTGTAGATCACCTGGTAACGTATTTAAAGTTTTACAAATAATTTCGTATGCTCACTCAATCCGCACACTTTCGAAAACCCGATTTCTGATGAAAAAACTGCACATTGAAACTTCTGTATATGTATATAGTTTAGTAAAACTCATATGGGAATTTGTAAAATACAAAACAAACCGCTAACGTGGCAGATTTTTGGATAATAAATATTTGTAAGTGCTCACTCAGTCCACACATTATTCGTAAGTAAAAAATGTAAATATCTAAGATTTGTAGTATCTAGGAAACTATAAAGTAGTTCAACTTTAAGTAAAAAAAAATACTAAATATCCACCATCTAAAATTTTATATTCGTTGTCTGCTTTTAAAGATATTCAAATCTAAAATTTTGATTCTTTTTACTAAAAGTTGCACTACTTTATAGTTTCCTAGATACTACAAATCTTAAGATATTTACATTTTTAACTTACGAATAATGTGTGGACCGAGTGAGTACTTACAAACATTTATTATCCAAAAATCTGCCACGTCGCGGTTTGTTTTGTATTTTACAAATTCCCATATGATTTTTACTAAACCATACACATATATAGAAGTTTCAATCTCCAGTTTTCTCATTAGACATCTTGTTTTCAAAAGTGTGCGGATTGAGTGAGCATACGAAATGATTTGTAAAACTTTAAATACGTTACCAGGTGATGTACAAAATGATTACTTACCTAGCATAGGTTTTACTAAAAAATAGTATATAAATATTATATGTTAAATAAACACATTTACAGATTTCGTTGGTAGTTTGTGAAAACTGAGTGAGCACACGTTAATGAATTATTATTTTTATTTATCGTTTTACAAATTCATCAATTAGTTTTACAATTGTTTTAGAACTTTTACTAAATGATCAGCACATTTTTTCTCATTTTTGAAGGGTGCTCACTCAATCCACACGCACACATTCTCATAAGCGAGACTCTAGCAAACTTCACACAATAAATTGGCCGAACCGATTTTCGTGAACTAAGTATGTATGACCCATTAGTGTTCTTAAATAATAAGTGTATAATTCAAGAATTCTTGATGAAATTGCCTTTTAAACAAAAAATAACTAAATCTAAATCGGTTCATCCATTTAGGAGCGTCGATGCCACAGACAGACGCACAAATACACAGATACAGTATACTTAACTTGTCACAATAGTCGCTTAACTTCAAAGTCTGATAAATCCACGTTAATTTGTAACGGAATCTGAATCTTATTCATGTTTGAAAAGTTCCGTTGCTAATTTACGTGGATTGATCCAAGTTTGATGTTAAGCGACTCATATAGATTTCGTTACTGTAACGTGGTATGGGGTGGGGTAAGTAAAACACATGATTAAATTAGAAAGGGCACAAAGATCTTTATTAAAAGTTATGACTTAGTCCGTATAAGCATCCGACAACACTGTTACCTATATAAAAAAAGTAAAGTACCTACTCACTGTAAGACAGTTGTATATACTACTTATAGTGTTAAGAGGCCTTATTCCTTTTAAAATTATTTTTTTTCATATTATGACAAATATATTGATAATTAAAGCAATGTACGGAACCCTCGGTGCGCGAGTCAGATTCGCAATTGGCCGGTTTTTTGCTACATTATTACTTAATGCATACAGCCATCAAAGGATTAGGAAGATCAATTTTCTGTACTGTAAAATTTTGCAATTGTGACTTACCCAGTTCTCCCTTTCGCCCTTCACTTACTACGAACAGAACTTAATGTGTTTATAATTCGCAAACTACACATCGGAATGCAAATATTTTAACTGTATCTTGGAGTACAATTTTTGGTACATTTTTTTAGAGTAATAACATTTCTCAATAATCAAGGGCTTCATGGTAAACTGCGATACACCCGCCATCCTGACAGTCAGAATGGCGGGTGTACCTAAACATAGTAATAACTTTTTGTACGGAGAGGTACAATTTTTTTTTAAAGTAGGTACAAAATAGTACATATTGAGTACATTTTATTGGTATAATTGTTTTACAAATCCGTGATGGTACACCCGCCATTCTGACTCTCACATTTTTTAATATTTTCCGATATACTAAATTCATTATAAATTATGTTTCATTCTATTATTAGCTCGGTGCAGATCGATTTAGCTTCGGATCTTAGACTATAACCTACTATTCTGGTAGCCGATCTGTTGGGTACCTATTGAGAATTTCATTGCGTCTATATGCTCATCAGAACAGTTATATTTAGTTAAAAAATAATATTTGTACTTGTAGATAACTACACGTATGAATGATGATTTATTAAACAAAGTATTTACCAATACTTAAATTATTTTGTTAATTGTCGTGAATAATATACGAATAATTTGTCAAATAACGTTTTGTGATACAAATGTTTTGTAAAAGTTGTTTAGCAAGTGATTGGATACACTTACGTCGTTTTTTAGGGTTCCGTACCCAAAGGGTAAAAACGGGACCCTATTACTGAGACTTCGCTGTCCGTCCGTCCGTCCGTCCGTCCGTCTGTCACCAGGCTGTATCTCAACAACGGTGATAGCTAGACAGTTGAAATTTTCACAGATGATGTATTTCTATTGCCGCTACACAGTCTTTTACAAACCCCGTTTTTGTCTCACGCCAATTTTTTTCAAAACATACATATGACACGATACATATTACCATTACGAACATCAGACTAAAACTCCCACATCGATAGGTCCTGTAGTTTTTTTTTTAATAATCATCAAAGTAGCTCATATTTGGGTCATGAAATTTACATTTCATTTTATTGCTCAAGAAAAGGTCTACTTACAAAAAATTTGATTAAGCCACATGAACCTGCATATGATTCCCTACCATTTGCATTTTTTTCGTACTCGTACTGTGATCACTTTCGGAGATAATATTGTTTTTAGACTTTTCTGTTTTCATTTTTTTATTTCATATTTACCCCGTATTAGGCGGAGATATTTTAGTACACGATATCTCAAATGTTTCTTTATGAGCAGTATTAAAAACACGATCTAATTCCGTGGAAGTCAGAAGATATAAATTATAGAAGTTACATCCGGGTTTTTTGTAGCTAGGGCTGTCACTTCGGGCGAAAATATATCCGGTTCCCGATATTTAGTTTTGTTGCTATGTTTCGATGAAATGCTTCAAGTGATTAGTCCGTTTCACATTTTTAGTTACAGTTTGTGTGACTTTTGAGTGTATAATTTTGTAATAAAGTGTGTGCTTTAATTAGTGGATTAATTTGTGCGTTTTCTATCTATTACGAACCCTATGCTCGTAACATTATTATTACCTATATAATCCATTATCTTACATTTCAATTTTGATTATAAAAACCTCCCGGTTATTGAGAAACATAATTTCGTTGCTAATATACTTCTATTAAATGAAACATTTTATATCCCAAAAATTATTCATTTCCGGATTTCCCGGATATATAAAGTGGCAACCCTGACTATTTTTTTCAATCATTTCTATCTTCTGACTTCCACGGAATTAGATCGTGCTTTTAATACTGTTGATAAAGGTACATTTCAGCTATCGTGTACTAAAATATCTCCGCCTAATACGGGGTAAATATGGAATAAAAAAAAGAAAACAGAAAAGTCTTAAAACAATACTATCTCCGAAAGTAATTACAGTACGACTAAGAAAAAAAATGCAAACGGTAGGGAATCATACGAAGGTTTATGTGACTTAATCAAAAAATTTGTAAGTAGACCTGTTCTTAAGCAATAAAAGGAAATGTAAATTTCATGACACGGATATGAGCAAACTTAGATGATTAAACAAAATAAAACTACAGGACCTATCGATGTGGGAGTTTTAGTCTAATATTGGTAATGGTGATGTGTATCGTATTCTTAAAAAAAATCGGCGTGAGACAAAAACGGGGTTTACAAAGACTGTGCGCTATAACAACAAATACTAAAAATAAAATAAAATAAATATTTAAGGGGGGCTCCCATACACCAAACTTGTTATAGATTATATATATGTATATGTATAGGTACGGAACCCTTCATGCGCGAGTCGGGCTCGCACTTGCCCAATTTTTCAGTGGTTGTTTTGAGATATATGTTAACGTAATGACGATTTGCCGTAGTAAGTAAAAAAAATGAGGATTAAGTAAAGTACATCACAAAATAAGGACTAACAGACCAACCTGCATAACTTGACGATTTTATATTTCCGTCGATGTATAATTATTGTAATAAAAACAATTATTATTGGATTAAGTTTGGCGGCAACTCGAGTTTACTCAACAAATTTCATGATAGACTATATTGGAAGTGGTAAAACCTTGATGCTGTCCGATTATTCTTTGTTCTTTGCATTGTTCTATGAATATCTTTACACCTTCAAAAGCTTGTGCTCTACTCAGAGCCACATAAAGCTGACCATGAGAAAAAACTGGTTTTGGAAGATAAACAGCCACTTTTTTCAACGATTGACCCTGGCTTTTGTTTATAGTCATTGCAAATGCAAGAGTAACTGGAAACTGAAATCTTTGCATTTTGAATGGAAGGACAGTGTCTGAAGGACTAAGTTTAATTTTTGGGAGGAGAACTCTTTCGCCTGAACTTGCACCAGTTAAAACCTGGCAATCTAATGAATTGGTATATAGCCTGATCAACTGAAGTCGAGTGCCATTGATCAACCCTTTGGCAGTATTCAAATTTCTCATTAGCATGATAACAGCACCTTTTTTCAATTTAAGTTCGTGTCTCGGAAGTCCACTTACTTCAATACTGTTGAGGAATTCAGTCGGAAAGTTTATATTAGAATTAACATCATCTGAGATCACCGTATCTACGCTCTTATATGTCACTTCTTCATTACAGATGCGGTCAAGGACGTTCAAATTAATTTTTGAACAAATTTCGTTAGTAGGTGTGAGAATCGCTTTTTCATGTATATTTTCATAGTTGTCCAAGTCATTGTATATAAAGTCAATCGGTGAACCAGTGCCCAAAAGTCGCACATCTAATATTGACTGTCCATACTCATCCTTTGGTAATGTATCTTTTCCAACTTGAAGCAAGTAATTTGCAAATTCCTCTTGCCCTTGATTTACCCGCATATTTCTGTCTAGCTTTAGAAAAGTCATTAATCGCCACAAATTATGATTTTTAATACAGTTTTCAATGGTTACTGCTCGTCCAGCATGGGGTACTACCGGCAGTGTCTGTCTGAAATCACCAGAAAATAATACAACTTTTCCAGCAAATGGTTGTCGTCGTTTGTCTTCATTCATTGTGATATCCCGAAACATGCGATCCATTACTGTTAAGGCTGCTGCAGGTATCATGCTTGCTTCATCAATAATTATAAGATAGGCACTGTCAAGATATCTCCCGTGAGAAGAATCAGGTTTAACACCAGATACAGATGAATCAAGAACCGGTATCGGCAATTTGAATTGATTGTGAAGAGTTCGACCTCCTTTAACTAAGCTTGCTGCAATTCCGGTAAATGCAACAGGAACAGAAATGCGACCAACGCTAGCTACTTTTGCGAGCAGAGTTTTTTGCACAAATGTTTTGCCACAACCTGCGGGTGCATCAAGATAAAATAAGTTACTTTTATGTTCTGAACACTCAAGGGCTGTAATTATTTTATTTATTACATTTCGTTGTTCATCAGTTGCCATATTGTACATGGCCTCGAATTCTGCTAGAGAATTTTCATTGTTAACTATTGGAAGTTCTCGATACAAACTGTGCGTAGGTTCAGGCAGACCAAGTTCTTTGCAGTTCGTGTTATGCGTTATTAATATTTCTTCAATTTCCAAAAGCGCAGCATTTATAGCATCTTGCTCGCCAAGACCACTATATAAAAATTCTTCAATCATATATCCTCTGAAGTTGTTCCAGACTTCGACGGATTCTGAAGGTACGTTAATACCTAGGAGTATTGCAAATAACTCTCTTATTTGATGTGCAGTAAAGCAATTTGCTGCTTCTTGAAGAGTTTCGTGGAAGTAAGCCGAGCTTGTTGTAACACCTAACGCAATGGCTGCTTCTTGAAACGTTGCGTATAAAATACTATTAATAGTACGTAATTCTTCAAAGCTTTTGGCACCTGTAATGTGAAGGAGAAGAAGACGAAGGTGATAAAGTTCAACATCCTTTGGTGATACAGCATTAAGCCTAGTTACAATTTTATCAGCGCCCCTTTTTCGTGGTTGCCATGATTTTGTTGATGCTTGCCAAATAAAGTAGTATGGTATGTCGATGTATCGATACTGTCTTGCAGTTTCATTAAGCTCATTTAACTTGAACCAAGCCATTAGTTTTGAATCGCGTTGATTTAAAGCTTGTTCTTCTTCTCCAAGTCGAAAAGTAACACGTTGTAAATTTTCTAAATGGCATTCTAATGTAATCACTGCATGTGACTGGAAATGCATTTCGTATTCAAATATACGCCATGTGGCTTCGGCCGAACCAATCCATCGAGCTGTAAGATACCCAGTAATTTCATCATAGTTAAGAATATCTCCATCTTTGAACACGATTGACGCTGAATCAAATCCTTTATAAATATATTTGTAAATATATTTAACGCTTTTAACGGTTGTACATACCTCAACATTTATATGTGCTTGATACTTACGAAGAAGATACGAATTATATGGTACAACAAATCTATTGTCAACGGTTACTCCGTTCTTTTCAACTGTGTTATCAGTATCTCGTCTTTGATAAATGGGATATCCATTGACGTTGTCTCGAGTATGAGTGGTAAAATCTTTTGGAAACCCTTTTGTGCAAGATCCATCTTTCATACACACGCACTGTGGATTAATACTACCACAAGGACCATGAATCATGTGACGTGACACTAAATCATGCAGTTGAGGATTTTCTTGAACTGATGGTATTTCAGCGCACACCACTTTATCAATAATGTCCGAGTCATAGAGCTTATCGACATTTTCAAGAGAGATAAGGATATGTGCATGTGGCAAACCTCTCTTTTGAAATTCAATTGTGTAAATAATAGCTGCAACGCTTCCAAAAATTTGTTTCTTACATATGTCATCCATCAAAGATTGCAGTTTGGAATGAAAAACCCGTGCAATTAAATCAGGTCGAAAATTAGGTTGTTGATTTTCGTGCAAGTTAGATTTAATTTCATCCCAATTCGGATTACACGTAAATGTAATAAATATATCTGGTTTACCAAATTGGCGAACTATTGCCATTGCATTCAAGTAATTGAAGTGTAAGTTTCGATAGCTACCTTGAAAACTTTTTGGAAGTATCACTTGTCTTCCCACGCGAAGACCAAGATTTTCAGCTCGATTATGGATAGCGTCATGTACATTGAGGTACTGCTCAGCTCGTAGAAGTTCTTGCTGAGAACGAACAAACGCTAATCGTTCGCCCTCAATTCGTGTGTACATATCCACTACCCAACTTAGAAAAAGCTTTTGTGAACTATGCAAAGTACTAAATTCATCACGAATTGCCAAACGGTATGAAGCATATTGAAGTTGGGTGAGTTTATTGCGTATGGCGGTAGCGTGACCTTCATCATGAGCCATATTTCGATGCCATCCTTCGTCTCCAAATGGAAAAAGAAGTGGGTATGCCATTGGATCTAGTGCTGAATTATAGCACCCAAGCATTTGAAGGCCACCTTCCATAGGATATATGATGAGATCTCTTTCGCCAACTGGACAGCCATCGTCTGCTCTAAAAACAGCAGCTACATCGCTTGCTGTAGGTAAATTAAATCTTCGCCTATCACAACATCTGTCCGTGTAAATTACCATTCTAATACTTTTACGTTGATCTAATGGAAGTTCATTCATTACAGTTTTGGCACTACGAAATGCTCGAGCGAATGGATTATGCTGTAGAAGGTGATCTGATATATTTTGCATAATTGATGGTAAACATTTCTGATTGTCTGTATGGTCTATCCTAATCTGAGTCGCTTCTTCGGTATCAAACAAATAAATCTGTGCATACGAAGGTGAAATTCCTGACGGAGGTTGTAGGGTCCCTATTCTGTGATATACTTGTCCATTAATTTTATAATAGTATGGACCTCCAGTAGAATTTTGCTCAATATTGGCACTGGAACTTACCATGGCAAAAGCTGCGTTATAACATCGAATGTTTGATCTAAAGTTTTTTGAATCTGCATCATTGCCTAATAATAATTGCTGAATAAGTGAAGACTGGGAATATGGTTGAAGAACGACTTTACCATTATGACAACACGAACGAATTTCACTTTTTCTTTTTAGTTCAAAATGAAGAGCTCTGCAGTAGTTACAACGCTGATTCAAGCTACCAAGACTGTGAATTACCGGTCGGGTATTACCGAGTGCAATTTTGAATTGAACTACTTGATTCCCTATTCTACTCGTAGCTATTCGTGACCGGGTATTAACACGGGTTGTTCTACCCGTTACATTAGATCTAAGCCGGGGTGGTGGCATTCTTATGTTAAAATTTGGTTCGGTTAATATTAACAATTAAGATTAAATGTAATATAATATTTAAGTCTAACATTTCGTATGCTGTGTTGAACTTTGTCAGAGTTAGCACTTAATAGAGAAATATACCAGATCATTTACGATCTAATTTTTCGCGTCCATCCTTTAATTAGAATGCAGTATATAAATCCACGTTCCAGCGTACGCAATATTAACTACTTACTACTTAATCAAACATCAACCTCCAAACTGTCTTCCACCACACTGTCGTCAGAATTTGTCGATTTACGAATAATTTCCGTAGGTATTTCTCTGTCATCCCGCGCCGAGTCTGAGTTTATTGTCTCGCTGGATATTAAATCGCTCAGGTCTTCTGACGATACCTACAAAGGATAATAAATAGGTTTAATTGCTGCGGTGGGTTACTTGACTTATACATTTAGATTTTTTTTTAACAAAAAAAGAACAGACTTCAATAAAACTATAAAGCCAAAAATAACCCCTTCAAAGAGTGTGTCAAATTTAATCTTTACTTGAACAGGTTATTTGTGGCTTTTTAGTTTTATTGAAGTCGGCTCTTTTTTTGTTAATTTTTTGGATGAAATAACGCTCAACGAATGCCGCGCGCGGCAAGCAATCAGCTTTTGACTTGCTGCTTCGTTCCTACAAAGAATTTTCCAAAAAAAGGAAATTCAATATTTTATTATGTTTATAACAAACAAATAGCACACAATGTCAAGTTACGGTTATTCCGTTTCGCGAAATACGTAAGTGTCGCACGCCATTTTCTTTTATGAGGCAAGACGTAAAAGTAATAATGATTTGTATATTAATACTATTAATACTATTATACTTTAACAAACCACAGGCGGTAATTCGTAAATAGAATGAATAGAAGCCCCAGATTGCATATTTATGGCCCTCACATTCGGTGCGGGCCAATAACACGTGCGATCTGGAACATTTAGGAATTCTCCGTCCTATGTTCTATTACATGTTCTATTAAAACCCACCAGATCTGTGAGCAAGCGGAGTAATTAAAAAACCCTAAATGAAATATTAGCTACTTACGTTCCAGTCAGGAAAACCACTTTCATGTGTGTTGTTTACTTTGTCGCTAAGGCTAGCTGTTGTTGTCACCTGTCGAAGAAATCGTGCATTACGTTATTTATAAAGCTATATATATATATTTATATACTTAACGAACATATACCAAATTTTACTAAGCTCGTAAACACACTTACAGATAATTTCGATTTTTGGCTTAACTGCCTTGCTTTATTTATTCTTGCTCCCCTAGGAGTTTCACAGCCGCAAACTTCACAATAATTAAAAGTATCTGAAATAAAAATAAAACAAAAATGTATAGAAAAGCCAAAAACACATTATGAATATAAATGAAAAGTAAGTAACCATATACAATATTCACCTAAAATAAGTACGTCGCATTCAATGCAGCGGTCGCATTTATCGTAGCGTTTTCGCCGAAATATTTCATTTCCACAATCATTGCATTTTACTGAAAACATATAAAATTAAAAAAATACATTTTGAGCGATTCTCAAGAATACCAAGAAACTTATGCACCATTTACATGGAGCCAATACTTGAGACATTAGACATCACCATCATTCGCCACGCTAAGACAAAATTATTGTATATGTAGGTTGCTTAATTGCATCAACACGACTTTCCTTTACCCGAATACAACTGCATGTCGGAAAAGTGAATGCAATGATGATAATCATACCATTACAAAAAAATCATATTCTACAATCTTAGAAAACAAAATTACTTACATTCTTTGCGTAGAGCGCGCCGAGGCATCCATATTTTACAGTGGTGGCAATGCCTCCCAAAATCCTGTTCACTTCTTATTTTTGGCATTTGATTTTTTTCTTTTCAAAACAGCATTAAACAACGTCTCCTTACAATTGACCACAGTTATGCAGAAAGCGACCAAAGCTCAGGACCAAAGATTATCTTTCTTAAAGCAAAAAGCGCTGACTTCAGTCACTTTGACAAAAAATCTACGATGGTCGCTTTCTGCACAACTATGGTCAATTGGAATACATTGGAATAGGTACATCAAATAAGTGAAGAACCGTAAAATGTTTGAAAAAATAATAGAATATTTATAATAAAAAAAAATGTGTCTTTCCTCATTTTAGGGTTCCTTACCTTAGTCGGTAAAAACGGAAGCCTTATAAGATCAATTTGTTTCGTTGGCAGAGATAGACAACAAAGCATTGCAGTGTTTTTTCTCAGGAACGTATTGACGGTTCAAGTTTAAGTTAAGGTATGCTAAATATTACTGCTAGTGCATTAAAAGTATTAAAATTCTATCGATTACAGTTGATCTTGAAATCCGACTTCAAATTGTTGTCAGGTCACGAAAAGGTCACACATTAAAAGTAAGTGCAATGGGCTTTTTAGAGGTTCCTATGTATGTATGTAAGCGTCTTTCCTGCCTCTTCACGTCAAAATGGCAAGACAGAATCCAAATATTTTTGGTACACGGGTAGTTGAGGCTCTAAAATACTTTTTACTCTACTACGTTGAAAAGTGTCATAACTATTTTGTTCTCTGCGAAAAAAGTTGAATCTTCTCGTATAACATAGAAAAAGAGTTCGATATTTGAATGACTTGCTCACTAACACCAACCAACTCGGTATTCAACGCCCTAGATACCAAGTAAAAACTTATTGTAAACGGGTAATAAGTCTGAAATCGTTTTTATTACATTCAGTCAATATGCATATTACGTTGTAGTGGCACGGAACCTTTCAAGCACGAGCCCAACTCACACTTGACCCGTTTTCTCTCCACATTTTCAATAGGTAAGTATGCCAAAAGTTTGCATATCAACATTTTAATAGAAAAACAACCTGGCAATTTATAGTATATTGACATACCTAATAGCCCCCAATAAAAAGGTCATTAAAACTTGACAGAATATGGTTACTGTCATTCATTGTCAACAAACTGTAAAATTACTTTTGTATTTTCGTACATGTTGTAAGTGTTGCGGATATTATGTTGCCGACTCAAAAATAATATTTCATCATGCTGAACAACTTACTACAGGTTTGTGAGCAAATCATGCTTATTATTATTTGGTCATCTTATGTCAAAATAGGGATCACAGGTCACGTGGTCAATGTCACGTGGTTAGCGCACAGTAGTTTTTTCAAATCCATCTTTCAGTACTTTTTCAGGAAAAAATTAAAAATCCAAGAGTTTTATGCACCTCTCCAGCATGAGACGAATCTAACGACATATCATTTATCAAAATCGGACCATAACTGTAGATCTGATGGGATGTACAAAAATCGGCCTCGCGTAATATATATATAGATTATATTATTAAAACATATTGTGACGTTATGAGGTTCAAGGTTCGATCACCAATAGTCTCTCAAGTACCTAGTAAGCTAGTAACATGTTGCAATTATTTGTATGTTAAACAAATGCAATTAAAAATCGTCCTTATTGACAGGCAATACGGTACCTAGCTTCAGACTCATTTAAAATATTCAAAAAAAGAAAGAGAAGTGGGTGGTATAAAAAGCCACGTGGGGTAAATTAATGAGATTTTAGTGTGTTTAGGGCAAAATGACTATGAGCTACAGACGCATAAAAACAAATGGTCTACTTCAACAGACGAGAGTTAAGAGTATCAAAACAGTTTAACTTATACATATATGATAAATTGATAACTTACCATAGGGAAGGAGGACCGCACCGGTTGTAGATGAGGTCGCAAGAAAGAGTCCATCTTCGAAAACCAGAACACCCTCGGCCTATAAATCTCATCTTCACTCAACCCCATATTCACAGAAGCGGCTATCTTCTTCAGCTCCTGGCAATACGAGTTCCTCAGATTCTTAAACTTGATCACAACATGGCGGGCCTCGAAATGTTTTACGTTCAGTTTCCGAGCGATACGCTCCGTCGCTCTCTGTCGTCTCTCTCTGCTCTTGTAGTCTTCTGAGAACGTGTTCCACAGGCATTCTTCTTGTTCGTAGAACTCTATGAGCTGTAGCGTTTTTTCATCGCTAATGCGCAGGATTGAGTTTTGCGTTTGCACGACCTCGGACGCCATGGCGCGTTTGACGGACGTGCGGACGGCGGCGTGGGCACGGCAAACTGCCGGCGTACACGCCGCCCCGCTCTGAGCTGCGTCGGCGCATGCCACGCCCTATCGCCGCCATTTTTTCACGCGTGGCATTTAATTGTGTCGCATTTTTTGCGTTACAGAATTTGATATTCTATCGTTGTGGTTATCGTGTTGTAGTCAATATGACTGTGTTATCAGTTTTAATAAAATAATAAATGTTAATATAATCGAATTGCTTCCCTATTTAGTAAACATGTTGTTAAATCATTAATTTATCCTGTTACATATTTTAATCACATGGTAGCTTACCGCATATGAAATTAATAAAACGATATTTTAAAGTGTTTATTATGATAGACTTAAATAATAAATACGCCTGGTTAGCTTTTGAAAATTATATTATGGTGTAAGTATTATTCTGTAGTTTGTAGTAAATATGTCTTGATTAGCAACATTTTATGACAGGAAGGTGGTAAGTTGGACATAAACTGCAAAGTTAGATGTTTTATTACGAACACTTGTTAAAACATCACCTGAATGGTTGCTATTGCATGTATTCATTAGCTCCTCTGTTTGTCATCTACCTAACATGGATAGGTGACATAAAATTTTATTGAATAACTAAATATTTATAACACAACTGGTGACCTGCGAATTTGGTGACCGACGGATTTGCAAGCTGAAGTGGCAGTGGGCGGGGCACATAGTACGTAGAACTGACGGCCAATGGGGCAGTAAGGTTCTCGAATGGAGGCCACGCACCGGCAAGCGCAGCGTAGGACGTCCACCCACAAGGTGGACAGACGACCTGGTAAAGGTTGCAGGAAGCCGCTGGATGCAGGTCGCTTCCAACCGGCCGATCTGGACGTCACTGGGGGAGGCCTATGTTCAGCAGTGGACGTCCTGTGGCTGAAATGATGATGATGATGATGATGGTGACCTGCGGGCTTATGATGCTTATATCACGCGATAAACAAAGTGTTTATCGCTATAAAAACTTACAGTTCGTTTTAGCATGTTTTTTCTATCAACTTCGGTGAAAGAGATGAGATGGAAATATTAAAATGCGCTTACCCGACTAAATACGATGGAAAACTATACTAAATGTGTAATCACCATAGCCAGGGCTTTAGGCGTGAATGTTTGTAATATTTTGTGATGTTCACCTTTATGTCATACCAACTTACCCTATACTATAGCATCAGGTCAGATCAAGGTCAAATGCTCCTCTGTGCATTAAAAAGCAGTCGATGACGCTTGCACGTCACGCACCCTTGCACCCTACTTGCAGGCCGGGCTTCCCCGAAGGGTCTCAACAAAAGCCCAACAACAATACGACCCCGTGTGGACTATTATTTACAAACTAGGAATTATTCACTCGGTTTACGTCCCAGCTAGTTTTGGTATAACGTAATTATTACATACTGATCTGAGTCTGATAATAAGAATATGTGCGCGATGACATTGTAAAGATGTACCTAAACGTTTTGTTGTACACAAACTACATTCTACATATTCAGCAAATAAATATTTCATTTCATTTCATTTCATTTCAAAAACAATAAATGACCATCAACCCATCAAGCCACGTTTTTTTTTTGTTTTCAACTAGTTCTGGTACACTAGTAGCTGCATACATACATACATTAGCTACTCATAATTATTTAATATATATAGCTACTCGCAGATGGTATTTTTACCTTGCTACTGTAAAAAAAAGTGCGTTATGTTCTTTCGCGTAGATGAAATGGGAGCAATTTTTTTTTCAATTATTTTGTAAGCATCCGTGTTAAATCAGTATGGGTTAAACAATTATTTTTCAATACAATACAATTAAGTACTTTTCCTTCGATTTGCACACATTTCAACAATTGAATCTCAGCCATAACTCTGTATCCTAAGATTTATGTTCCTCTGTAAAACTTAAGCGCTCGCTGCTTTACAGATTCACTATAAATTTCAATCTTATTCGCAATCATTTAAACTCGAAATTGAAAAGCAAATAATTCGTACTCAAGCAATTATAACGAACCCCCTAACCAGCTGTGCCAAGTTAACCGATACCGAAAGAAGAGTCATGTGTTAATTTAGCCGATTTGAACTAACAATTATACTGTTTGTCTGATCAGTTAGTGGACGGCTCCTGAACGCTCGGCGTGAAAAAAATATGACTTAAGATCGTATAGCAATTTACTTTCGGGTTCCTTTCCGAATTCTTTCTTTTTTTTGTCTTTCATTTACTTAACTTTACCTTTTTATTTGTGTTATTGCTAAGCCTCATCAGATGCAATTCCTTCATCTGGCTAACTATTAAAAAATGGAACTCTGCCGGCTCATGTGTTTCCTCCTTCTTACAACATGGGACGCTTCAAACGAAGCGCGAAGAAGCATCTCTCGGGCCAGCAAAGCAGTGTCAACTGACATGGTACCGTTGGTTTCTTGTCAGTTACCATTGCGACTAGCTCCCCTTTTTGCTTACCATCGAGGCGAAGTGGAGCCACTATGTTGTGCCGTTATAAAAAAAAGATGCCTCCTCTGGCCAGTAGCCTCAAGGTCGCTGTGTGCTACGTGGGTCCGTAGTCCCCCTTTAGCCTGACGGTGTTACTCCAAAGAATTATACTTACAAAAAAAGTCGACCTCTTTGTCCGCTATGATGTCATAACACAATTTTGCTTCATATTGCGTGAGGGTTATGCCTCTGATAATTATGCAACAGGTTACATAATTATCATCACCTTCACCTTGAATGTATATATTTGAATTTAAATGATCATTGTTAAATAAAGAAACCACTCGCTCAACTTCGATAGGATTAAATTTAACGTTTATACTACTCCTCTACTTGTTTGTGATATATTCAGAAACTTTCGAAATGATAAAAATAAATTTAAATTAGTTTTTAGATATTTTCTCAATCTGTTTAACGATCCCTAAAATGTTATTAGCTTGTTTTTCAACGGAGACCGTTGCATTTTATTTGCCAACCCAAATGCGTAACGTGTTTTGTAATACTGGGTAAATAACTGTACAAAATAGTCATGTACTTTTGTGCGATTACAACTGAAGGGAATCAAATCAATTTGGCAAGCAGTTTTTTCGCATTTCATTCGCAAAAGACTGACAACTGTATTTTATTGGTTGTTTGTTGCGACGCGGTTGGTCGTAGTCGTAATCGTAAGGCAAGATCGTTTCTTCTCATTTCCATCTTATAATTAATAATAATGATAACATATCATTTTTTCATTCTAATTCCTTGACTTCAGTTACAACAATTAGCAGGATTGATTTTTGTATGTAAAATGTAAGTAAACACTTTATTATACACAAAAACAGTTAATAAAATATCAATTACAAATAACACGGGTACAAAGCGAACTTATCCCTATAAGGGACCTCTTCTAGTTAAACTTTGGGCAATTGAGTGAGTAAGAGAAGAAGATAGACAAACTAACACCATTTATTTATAACAAAAGCAGCGGTTTCTTTAATCAATTTATTCAAAAGTAATTGGTGTGACAACATTTATGTCAATCGCACTAATAACATTTTTTTATATAAATGGAAAGGTAAAGTTTCATTTTACAATCAGTCATAAAAATAAAATGGTATTTTGAGTATTCTCTACGGATCAAAGGATTTCTTCAATAATAAAGTACCTACCTACGACAAAAAAAAGAAAATAACACGGGCACTAGGGCTGTCCCTAAAATACCTTATATTCATGATTGTACTAAATATGCCATCTCAGACACGTACTTTAATCATTCTTTTGTTCCTCGATCCAACTTTATTTTGGTTCCTGTTGTGTCGTTTTTTACAAACGAACACTATAACAGCATGAATTCAAAAGATCATCTATAGCTTTTTGAACCTCTTTCCTCTTAGTTGGATCGAGTCTCTGTAACTTCGCTCCTATTAATCTGAGAAATTTTATCAGATCCGAATCAGGATCCTGGAGCAGCACTTGGCTTTTCAGCACCCTTAGTATTTCATTCTGTGAATTCAACACCGTCTTCATAAAGTCCACAGGAAACTGATGGACAACTTTATGTTCACATTCTCTTTCCATTTCCACAGTCAGAACATTTGACGAATCTACTCTTATCAATTTTGTAGGTATAGGTACGTCTGATGTCGTCTGGTTCATTCTTTTTCTGTTCTCAAGCTTCTCCATAATATCGTCTTCGTGTTCGGAAAAGTCATCTTCTATTTCTTCCTTCATGCTGACCTCTAATATTTCCTCGGGGGAGTCCTCTTGATCTTCGGTTGCTTCCTGTAACAATGATATAGAATTTGAGTATATAGCGCTCTTTAACGATTAGAGCGCCTGTTGTTTCCCTCCAAATATAATTGCTTTGTACCTGTCTCCTGTGTATTTTATGAGGTGTGCAATAAAGAGTACTTGTATTGCGATCCCCCTTCAATATTTCTTTTAGTATTTGTTATTGTAGCGGCAACAGAAACACATCATCTGTGAAAATTTGAACTGTCCAAATATCAAGGTTCATGAGATACAGCCTGACGGACAGACAGACGGACGGACAGCGGAGTCTTAGTAATAGGGTCCGGTTTTTTACCCTTTGGGTACGGCACTCTAAAAGAGTTTTGGATAATACAACTATCGACTAAAGTACAGTCAATAAAAAAGTATCTCAAGACCTTTTTTGACAAAAACTTTTTTAATTCCGTTCACTTACAGGCAGCTTCAGACTCGGTACAGCGTTCCTCTTGAGTATCTTCCTGGTGGACTTTGTGAGCACCTCATCCGGTTTGAAGTGCTCCTCGCACACTCGGTACGCGTACGTCGCCTCGAATATGTCCTCGCGGCCTATCAGCTTCAGCCACACCAGGCGTCTGGAAACCAATTAATAAATAAATAAAATAAATAAATAAATATCAGGCAACCTCACACAAATCGATCTAGTCCCAAATTAAGCTCAAGAAAGCTTGTGTTATGGGTACTAGACGACGATATACATACTTATATAGATAAATATATACTTAAATACATAGAACAACCATGACCCAAGCACAAATATTCGAGTTCATCACACAAATATTTGCCCTGGCCGTGATTCGAATCCGGGACCGCCGGTTCAGTAGGCAGGTCTCTACAAACTGAGCCGACCGCGTCGCCAATCAATAGTTACATTATTGCAAATGCCGGGAAAGGAGGGCTTGCCGGGTGAGTAAGGCCGACCATAGGGAGGCCGGATAGTGATACGAAGCCGGCATGCCCTTTTCACCTAAGAATTGAATTCCTTTACGCCTGAAGCCTACGCGTCATACGAAATGTATAGGACAGAGACCGCTCTGTACGGTATGACTGTCTTCAACGCGAGTTTAAATATTAAACTTGGTTATTTTCAATTGAATTATTGGCACATAGTGAAATTACACTTTCCAGGAGGTACTTTTCGTTAAAACAATCGATTTACCTCTTTATAACTTATAGGTACGTATTTGTAAACATTTCAACCGCTGCTGTATATAAATGTATTTGTATACCTAACACTAGCATACATATGTAAATAGACATGTAACTGTTACCCACAATTGTCATTTTTATACACAATCAGCAGGTAAAATGTGCAATAGTCTTATCCCACTGGGGGAAACACTCTTGTACGCCAATTTACTTACTTTAAGTTAGGTATTATATAACAACAAAATATACCTACATATTCGTTGTTAACTTTGTTATCACTTGAATGAAAGATAACCTCCTACCACAAGTGCAAAACTTAAAGGAGAATTCGACAAGCTAAATTGTAAACAAATTTTTATAATAAATGATTTTGATTTTTGTAGGTATTTGGTTTGTATACAATGTTGTACTTTTTACCTTTCGGGATCATTCGGCACTGAGAACAGCGATAAATCTGGGATCGCACTGTTGTTATTGGTACACCCGAAAACGCAGCAATACGTACGATTGCGTGTCTTAGACATCTCCTTTACAAAATAAAACTCCTTTACACGTTAAGTTTGCACCTCGTTTGTATACAGCGTTGTAGAAACCAAGTGCAAATTCAACTCAAACGAATATAACCTAGTTGATTTCAGTTGACACTGTTTGTGTACGAGGTTATAAACGCCGGGCGCCAACTCGACTCAATTCGATAGTATATCACGATAAAATTACGAAGATACCGCGTTTGTATTGGACGACGTAGGCACTATGTCACACACGCAACGGCCGGGTTATGCTGTGACGGCGAAATCACGTAGGCGCCGCGTTTGGTTGTCACGATGTAGAATGTGTAGACACTACGAGCAACGCGATTCGGTCGGGTAATACTGGGATGGCGACCGCGAGCGTGCGAAGCGGGCGAGAGGCGCGAAGTCGCGGCCAAGACTGGCGCATACCTTGCACGCTTTGGTGCTTTAAGGGTGTGGTCTGCGACCGACGGAGCGGGAAGCGGGCGCGTTGCGATACAGAAATAACCGTTTTATTAAGTGAACTTGTTTTTTTTATTTGGAATTAGATGTTATGTACTTACTAGAAATGCTACTAAGTACCTATCATTTAAAATTTAGGAACTCTTGTTTTCTTGTTGTAACAATGTTCTGAAAAAAGTTCGTGTGCACTTTTTTGCAAAAGTCGATAGAGTTTTTTTTGTGACCTATGTTAATTCAGAAACCATTTCTGATAATAGGGCTCTTTATACAACAATAAACAATTAGAATTTTTATTGTGATAAGTATTATGATGACACCTGTGAAAAATGTTCCGTTGTTGAGTCAATTTAATTTGAATTTGAAAAGTTTTTAATATTTATTTTTTTCCACTTTCACTTGTTTTTGCTGTTTTGCAGCACTAGTCAAGTAGTGACGTCACCACAAAATATTTACCTACTAAGGAGAACAACAATTAAACTTATCTAATCGGCAAACGGATGAAATACTGCCGTCATACCGAAATAGGGCGCTTCTACATAAACTTGAAAACGGAGAAAAAAAATATTTTGTAAATTTGAAATTAAAAAATTCGCTGCGTGAAAGAAAATAAAAGATTTGATACTGTTTTAATGCAAAAACGTGTAAAAGCATTTGAGCTATAGGGGTTGATATGCAAAATCCAATTTGGATAACATTTAATAATAAATAAATGATATTTTATCTTTTCTCTTAGTAAAAAAAATACAAATAAATACTTTTATACTACAGTAAAAAGACGTGCCTGGCTAGAAACGTCTTTTCAGCGTAGTAATTTATAAATCGTCTTTTTTACTTAGTAATAATACGCATAGCGCATTTTAGTTAACGAAATAAAAAGGACGCATTTAGCCATTTACTGCTTTTTAACGTAGGTTGTAAGTAAAACATCGACCTACTTAAAAAGAAAAAAGCAGATACGTCTGTAACGCATTTTGATTTTTGATTTTTGACCAGCCCTAACACTTGGTACATTATTGTTGAAGTGAAGGAAGTAGGCAAATGCTTTTATTTTATAACGTTACCTACATATAAGTTTTAGTTTTACCGCTTTATAAATGTCAAAACGGAATTCTTGCATTGACGACTTTTTATTTGTTTCAATAAAAAAGTACAAGTGTATTTGTTTTCCGAAAACGTCAAATGCCATTTGAAGCAACTGATTTTAGCTTATGCTATGCATTTTCTA
This sequence comes from Apotomis capreana, assembly GCA_947623375.1. Lineage (NCBI taxonomy): Eukaryota > Metazoa > Arthropoda > Insecta > Lepidoptera > Tortricidae > Apotomis > Apotomis capreana. Next base: position 23,443,802 of record OX392514.1, on the reverse strand, counting down.
CATGGCCGTTTTTAGGGTTCCGTACCCAAAGGGTAAAAACGGGACCCTATTACTGAGACTTGGCTGTCCGACCGTCCGTCCGTCTATCACCAAGCTGGATCTCAAGAACGGTGATAGCTAGACAGTTGAAATTTTCACAGATGATGTATTTCTATTGCCGCTATAACAACAAATACTAAAAATAAAATAAAATAAATATTTAAGGGGGGCTTCCGTACAACAAACTTTTTATAGATTATGGTACGGAACCGTTCATGCGCGAGTCGGACTCGCACTTGCCTAATTTTTTTTAATAATTGTACCTGTCTCCTTTGAAGAAAATGTACCTATATTTTAATACGACAACCCTTTAAATTTAAAGAAAAGCAAACTAATATATTTATGTATATTTATTACTTACAGTAGACTCAAAATGTACACCAGACATCAAAGCAAGAATAGGTTCAGCAAACGTGACTGTTAAAAATAAAAATAATTTAATGACTGCAAATATATCCCAGAAAATAAAAAAATAACAAACGAAAACTTTTTATGGGGTGCATAGTTTTCTATGGGTGTGAAAATCGATCATGACGCAAAGGTACAGGAAGGTACTGAAAGCCTTCGAAATGTGGTGTTGGCGAAGCATTTAACAGTAAATGGTTGAACACCATAAGTCCGGTCCGGTCCAGGGATAGTGGCGCTACAAACAGCTTTCATATGGCAATAATGTGCATACGTTATATTATTAAACGTCAGTACCGATTTATCACAGTCTAAACTGAAAACATTGTTTACCGGAATGCTGCTCAATCCTTCGTTCTTCTTGCGAAATAATTACTGAATTCTATTGAAAAAACTTGACTTTTATCACTATGAACAGTTTTGGCTTTATTATTAAAAATACTAAAATGGAATATCTAGTCCTGTTTCCTCTTTGTTTATATCAGTGAAATTCACTGACTTTCAACGTTAGTTACCAAAAATGTGTCGTTGCCAGTAAAGTAGTACCACTAAAAATCCGCATTATGGCGTGGGTTGAAAAACACCCTGTTAGAGTATACATAACATACTATATCAGCTACACCGACAGGAGTTTGAGTCTTAAATTTATGATGATAATTTAAAGAAAACTTTAAAATTTTCTTCAACTGCCTGGACGCATCTGATTGAATTGATATCCAACCGCGAGCCCCCTTTACCCCGCACGCTTAACTATAACTACGTAGAAAAGACGGTACTGGCACTTGCGCCTGTCTTATTGCGACTTAAATGGTGATTTCACTAAGATGAAAAGGCGCAACTACGCAGAACCGTCTTTTCTTCATATTATCGTGTAGAAGTGCCATTTCTTTTTATGAAAATGTCAATTTTTTCTAAAATTATAAAACGCTTTTGCTCAGATGTGTCTTTTTATTTTAGCATACATCAGAAATGCCTTTTCTCATTCGTTTTATACGCGGTATCCCGCAGATACGTCCTTTTTGATTGTAGGTTTCACAGGGTTCTGTTCATCTTTAGTCAAATTTAAAAATACTGTTAGATCCGTCTTTTTTTGCTGATTCCGAATATGTATAGAACTCATTTTTGACAAAAATGTTAGATGCGCCCTTTTTCGATATGACGGCAGAATAATTATCTTAGTGGCTTATATTTTACGATTTTAATAAAAAAATAAGGTTTACATTTTTTAGTATCCCAAACGGCCTATTTAGTTTAGAGTTACGTTTGTTGCGTACACTACTTATCACCCGGTGTTCGGTGTTAGTAATCAGAAAAAATACATAAGGGGCCGTCCATTCATTATGTGATGTTAATATCTTTGTACCTATGAGTGGCAAAGAATGACTAGTCGTTGGCACAACTCCAAAAATCGCGCCAATACTTCCCTGTATCGTTATCAGTGCGATATCGTACGATGTCAGTTTGTGACTGACATTTTAATGACTTACATTGTCAGTGGCGATAAGATAGGGCCCATTATTAATGAGTCAATACCTTGCATTCGTTTTAAGGACAATGAAAGGATTAAAACGCTTATGGTGGTGCTTTTAATTTCCACGGTTTTTTACAGTTTTTTCCTATATACTTACTGCCATGGCTGAATGATTTAATTGTACGATGTATGACCGAAGAGCTTGCAGCTTCCTCGCACAACACAACGCATCAACATTACGGTTCAGCGAGTAAATGCTGCCAGCGTCTTCGGGACCATGCCGCCGAGGTACAATTATTTAGATTGATTTTAATTAGCTGTATTTAATTTATTTTACATTTTAGTTGTTTAGTTTTATTTTTGGCGTTTTAATTTTAATTTAATTGTCTCGTATACTTTTGTTAACTATTGAAATAAATATATAATATACGATTAATGTTTATTGGCACAGGTAATTTTTAAAGATTTAACCTCAATAAGACAAAAACAAATGAAATCGAATAAAAGTCGAACGAAGTTTAATAAATATCATAAGCAATTAATTATTTATATTAACCATTCTGGTATAAGGATCACGCCACTATTATGAGTCTCTCAATAAATGAGTAATTAATGTGCGGTGACCACATCATTCTATTCATTAACTTCTTCAGGTGACCACAGCCTTACTCAGCCTATTATAATAGCTGCTTATAATTATTATAGGTTAAAACCCTTGAACTTGTGAGTCTAGCATAACTGATGTGCTCTTTAACTAGTATTAGCTGACAGTTTCCTTTCAATACCGTGCAAGTAAGACAGGAGATGCTGACTCGCGTGACAAGCGATTTTTTTTTTTTTTTTTTATGTCATAGGGGGCAAACGAGCAAACGTATAGCCTGATGGAAAGCGATTACCGTCGCCCATAAACACCTGCAACACCAGAGGAGTCACAAGTGTTTGCCTACCCGGAGGACGAAGATAGAATGCCTCTATGCTAGTAATTTCACCGACTATCTTACCCCCACACCGGAACACAACAATGCGAACATTGCTGTTTGGCGGTGGGTTAGTAGGCAAGACGGTAGTAACAATCCGGACGGACCCTGCACGAGGCCCTACTACTCCAAAAAAATTCGCGGCAAGATAATATGCTAGCCCCGTTGGATTACAGGTAATATTTTTTTCTGCTTATACTAATTATAGGATGTTGGCGGTTTCCTCGCTCTAAGAATCAGTTTGGCGATTCAGCGAGGAAGCGCTGCTAGCATTTTCGGTACTATGCCGCAGCGGCCATTTTTCGTTAAACTTTGTTCTGTTCTAAAGATATTTTATCGCAAGAACAGTATGTAACAGACGTTAATAACACACTGGACGTTCTATGTTCCAACTTAAAAATAGGCATGCAAGTTTTTGTCATTCTAGTTTAGTATTATTATAAGTATTTTGTATAATGTGGACGAGTAAGTACGTTGATTTTCATCAATAGGAGTAGGGAATTGACAAAGAATCATGTTCTTCGAAATCCTAAGACTAAAGATATCCATCTCAATTCAGGTGGTAAATATTAATGTCATCAAAATAGTATGGGAAATTGAGTTGTATACAGGGTGGAACGAAACGACGTTATTTCCTTTAACTGTGGCATTATACAGGCTTAGAATATTATTTTCTCCAAATAAACATTATTAATATCTCTCACCGTTTTCCAGTTATAGCATGTTAAACTTTCATACGAAAAAGTGTGTGTGTACAACCCTATTTTAGAGTGCAATGACCTCTTCATAACACAGTTAACTTTTGTAAACAAACTTTTTACAAATTGCCTAGCCATTTCTTATCGGTTTAAAAACCTTTGAAAATACCCTTAAGATTGTTTTTAGACTTTTTAGTTGACATGATTGATAGACGTTACATTGACTTTTTGTATCGTATGCTGTGTGCAAAAATGCCGGAATTAAACGCTAGAGGCTATTTGAATTTGCTTCTTTTGTACGCGGAGTGCGATTACAATACTGGAGAGACTTTGTGCCAATACCGGAACAGGTTTCCTCCTCCTCACCCAACACACTCTAGTACGATATTACGCGCTCTTGACCGTGTTGGTAACAATCGTCCTATTGTGCCACGAACGGGTCAGGATGACCAGCGCGTAGGACGCGTTATTCAACATGATGTCAGATTGGAAGAGAGAGTGCTGCAGTACTTCGAAGATTATCCGAGGTCAAGTTCAAGACAAGCGGGCCGACATTTTCGTATGACTCATACGAAAATACTCAGAATACTAAAACGTGAGGGCCGTCACCCTTACAAAATACAAAGAGTCCAGGCATTACTACCAAGAGATTGCCCCGTTCGCGAAGCCTATTGCCGGTGGCTACTGCAAAAGGTGTTAGAAGACCGAGACTTCATCAAACACGTAATATGGAGTGATGAAAGCTTGTTCACACGGAACGGTATGTGGAACAGGCATAACGAACACGTGTATGCCGAAGAAAATCCGTTTGCCTACCGTTATACGGGACACCAGTATCGTTGGTCTGTTAATGTTTGGGCGGCGATACACGGGGATACAATAATAGGCCCTGTATTTCTGCCTCAGACTTTAAACAGACACGGATACATGGCTCTGTTGAGGATAGAGCTCGACGACTATCTGGATGAGTTGACGCTGGCAGAAAGAAGACGCACTTGGTTCCAACAAGATGGAGCACCAGCTCATTCAGTAGTCGAAGTACGTGAAACACTGAATAATGTGTTTGAGGATCGCTGGATCGGCCGATATGGGCCGCACCGTTGGCCTCCTAGGTCTCCAGATCTCACACCCTTGGATTTTTTTCTGTGGGGCACCGTAAAGGACATCGTTTACAAGACTGAGTGTGAGACGGCTGAAGAGATGAGGGAAAGGCTAAGGGTGGCCTTTGAAAGTCTTCGCAGAAGAAATAACCGACACAACATCTTGTCGAGGGTGCATCGCCACACGCGGGCACGAGCAGCGGCGTGTATCGTACGCCACGGCGGTACTTTCGAACACCGGATGTAAATGTAGGTAATTGTAAATACTCCCAAACGTCAAATAATAGTTTAAAAAAACTAGGGTTGTACATACATTAAAAAATACAATTTTAATCGATTTTCGTTTTTTTATTATTAAAAGAATTTAACTATTGCAGGTCGATTCTACATGAAATACATAGCATTATAGTTTCAGGAATGAACATCGCTTCGTTCCACCCGGTATACAAACTCAGCAAAGGACAGTACCGAACCCTTGCCATGAGTTTACAATGGCGCGACAGCGTACTAGACTATTTGTATTTAGGATTGCAGTTCTAGTGACCGCTAGGCGCTGTACTATTCTCCATACAAATCGTTTACGCTGTTGCTAGCGAGTACGGTCACGATAACTCATGGTAAGGGTAGTCTTGATAATCGAAAAGCACAAAATCAATACCCACGTATTCGGAAAAGATGAAAATACTTTATCAAAACCAGGACAAATCAAACATCCCGACAGCGAACCCTGCCGAATAAATTCGTAAGCATAAAACGCCATGATGACGTCACACGCGGGTGTCAAGCGCAATAACTTAGTCTCCAACATCCAGAAGGTCTTAAGTGACGCCTACAGCGACATATGATACGACATTTAGTGTGAATAAGTTTTCGTATTGAGTACCGGAGCACCTGCGCATATTAGGGGAGCGAAAAAATGATATATCGGCTTATATTACATGTCTACAGGTATGGAGAAAGTGAATTATGCCTGACGGTTTGTTTTACGAGTTGCCACGGAAAAATATGCATGATATAGGTACTAGTTGCGCCGGGCGTTACCCGCTCATCCCATGGGTGCACTACATTTTTTTGTGATGAAAAGTCGCCTATGTGTTAATCCAGGGTATTAGGCTACCTTCATACCAAAATTTATCAAAATTGGTTCAAACTATCGCCTTTATAATATTAGTGCGATAACCCGATGTCCGCGTGTTTTATAATACTTATTTACTGATTAAACGTTTACTAAAATTTAGTGAGACACCAAGATTTTACATGTTAAGCTTATAACAACCTTCTTTTTTTGTGAAGGGACTAATAGTACATTAAGAAAATACATACCATATATCTAGGGCAGTTAATCAGCAAATGTTCCAGTTCGAAAGGACCATAAACATTCGATCTGGTGCTTTACTAATTACCGCCCGTGATATGTCTTAGTACATAACATTACATACTAGGGGTCTGAATTCGTGACTGTCTCAAATCGCGGATGTTTGTCGCCCGAACCGAAATTGGGGGCCATAAATATGCCATCTAGGGCCTTACGGATTACCGCCCATGGTATATCTAAAGTTTTACGTCTTGTCTTGGCCAGCTTACAGCCTAGGGTGACGTAAAAAAAGAAAAAGGAAAAATCAACGCAACGATTCTCAACAGTAGAATCACCTTAGCAATATTGATCGTAACATAACTAAAGCCGACAGGAAACTATTAGCAGCCAATCAGCAATTGAAGCAATATCGCGGATTACGGCGGAAATTGCTAGGAAAAGTGAGTAACTATAATATGTGGCCGGTTCCGGGATTGAACCATGGTGCAGAGTCCTGGTTATTGAACTTTGCGAAAGTGATAAACAGAGCCCGGAATACTGGCGGCAAAGAAAACACTGTCGCAATGTAGCTAGTGTTAGAAACATTTTTTTATCGATGTCGAGTCGAGTATTATAAAAGGATTATAAAAGGAGAAGTATCGGAACATCTTACCCGACCTGAACAATGAATATACCAATTACAATTAATTATATATGTTAAGGCAAGGATAAGTGAAAGTCAAAAATTAAATATGAATCATTTTTCACAACAATAAGAGCTCCGTTCTCGGAAATGGTTTCGGAATTAACAAACTTCGTAAAAAATATTATATACTTACCTACCAATTAATGAACATCTGAAGACTGTTTTTTTAAAGTTGCGGAACAATTGTTGTTATGTTTCCAGAGTAGGTAGAATGTATTTTTAACCGACTTTAAAAAAAAGAGGAGGATTTCAAAAGGTGATTCAAATCCAATCTGATACATGATCGGGTTATTTTCGTCTTTTCAGTTTTTTATGAAGTTCTTTTGCGTTATTTTTTTTTACTTATTGGTCCTGTTACATTTTATTAACACACCCTTCACCACTTTTATTGATTAAAACGATGAATGGTGGTGGTTTGAAAAGGTTTACTATTGGAAGGCATAAAATCATTAATACTAATATGGTTACGCATAATTGCTTTTCGCCGAAAATGAGATGTGCATAAGCCTCATTACGCATATTTTTTTACGCATAACATTAAAAAGCATAAATACAGAAAGCATAACCGTCATGAAGACTAATAACAATAAGCATAAGCATAAATAGGCATAATAATCAATTGGCATCATATCAAAATGCATAACGCTATTATCCTATTAAAAGTTGCACAGTTGCAAGGTTAGTATAGTATACCGGGTGATCAATCTAAATGGGTCAGAAGGGAGAAAACGAAAACTATAAGAGATAGGGAAACCTGTTCTTAGGAACCATGGCTTCGATTTTAGATTTATTAAAAACTGCATTAAATTTTTTTTCGTACATCTCATGCATAACCCGGAATCGAACCCAGTCGAAATTGAGTAGAGAAAAAAATAATAATTTAAAATGTCATACGATCCTGTTTTTGGTGGTAGCCTAGTGGTTAGGGCATGCGACTTTCAATCCGGAGGTCGCGGGTTCGAACCCGGCCCGTACCAATGAGTTTTTCGGAACTTATGTACGGAATGTCATTTGATATTTACCACTCGCTTTTCGGTGAAGGAAAACAGCGTGAGGAAACCACCTAAGCCCAATAAGGTCTAGTTTCCCCTCTGGGTTGGAAGGTCAGATGGCAGTCGCTTGCGTAAAAACTAGTGCCTACGCCACATCTTGGGATTTAGGTAGCCGACCCCGATTGAGAATTCATTCTCAAAAATGGGACAAAGGCTAGGAGGATGATGATGACGATCCTATTTTTGTCAATTTCTGACTCTTAGAGCACTCTTAATGTATGCACTCTTTTACAGACATTTGTTGCCAATAAAAAGTAGGATCGATTGACATCTTCATTTTTTTTTCTCCTCTCCCCAATTTTAACCGGGTTCGATTCCCGGTTATGCATGAGATTGCAGTTTTTAATAAATCTAAAATCGAAGCCATGGTTCTTAAGAACAGATTTCTCTATCTCTTATAGTTTTCGCTTTCTCCCTACTGACCCATTTGGATTGATCACCCTGTATATATTTAGGAACTAAAACGAGGTCGACGGAGGTCCGCTTCGCAGACCCCCTATTCCACGTTGCTTAGGCGCTTCGCGCCTGGTTATCGTGCTAACCTAACCTAACCTAATGTAGGTACCTACCTAATGTGACCTAACGTTACGCAACGTAATATTTTGTTTTGAAATATATACATACAATAATAATAAATACATGTTAACCACGTAACTGTGTTTCATTCATTTAGACAACTGAAATTATGGATAATGACAGATATACCAAATAATTATTAGCCCAAATAATAGTATGCGTAAAGAATATTCGGCCAATACAAATTAGTCCAACTAAAATTATGCTAATAGCGTAGTATGCCAAAAAAACAGTAGGCCAAAATATTATTATGCGAAAGTACTATTATGCCAAAACAAATTATGCTAAATCAATTATGCGAAACAGCATTAGTCTAAAAAACATTATGCGATCCAAGGGGATCCCGTTTGAAAATGTGTCATTGTTGAGAAACATATTATCTATAACGATGGTATATTCAAGATCACCGGAATTCATCGGATGAGGGTATTTACCTTGGAGATTTTTAGGGGAGGCCTGTATGCATCACTGATGGTGCATCTGAAGTGCCTACAATGTTACACAGACGAAAAGTAAGTACTTAATACTAGTTTTAAAATAGAAAGTAATGAAAATAAATCGTTAAATTATTATGACTTTCTTTTGGGACCCATTTTACTGCATTCAATCAGCCATTTAGTTAATTTCCAACTTAGTTTAATGACTTTTTTGTAAATAGTAAAGAATGTTAATTTAGTTCTCAAATTCGCTTGTTTTCTACACATTTTAGCTCACAAACAGCTTGTTTTGTATCAGGCCACAAGGTCTCCGACTGACGTCACATTTCAACATATAAAAGAAACTGTGGCACTGCTGACGTACCCGATTAAATAATAATCCATATTATTAAATAACGTGTAACACTCATGAGAACGTCACATGAGACCACGTAAAGGAAGTTGTGACATCTTCGTCCGGTGACTCAGTCGCTATTGTCTTTGATTCGTGGTTTTATTGAAGCAAATAATTGTTACTAAAGCGTTCTTATAAAACCGCAAGGACTAAGAACATTCAAATAAGGGCACGAAACATCTCTCGGGCCAGCATGGCAGTGTCAACTGACATGGCACCGCTGGTTTCTTGTCAGTTGCCATTGCGACTTGGGTTCCTCCTTTTGCTTACCTTCAGGCGAAGAGGCGTCACTAGGTGGTGCCGTTATAAAAAAGAAATAATGTAATTTTTAAAGACCTTCTAGACATATTTAATTATTATATTAAGTGGTTTACACTCTCGTGAAATTGTCAGGAACGGCCCGACATGTTTCGAACTCGTATGCAGCTCTTAATCAGGGACTGCTACCCGTACACCGCCGCGGTAACTTCGTTAGTGACTTGGGTGATTTTTTTAAAGAAATATAAAAAAAAAATTGAGAAACCATTTCTGGGAATAGGGCTCTTAAATACTGCTATAAACAATTAGATTGTGACAATATGACACCTGCGAAAAGCAATTCATATTATTTTTTCGACTTTCACATTGGTTTTGCCGATTTCCAGTAGGTGTTATACAAGTCAAGTCAATAGTGACGTCAGTACAAGATAATTAGCAAACGGATCAAATTATTATGTTAAATAGGTCTATATTTTTAAATTTTATTAATAAAACGGTTTATTTATTTGGAGTGAACCCAGAACTTAGTTCCTTTTCACAGTCAACTGCTAAAACAGGAAGTAAGGTTTCCCTTACGCTATCTCCTTCAAATTTCAAGTCTTAATTATGTTTATTATATAGAATTCTCAGACACCGATGAAGAGAAGCTTTATAATCAGTAACCCGATTCAATATCCAATAACTCGGTTACTAAAATATCAAAGATAATAGCGGAGGAAAGACTTAATTAAATATACGCACGTTACATACACGTGTAACATATTAAATCATTGTAAGTATCTATATCTTCATCGAACTCCTTCAAAGTTTCCAACCGATATATTATATTATAACGCTATTTCATTTATAATGGAATTTTACCTACTTCCTCGGTAAAATACACGACTAAATATTATAACAGAGCCTTCATTCACGGAAAACATATCTGTATAATAATTATTATCTATTATAAGTATATAATGCCATTAGATCAGTACCACCGCTTCCGAGGATTGCATCAGCTTCGCTTATGGCCGGTAGCATAGCATACCTACATTATATATGTGACTGAGTACGTACGTACTTATATTTGTACCCATGCTAGGTTATGGCGCTAATTCGAGTGAGTTTTGAAATATCGTCAAATAAGCGGTGTCTCAGGTATATCCCAAGCCTTTAACTGTCATTAAAACTGCATAAAGTGTCATTTCACGTCAGAAGCACCCGGTCAAGTTAAGTTTGTGCCTGGTTTATGGAATTAGGACTCAGTTTCATTTCAAAAACTTTTAGACTGCCATTTTAGTAGCATTATAATATTTGTGCCTTACAGCCATTGGAAATTCACAAAAAATGAGATCGATTGAAGAAAAAATATCACACAAGCTAATTTCACGTCTCAGAGCCAATTACACGTTTCACGTTTCTACGTCCCAGAGTAGTACCTAATAACCCAACTAGCAAAACTGAACCAAATTTAGCTGTAAATCAGTGACAGACGCAGTTTTATATCCGTGATAGAAACATCTCTATCACTGGGAAGTGGCCCCAGTTTTACAGCTATTTGATGATATATCATGTCTATTTTGGCACCGCACGTCACTACTTTGATGTATATCCATGATACTACAATGTTTTATGAATCTCTTTAGCGTTACACCAATGGTGCCTGAATCACTATATCACTAAATTATGATAAGAAAGTAACAGCAATGCTGATATAGAGCTGATTGTCGTTATATTGTTATTAGGGATTCTTTTATATCGCATATCGTTAGTGCTAAATACTGAGTGTTATGTGTAAATAAAGTTGTATGAAAAAAATTACGTTACAATTAACAGTTTTGGAAGTATAATAAAATAGCAAACTATTTTTGTGTTAGTAAAGTAGTGTCAAGTTGCTGTTAGGTGCGTGCATGACGGGTAATTTATCATGCGCTCAAAATTTTATTGATGAAATAATAGCATATTATTTGTGTTTTTTTCATGCCCCTATTAAATATTGAATATTTAATTAAATAAAAAATATTTAAAATAGCAAATTATTTAAAGTCACCAATATGTATCTAAAATGTGTTCTGGTTACCGATATATCACAAATTTACAGTTTCCCACCGCCATTACCAAACACTTTCGGGTTCCTTAATAAAACTAGTAAAACCCCCTACTGTACCTACCTTTAGGTAATAAATAAAGTATCTTCAATATTGTTCAACTCATTTGCGTGAAATGAAAGTGGTTATATTTTCGGTCAATTACTGTTTTTCAAGCAGAAGTAATTTCATAAAACTCAACAGATTTGAATGGCTGTGGAAGAATATGTTTTCATCTTCTCCGTTGTCATCAAAATTGTCAGTCGCAAACAAGTCATCTTCGTATCCTGAACAAGGTTCTGTTAAGATTTATTTTTTTGTATCTACGGAACCAACTTCCGAATTCTCGACGCTGGTTTGACTATCATAAAGATCCTATAAATGAGGTTACAACAGCTATACATCTATTTAGAGTTCTATTAGTAAGAATAATGTTTATATGTCACTGATGATATAAAAGGTCTTAAAAAGTGTATTTGCAACTGTGTAGTGTTAATGTAGATCTTTAAACAACTTTATGCTGCTGGTGTTAAGGAAACGCCATTATATGATACTTTAGACGCATATCAGCTGCGTTATGTTCTTATATATCTCACGTTAGCTCCATTGTGCACTGATATATCACTAGCGATATTGCAGCGCATTGAAAGCCATAATAGAGTTACTTAGCTGTATACAGGCACTGTATATATCTGATATGCAACGAAATTGCTCTAAATCACAGTTAGGGATACTGTTGTGCAGTTGTGTTATATGTGCCGTATTAAGAAGTCCAGTAAACGTTTATGTCATCAATTCTTATCACGATATAGCTGTATAAGATTATACAGCTAGATGATGATACAAGTCGCCAATATACAACATAGCAGCTCCGAGTTGCTATTTTATGACTTTTATATCATTATTTAGTGTTAAAACATTTTATTTTATCACTACTTTGCTAGTTGGGAAGTCACCTACCTGACTTCGTGGTCGCATAACGGCCTAGCATAACTGTCGATATCGTTTGTCGACGACAAGTCATGACGTGACGTATTACCTACTTGGCTCTTGCACTCTTCGTATACTGTTTACATTTATCATGCAACTAGTGACCCGCCCCGGCTTCACACGGGTGCAATGCTGATAAATGACGCAGGTAGGTATTATACGTATTAACCTTCCTCTTGAATCACTCTATTAAAATAACCGCATCAAAATCCGTTGCGTAGTTTTAAAGATCTAAGATCTCATAGGGACAGACAGACAGACAGAGAGCGACTTTGTTTTATACTATGTAGCTAAAAACTATACTTGCTACATAAGGTGATTTTGATCCTTGCCATGAAAATCCATCTTAGAACTTTATGGTTTTGCTTGTTTGTGTAATAATGACAGAATCGGCCATGGAACGTAGACGTGGTGAGTGGTGAGTGACACGTTCGCTGTTTTCGTCCAAACATAGAGTAAGTCCACATAAAAGCGTAAGGGCATGTCGGGTACCCGGCGCGCGCTAACCATCTTGGCAGCGCAAGCGCACAATCATTCAGAAAATACTCAGAGAAGCCTTTAACTAGGAGTGCCTGTCTTTAATCATTAATCTTAAACTATTGGTAAAAATAATCTATTTCCTTGTGGATTCTCGCCCGATTTAAAAGAAATTACATTTATATATCGCATTAAACGCATTTTAAGCACGTGTATCGTAATAACTAATAACCACTAATTCATTCTCCCATTAGGACAAACGTGTCACATTTAATTCGTTTATCAATCAATCTGCTGATGTAACAGTACGTCGGTGTTAGGTCACTAGACATTGTCATTTCAAGGAGCTGATGCAATTACATTACTTACTGCTTTGTAGATAAACTAAGGAATCAAAGTAAACTTAAGTACATATGAAGTGAAGAGGGAATAGGGACATTGTTTACGAACAATTTGTGCCTATGGATAAATATTACCTAATACCTAGGTATATACTCCGTAATTATCGTCAAATTCGCTGTTACACTCACTGTCTATCTATTGATTCAACGTTTCCCTTATTTAGGTCCATCTTTCCTAAACGGTCACTATCACATTACCTAATAGGTATTATAAAGGCGAAAGTTTGTGATTGTGTTTATGTTTGTTACTTCTTCACGCTCAAACGGCTGGACCAATTCGATAAATTTTGGTATCAAGGTAGCTGACACCCTGGATTAACACATAGGCTACTTTTTATCCAAAATAAATGTAGTGTTCCCGTGGGATAAGCGGGTAACACCGCACGGCGCATCTAGTTAATATTTCATGAATAACATTACGCAACGTTTTGAACGCAGTTGCGTCGTGGTCCCGAACCATCTGTTTAGGTTAATAAGTAAGGTAATCCGTCATAACTTGTGTGAAATTATTTAGTGTTGCAAATCTGTACAGAACCTAAATTACAGCTCACAAAAAGATTAACATGAACTTGGTTACTATATCTACGTGAAAGAGTTTTTTACAATCCGATCCTAATATTAAAACCCACATGAATGATTATAGTAGTTGTCCGATAATCTTAAGAAAGTGGTTTGGTCTGTACGCTGTACGCTTAAACGGATACGGTAAAAACTACTTTCTTACTCGTCTTCCATTTCATTGATCGTCCAAAGTCCCAAGCGGATCAAAGTTCATTATTCCACAATTATGGTGCAAATCCATATCAACATGACGTGTGGTTATCGACACTTACGCCACAGCTCTAAGCTGGCACGTCCCCGGTGACGTGGTGATAAGATTCGGCACGTTCACGGGCCAGACACGTCTACCATCTTTGTTCTAAGTAGTAGTTTGGAAGAAGTACCTGCCACGGCCGAAGTCCCACAACACTTTGCTAGGTAATGGAAATGCGGTTAGTGCGTTTTTGATGATAGCACAGAAATGCAATACTTAAAAACAAATGGGCCAGACACGTCAAGATGGCTGTTAAATCAATCAATTAATCAACAAGTTAGTCCTCTTATGTTGCTGTGCCCTTTAAAGGTTGTCACATGTATACCTTTCTATAATTTCATCAAAATGATTTAATGTGATATGCAATAAATGTTTGACTTTGACTTTGATTTTGACTGTAGTTTGTTTCAAGTATATTGTAGTTAGTTCGAAGTATAATACCTGCCACTGCCAGTGTACCGAGGAGACAAACTCATTCATCCTTTCTCCTTTTGTTAGGTACCAAGGATGGAAGTGGCAATGCATTTGCACAATTGCATTTAGTCTAACAAATTTTATCCCTTCACACGAAGAAGAAGAAGGTACCAGTAGTGAAGCGTTGAAAGTATTATTAGGGAAACCGGAGTTCATTTGACTCAGTGTTTCCTCATGAACAAGTACCGAGAAAAGATGCTCCGAAGCTTTGTATCTAATAAGCAAGTGGAGATTCAGTTCTGTGGACGCGCCACTCTTAGGTATACTCCGCTGATCTAGATGCCCAAACGCATCAGCAAACTACATTTCTGCCGAAGTTTCCCGTGGTTTCATGCAATGAGCCTCGATAGGAATATTTGCCTTAGCTGATCTACAAGAAATTAAACTAGTTTTATAAACTATGACCTTTTCGCTGTACCGAGCGCTTTGTGCGTAGCAATTCGCGGTAATTTTTTTCATTTTGGAGAAAAGCGTGAGTTGTGAAATGAAACCGATGCAAAATTAAGGAATTCGGGGAAATAGTTATGCAACACCGTGTAATTCCTACACCACAAGCCAATTGTGTGGAAATCCCATTGTACCGGACGTGAATAAACTTTTACCTAAATGTGGAATTCCGTGGAAAGGTATCATGATGCACAGAAGGCATGACTAATAACTGAAAAGTGATTACATTGATGTGTTACTGTAGGTAGGTACAAGGCCACAGAAATGATGCGAACGCAGTAAAATTGCATCAAATTCAAATGTAATATTGTGTGGCATTGAAATTTTATGACTCAGAAGTGATTAACATTTACTTTTCATTTCCTGCTTCAATATTTTTGTCTAAGTATCTTTCTATTTACACATATAAATAATGATTGATCGCTCTAGGGGACTGGTGGACCAAATAAGCTTGTTTTTTTCTTAATATTTCTTTATGTTTATGGGAGTAGAATTAAAAACCCCACGCTTTTTTCCATAAAGACGAAAGAGAAAAAATAAAGAAGAAGAAGAAAGAAAGAAGAAGAAGAAAAGCCTGGCGGCTGAACGCGGACTGTAGGCCAGGTAGTAATTGAATAAAATTCAATTGTATTTGGTACAAATTAAGCTGGAAATCATAACCGCTCTGTGCATTCAAATAAAATACTTTTCGTTGAGATATAATAATTAAAGTAGGTACCTACTTAATACTTAAAAATAACTGATTACCTCAAACCTCACGACACTTGTAAGACTAAAAAAAAATATTAATTGGCCTCTTATCAATCCAGAAGTCGCTTCACGTGCTGTTATCACCTACAGCAAACAGTTCATTCATTCGCAACTATAAATATAATACATAATTGGGATCATTCTAGAATCATCTCGAGCACGTGGTCACAATAACCTTAAATAAGTTTAAGATTTCTAATTTAAAGTGCCGATGCGAAATTGGGTCGTTATTTGTGCCACCATAGTAACATCAAATGATATCATTCTCGTTATATATTTTTATGATGCAAATTATTCTATCCTTATGTTTAATTCAAACAGCGTTATGTAAGCTACGAATTTCATTCACTAATTACTCAACCGATGAATAACAGTAACTTATAGTTGCATCAATAAGAAAAACACTTGTTTTGTGCCTCCATATTCACTTAAAATAAATTCGACATGCCCCATAAATACTACCTACTAAATAAAATCATCTGGTTATCATTTATCATCTCGGTCGCTTCTTTTTTTTTCATTTTAGCCTATTATTCTTATTATGTTTCGCCGCTGGTCAAAGACCCAAAGATTAAAGTAGTAAAATATTTTCTAGAAATTTCTAGAATATTCTAGAAGACACGCACGTGGAGATGGAGATGCGTGCGCGCACGTTCGCGTTGACTCACGCGCACCGTTCGGTTACCAGCCGGAACGGCCGTGTCGACGGTTATCCAATAACCTCCATGAGTAACACTTGTGAAACGCTGCAACAAATTAACGGTTTTCAGACAGATACGGGTGTTTATAGCAGATATAGTGTGATCTTGTTGAACAAGGTTGAAGTAACGAGCTTGGAGTGTTTAATTAACTTTTAATTTTATTGGGGTGTTTAGTATAGCTGAATCTTAGAACATCTTGTCGATTTGTAATGTTATGGCATTATTTCTTTACTGATTACTGAGCGAATTGTGATGGAATCCAAAAATAAGATGATATTCGTCTAAATTTCGTAACACAAAGGAACAGTTGAAAGGCTCCTGAGCCTTACCCAAGTAATTAATAAAAAAATACATATTAAACCGCCTGCATTGATAAGATCGCCTGTTGTTACCTACTGTATTGTTTTTTGCAATTTCTCTGTGTAATCTTTATTTATACTTAGTAGTGCACAATAAAGAGTATTATTATTATTATTAAACCTCGATCACTCATTTGGCACATATACTCGTAATGTTACCTAGTGTGCAATTCGGAACAAGACTCTTAGAGGTGCAACGTTCAGTAATTATGAGTACGTAAGTAATATATAAATAAAAGAAGATGGCGGGATGACCTGGATGCATTTAGTAACGAGTGGAGGGAGCATGCAGCCAATAGAGACGAGTGGCGCAAGAAAGGGGAGGCCTTTGCCCAGCAGTGGGACACAATTATAGGCTAGTAAAAAAAAAGAAAAAGTAATATAGAGATAGACCCTTGGCAGATCAAAGAAGCGATGACTGGACGCCGTGATGACTGTTATCAACTGGTTGACAAAAGAGGCCCAGGATCGTGCTAAGGGGAGGAAAGCTGGTATGAAAGTGGACCCTGGCAAGAGCCGGGATTACGCTGTAGTAAAAGATAATATGGAATAAACCACATGATGACTCATGAAATTTAAAATGAATGGTAATTATGTTCTTTAATTGGGTCAACTTTTTTCTGTTGCTTGTTGCCATGGTGATGTCCCCGGGTTACTCTTTTAAACTACGATTTTCGGCCGCAATATTCAACAAAGATTTTGTAATTGCAGCAGTTATAAGCCCATTATTATTTAGAATATGTCTAGAAAATACCAATATTATAAATTATTTATGTATGTTTATTGCAATTTCTTTGTAGTTAATTTTTGTGGCTTATAGTTGTTGCATCACCTACTCAATTCAAACTTCTATTGACCTACTCCGCTACCTAAAGGTTGTCTGGAAGAGATCGCTATATAGCGATAAGACCGCCTGTTGCTTACCTCTGTATTTTTTACAGTATATCTCTCATGTGTCTTTGAGGTGTGCAATAATTTGAATTTGTATTGTATTGTATTGTATATTTTAGAGATTTCCGCCTATTGCACCATAGATAGTACCGACTGTTGGTTATCACGTTAGTTATTCATTAAACGAGCGTCAGTGCAATTAAAACGGCCATGTAAATCATTTTGAACTGAAAATGATTCATTTGCAGACGTGTTGAAGACTGATAAAAAGATCATTTGTCATCTCGATTACTGCGACTTCTGTCCGTGGCATTGACCGCGACGCGAAACGTGATGATAGGCTGAGACACGGTCACAACTTCAAGTCTGAAAAACTAGTGCAGTTGACTGACTTTCGGTTTCATCTAAATTGATAATTAATTTTGTAATCACGTAGGTAGTTAGTACATCTAATAAAATTTCAAACATATTATTTTATTACACATACGTTATGAAAAATACTTTTAACCTTTATAATTTGTGTTAATTATGTGTACAAACCGCGAGAGTATAAAGTGTCATACTTTCAAGCGACCTTAAAATGGAAAGATTTTTAATTTTGATTTGATTTTGTTTCATCTGTATTTGACATACAGGGTCTAAATCGGACATTTATGTGTCCGAGATTTCGTCTCTTGTGCTTATGAATTATACCATTATTAAATTTTCTTAGTTTTTACTGTATTACACCCTTAGTTACATAAATACTTCCATGACAAAAATAATATCATGGTAATCTTATATTTTAAGGTTTACTAACCAAATCTGTATAGATTAGTACAATACTTAATTACTTACAAAGCCTTTGATGTCAGTGCGGAAATGGTTAAAATAATGACAATCCAACTTCGCAAATGCCCACAAGATGCCCTTTGAGCAAGCTTGCTTTCTGCACACCAAAAATAGCAACCCTTCTTTATAGTAGTGTAGCAAGCTTTGCTACTTAAATTCCTTCTTCCCGTCAAGTTTTTTTTTTTTATTCTAAATAGCCATGCATTTAACCTTGATTGCACCTGATGTTAAGTGACAAAAAGGCCTAAGATGGAGCATACTTGGCTAGAAGATGCCTATTCACTCTCGACTTGAAGAGATCCAAGTTATATTTATCGGGGAACAGGTGCGCAGGAAGAGAGTTCCATTCCTTAGCTGTCCTCATAAGGAAAGTAGACGCAAAGCGTTTCGTACCTACGTATCAATGGGTACCTATATCAACATAAGGGTGGAATCCAAGTCCGCGCCGAGTGTTGAATTGTCTGAACGGAGGCGATGGAATTAATTCGTGCAGTCCTAGTGCACACTCACCAAAGTGTATCCGGTAGAAAACCGATAAACAGGCGACTTTCCTGCGGTGTTCGAGGTTTTGCAGCTTTTTCTGAACTAAGGCAGGCAGGGTCGCCAATAAGCTTCTTCGCACGTTTGTCAATTGAATCCAAGGCGGCCAGTTGGTATTTGGCACACCCATCCCAAAGGTGGCAGCAGTAGGTACTCCATGCATGATCGGACTTGCGCCTGATATAATTGAAGCAGCTGTCCCGGCGTGAAGTACCGCTCCCAAGTTTTTTTGCTGCAGTTGTAGCCAAGGATTCAATGTATTGGCCGAAGTTCAGGTTGGATGAAAAGGTCATCCCAAGAAACTCTAGGTGGTCTGAAATCGGTACGGATACACCTTGAAAAGTGGAAGGCAGGTCAAAGGGAGTCCCAGTTTGGCGGAAAACAGACACGCCTGAGTCTTGGTGGCATTGAATCCAACTAAATTGGCATCTCCCCATTCGGACACTGCCACGAGAGTTTGGTTCAATCGATCCACCATCGCCTCTCGACAAGACTGGATTTCGTCCCTCTTGGAATTTACGCTGGATGTGTATCTGTCAACAACTGTGCTGTCATCAGCATACTCAAAGGTACCGGGCATAAGCATGTCGTTAATATGCAGCAGAAAAAGAGTTGCAGACAGAACAGACCCCTGAGGTATACCGGCGTCAATAGCCCTGGGATCCGAAGTGTAGCCATCAAGGACTACTCGGATCGAACGCTCACTCAGGAAATCAGCAATCCATTTTTCTTAGAAAAACTCACACAAACACAGTAACAACTCATAAGTTGTAGTCATAACAGTTACAATAAGAATTCCAGCCACGTGTTCGTCTCTTATCATAGGGGGGGTATTCGACCAATTTTAGAGATATAATGGAGATCTCTCATTTTCATCGCCATCCGTCACTTTTGACGTGTGCCTACTTGACAAGTGGCGATATCGCAACTTCGTCAATTCGGACGCGCAAAATTTTCGTTTCCTTTGTATGTGACGGCATAAATAACAGGCGCATACTTTAAATTGACCGCATAGTACGTGAAATTGGTCCGTTACGTTTCGTTCAAAACAGAAATTTATATACATGAATAACATTTTTGACAATCATTATCGCCTTCGTATTTCCAAAATTGAGATGAGATATGTCACTTTTAAGCTCATCGCATTTAAATGACAGTTCAATGGCGATATAACTGTTATCTAATGGAGATTTGACGTTTGGAGATATCTCCAACGGCATTCTCGAATTGGGCCCCTGCATGACGTTACCGATACGAGACGTGTCGCATCGCAACACGTTAACTTAACCGACCGCGTGCGAGTATTAAGGCCGCGCCATCTGTTGCCAAGCGCATTGACGACATTTTGGAGATTGTGACGAAATCGATTATACATATACAAATGGTAATAGGGTCGTCAGAATTAGAAAAGCAGGCCGATGGGCCTAATAATGAAAAATGTATGCAAATAGGATTATCAATTTAACCGTGTCTTTTTAATTTATTGACATCTAGATCAATTGATTACCGTCTAAAAATGTAGCTATCACGAACTACGAACATTTTTCCATTTTAATATCGTATTTATTGTACAAGAATTTTGAATTAAACTATTTAGGCAACCGAGGATTTATTATGAAATCAATTTGAAATAGTTCGCATTATAATTATGTGGTTTACTTAAGTAAAGCTTCAAGAATCCGAAATCAGGATATACACATACAGCGGATATGCAAGGATATAAGGAACAGGACGAATTACAGAAAGGAAAGATATGTCTGACAACCCTGGTCAGAAGAGCATTTCTCAAAAAGTTTGTACATTTCTCGGATTGTCGTAACAAAGAAAAAATATCACATTTTAATGATTTTGTTGTTGCTTATTATTTAACTGTTATGTAAGGATTCAGTTTATTAATTTTTGACAGAGATTAGATCGGTAATTTTAACTGTAAAGTTTATTTAATTGAGCCTAGGCAATCAAAATTTCCGGTTTTGTTACTTTCATTCAAACGGGAAATAAAGTAAACACATACGAATTACATTGAATTTATTTATTAGTTAACATAGTAATAACCAATACGCGTATATTTTTTCATAAAAATTGCTTACTTTATTCCGATAAGTTAAAGATATAATGGTAACTACTCTTGTACGTTACCATTTAGTCAAAACTCAGGTTTGAAATTACAATATCACGCGTATTAAATTGAGTTATTTAAAATATCTTTGAAGAACCATTTATTAGACCATCTAAATTATATTTTAAACATGTATTAAATGTATGTTATTAAACAAATAATTAACAAAAAACAACAAAAACCTCTAATATTTTCAAGGGACAGTAACAATAATAGGAACCTTAGTAACAAAATCGGAACTATTAAGCATAGTGTACAATTAGTACACTTACAATATTAATTAGATGCTTAACAACTCACTTTAGTAGTAATTACATTTCTTACTATATCATTATTAGTTTTGTATCACAAAAAAATAATCATACAGATTAATTAGTGCTTAAATAATGTGCCAATTCAAGCAGAATTGACATGAGATCTTCTGTTATTATTCAAGAGTATTGTTTATAGGAACAATACAATAAATCACAAAATGCAGTTTTGACTACTTGTAGACGTGATCAGATCACCATAAAGAATCCAAATAATAATAAAATTAAACATCAAAAAGTACAGTAAAATCAGAATATTACATTACCTACACGGCAATCTTTTTAAGTTAGTATAGAAATGACCATATTAAATGAGCGTTATGAAGTCTGGTTTTATTATTTTAAATTTGGCCCAATATTTAAATGTATTTTTATTCTGAGTATAATAAGTAGGGCATCACAAAACAAAATACAACAAAAAAACATACAAGGCCACTTTTTTTTAGTGCTCCATACATTAGGAACTTTTTTCTGGAGTAATCTGGAGGCAATAAAACGGAAATATAAAAATAAATAACAATATTGTATCCATTAATGACACTAAATGGCACCTTTTTTCAACTGTGCCCGTTAGAAATTAAAAAAGAAAAAAAATGACCCACCCTAATAAATATGCAATCTGGGGCTTAACGAATTACCGCCCGTGGTTTGTCTAAAGTTTTACGTCTTGCCTTGGCCGGGATGTGGGATTTTCGTCCCGCGAAGCGGGAGTAAATCCCGCTTTACGGTCAAGGGTGACGTAAGTGGTTTTATTTAACAATTAATATTTACAATTACCAATGATAATAAACATATCGTTTGTACAGTATAAAAATAAAAATAAAACGTAAAAAAAGCCTCATTTTTTTCTTCAGCTAGAAAAGAAATCAATAATATTATTTAACTCAAAATCAGAAACTTTTGCTTTATAATATATGTTTTTATTAAACTTGAAAATATATTTATTATTTTTTTTTAAAGAGAAATATAATATAAATTGTATTACGTCATTCTCTATAGTCTATACTACTCCTTAGACTTTCTTTTTTGTTACCTTCACTTCCTAGTCATACGAAACGATTCAAAAGTAACAAAAAAGAAAGTAACGAAGTGATGCTCGGACGTTTTAAAAAATATTTTAACCGAATTTAATGAATAACTCGAATATTGTATGTACTGTATCTTAGTCGTAATAATATGATTAAGTGATGAGTTGAAACAAAACTGAAGAAAAAGTGAAACTTACCAAGTTATCCCGTAACAAACAAGGAGTTCAAATTTTCGGTTGCCACCAACGGCGAGCGTGTTTCTACCGCTGCGTTTGATAGACTGTCAACATGCCAAGATGGCCACTCTTAAAAATATCCCTAGTGTTACCACTTTCGTATAAAACTACAATTGAATTAACAAAACCCCAGAATTCTATGAAAATAGCGTAACAAACACCGGAAACAAAATTGGAACTTTTTCTAGGACAAATTATTATCTTTTATTATAAATATATACGTTAAATAACGACAACAATACTTATTTTTTATGAATTCTGAGATATCTCTTTTGTAATGAAACATAACACTCAACCCGAAACACTAAGTTTTGTTACAGAAAATCGATAATTTAACTACAATTTTGTTAAGGGGACATTTGCATTGCCATACAAATGAGACCTACCAAATATTTTAAAATATTTTTATAAAATTATATTATGCAATATGATTTCAGACAATAATATTATCTTAGAGATACTTAACTTATTTTTAAGTTTTCAAGGTCAGATTATATTAGATATCGTCTGTTAATTTATTACAAGCTTCGAACCGGCCCGGACAAAGACGTAAAGTAAATGTACAAACTTTTTGAGAAATGCTCAGAAATGAAATGAAATGAAATGAAATAATTCAGTAAGTAGGCCACAACACAACAGAAACAAACTTCGCTGGCGCTTCTAATCGTCTTTCAACTGTCTTTGTCTTGAGTTCGGCAACATTGTCGAGACACCGCGTGGCATGGTTTACGAGTATCTAGCTGGCTGTACTTTCTTACCGACTGTACTGTGGTGATTCTTTAATTATTGAAAACATTCGGCGGTATCTTACAGCTGGCATCGTGAGTCAAAAGTGACATTCCGAGGAAAAACGTGATCATGTGGAGCCAAGATGTGGTATTTCGTAAGTGGTGACAACTAGTAGTGTCATTTCCAAAGTACCTATCTCATTTATCTATCGAGAAGATACTTTGGAAATGACATAACTAGTTGTTTTTTTTTACTTTCAATCCTCTGTCATAAGTAGGTATGACATAGGTAGACGAAGTTAAGTAAGTAAGTATCGTGTTAGCAAAGCGCGTATTACTATAGTTCCTCCCCCTAAACTATAGTAGTAGTAATACTAGTAATAGTAGTAGTATTTAGATTCGATTCATTTCAGAAGAATCGAACTTCACTCATTAATCATAAATCATACCAGTACTCAAGATGGGAGTATATTAGTACCTAAAGGGCTCATTCTTTAACGCAATCGATAAAATTGTTGGATAGGTATCTTGTATATCTTTTACCTTTTACGAAACATGCACCCGGAAAAATGGGCTAGCCTATCCACCGAGTGGGTGCCACAAGAAGGGCAGTGCAAGAAGGGGCAGGCCTAGGCAGAGATGGCGGGATGACCAGGAGACATTCCTCAACGGCTGGCCGGAAGAGGCACCTGATCATGGAAATCAGGGGGAAACCTGGGAATGCCCAGCAGTGGGACACTCAAATAGACTAATAAAAAAAAGTATCGGCCAAGTGCGAGTGGGACTCGCGCACGAAGGGTCCCTTCCGTACCATTATCTGTAAGTTTGTTGGATGGGAGCCCCCCTTAAATATTTATTTTATTTTATTTTTAGTATTTGTTGTTATGGCAATAAGAAATACATCATCTGTGAAAATTTCAACTGTCTAGCTATCACCGTTCTTGAGATACAGCCTGGTGACAGACGGACGGACGGACAGCGAAGTCTCAGTAATAGGGTCCAGTTTTTCCCTTTGGGTACGGAACCCTAAAAAGCACCATAATTATTGTTAGGCAGTATTTTGGGTTCGTTCCTGCTGCATCATTTCCGAGTTTCATAGTTACCTATCAGTTTATCACCATCTCAAAGGAAATAACTGATCATGAAAATTTATTTGTATGCAACTATTATGTATTCAGCCGATAAATACCTACATATTTTCGTCATCCATTGTTTCTCTGCGCGAATAGGTACATCACAAGACCGCATGGAAACAGTTGGAGGTACTCAACGTCACTTGTAGGTTAATTTTAATATTTAAATCGCGTAAGTAACATGGCAATATTTAAATTATTAGTGAAAATGTCTTTTTTTTTATATTGGCACAACATAGTGGCTGAAATAAAGCAAAAAGGGGAGCCCAAGTCGCTATAGCAACTGATAAGAAACTAACGGTGCCATGTCAGTTGACAGTTGACACTGCCATGCTGGCCCGAGATATGCTTCTTTACGTTTTTTTAAGGGTCCCATGTTGTAGTTCTTTTTAAGGATAAAATACGTACGTTTTTTATTTACTTAATCCTCTGTCATTAGTATATAAGTATAGGTATGACATAGGTAGACAAAATTAAGTAGGTAGGTATCGTGTTGTGTTAGTAAAACATGTAATACTATAGTTATGGATTTAAAAGAATCAGACACACATCCAACATCAAATGAGTTGACTCACTATCGGCAATAGGTATAGGAATAATTTCCACGGCCTAAATCTACTAACACAAAGATACAAAAAAGTATGTCTTGACACGATTACAGGTTTACAAATAACCTACATCCATGAAATTAAACAAAGAATCTCTTACATAACAATAAACTTTTTCGATTGCTAGGTACTTCTTGTCTTGTAGGCTTTCGGTTTTTGGAAATTTAATCAGTTCCTATAATTTCCGGAATCCTAAATATATTAAGCGTACTCTAAAAAGATATGCCCATTGTTAAAATTAGTCATAATTTTCAATAAAGTAGGCATTTGACACTGTATGATGAAATATCCGTGTGAGCCATCGATTCGGTTCGCAAGGTTGTCAGACTTATCGTTCACATGATTGCATAAGTGTACCTATACCTAATTTCATTGAGTACTTATCATGAAGTCACACGTTATCACGGAAGTACTGGAGTGTGTGATTTCCTAAGTCTGAAGGTGTAATGCACGTCACTCCGAGTCAGGGGCTAGAAATTTTAAAACATTTTTCATCACTTGCTCGTAAACAAGGGTTTACAACTTTACATGCTGGAAAAGCGGGCGGTAAGTCGTAAATTACGCCCTAGGGCGGTAAGTAATTTTGGTATTTACTACTATTTATTACTTTTGTTTTATTTCCTCCAAAGTGTGATGAAAAACGTTGTACGTGACCGGTGGAAAGGAATTCCAAACTCGTGTCATTAAAGCCCTCGCCTTTGGCTTCGGGCTTCTAATAGACACTCGTTTGTAATTCCTCGTTTACCACCCTTGTTACGTAATGTACTATTATACCCGATACGTTCAATGAGCTGCAGAATTGCATGGCTCATTTATTAATGAATTCTATGCGCCATGCATTTGTGCAGCCCATAATACTTAAAATGAATGATGGATCCACGGAGTTCACAAAGTTTTCAGATGTCTTATTAATATAACTAGGTACAGTTAGGTATAGTCGTCACCAGAAGTTACAACGCACGCGCAGGTGCTTATAATGTTACGAATACTTACTCTATTATCTAGAGAATAAGGGTAGTACAGATCATTGTGAACGTGTTGTAATGCTTACCTAATAATACAAGTATAAAAAAAATTATGAATGGATTTGTGCATTGATTTATTCATAAATGAGCCATGCAATTCTGCAGCTCTTTGTACATGTGTGTGTGCTTTCCTTTGTCGATATTATTACGTAAAAATAAGAGGGTTCTTACTTTTCCTTCACGTGATGGTAGCCTACAGTTGAAGATATTCGAGTATCATTTAAATTACATAACGGTGAAACACCTCGTTTATTAATTAAAGTCAAATATTGCGTGACGTAAGAAGCAATTTTTTCTACTTTGGTCATCAGTATGTAGTTAGTTAGTTGTTCAATTCGGTAAGCACCTAAGAAACAAAAAACATAAGTAGGTACACTTATCCAAATTAAATCAACTCGCAAACCTTTCTTTCTTCAAATTCGATCCGTTCGCTCAATTGAATTACCTAACCAACCGCCTAGCAACAACAGCTTACGACAAAAAATCCACCATTCCTATCTCTCTCACTAGCCAAATGTAAGAATAAGACAGCTACAATATCGTATGACTCGATGACTGGATCATTAGTCATTGGAACGGTGACTAACGGTAGACCGAAAGGCGGCAAAAAGTCTAGTTAAATTCAAGGAGTGATAATGTCAATTCGGACAGGTGCAGTTTGCGAAGGTCATGATCAGGTAACACGTGGAATAATAATTACTTGCAGTCTAGACTAGCCATTAACACTAGCAATCGAGTGGACTTTAGAAGAAAGATAACAATTATAAGTAACTTAAGAGAGTCTACGTCAACGGTACCTACTTCCTACCGCATGATAATAGGACAAAAAGATAAAACATGTAAACCACTGAGCACTGAGTTATGTTTTCGGTCTCATACGGGTGGTATTTGAGTTAATACAGTAAAATATTACAGAATTAATACCTATCAGGATCCTGAATTGCCACTAAAAAATTTAGAATGCTAGACTTTGGTTTTGTAGACATAAAGGATGAAATTAAATAGATCCCATAACTTGCAGGCATATTTTAAAACATTTTAGCATCTACGAGTATTCTACTGCTTTAAAATAAAAAGTAAGTGAGTCAAATCTGCTCCGGACTATGATTTCCGTCACCCTAAGCCGTTTGGGGGATGTTCTGGCTACTACGCGAGGAAATCTCCCTTCCTTACTCCTGACCAAGGCAAGGTGTAAAAGTTTAGATATGCCACGGGCAGTAATGCGTAAAGCCCTCAAACACCTGCGATCTAGGACATTCTCTAATTCCCCGCGCTAGGTATGTAAATAAATATCGGACAACCTCACACAAATCGATCTAGTCCCAAATTAAACTCAAGAAGGCTTGTGTTATGGGTACTAGACGACGATATATAAATATGGATAAATATATACTTAAATACAACCATGACCCAAGCACAAATATTCGAGTTCATCACACAAATATTTGCCCTGGCCGGGATTCGAACCCGGGACCGCCCGGGAATGTAATGCAAATTTACGCCATAATTTGTAGTATTACGTCACGCTTCTGATGCCTACCGCCATTTGTCATCACAAAATTCATGACTCGTCATATCATCTGCATTTCATCACGATGTACATATATAGCTATAGACATTCGCATGGCAACAGTGACTAAGTGACGCGGGAGACAGCGATGCGGCGGTTACGGCGTGTCACGACGCGTCGTAACGTGCGCGGGAGTGCTCCATATGTTGTACGTCACTGATGCAAATATAAATAACTATGTTATTACTAAGCCCAATGACAATGAAGATCGTGAGAAACCGTTCGACGAAGGCAGCGGATATTCTTGACCCACGTCTCAGGTTTACTACAAACTTCACGTTTACTTCAAACTTACTCAGAAAAATAAAATCAATTGCAAATGGGACAGTGCCACTTAATTTATCATTTATTTAACGCGTAATGATAAGCCCGGTCCTTGCCTATCTAAGTTTAAGTAATTGAAAAAAACCTTTAAAAAAATATTAGTTTACTTAATAAAAAAAAGAAGAAGAAATTTAAATACGTCAAAAGAAATATTTCACTAACCGTAGCGCCCTAAAAAAGTATCCTATGGTTAAGTTTCTTTACTTAGGTAGGTACTTATTTGCTTCTTACTTGAAATACCCCAATTACAATACCTTTTACAAGACACCTCCCCAGTTTTTAATCTCAACAATATATTAATACTTAGGTACTTTACTTTACTAATAAAATACAGGTAAACAAGTCTTTATCGGTAACATGAGGTAAATGACGATGACTTCCAGATAACCTTTGAATAGCAGAGTTTTCAAAACACAACCGTATAAATGTGCTGGTGATGTAAACCACTTACAAAGTCTGTATGAAACACATATTTACAAATATTAAGTAGGTATCAAATGGATACATTTGGGTGAGCAATGCAAATGGGCCAGTAGGTATGAAGTATGAAGACTGGTAGAAAATTCCAAATATCGGCTTCCTTTACCGTCCTAACGGCATTTTGTGAGCGATTTTGGCAACATGACTTTTCTGCTGTAAAAAAGCCTGCTGAATTCGATTCTGGATGTTGCCAAACCGAATTTTGCCCCCCTCCCCCCATTTCCCCCCTTTTTACCTCAAAATATGTCCCTAATCACGGTTTTTACGGTTTTATACAAAAAGTATTACAGTTAGAAAAAAAATGTCAAAGACAAGAATGATCTCTATAAAATTTCCTATAACATGGTGTATAAACTTTTTTAGTACGCCTTATGGTTTGTGAGCAATATCTTCCCGACCTTCATAGACTGGTAGAAAATTCTAAATATCGGCTTCCTTTACCGTGCTACCGGCATTTTGGGATCTATTTTGGCAACATGACTTTTCCGATGTAAAGAAGCCTGCTGAATTCGGTTCTGAATGTTGCCAAGCTGAATTTTTCCCCCCTCCCCCCTTTTCCCCCCTTTTTGACCTCAAAATATGTCCCTAATCACGATTTTAACGGTTTTATACAAAAAGTTTTACAGCTAGAAAAAAAGTGTCAAAGACAAGCATGATCTCTATAAAATTTCCAATAACATGGTGTATAATTTTTTTTAGTAGGCTTTATGGTTTGTGAGCAATATCTTCCCGAACTTCATTATTTTAAAAAAAATTGATAAACTTGGTCGAGGAAGTGAAATGCACTTATTTTAGGATAATTGGTATCGCACAGGATCCAGCCGCTCTGCAGCGCTTGACGCTGACATCCAGTTGGCATGCTGCTTATTATCTGTCAAGACTCACAAGACTTTCAGTCATAAGCAGTCGTCAGATTTACACGCAGAACCGTACCCAAGTCGGGCTAAAAGGGCCGTAGAAAATAAAAATGCTTTGCTTTTGAACATGAAATCCTTCGAAATGCTCAGTTCTACGCCAGATTCTCCAGAAATGTGCCTTAGAAATGCAGCTACCCGGGATCTCGCAACAGAAAAAAATAAAGTGTCAATTCACACTGCTAAGCAGCTTGGCTCACTCTAAGTAACGAAGTTTGTTTCCGAAAGGCTCACCAACAGCAGCCCGTCTAGCACAACGATGCTTTGCGACTCTTGTCGCGCGACATAGCGCTACCCGTCACCCTCTTACATTACTGCACAGAAAGAGACAGGCAATTATCTCGCGCCAGAAATGGCCGTTTGCGACAGTTGTGCTAGGGGTGCAGGTTACAAGCTACAACGCAAAGTTCAAAATGAACTAAGGTCCGACCTTCAGGACCTGTACAAGGCAGGTCGTTCAAAATCTATCATATTTGCGTCTGATGTGGTGGGCAAACGCTCAGGCGCTGGAGTGGTGCCAAACAAAGCATAGCCTGCATCGTCACATACTCGACTTGTACAGCAGGGACAGGAACTTCTCAGCCTTTCGCTCATGGGGTGTATGTCTATCTCATAGAGTAGTTCACACGTTCACAGTGCTTTCGATAACGGAAAACGGAATACTTTTAATCAAAGGAGTGTCTAGGTAAATGTTTTAGAAACGCAAATGATCAATTTAATTATTTTGTTACCTGCAATAAAGCCGTTCGAATCGCCAGTGCCTGAGTAAAACGCCAGAATATTCTAACGTTCTAAAGCAGTCCCTTAATTTTGTCATGACGATGAATCATAAGCAACAACAACACTAATAACCAGTCTTCTGGGTGGGCTATGCACAGCGTGGAGCACACGTCGAGTGTCGGTTTCCTCATGAATAGCACGTATGTTGAGGTATCGACCTCAGTTGGTGACGCTTGAACCTTAGTCTCGTCTGCAAATCCTCGCACTACGACGACATTAGTCCCGCTCGCGCGTTCGCGGGATAAAAACTGCGAGCCCAACCTAGTTTGAAGGTATTGAGTAATCTTTAAGGAGCTGCTTGGCAGTGAGAAGTGACACTTTATTGTTTTCTGCTGCAAGATCCTGGGTAACTGCATTTTTAAGGCCCGTTTCTGGAGAATCTGGCGTATAACTGAGCATTTTGAATGACTTCATGGTCAGAAGTAAAGTATTTTTATTTTCTACGTCGCTTTTAGCCCTACTTGGATACAGTTCTGCGTGTAAATCTGACGGCTGCTTATGACTGAAAGCCTCGTAAGTCTTGACATATAATAAGCAGCATGCCAACTGGATGTCAGCTTCAAGAGCTGCAGAGCGGCTGGATCCTGTGCGAAACCAATTATCCTAAAATAAGTGTATTTCACTGCCTCGACCAAGTTCATCAATTTTTTTTTAAATAATGAAGTTCGGGAAGATATTGCTCCCAAACCATAAGGCCTACTAAAAAGAATTATACACCATGTTATTGGAAATTTTATAGAAATCATTCTTGTCTTTGACACTTTTTTTCTAGCTGTAAAACTTTTTGTATAAAACCGTTAAAATCGTGATTAGGGACATATTTTGAGGTCAAAAAGGGGGGAAAAGTGGGGAGGGGGGCAAAATTCGGCTTAGCAACATTCAGAACCGAATTCAGCAGGCTATTTTACATCGGAAAAGTCATGTTGCCAAAATGGATCCCAAAATGCCGGTAGCACGGTAAAGGAAGCCGATATTTAGAATTTTCTACCAGTCTATGAAGGTCGGGAAGATATTGCTCACAAACCATAAGGCGTACTAAAAAAAGTTTATACACCATGTTATAGGAAATTTTATAGAGATCATTCTTGTCTTTGACATTTTTTTTCTAGCTGTAATACTTTTTGTATAAAACCGTAAAAACCGTGATTAGGGACATATTTTGAGGTAAAAAGGGGGGAAACGGGGGGAGGGGGGCAAAATTCGGCTTGGCAACATCTAGAATCGAATTCAGCAGGCTTTTTTACATCAGAAAAGTCATGTTGCCAAAATGGCTCACAAAATGCCGTTAGACTTGACAATTTTGATTTGAACTACCAGTCTAAGACCGGAAAATAACCAAAGAACCTTCTATTTGTGATGCAATAAAATGCTCCGGTGTCTCAATATGTTCTTAATACAGAGTACCTAGGTAATCTTCAATATATGTAGATACTTATAACATATTTACAATTTACGCTAGATTCTAAGGACAACTCAATTCGTTAGTGCA
Organism: Apotomis capreana; assembly: GCA_947623375.1. Lineage (NCBI taxonomy): Eukaryota > Metazoa > Arthropoda > Insecta > Lepidoptera > Tortricidae > Apotomis > Apotomis capreana. The sequence goes on along the minus strand of OX392514.1, from coordinate 23,411,906 downwards.
TCGTCAGGTTTATAAATGTATAATGATATAACATTCATATACTACCTACTCGGACTTTCAAATTTTGTAAGACCTTCCTTCCTCATTCTTTTGAAAGACGTCCTTTTTTGTCAATAAAATATAGTTGTTATAATTATTACGCAACTGTGGACTGAAGCCCTGGCAGAAGGGGAGACTTAATACCTTTCTGAAGGGTGTAGGGTTATAATTAAGCAGTAAACTTTAGTTTTGGAAAGTCAAACTGAAGCTACAGCGGTTTGGCGTGAGTAACAAGCTTTTGATGTTTTAGTCATCCGCTGCAAGTTTATGATAATCGTATATATCACGCGACAAATCACACTAATATTAGAAAGGTGACAGTATCTGAGTGTGTTTTTATGTTTGTTCATTCTTGACGCTGGATTAAGTTTGATAAAATGTAGTACGGAGATAGCTGACACCCTGAATTAATACATAAATTAACTTAAAACTCGAAAACATTTATGTTCGTGATGAGCGGGTAACTTCGAGGGGCGCAGCTGGTTATAAATATAATATGAGCTCCGAGTAGTGTCATAGTTTAAATAGCAGAGAACCACAAAAAATTAAACAACCTTCTTTATCAGTCGTTTTTTGTATCTCCTGTATGTTTTTACTCTGGTTAGTTCCGTTTTCTTTCTTCACCAGGTGCCCAGATCCGCTACATCTTGCTCCTTACAAGCTCTGTAGGCGTGTGTTTACCCGCGGTTTTAGAGCGCTGCCAACCAAGCGTTTCTCACATATGGACACACCATTACTTCTCCTATCTCCTATCTCTCTCAATACTACTCCTAAAGACCAACCCCATTTTCCATACCTCAAAGTCCAATTTTCCTAAGCTGAGAATATGAGTTTGGCGATTGGATATTTGAGTAAGTAGCACGGGAAAAGTGTGGGAAACAGTTTCCATAACATACACGTGCTATCTTATAAGGATGTATGTCTGCTATGGATTGGTTCTACATAAGTCGTTCTACGTTGTTTGTGACCGAGTTGGCAGAGTCGGTTAGTTAGCCGCTAAGGAAACATGATGTTGTTTACATGCCCCGATATTGTTATACAAATTACTTCCGGAGTATCATTGTGTTACTGTTTGGATGGTACACTAATTGAATGGGGTTGGGCAAGTTGCGATACTTAAAGGAATACTCGCACTGTGAATGCTTTCACTTATAATGAATTCTACCATATAAAGTGGAAAACTTTGTATACATATTCTGTGACGAAATTTGACGTTTTGAATGATACTTGCCCAAAATATCGCCAATTCACCACCATAATGTGTTTTCAGCAATGTGCGCATATGTATAAGAACTTATACAGCCATTATAACTCTAATTTAAGCTGTATGATGGCTGTATAAATGCTTACGAAGCTTGTGTGCTACTTGGGATCGATTAGCATCGTTGGTTGTGCTTCGTCATTACCCATGAGACTTCATGGGAGTTGTTCAAGTTATCGGGCGGTGCCTCGAAGGTTATCTTCAGCTTAAGTCGGTAATCGAACCCGGACCCGCTGCTCATCTACTAATCCTGGCAAGGATAATCTAAATATGATAGTTAGAACTCATTGCAACACATTTTGGACCGACTATACAAAGTAGTATGGTCTATAGTGAAATGAAGTGTGTGTTCAAGGTAATTAGTTAACAGTATCGATGGGAGCCAGAGAGGTGAGCCAATTGATATTTTTCTATGTTCCTGAACAAGAATGACGGATATAATAGTACCTACATTATACACCTAGTGCGGCGAATTCGTGAAAGTCCCAGATCGCAATTGTTTATGGAGTTTGTCCCAGATCGCATACTTATGGCTCTCACCTTCGGTTCGAGCACCTGCGATCTGGGACTTTCACGAATTCGCCCTAGGTATGTAATGTACTTACGTACTATTATCGAAATTTATAAGTAGATATGTATGTATGTAAACACTTTATTATTGACGACGCGTTTGAGACCATGGCGTGTGCAACCCCGCCGAAACGTTAGATTATGAAGGTAAATAAGAAATATCGCGTTAGACCCGTTATAATTTGTGTTAATTATACCTACTGCCCTTTATTATTTAAGACTGTGATAAGCTTTTGTGTTGATCTCATTTAATAAATAAATAGTTAAGTCATTCTGTTCACGTAAACTGGGAGGATTAGATTTGAAGTCGGCTTTGAGAAAATAAAGTTCATGTTACTCATAAGCTAAGCACTGCTGACATTCTATGGAATTATTTATTTAATTATTTTTAATTTTATTATTTATTTAAATATTTTAGTCTATTTCACATAACTTTGTGCGCCTGTCTGTCACTTTAATCAAATTTATTAGTTTTATGTAGAATAGAGTAGGTACAGTTTATTGCCAAAAAACCATTTAGGTATTATAAAACTGACTTTTACTGCCATGTCATCATTAATCAAGAAACCAAAAAATTCAAATTAACAATATCCGAATAGTCTGTCCTATCTGGCAACAATCGATCGAATCAAAATCGCCCGAACAATAACTGTCAGCTGTCCACCCTTACTAACTGACCTTGAAGCAACACCACCAAACACAACTTTAAAACTAATGCCGTAACAACCAATTTCAATTGCACAAACACCTCCACTATTATCCACAAACTGTTACTAGTAGTAATAAACTCTATGTTCCAAGTTGTATGGTTTATTTTACATTGTTGGTTCTCGGTTGGCAACAGAGGGTTATGGTTCGTACTATTGTTGGGTGGTATAAAGGTTAAGTTGTAATAATAGCAGTAAAAAATGATCACGAACGCTTGACAGGAAAGTATTGGATGTTTTGTTGATTATGGCAAGTTGGCAAAATAATAATTAACAATACAAAAGTCCTACGGGGTACCTACCTTACCTACATATTCTTTGAAAGTTTTCTTGCTTCAATAGGTCTATATACTCTAGATATATCATGCATACTTGAGTAAGGGCCTTATTTGCAAGCGAATTTTGTATGAAGAAACAAGCAGCAGGTTCGCCGCGACGGTTATTTGTATTAGAGAACTCGCTCGCAAATCGCAATTCTGATAAGGGCCTAAGTAAGTTTGTAGGTTTGTAACAAAGTAAACCTAACGGACCAAGGAAACTTATATATTAAGGTGGATACCCATTATACCGTATCATGCTATGACCGTAATATGAACGTGTCAGGCACGGAATGTAACGCGACACGGACCGCTATGCCCACTACAACGTGCCCACATCATTTCATATCCGTGCATAACGAGCTTAGTGACCGTAGTGTCCGCGTATCATCCCCGTAGCATAAGCGAGTTTAGTGACCGTAGTGTCCGCGTATCATCCCCGTAGCATAAGCGTTCATACCCGGCGTTACAGTTCTATGTAGTTTCATCTATCTGGAAGAGCAATCGAATACTTTTGACAAGAAAATTAATCCTATACTTACCTATACTTTTACAATGCCTATTAGAAAATTTACCATGAGGGAATTAGTAATGATAGCCATTATCTTAGACTTGGAAGATCAAGAAAACAACAGAATTCATATTTCCGGTGTCCCCTTGTTTCGCAGACAGAAATCTCACAGAATTTCGTTTCGCAGAAAATGTTTTAATGAATATGTGGATCATATATTTTGAGTTAAAATATTATTGTTTTAAAGACTACTTACTTGAAAGAAACATATTTCACATTCACAGAAACATAAATCAATGAATATTATTATCTCTTTTTTTTTTATTAACAGACTCATAGGTATATTATATTAGTTGAATATAAATATTTTTATGTATTCTTAATTCGCTGATAGATTTTTTTTATAGAATATTGTTTCACAGTTTTCTATAATGTTTAGTCCCAGTATTTTTCTTTAGAATATTATTTTTTCAGCACCGCTTTACTACAAATTATTTCGAAAACCTAAATCAAATAAAAACCGGCCAAGTGCGAGTCGGACTCGCGCACCGAGGGTTCCGTACAAACACTTTCCATCCCTAAGTGGTTAAGTTAAGTTTGCACCTGGTATGTATAGCGCCCCATATAAATTAGGTGCAAAGTTAGGTATTAAAATATTAAAAAAAAACTACTTACTAGATCTCGTTCAAAACAATTTTCGTTGGTAGTTTTTATAGTAATGTACATCATATGTTTTTTTTAGATTTTTCATTTCCTTATTTTAGAAGTTAGAGGGGGGGGGACCAACTTTTTTCCACTTTGGAAGCGTCTGTCACGCAAACTATTCGGTATAGAAAAAAAATATTTTAGAAACCTCGACATCATTTTTGAAGACCTATCCATAGATACCCCACACGTATGTGTTTGATGAAAAAAAAAATTTTGAGTTTCAGTTCTAAGTATGGGGAGCCCCCAATATTTATTATTATTTTTTTATTTTTGCATCAAAATCTTAATGCGGTTCACAGAATACATCTACCTACCAAGTTTCAACAGTATAGCTCTTATAGTTTCGGAAAAAAATGGCTGTGACATACGGACGGACAGACAGACGGACAGACGGACAGACGGACAGACGGACAGACAGACATGACGAATCTATAAGGGTTCCGTTTTTTGCCATTTGGCTACGGAACCCTAATAAAAAGGAGGCGTTAGTAGGTTAGGTTAAAGACCGTAAACTGTAGGTTAGGTTAGGTTTGTTTTATGACTATGGATAGCGGAACGTCAGAATGCTTGCTTGCATGGAAGTATATTAAAATTTAGCAGTTAGTAGGTAATAAAATCTATAAAACTGTAGTATATGAAACAAAGTACAACCCAATTTTCGAACAGCCTCAACAAATCAATTTTTCGTCATCCATTATAATTATCCATTATAATATATAAGTATTGCAAATAACGAGCGTCTTCTAAACTGACGGTATCAGACTGGTAAGAGTGGGTAGAAATATGACAACGCGTTTATAACGTGCTTAGAACGGTCACCATACGCGGTTTTAACCCGTTTGGCCGCCTGCACGCACCGTTCTAGCACTGTTGCGTGCCATTCACGGAGCGTTTCGACACCGGCAAAATATCCTCGCCGACAATATTTGACGGTCCGTGCATGGCACGCGACGGGTATGGTTGGTGACGGAACGGGCTAGTATGCATAGTCTTATACTTTGTAATACAAAGAATATTTTTTTGCCTGACACGTTCATAGCACGGTCATAGCATGATACGGTATAATGGGTATCCACCTTTATAGTTAAAAAATACAGCCACCGGCCATTCAATGGCAAAAATGTAAGTACAGTTTTCGAAAAATACTTGCTGAATTCTGATTATGGTGATTTTCACCAGACTTCATTTTCGCTTTTCCTTTGACCCATAATGATGCGGTACTTACTAAGACGAAGGCATTTGTTATTGTAGCAAAAAGGGGTCGAGGCAAGGTTCTAGCTATGGTCTCGACGTACCATCACGTCTGAAACGTCCAGGTAATACCCAAAGGTTGTTTGGAAGAGATTACTCTTTAGTGATAAGACCGCTTGTTGTTTACCTCTAATTGTAATTTCTTGCATTGTATTATTTCTCCTATATGTTTTATATAAATACTAATGCATAGCTCCAATAAATCAGTTTATACTCGACCTTTGACTTGTTTAATTGTCTCGCCTGCTTCCCTCCCGACAGAGGTGTGCAATAAAGAGTAATTGTATAGTAATTAAATAAATACATTTCTGAGTTCGATTAAAAATCGTGCAAGTTTAAATTATTGCAAGCTATTTCAGTAAATTTTTCATTTCATTTTAATACTTACAAACATAAGTACTCTCATAATTTTTAAGCCATCAAAGATCCCAATCAGCAAAAAAGTCTTGGATTGCTTTAGCGCTTTTTAAGGGAGCTTACATTAGTTTAAGAAGATTAATGTAAATGCAAACAGTATTCAATTAGACTGATATTAGGATGATAAATAAATACGCTAATAATTTGTGCCCAAATCCAGGCTGATACGATGATATAGGATCAATATAAGAGAGATAATTTGTAGTCTTTAGACTGTTGTAAGTGGGATTTGGGATGGGATACCTTGTGTAACAGCGACCCCCTCACTGCACCTAGCAGCTTTGTCTTAACGCTACATTACCACATCCGTCCCCCACAGCCATACATTTTGTCAGCAATAATTGTCACTGCGAAATGCCATACAACTCTCGCCCAATCTCGCTCGGCGATAAAAATAAAAACACATCTGCCCCGAGCACGTCACCCTTTCAAACTTCATGGTATAGAAGTTGTATACTATTTTACATCGTAAATACGAATAATACATTATTTAATAATGTATTATTCTTTGTTCTAATTTAGAACAAAGCGGGGACTTCATAGCGTTCAAAAAGTGTTTATATTAACTACCTCGACGTTTCGAGTGTGATGTGTTCATGGTCTCGAAGGAACTGCTGATAACAAAAAAATAACCGACTTCAAAATAAACTGAAATCTGTTCATGTACAGATTATATTTGATCACCTTTTGAAGTCAGTGCCAATCCTCACGTAAACTTCTTTATCGAACATAAATACTCGTAAAAATATCAAATAATAATCATTAAAGGCATTAAATTGTATTTGTCTTGTTTCCTTTTGTAAACTTTTATTGGTGTACAATAAAGTACTGTGGAATTGAATTGAATTGAAAGGCTTCATGCGTAGCTTAATGTTTTCGTAGTAATAATTGAGTGGTTTGGCACCGACTTTAAAAGGTGATTCAAATGTATATAGTACATGAACGAGTTATGTTACGCTTTTCTGTTTATTTTAAAGTCGGTCCTATTTAGGGTTCCGTACCCAAAGGGTAAAAACGGGACCCTATTACTGAGACTTCGCTGTCCGTCCGTCCGTCTGTCACCACTGTCACCACGCTGTAAGTATCTCAAGAACGGTGATAGCTAGACTGTTGAAATTTTCACAGATGATGTATTTCTGCTGCCGCTATAGCAACAAATACTATTCATGATAAAACAATAATAATTAAGGGGAGCCATGGGAGCCATACAAAAATAGGGCTTTTTGCATGATATTTCGTTCAACGGGCATTTTCTCATGAAATAGGTATAGACAGTTGAAATTTTCACAGAATGTATATTTTTGTTACCGCTATAACAACAAATAATAAAAATAAAACATAAGTAAAAATTAAAGGAGGACCCCATACAAAGAACGTGTTTTTTGTTCAATATTGGTACGGAACCCTTCGTGCGCGAGTCCGACTCGCACTTGGCCGGTTTTTTGTTAAATTTGTATTCTTTACAATTACACACATTAAAATTTAAAAATTGCATTTATAATCGGGTTCCATGGAGAGGGGCCGTTATTTCAGGAAAAATCGGAACAGCGCGATGCAGGATTTGTATGGCCGCTAGCCGCCCATCACGTCTTTGTAAAAATCTCTTTGTCCTCTCATCACGTCGAAACGGCTGGAAAGATTTTCACCAATTTTAATACAGACCCTTAGGTACCTCTGCCATAGAATCTCTGACTATATTAAGCGAAATGTCCGACAAAGAACATTTCTTTCTTATTCATTTCCTAAAATTGTGTAGCTGTTGATTAAGTAGGAGGAAAACGAAAATGAAACCTCGACCTATATGAAAAATATAGCAATGGTAAGTATTTCCTCTAAAGAAAAGCCAAACCTTGCCATTAAAGAAAATTAACTCCACTAAAATCCGTTATATGGGTTCGCAGAGAAACTTGCCCTGAATTGAGTAAGGTACGCAATTTAACTTTAACATTAGTAATTCCATATGAAGTTGTTTTACACATCATCAAAAGTTAATTTCATTTGCCAGGAACACCTCAAAACCATTTCTATGAAAGCAATGTAATAAGTTTGCTTAATAAACTGCCGCGTTTCAATCAAACACACACACAGAGATAGTACCAATACTAAACACGTATGTGTGTGTACACTGTATGACAAGCCCAACTATTCCATACCACCCCACCCTCCCTAATCACTGAATTGCGTTGAAGGGGCCGCGTTGAAATTGTTCAACACTTCGAATTGAGGGAGTTTTGAAAGTGAGGGACTTTTGACATAAACTAGAGTTCTGATGGTATGAATGGAGTTCTGATGTCGTATTAATTACGGGAATAATACTGTTACAAACTTAGTTATTGTAACCCTTGAGGCGTCGATCAACTGAGGAACTCGGGGCAAGTCACCGTTCGAGCAAATTCTAATTCCGAATTTAATAATGACGCGTGGAAATTAGTTGACTAATTTGATTGACGAAATTTACATAGCATTAACACAATAATAAACAAGTTTCTCAACTCTACGCATAGTTACAAGTTACTTACGCTTCACGTCTTTTACTTGTTTGCTGGGGTATCCATTCCATCAGTCACACCGGGTCTGATTTATTATAACAATGACAAAATGTAGTTCCAAAAAGTTATAGATTCGCGCCATGAACATGTCGGGCGGTACCTGAAATTTTTATGTCAGTTTAAACCGTTTAATTATTAAAGATATGTGTCATGATAGTTTTAATAATATTATAGATTCGAGAACCAATCTTCACGAGATTTTAGGAACTGAATGAGAAGGAAATGTTCTATGTCGGACCGTTTTCAGTTTCTGCGCCTCTTATCATACATTTTTGTGCAATAGGCGTCTTGTTTTGGCCAAAAATCCGCCACAAACGCCCGCCTAGTACACAAATTCTAGGTATAATCATTTGCGCAAAAATCAAAACAGTTGGACACACAACATTTCATCTCATTCAGTTCCTAAAATTTCGTAAATATATAAGCTTTGGAGGAAACAGACGAAAACGAAACCTCGTATAATATTTAGGTGAATAGAGACTAAAGTACTATGTGTGACCTTACAAACGGTCCGGTAGTTTTGAATTTTTTATATGTTGTCTAGAATGGTTATTCAGTGTTTAAAATGCAAAATGCACAATTCCCCCCCCTCCGCGCCCGCCGCCATATTGAAAAAACCGGCAAGTTCTTCATATTTTTGCTCATATCTTTCTTTAGGAGTATTTTAGGTAGAAGAAAGCTTTGACAATGTTATAGAGAGTTAAATTTACTACATTCTCCATTTTATATTTTGTTTCTAGGACATATAGTTACGGAGATAGGCACATTTAAAAAAACGTGAAATGTCGCAATTTCCAACTCAAAAACAAACTTCTGGATTATATCTTCGTTTAGGAGCATTTTAGCTAGAACAGTGCTTGGGCAATATTATAGAGAATTCAATTTACTATAATTTACATTTCAAATTTTGTTTCAAGGACGGTTAGTTACGGAGATATGCACATTAAAAAAACTGGAAAAGTCGAATTTTCAAGAAATTTCTAAAAATTCTTGGTTTAGAACGCTGTCATTCAGTTACGGACTAGTCTAGGACAAATTAAAACACGTTGGAAATATAATTGCTTATAAAACTCATGTCCAAATTTAATTTTCTACAACATTGGTCAAGCACTGTTCTAGCTAAAATGCTCCTAAACGAAGATATAATCCAGAAGTTTGTTTTTGAGTTGGAAATTGCCATTTTTTACGTTTTTTTAAATGTCCATATCTCCGTAACTATCTGTCCTACAAACAAAATATAAAATGGAGAATGTAGTAAATTTATCTCTCTATAACGAAGGGGGTCGAGGGTTACACTGCGTTTTGCACCTTAAGATCTCACAACCAAGCAAGTGGAGTGGTTGCCTATGTAAGGAAAAACTTAAACGCCACAGTCACGGAACCACTTATCCAGGATACAGATAGCCTTTTTATACATGTACCAGAACGTTTTTCCTTGCTGGGCTTGTATCGCTCGCCTTCTTTTGTTAACCCTCTCCCATTCATATCATCATTAGAATCATTTGTTAAAAATAACTCTCGATGTCTGGACAGCTTTATAGTGGCCGGCGATATTAACATTAATATCAATGTTCCCTCTGATCCCCATTCCTCTGAATATTTATGTGTGATGGCAAGTCTCGGGTTTGTTTCGGCAATTGATAAGCCGACGAGGAAAAATACCTGTTTGGATCACATTTTTGTGAGGTCAGGGAAGGAGTTAGCGTCAGTCGTCTGTGCTTCCGATATTACTGACCACGATTTAGTGATGGTCGGGGTTACGGCTCTCAACAAAGTGAAGTTTGCCAAACCATCAAAAACCGTGATTAAACAGAACGTGGAGGCTATCAGAGCGGAACTAATGAACGAGAATTGGCAACTGGTCACTAGCAAAACATCTGCTACTGAAGCTGCTAATGCTTTTTACTCTATACTGACTGACGCAATTTCAAGAAACACCTCTCAAAAAACAGTGAGCCGATCAAAGGTAATCCTAAAGCCTTGGATGACTCCCGGCTTAATCAAATGTTCTAGAGTAAGAGATAAATTACACGCTAGCTACCGGAAAAACCCCCAAAACGAAATAGCCAGACTTACTTACACGAGATACAGAAATTTTTATATTGACATTTTACGGAAAACAAAAGATGACTACGACCGAAAGCAACTCGCAGAGAATAAAGACAATCCCAGAAAACTATGGAAGACCATTAGAAACATAATCCACCTCAGTCAGGACAAGCAAACGCCCCATGAACTAGCTTCTATCAAATCTAACACTCTAGACTCATTAAATCACACAAATGAATTCTTTTCTTCGGTGGGGGAAAAACTAGCAAATGACATCCTTGCTCAAAGTAATGCGACTGAGGCTTCTTTGTCAACCAAGGCCACCGTACCGAATTCCCCCGTAAATTCTATGTTTATTAATCCCATTGACGAAAATGAAGTAGAAAAACAAATTCTTAATTTAAAACTGGAGAGCGCTTCTGGCATGGACGAATTGAACAATCGCATTCTTTTAAGTCTAAAAGACTACATTGTTAAGCCACTCGTCTATATTTTCAACCTGAGCATCTCATCGGGGGTTTTCCCGGAGAGCTGGAAAGTAGCAGCTGTAGTCCCCATCCATAAAGGAGGAGCTAAGGACTGCCCTGGGAATTATCGCCCGATTTCGTTACTTAGCAGCATTTCCAAAATTTTAGAAAAGATCATTAATAACCAGTTGATCGGCTTCCTAGAATCAGAAAATCTTCTTTCCCCAAGACAATTTGGATTTCGGAAGAACCGATCTACTGAACAGGCTGCCACCTTGCTAGTTGATTTAATATCTTCCTACCTTGATAAGGGAGAAGCTTGTGTGGGCGTCTTTTTGGACCTGGCTAAGGCGTTTGACACTGTCTCAATCCCGATATTGCTAAGGAAGCTTGAACTATTAGGCATAAGAGGTACTGCCTGGGATTGGTTTAAAAGTTACCTCACAAACCGGAAACAGTGTGTTAGACTGGGCACCTTAGTCAGTAATCCAGTACCAATATCCTTTGGTGTTCCACAGGGAAGCATTCTCGGGCCTACCCTGTTTCTGATATATCTTAACGACATGATATGTCTGCCAATAGGGCAGGCAGAGATCGTCTGTTACGCTGATGACACCGCATTGATCTTTCACGATGTTTCATGGACGCGATGCTTCGAAGTTGCGGAAAGTGGCTTGTCAGCGCTGGCAATTTGGCTTGAGAATAACCTGCTCTCCCTGAACATTTTAAAAACAAACTACCTCTGTTTCTATAAAACTGCCTCTTCCGCTCCTCGCTCACGTCCAGACATTAAGCTCTCATGTAATCGTGCGGTGGACGAATCTACAAAACTTGCCCGGGATTGCAAAGTCATTAGTAACTGCTCCACTGTAAAGTACCTTGGAATCACGTTGGACGAGAATCTGAACTTTAAAAAACACATTGAGATAGTGTCTGCTAGAGTCAGAAAGTTAGTGTTTGTCATGAAATTACTGAGAAACTCTGCAGGGCAAGATTTGCTAAAGCTTGTCTATACTTCGATGTGTCAGTCGATCTTGTCGTACTGTATAGGCGTTTGGGGTGGCTCCAGTACCTCTGCACTCTTACCTCTCGAAAGGGCGCAGCGCTTTGTGCTCAAGGTCATGCTTAGGAAACCCCGACAATTCCCAACGACTGCTCTCTATAAAGCTGCGGACGTTCTTAGTGTGAGGCAGTTAATGATCTTGCGAGTTTCGTCTCAAGTACATCTTAAAACTCTTAATTCTGAAGAGTATCCTGCTTTAATCGCCAAAAGAGTTTTCAGATTACCTACTCCCCGCACAAAAACTGCATTTGCACGACTTCTCCCCAATTTTCTGCACCCATACATCTACAATTTAGTGGTTAAGGCATGCAACATTTCCGAAAACTCCCCTCGTGAAGCAAAATCTAAGACTCTCAACTGGCTGAAAGGTCTAAGTTACAGTCAAACCGAGCAATTGCTGAAGGCAACTTAATTCCGTACACTGACACACTTAACTCCGTAGCCTCACATACACGCACTCACACGTTTACACACACTGATACACTTACCTACACACATACACACACTTGTACACAACTAATATATTGTATACTATTACTAACTCAGCTTAGATATACGTACTATAAATTTTATGGTTATTTCATCCATTTCATTGATAAAACTTAATTTTGGCTGTATTGTAACCGGTTAAAATAAATTTTTGTAACTGTATTGTTTTAAACCGAATCTGGTCACCACATGACAGGCATTGCCTAGCGTGGGACCGCTGGACAATTGTAATATGTTATTTAGGTTCTTCTTTTTAAATAAACAATTTTTTTTTTTTTTTTTTATAACATTGTGAAAGCTTTCTTCTAGCTAAAATGCTCCTAAAGGAAGATATGAGCAAAAATATGAAGAACGTGCCGGTTTTTTCAATATGGCGGCGGGCGCGGAGGGGGGGGAATTGTGCATTTTGCATTTTAAACACTGGCTAACCATCCTAGATAACATATAAAAAATTCAAAACTACCGGACCGTTTGTAAGGTCAAACTCCTTTATTTACTGAATTATAAGCCGGTTACGTTAAGTTTGGTCCTCATTCGAATCCGACGCCATAGTTACCAGGTGCAAACTAAACGTGAACTAAGTCTGCAAAAAGGAACAGTGATATAATATTCTTAATGACCCATGTTCGAATTCCAGCCGCTAGATTAAAAAACTAATAAAAACGGGTAGACGTAGGAGCGATATTTCCTACATAGTAAATAAACAGTCTTAGTGACCCATATGTTTGAATTTCAGTCGCTGGATTGAAAAACTAAAAATGGTAGGCTTAGCAGTAACATTTAGTGGGCACGGAACCCTCGCATCGATCGCACGTAATGGCGGTATTTGACAATAAATCATAAGAAATGGCCCGAAATACCCATAATTCCGTACATAATGTAATTATTGTAAAAGCCAAAGGTAAGTTATGTGCGCCCGGAAAACGGAATTGATAATGTTGCATACAAATTGAAAAAAAAAAAATGAAAAAGTATTTATTGTTAATTAATTTTGGGATTACGCCGATGGGTTTTATCGCGGTAGTTAATGGGTTTGGTAAACGGGAGTTTTTGTCCGAAAGGGTGATCTACTGGTTGCAATGATAATAATCTGTATGTATACACAATTCAACATATTATATGGGTAGGTTCTATTTTGTTTTGTCGGCCAGTGTGATAATAGAAAAACCAAAAAAAAAATTAGTATTATTTTGTTGATTTTTCATACAGCTTACTGATCAGCTGTGCGAATCACGAGACTGGGTATTAGAACTATACTTATACCAAGTGGGCCCTGTAACAGGAGCAATAAATTAAAACATAGATTCTACCCCTCAAACTGAACAACATTCATTAAACAACTTTTGAAAATAACTCATTTATAATGTAAACCTATAAAATAAAGTTTATTCAGCGAATCAATGTATTGCGAAACATTTGATATTTAGTAAAGTGTCAGCTATGTCAATGCTAAGGCGATGTCAATGTTGGACGGCGTACATTGAAAATACACGCACGAAAATGCATACTTTGTTTGTAATAATGAATATGAAAACACTATTTTAAAAAATAGTTTCTGAACAGATGTTGTTCAGTTTGAAGAGTAAAATCTATGTTTTAATTTTTTGCTCCTGTTACAGGACCCACCTGGTATATACGTAATTAAATATTACCAAGAAGAAAACGTCATCTGAAACTTCAACAGCGAGCCGTTGTTTTCTGCTTGTTTTGTTTTCGATAATAAAGCATTTGGTCTCAATTGGACCACGCCTAAGATGGAGCATGCTTGCCTAGAAATCACTCTCGACTTGAAGAGATCCTAGCTATATTCAGTGATTATATTATAGTTCTTTAGCTTTGTTATTGGCTATGATGCATGGTCATATCGTAGAAACGAATAATGTAAATAGACGTTCGAAGAATACATAAAATACATTTCCTTTTTCTTTCAAGAGCCCAAAGACAGTGTATTGAGATTCGGAAAAGTTGGCCCTGAAATTGTCAACCTAGCCACGGAAGTATGTCAAGGGCTCAAACCACAACCTTAACTATAAAAAAAATACGGACTGTGATACTTGCTTTATGGTTTTCCCTCAACAGAGTCATCGAATGGAAGATATCGCTAGGGAATAAAAAGCGTATGTTCCATTAAAATCCCTAGATGTTATTCCTTTTAAACAATGAATCCACTTTGAGTAAGTCACCAACCCACATGTAGGTGTAGTAGGCCAAGGACCGAGACTCAGGATCCTTTATTTAAATTGTATGATTCTTTGTTGGTTTTCCTCTCTGGTTAAAGTGCAGCTGAGCTGACTACAGTATATTTTCACCTGGATTTAAGGTTAACAATATCGTTTAACTTTATTTTTATTTAATTATGATATGAGATATACCAATACTTACCTATATTGTTTTATTAAATACCTAGACTGTTTCGGCGTCCCAGTTGCCAGTGCGTTCTGCCGTTCTCTGCAGAACGCCTCCAGATCGCCCGGCCATCTCCTTTTCCGTCTGCCTCTGTTCAGATATCCATCTTGTAGGATCCATTGGGATCCATCCACCTATATACTTAATACGCCCAAGAAGTTTGGTAAAAATTTCATCGTAATAGATTTTTGCTATCGATCCTTTCCTAATTTTATCATTAGGACAGTTAATGAATATAACTTTTTTCATAAGACGTAAAATGATAAAGTAAATTTCTATCTAACATTGAAATCACAGGATTGCACGGTTGAAGTGGCAATGGGTTTGTCTAGTAGCCCGAAGAATAGATGTCCGTTGGGGTAGCAAATTCCTAAAGTGGCGATCACGTATAGGAAAGCGCAGCATTTGACGGCTTTGACTAGATGAACGGATGTCCTCGTGAGGGTAGCGGTGAGTCAATGGATGCTGTCTACACGGGATCGCACTTTGTGGCGAGCAGAGGGGAAGGCCCATGGTCAACAGTGGACGTCTGTGGCTGATAGATAGAATGGTTAAAACACCTACTTTTTTATACTTGCGCCGTATTTAGCTCAACGCGTCAGTTTTATCGAAGTGCGGCTCTTATCATTATCACCTAGCATAGCAATTAACTGTATTATGCGTTTAGGAAAAATGTGTTAACTGGACCTGTATATTTACTGATACCATCTTACCGCGGAAGCTGACCGTTGTGTTCCAAAACAGCGTAACTTATAGGCAATTGTACGGTGTATACTTCCTTTTTTGTAATGCTGAATAAAACATGAATATATTTGATAGCGTGCGTACATTAGCATAGTAATCTACAAATCTAGCATCAAATCGTCACAAATTATAGTATAACGCACGGCACATAGGTCATTTTGTTCGCAGGTAATGGCCTTACAAAGTCGTCGTGCTTGAAGCATAAAAGTAGTAAATGCTTGTACGTTTTATAGATATAGTACTTTTTTCGTTAGATTTTTCTTTGTTCGTAATCGTAACTAAACCGAATACTGAGTGGGTGTTCGGCTTGTTTTCTCGACATGTTGATACTTACTATGCCAATGTATGTAAAATGTATATGTTTATATGAAATAAAAGAAATCTTAATCACCGCGAATTAATTTTAATTACAACTACAAAACAGTAGAAAGGACTATTTACTGCTGATTATTATGAAGGTCAAGATATGTGGATCTACTATTGGAGAGCTACTATTGGAAAAGAATAGTTTGAATTCGATTTACTTATTTTTATTTAATTATATTAACAAAATAAACAATTTTAATTAAAAAAATAATTAATAACTCAATTAAAACTAAATTATAAAAATAACAAGGTTCAAAAAACACCACTCCCTGTCATTTCTGGTCCAAAGGTGCCCATAACGCTCGCAGCATTTCCACGTTGGATCGCAATGGACACCCTTTGTACCAGAAATGACTCGGAGCGGGGGTCTTCCCCCTTTTGCCTGAGTCTACGGCCTACGTCGCGCACAAAACATTTTGCATCTGTCCCCCAGCAACCCGCTGTCTCCACCGCAAAGGGAACAAAAATGTAGGAACTACCTAGTGTGACATATTTCTGCCGTTTCAAGTCCGCCTGATATTCGGCTGCAGCTCCAGCCGTGCGGGTGGTACGATTCACGTGGGAGGCAGCGAAGGTGCTCACACACGTAGCGTCCCACACTAAACAACGACCCCTTTCCCATGGTAATAAAGTTAGCCCATCGGGCCGTTTGCCGTCTGTACGACTTAGACCCGGTGGCTCCAGCACGGATGGAACGCCAGCCGACCTAAGCACCCTCTGAATTATGTCATTCAGTGCGTGGTGACGCGGGTGCCTACCAGTACATCGACGGCAACTCATTGCATGGTAGCCGTCAGAACCCACCATGGTACCGCAAATGCACAAATGAGGTTGACAAACATTGCAGCCCAGGCGGAGAGCAACGCACACACGCAGTGAGTCCCCGTCGAGTAAAGTGCCCAATTGAGGCGAAGGTAGCGCGTGCAGCCATGCCCCTGATTCTGACTGAGAAGCAGCCAGAAGTCTTGCTCGGTCTGCACCCACGGCATTATTGAGAAGTCTGTCTAGCGTGGTTTTGCAGCTTATATCAGACCATGACCGTTGAACCTTTGGGTTCTCTGGCACATTCGCGCCCGGGTTGAGAGCCAGCCACGCCGCCAAAGCGTCGGCCACGTATGGTATGACTGCCCTGTCGCCATTTATGGAAAGAATGTTAGCGACCAGGTCAGACACTCCATGGGCCGACGCTAAGAATCCCGGCAGGCTTACATCCCGCACACGGCGCACGCCAATGCCACCGTGTCGGACCGGCAAAGAGGCTTGTGCCCACTGGTCAACGGTAAGCGATACGTTTACAACCGACTCGATTATGGACTTAACGGCTGTGTCGAAGGAATCAACATCGTCGGGAAATAACCAAGTTGAGGCCGTACGTAACAGATATGTTAACTTTGGGACTGCGAAGCACTTCTGCATCAAAGCCAGAGCTACGTGCGGATTTATGCCTTTGAGGCGTTCACCGGCGAGCAGAAGTAGGTCCTTACGGATTTGGAGTGCCTCAGGAACTGCGGAAGGAAATATAGGTGCCCCGAGTAAACAAAATGTATCGCTGGTCAGCTTTCGAAGACCAGGTAATAAAGTCAAGAAATTTGTAAAGGAGTATGATGACAACGGCCCACATGAAAAAAACTCACACTTAGCGGTGTTCACCTCTAGTCCTGAATTCTTCAGGCGCGGCAGCAAAACAAGTAAGTCACGCTCCACCTCTTCTGGTTTACCCCCAATAGTACCATCATCGAGGTACCAGATATTAAGGGGAGATTCGAGCTCGGTAATAACTTTATGTATCGCGAGGCTAAATGTCAGCGGACCAAGAGGATCTCCCTGCTGAGCACCAACTTGCGACAGAATAAGGTCGGAGCCATGAAAAAGTTTGGAAGGTACGTGATATGCCTGGTGAAGGAAAGGATAGAGCAATGGTACATTTTCTCTAACCTCGTTTAATAGCACGTCCCTCTCCAAGGTGTTAAAAGCATTTTTAACGTCCAGTTTTATGATAACGTTTGCTGAATTTTCTGAGTCCAAAACAAAAGCACGTGTGGCGTGTATCGCTGCTTCACATCCCAGGCGAGTTCCAAATCCTAACTGATGTGGTTGCAGATAGGAAGCCATGTCTCCTCTTACCGCACGACACCCAAGCTTCGCTACTAACCTACGAAACGTGCTCCCCACGGCTATTGGTCTGACTCCCCCTTCTTTCTTTTTCAATGCGCAAAGAGTGGCCCCATACAGATAGGGACAAACTTGAGCATTTAATTTCCCGCTCAGCAAAAAATTACATAGTTTCGTGAGACCCTCCATTAGGCGCATCCCACTCTCCCCAGCCGAACGAGATGTCAGCTCCTTCAAGAGGTCCGGACGAATTCCATCCAGACCCGCAGCTGACCCACTGTGAAAAGAGTTAACGGCTAGAGCTACATCTTCTAATTTAACTGAC
Organism: Apotomis capreana; assembly: GCA_947623375.1. Taxonomy (NCBI): domain Eukaryota; kingdom Metazoa; phylum Arthropoda; class Insecta; order Lepidoptera; family Tortricidae; genus Apotomis; species Apotomis capreana. Next base: position 23,393,555 of record OX392514.1, on the reverse strand, counting down.
AAGGCTGAGCAATTCTGATCCGGCTCCGCTGGGAAGCAGAGAGGACGTGAGGGATTCGGATGTTTGGACTGTAGTGCGGTAAAAGTGTCCGGCCCCGAAGCGATTGTGTCCTCGCTCATAAGCAGGCGGACAGCGCCCCTCAAATTGCCCGCATGGACTTTGGCCTCAATCGTTCTGGTGAGAGTCGAAGACCGGGAGGTCGCTGTAAAATCATCAGACGATAAGTACGAAAATGCATCTATGTTAGCCTTGACCTTCGCAGTAAGAGATCCTGTCCCATCCGTTTAATTATCTAATTTACACATTACGACGACGCGGTTGGCGCAGTGGTAGAACAGCTGCTTACTGAGCCGGCGGTCCCGGGTTCGAATCCCGACAAGGGCAAATATTTGTTTGAAGAACTCGAATATTTGCGCTTGGATCATGGATGTTACAAATAAAAAAAACTTATGAGCAAAGATATCTTTGGCGTTACACAACTCCTATTCATTATTTTAATGGACATCAAAAAATAAAAGCTTTTTTTTATGTTTATGTTATTGACGTACCTATAATTTTATTAGTACATAATTACCGAAGTGTAGGCATAAATCTGTTTGGCCTTATGGTTGCCTGGTAGAGAACGCCTCATGACATTAAGCCCGCCATTTGTACGTTACGTTAGACAAAATCTTTCACCTAGAATCCGAAATTAATTAGATAAAAACAAAAGCACGTTTTTTTATCATCAGGAATCGAACCTGGATACTTTTGATGCGTAAGTAAACTAATGTCAGTTTAATGTGCGTGATCATGATTATAAATACGTGCACTATACATACAATATCCTGTACTGTACAATACTCCCACTCAACATCAGGCAAGCTCAGAGTAAGGTCTCCTTCAAGCGCATGTTGCGCAAGCATCTTTTGGACAGTCTCTCTTCCTAACTCTCTTCGAAATATTTTACTTTTGGTACATAATATATGTATGTAAGTATATTATATAAAGTATTCGTTTAAGTTTATGGTAATTAATTAATTATATATACATTCTTATATATATCTTTAGGTAATTGATTTGTGTTGTATTACTGTTTGTCTGTAATCTTTGATCCTGCACCGACAACATATTTCTGTTTAACCCAGTGGTTGACTGGTAGAGAATGCCTAAAGGCATTAAGTCCGCCATTTGTACTTTTACTTATGTATTTTGTGCAATAAAGTTTAAATAAATAAATAAATAAATATCCACAGATACATTATTTTGCTAGTCCTACTGGGTTATCTATTAATCATCTCGTCTCATATTACACGATTGTCGAGATTACGTAGGTATATACTTACAGTCGTTGATTATCTCAGAATAGTATACCTACAGTTGTTAGGTATCTATGTATTTGAAATAGGTCAACAGATTAACTGCTGTCATTACAAACCAGGTCTCAAGTGGCCACAATGTATTTCGTATTATCTAAACGACTGTGTCGCTCTATCGCGCCGATACGCTGGCACACATATGAATCGATAAGTAATGGACCCACGATAACCCAATATTATAACCAAGGTCTCTAATTTAGACAGAAATTAAAACACAATTCATCTTAAAGCGTTTATTTTTAAAACAACACACAAGTCACATAACAATGTTAATTTTAACAATGAGGATCATGTACTTGAATAAAACAACAATATAAAAACACATATAAGTACACAAACAATAGCAGACACGTGTGGTTCTGACTAAGAACTCGACACAAACAAAGCCAATTTAAAATTGCTAATAAGTGGTTGCCTAAACTTGGCACAACGTTTACACGAGTGTTGAATACTGATTATGACCAACATTTGCCATGGAAATGAGCTCCTCGGCCGAATACAAATGACTCTAATACACACCAACCTCAACACTCGAAGCGTCCTATTTGAATAGGCGGTATTAAAGACCAAGAGCTGGAGCCAATGTTGGCGGATTGACTAGATGTAGCTACTGAATAAATATTAGCCTAACTCATAACAGAATGAGGCAATCTAGGTTATGTTTAATGCAGTGAATTCGATTCTAAAATAGTTCCATCGTTAAAGACGTTTTATGGGCGAGATAGATGAAGAATTTAAGAATTGTATCGACTACTTAAGTGTAACTTGTAGTGGGTTCAAACCTGCCCCGGACCGGTCGGGACATGTCCGGACGGGATGTCTCGAGGCGGGACGCGAGATCGCTGAGTGTGTGGGGTTCACAAAAGGATGCTACCTGCTCAAGATCCCATTGTCAAAAACTTTATTGCAGGTTTTATTATAAAACCAACGGCCTTTTCCAAAATAACGCAACCCATATATGTGACGTATTAACCGTTTTGAATAGGGGATTATAAACGGTGATGTTGATGACTTTTAATAATACACAACATGTTTTATTATCAAACGACAACGTAACATGGGAATCGGGATAAAGAGTATCCTTTGTTGATGTGAGAAGTTAACGAACTTTGCGAAGATATTCTTAAATGTTATTAACCTCACGAAACTTAAATTAGCAGATCCAGATCACATCGTTTGTAACATGTTGTCAGAGCTCGGTATACTTTTAAAAGTAATGAATATTTACTTATTATATCATAAAATGGTTTCTACAAAAAACGTTATCGGCTGTTTTAACAACGATTCGATCTTTTCATACTTAGTATTTCGATTCGGATACCTACAATTAATATTTTAAGCTATGCAAATTGAAATTGCAAATGAGTTTGAAAATCAAGTAAACACATTTATATACAGTCCAAGACAATGGCAAGGAAGTTGTCAAAAACCTTTGGCCCACTTGTTTAATATCGCTTAAGTCGATGTCGGTAATTAAACATAACAGTTACAAAGCACACAATGTTTTAGGTAGCATTTTGTGCCTAAATTTAGTTCAACTTCATGATCTTAGCCGAATCCTTAAATTAAACTTTATTTTATTAATTATAGTACATACTAATTTACCAAACCTTAGTTGTAGGACAGTTTCACGAGTTCATAAACAATAAAGACTATACTTTTTATAGAATCTAAAAACAAAGTGAGTAGGTAGATTTCTTTGCTTTGAAGTATAATCACAATGTTTAACTTATTAATAATGACTCATACAATAAATTATTTGCCCTAGCGACTCAAACTAAGGGACCTGAGTTAGTAGATAATTGTAATTTACGATCAAACAATAAGTCATTGTCTGAAGGGGCATATTGTCTAAACAATCAGTTTGCTAATATCCGACAATTCTCAGGCTCGTTAGTTTCAATAATGGAACAGTTCTAGACAGTTGTTTGGTAACATATAGCCTGAAATAAATGCTGATACTAATGCTATTTGCTTTATTAAAGTTATTAACTTGGCTTGTACAAACGAAGACACAGTTAATGGTTATTTGTGTAACTTATCTCATTGTTATAAGGTTTACAGATTATCAGTTAAGTATGTTCGATAGTACAAAGAGAAGGGTGATTTAATAGGAAGGAAGGAGAAGAATACTCAATATTGTTACGTCAAATTGATTCAATCAATTTGACAAGGTGAAAATAATTCCCTTATCTTTTATTATTATGAACTACGTATTTATCGTCTGGAACTGTTTAGATTAATTAAGGCTTAAATTATTTTTTAGGGTTCCGTACCCAAAGGGTAAAAACGGGACCCTATTACTGAGACTTCGCTGTCCGTCCGTCCGTCCGTCCGTCCGTCTGTCACCAGGCTGTATCTCAAGAACGGTGATAGCTAGACACTTGAAATTTTCACATATGATGTATTTCTATTGCCGCTATAACAACAAATACTAAAAATGAAATAAAATAAATATTTAAGGGGGGCTCCCATACAACAAACTTGTTATACCTATATATACATATATATAGGTACGGAACCCTTCATGCGCGAGTCGGACTCGCACTTGCCCAATTTTTTAAGTATTGCTAAATTACATGCTTACTATACATAATTTATGCTTTCTGAGTTAATATTCTGTCAATATCCTGTTATATCACCGGAGTTTCAAATTATATTTATTATGTTAATGTGGTATAATATGCCACAGGGGTTCATAATTTAAATTATAACTTTCATTAAAATCCCATTTCATAGAAGTTTTGACAAATAAATAATTTCGCCTAACCTTCCAAAATTACAGTTTATGAGGGCGTAAACACGTTTAGAACAAAACCCAATTGAGCAAATGATTGAATTATAACTTGAGTCGGATCTCTAAAACGGCTCATATTAGAAACAGTTGAACTGAGCTCTGTGCTCAGGCACGTCCCTTCTGACCCCATTACGTGCTTGCTCTTCCATTTCTACATCTGCTATTTTGGGAGCTATTGTTTGGTTTTCGTTCTCGCTACCTATTTCAGTTTAACGAGTGTTATCGCTACGGCTATTAACTGCTCAGATAAAGCAGTTTGGTGCGGTTTCAAACGGCGATAGTTTTAGAGAAGAAAGAAATATATGTGTATACTTACCTACCTTCTGATTCGAATTTCTGATATATACACAGATAGAGTTAAAGAGAAAATTTAGGAAACATACTTTGATCAATAAGCTTTTTTTACTATTATTATAGGTATGTGCAACCACAAGTCTCCAAGTAAAACTTTAACAACTCAAACCAGAATTTTCGAAACTCAAACGACCTACCTTTTAAGTACTTTTGGTGGTTAAGAAAATAATGCATTTCTCTATAGAATAAGCCATTTATTACCACCGAAGTCATAAACAACAATTGGACTTTCTTATTGCGAAGCTCGAAATAAAAGGAGTATAGTAATTAAGTGAATTTTCTGAAATTTCTTTCGACAGAAAAAAACTTTATTAAGATTGGTTTTGGACGCCAAAAATTCTGACGAAAAGTGATGTGTAAAGAATCTTTATGATCTCATTAACGAAGGAAATGACAAATGACACAAAGCTTAATAACAGTCACTCGATACGCATAATATCATATAGAGACGGACTTATGGATGTTTTTCCACGCCGCTATTGTGCCGGTGACGTGACTCACAGCAAGGCCGCTTCGCCGGCCGGCGCGGCATGGCAACAGTTTTTTTGCCATTTCTCTTTTTTATAACCTTTTTAACAACTGGTATATGACTAGTTTTTGTGCTAGATTACACTGATTGTTTTCGAGCCCGCTTCGTTAGTAGGTACTTACTGTTGATCACGTTTAGAAATCGACGCAAATTTTGGAGTTTGTAGTGTAGATAATTCTGGATGCGTCTCAAATCTTCGCTTGTATTTTACTTTGTTAGATTTGAGGAGAACTTCTGACAAACTTACAAATATATCACATATTACTTATTAATTGAGTATACTATTAAAAAAATGTAAGTATGTAGGTACGTTGTTTAGTATATCTAATTAAATTAAACGTTCATAATTTCAGTGGGAAAGTGTACTTGCCAAAAGTTTTAGTAAAAGATGTTACAAAGTAAGATTTCCATTTCAAATGCAATACAATACATATTCAATATCGAGGAGTGACGGAGGGGAGAGAAGCCTGTGGAACTTTCCGGATATCTGATGCAACGAACGATAAGATTACGACTTTTGCAATTTCCTTGCGCATTTTTTGCTTATGATCGTTTTTGGAGTTTTTGTAATTTCACTAGCGTAAAAGGAGTTGGATTGAATTTTAAAAGTTTGTAATGTATATAATTGTGTTTGTTTTGGTTTATGGTTCATTATCTTGAGTTAACTTCTATTTTTATTGTAATATAATTTAATAATTTGATAAGGTAATTTCATTCAAATTAAACTATTTTTTAAGTTTGCATTGAGATGTTATCTTAACTAAAGAAAGATACTGGTTTTACTTACAGTAATGACGATTATCTTATTGATAGGTACGTAATCAGGTAATTGATTATTACTAAACTTGTTCTTAAACTTAGCTATGCATATTCGACTTTAACTATACATTATTTTTCACATTTAAGTCTTGTATATTTTCTAGTATTTACAGAGAAGGTTTAAATAATCAGACATTTCTCGGTACAATCTTATAAGTAACCCACAGTGTTTGGTACATATGTATACTTAAACCTTATCACTAACATTTTAGTTATTACTTACGTGCTATAAAGGTACAAAATATAATTTGATACATTATACACGTTCCTAAAGACTGAAGCCTCTTTATCAGATAGGACCTTATCTGTGTTTATTGAGGACGCCAGAATTATAGCAGCCGGGCCGACGCCTCTCGCTATCAACCCATAATCCTCGCCTGATATCACCTAGACAACACAACACATACAGAATACCTCAAACATTTATACCAACGCTTACAGCTACTTAGACTACGAGACAAAGACCGTTCGAGAATTTTACACGTAACAGTCCATAAACGTTCTTATAACTACACTTTTGTAACATTTGTGTCGCTGTTCTTATTCTAAGCACGGTTTATGGATATACGCGGTTTTAGGGATCGTGGATAAGCCGGCGTTTGTAGTACAAAGAAGCCGGCCGGCCGGCACGCGCGCGGGCCGCACGGACGACCGGCGCTGCCGGCGCGCGGCGGAGACTGGCGCGCGGGGCCCCCGCGGCCGCCCGCCCCACGTCCCCCGCACCCCCTGCCGCGGCTCTCTATATAAAGTCGCGCGGCTCGCTGTTTCGTCAGTCCGTCACACAGAGCGACAGGGTCGGGTGGGTCAACAAGTGAGCCGAGGGCGAGTGACGAAGCCCTGTGGTTACGAGATCAGATCTGATGCAGTGTTAGCCTTGGACGTTTTCAGTCTCCCATCGATCTCTCACGATACGCTAGTCGGTCGAAGCCGGTTGTTCAGTGCGCATTCGCAGTACAAAAGAGACTTGTGATATTTTTCTAGCATATAAAAGTTCCGGAAGGGAACGCTTTAATTTTTCGTATTAAAAAGTGTACAATATAAGTAAAAATTTGGAAAACATGGAGATACTGCCGGTCACCAATCAGTTTAACGCGGTGTTCAACAGTGAAAAAGGTGAGGATGACTTTCTATTTGCCGGTCCGCGTTAGCGGCTTTCTAACTCAGCTGTTGCCAAGCGGCGCGCGCAGCCGCGATCAGCTGACGCGCCAGCTGGGCCGTTGCGCTCCCTTGAGCGCCCTGCGCAGTGATTAAACTCTTTATTCTCTTTTTAAACAATTCAAACATGCAAATTGTAACTTCGTGTAACAATAACTAAACTCGCTTCTCTATTGTTGTAGCTTGGAATGGGCCGACATGGCGGGACGCACCGATGCCGGTGCCGACGGAGGCGGCGCTGGCTCAAAGGCTCGAGCGAGAACTTCGAGCGGCCAAAGGAGCCAGCGAGCTCGCGGCCGCGGAGGTGCTGGTGCCGGCCGAGCTACTCGCTCGAGCGGCGAGGCAGCTGCTCGCTCTAGCAGAGGGGGAACCTTGCGGCAGTCGGGGCGCGGCGGTCATAGTGGACGTCGCCGGGCGAAGACTGGCCGCCTTCAAGATCGACCCCAACATGCTCACCACGCACGAAATACATCTGCATCTGGAACACGATGCGACGAACTGGACGAGCCTGTTGCCGCAATTCTTAAAGTAAGTTTCTAAACTTTATTATCCGATTAGAAAAAGTCTTAATTCTCATTTCCAATTAGAAGAAAAGTTTCTTTTGAAGTTTCTAATTCAAGTTTTTTCATTTGTATTTCACAAGTTGAAGGTTCAGTGACGTGTGACTAACGGTCGTTTTATTTTGTTACAGAAATTTAACGCGAGGCGGCACCATCATCATCAGCCCCCAGTTCACGATAGAGAAACAGAAGCTCTTCCGAAGTGAAGCGGAATGAACCGCGGTGATGAGTCGACTGACTGCCCTCCTCGATATCTACGTATCGTTATTTTAACAAATATCAATATTATTATATGTATATTAATTATTATATATTTTTAATAAGAGAAAAAAAAGCACAGCGTGATATATGTAATGTATAGTTGTAGTGTAAGCGCGCGGAAGAGTGCAGAGTTGTCCGGCTCGGAGGGCGCGTCGGCGCGCGCGCCGATCGGCGTTAGCGTCTATAGACGCCGGCGGCGATCGGCGCGCGCCGACGTCTCTTCGCGCCGTCCCCACCGCTGCCCCCCCGCAAGCCGTACTTACGTTATCTCGGAGTCGTTGATGGTGTATGGTTGGACGCGCGAGGCGCATGCGCCCCGGATCTCAGCCAACCGCGCGAGTGATACAGATGCCCTGATCGATTTAGTCTTAGGTATTATTTTTTGTTTCGAGTTCGATTCTATTCTGAAGTTGTAGGTGTATCGTATTTATTAGAGGATCTCCGAGGAGGTCAGATATGTGTACGTTTTTCGTAATTGTACTAGTTCGTACATTTGTTTGTGATACTACTTTTGTAATGTATAAAATTTAAAGAGAAAAGATACTATTATGAATGAGAGCACGCATGCAGATTATAATGTTAGAGGTGTATTATAGTGCCGCGAGTGAACGGAGGCAATGAGAGAGCAGCGCGGAGCGGCTCGTGAGCAAGGTCTCGCCAACCCGCCTGCGGGGAGGCGGGACGGCGCGCGGGCCGCTGCCTCGCTAATATATTGCAAAGATCTCACGTTATATTATAGTTATTATTAAAAGTATTAAGTTATTTAAGTTAATATAAAACATTGTAATTTTTTGTAAGTTTGTTTTGTACCGCCGCTCGGAAGAAGGTGGTTTGATGACAGACGATGCATTTTCTTCATCCAGTGTAAACTACATATAATGTAAATCAATAGCCTAACAGTTTTAAAAGCAAATCTAAATGTTTGTAGGGTCCAGTGTTAACGCACAATACTTATCATAGTACTAGAATCACTTTCATCAAAAAACATTTTAAAAATGCTACAAAAACATTTTACTTCTAAACTTGAAATGTCGACATATACAAAACTAACAATAATAATAAATGTATCAATTGTTTATAATTGATATTTATTTGATAGACCGTAAAAGAAAATGTAGAAATTATTGAAAAGAAAATACATAGTTTCAATAATGGAAAACTACCGTTTTAATGATGATTCCTTTCCCTATCCTACCACACCTTTATGTATTAAAATAATGGATGGACATACCTCCAAAAGTGATACTAGGCATATAAAAAGACTAGCTACCTACTAGCTTTCTTATTATTTATTGCCTTTTGAAAACGCTCATGAATATATACCTACTAAAGACTGTCGAAAACAATCATTATCTCAGTTGTCTTCGAAAACAATGACATCAGCGCTCGAGCGATAAATTGAAAAACAAAAGCGAAACGAAAGAAAAACAAAAATGGACGCTGCCTATTTTCCATATTAACATATCGAATAGGCCGAGATGTAAGATTTCGTGACCGGCCCAAACCGGTTCCAACTAGATGGGCGCCCGAACCGGTTACGCCAGATACACTAGTTGCTATCCCACTCTGAAAAGACATACGTCTACGTACGATTCATACTAACTTACGTCTTTTTTCATTTGAGATAGTCTCCTAGTGCAACCCCAAGTTGATACAAACAAAGCCATTAAATATTCTAGTTTTGGTCGTTTCTATACAGTTTATCACGATTCTCTACGATGGATACCAGATGCGAATCGCCTTCGAACCACTTATACATAGTAAATTTAGGTCTACGAGTATCTAAGGAACATTGGACCTTAAATTCATTGGCATAGGTTCAAAAGCACTGAGACATGTAGACACAGTTTGTTTTATCGCTTGGCCGATGTTATATGTACTTATATTTGTTGAAGAAACACGCCAGTCCTTATCTTCAGATTCTAAATACTCTAAACCAACATTTGTGTGTATTAGAGTACTTAAGTATGTATATCTCAGAGTTTTTGTTGGTATAGATAAAAGTTACGTGCTTATTGTCTGAACATTTCTAACTTGAAAATGTATTTATTGCCACAATTTGCACAATTATTGTATACCTACATACCTTCTAAAATTTAACAAGAACAAATTTAATAAATCTTTGAATCGGGTTTGTGTTCAGCAGCACTCCTTCAGTAGTGGATGTTTATGGGAAATTATTGCAAAGTTTTGAACCTTAAGTAAAATAGATGTACAACAAATCGAACGAGCCGGTCAGTTTTTTATCACTAAAATATTATTGAGGAAGTCATTTAAACAAAAATACCGAAATTATTCGCCATAACCGCCTGTTGTACAGTCAATATCAAAAGTAAGTATATTTCAATTACTCTGTTGTAGCAAAGAATAGTATGAGTACCTAGTGCAATAGTTTGAATGCGTCAAAACAGTTGAATTTTCACTTCAAAGTGAAAAAGGTTCTTATCATGATAATTATTATTTAAGATATTGACAGTTACGTAAAATTTGCACCTTGAATCTTCAGCGCACATGCCAACGAGGTGCAAACTTAACGTAGGTAATCGGCACCGACTTGGGATTAATGTAAACATAGTTTTGATAAATAATTATTATTTAACCGTTTTTGAAACTGGGACACGTATCTGTTACATGCAAACATCTGCCGAATTAATGAGAACCGATTTTGATAAAAATGGTTCATTAAATTTTGAATTGTACTATTTGAAAGTGTGCTGTGAAAGCTTAAATAGAACAAGCGATCAGTTGTGATGTTACATGAAAACTTCGATGATGGTGGCCGACTTTGGAAGAGGTCTTACTGAAATCACAAGAAAAAAACAGTTTTGAGAAAATAATAGGATAGGAATTGTAAGACTACCTAATTACTGTTAATAACACTGATAACTTCTTTATGTATCTACAAACATCAATCTTAAGACTAAGACTTTAAATTCGCAGGACTGTGGTTCTAAATAATACTCATAAAGCCGTTTCATTGGAGCGGAGCGAGCGAAGCGAGCGAAGCTCCCATGGATCGACTCGAATGGACTTTGTAACAATGCGCAGATCTCAGCGAGTTCTCAACCGATTTTAGAATTTTTTGTTTTAAAATGCACAAATTAAATTTTGCTAGGTCGTGACGAAGAGAAAATTTCGAAAAATAAAAAAAAACTCCGCTCCAATCTATGGTGCAAGCTTAGCCGGTGGCTGACTCTGCATCGACCTAGTTTTAAATGTATTCTATGGTTTCCAAAACGATCTGGCGAAGGATTGTTGCCGCGATTACTGCTTACATTAGAGCCAGTGAAAAGCTGTGGATAACATTATGCATGCTCCTCGAGTTATACATTATAGTAAGAACAAGAAGTCTACAAAAAAAATACCTAAGTATTTTCACCACAAATATCCTTATTTGAACTTTTATGCTACTGTTAATGACATTGTTTACTATTGCTTGAATCCCAAGCAGAAAATGTGAATCAAATCACGGAGAAGGTCGGAAAGTAATTGTTTAGCCACGGTTACACCTTGCTACTCGACTGTACCACTTGATGTTTGGTTGAACCATTCTGAAATTACATAATGATATAGGTAGTGTGTGACATGAATTATAGTAATAAACTTAATTCTATTGTTGGTTGAGTTGAACCTAACTTAGACGAAACGGAGCGGACCGAATTGAATCAATTAATTGCTCGAAGTCTCCTCTTTTCATCAATGGAAACGATGTGATTGGAAAAATCAACGAGATGTCAGGTTGTAGCGGCAATACACACCGCATTTCGCGTTGTGAATAAGATAGCCGCAGGCATGATCAGAAACAAGACCAAGCCAATTTACCTAACGTGAGAAAACCAAGGGCAAGTCATACCCGCGAACCAGTGGACTTTCTTCAGGTGATATGTGATGGCTGATATCATCTTCACCACCAGTTAAAAGATACATTGTTTGCTCCAATAAAACAGGTGACTGAAGCTACTCGCCCGCATCCAGCGAACTTCGCCGTACGTCACTCAGCCCAGCTTGAGGCCTCGCTGCGTCTTTGGTCGCCACTCAAGAACCCATCCCCATCTGCCTGGCAGTGTTAATTGACTTGGCACCGTTGGATTCTTGTCAGTTGCCATTGCGACTTGGGCTCTCCTTTTTGCTTACCATCAGGCGTAGTGGAGCTATTATGTAGTGCCGTAATAAAAAAAATCGGTTCTACGAGCTTCACGTTGATGGGATGGGTGTATCTGACTCAAAGTCAAGCTACTCGGGAAAGTGACCAGCCTCCACTGTATTACGTACCTATATTGAATGTTGCAAAACAAGCAGAAGTCGTCGGCTGTTGCTAAGGCTCGGTCCGGTGACTCACGCACGTGTTTACGTTATTCGCTTGGCTTGATAGATGAAGTTTAGTTTCGCTTTGTAGGTAAGTTATAAAGAGGCATATACCGACGTGGATTTTGGTTTAAATTAAGATTCTTATTTCGACGCGGTGGCGCAGTGGTAAAGCAGCTGCCTACTGAGCCGGCGATCCCGGGTTAGAATCCCGGCCAGGGCAAATATTTCGTGTGATAATCTCGAATATTTGTGCTTCTATGTATTTAAGTATATATTTATCTATATAAGTATGTATATCGTCGTCAGGTAGGCTTACTTTGGGACTAGGTCGATTTATGTGAGATTGTCTGATTCTTATTCTGGCACTGTCAGATGAATATCATAATAGAGTGATTGAACATTTTTCAAAGAGTTCGTACCCAATTAAGAAGTCAATTAATGTTCAATTATATTTTTCCTATTTTTTTACCATTTTTTTTGTGATTTCCATACATTGATTTCAGATTATAATTATACATATAATTAAAAAAATATAAGGATTACAGAACCTTAATTATCAAACATAGCCGTAACATTGATATAAAATTACTAAAATAATTGGTAACGAAATAGGAAAATTATATTGAGCCACGGAAATTGAAACGTTTTTTAGCTTTACGCTGTACCTTTTTCGCTTTACACAATTACAAAGGGCACAACTAGGTAATCGTATCAGTTTCCTTGACTGTACATTGGTAGTAGGGCTTTACTCGATTAACATTGACAAACAGCCCTTTGAGTGATATAGCCAATCATATCACGGCCATATGACTGTGGCATGGCCGTAATTTTTCTGCTGCTGTCATTTAAAACATATCACTAAAGTAGATAATTAATGGTGTTATCGAATCCCGACAGGTGTCGAATGTTAAAAATTAGTCATATTAACAGGTAGGTAGTGTTTATGCATATACAGTAGATGTACATGTAATTAATTTAAGTCTATTCAAGATAGGCGTGGAAAAAAGCGGATATAACCAGTATCCACTTATAATAAAAGTCGCGTTAACCCACTGTGACCAATACTAGCTGCCAAATCGTGCCTTTATATACCTAACACTATTACGAGTATGTATGCCTACGTCTATCTATCTGGGTGAAGAGAATAGTTATACAAGTTTTATCTGATAATATTATTTGACATCCCAATTTATATTATTAGGTATAGGTATAATATAATTGCTGCATTGTGGGATGAATTGTCGCTTGCAGTATTTCCGGTCCGATACGACCTTCAAACCTTCAAGAAAAGAGCGAGTACGCTTTCATGTGGCTGTAGCCACCAGTTAGTATATTTATGTTCAGTTTTAGAAGAATTTTCTATATCACTTAATGAATGAGCGTCTCATGATGACCAGCTCCAGCTACTTGTGTCGGGGATATTAATTTTTAGGGTTCCGTACCCAAAGGGTAAAAACGGGACCCTATTACTGAGACTTCGCTGTCCGTCCGTCCGTCCGTCTGTCACCAGGCTGTATCTCAAGAACGGTGATAGCTAGACAGTTGAAATTTTCACAGATGATGTATTTCTATTGCCGCTATAACAACAAATACTAAAAACAAAATAAAATAAATATTTAAGGGGGGCTCCCATACAACAAACTTGTTATAGATTATATATATGTATAGGTACGGAACCCTTCAAGCGCGAGTCGGACTCGCACTTGCCCAATTTTTTTTAATTTAGGCAGTTACCTAACACTTTTTAGGGTTCCGTACCCAAAGGGTAAAAACGGGACCCTATTACTGAGACTTCGCTGTCCGTCCGTCCGTCCGTCCTTCCGTCCGTCCGTCTGTCACCAGGCTGTATCTCAACAACCGTGATAGCTAGACAGTTGAAATTTTCACAGATGATGTATTTCTATTGCCGCTATAACAACAAATACTAAAAATAAAATAAAATAAATATTTAAGGGGGGCTCCCATACAACAAACTTGTTATAGATTATATATATATATATGTATAGGTACGGAACCCTTCATGCGCGAGTCGGGCTCGCACTTGCCCATTTTTTTAAGAATGTTATAATAATACGAGTATACCTAGAACTTACTATTTATCCATAAATACTGATATGACCAAGTCTAATTCGAGCAGTAAGTTATCCACAAACCATATCCATTACATTGCAGATCGACGCATACATTCAATATATAGAAAATGGCCGACAGTAAATTTTCAATTCGCCGTGAGCACGATACGGAGGAAATGAGCCAACTGCGTCACTATGCGATCTAGAACTCAACTCGCAAGGGATTTTAAATATTTCAATTAGGTACAGTTTCGTGAAATATAAGTGGGAAATATAGCTTAGAATCGAGGATACAAAAAATATAATTATTTACCGTAAAAAAGGACGGACTTCCTTCCGTTTCCGCGACTGTCACATATATAAAATAACATCATTATTTGTTAAATTATGTTTTTTCACAGTCAACCTTTGACAACGGTAGCTGTAAAGTTATTGAAAGGTCAGAAAGGCTCATAAAATGAATATACGCGATATAATCCACTTAAATTGTTGTCACAAAAAAAATGTTTTAATAATAGATCAGTTATGTTCCAAAATAGAACATGCAGAAGGTTCTCTTTTTGATTTTCGCAATTGGTTCTTTGCGTAAAATGTGGTGCAAGTTGTCACCGGTTTGCATTACTCAGGAGCGTAGCCGCGTATTGAACCCGTCTTTCGTGTATACTGATTTATTTCCACTGCTCGTCATACCGTCAACTTTTACGTGACACGACGTAAATTTCCACGTCACGACGGCATAAAGTAGAATAAGAATAGTGTTTATGCCCTAACATATTGCAGCGGGCGTCAGTTTTCGCAACCACGGGTGGCGCTCAGCTAATTCAACACCATTCAATTCTGATTCAATATTTACAATATGCCTACGTGCCGTTTCCTAATGCCTGTATTTGTCGTTTTGTGTGTGTATGTGATCATGCATACATACTTGGACTGACTGTGTTTAAAACCGATTACGACACAAATTATTAGGGAAAATGTACTTTGACACACCAAAACTTGGTACTTCGTTTTAATAAACATTAAATTTATTTTCAAATTAGACCGATAGGTCAGCCTTTATTGGTCAACCTATTCAAACTTTGTGATTACTTACTTATAGGTACAGTTTTAGAAAAAGTATTCGTGAAAGCAAATAATTTATTTCAACTCTGATAATGATGTTAAGAAATCGGACGTAAAAAACTAACATCATAACACATGTATTTCCGTCTGTCCGTCCGAACAATGGCTCTCATCTACGGGTTATGCTTGACGTCTTTCAAATTGAATTGATAATATTAAAAAATCAGTATGCCATGCTATTCTGGCATGCGTTACAAAAACCATACTCTAAACTATCGCTGTGTCTCTTTCGCATAAGTGAGTCAACAGTGAAGAGTAAAAGAGAAAGAACTAAGTTCTGAATTTGGTTTCAAATTGGGCTGGACGGTAATGAAGAATAACGAGGGCCAAAAGGTATTAGATCAATCAAAAGATTACCGACACAAAGATGGATCGATTGATCTTTGCACCTAAGCCTTTCGAGTTTTTTGACTTTCTTTTTAAAATTATGTTTGTGGATCTCATTAATGACGTAAAACTACGTTGAATGAAGATAATCAATCGATTTAGTGATGGGGTCTAATACGCAATTGTTCTACCTCAAATTAGTAAACAGGAGCTGAGGTAACAACTTAAAGCGGTAGGACGATAATCGTTTGTTATGTTGTAAAATTGTGACCATAAAATCTTTGACTGACTTGACATAAACATGAGTAAAATGCAGGAATAAATCGCTTTATAAGAAGAAAGCAATAAAACGACATAAATAATGTTCGTTTGCGTCCGGAGACAGGATACCTAAGTAAAATTTTCGCTTAGCAAGCAATCCTTGTACAGCTTTCCCCTGCTATCATACGATGGGTACACAAACAAAACAAACCTTCAAGCACAATGATGCGCAAGCATGACAAGCATCTCACTAGTAAGCTCCTGGACTGATTGTCGGTTAATGATGTGTCGCACTGGGTGCAGCAAATAATGTTTATGTAAGTTTATTGTATTGCATATCCAGCGCCAGATAAGACGACGCAACGGAGCCACGCTGTAACGTCGCCTAACTTTTTTTTATTTCATGTATTCACATGTGTGTAACCAATTAGAATGAATAAACAAATAAATAAAAATAAATAAATAAATAATCAAATAAACAAATAAATAAATAAGTAAATAAATAAATAAACAAATAAATAAGTAAATAAATAAATAAATAAATAAATAAATAAATAATAAATAAATAAATAAATAAATAAATAAATAAATAAATAAATAAATAAATAAATAAATAAATAAATAAATAAATAAATAAATAAATAAATAAATAAATAAATAAATAAATAAATAAATAAATAAATATATAAATAAATAAATAAATACATTCGTAAATAAATAAACAAATTAATAAATAAAATAAATAAATTTATTAATTAATGATTTTTTTTGTGCAATACTTTGTGCAGGTGCTAGATAATTTAATTCATACAAATTCATATGGACATAAATATTTAAATGTATAGAAGACATCCAAGAACAAAGACGAGTATTTGCTGTCATTACCTAAACAAATATATTTGCTATAATTTTCAGGATTGACCCTGGTACTCCTAGCTTCGTACATATTATACATCTGAGTTAAACTTTCATCGTTTGAGGTGACTGGACTCAACTCTAAATCAAAACGTGACACGACAGTTTTTGAGTCGAGATGTCCGAATTGAAATCATTTATCATTAGTCTTAATCAAGATGTGTTCTCGATTGTTCCAACAATGCAAACAAACAATACATGTATGACTATTCTATTTGGACGAAATAATTAACTGAATAATACCATTAAAAAAAGTAAACGATACAGTCACTACAGAGTACAAAAATATACTTTATTTTTTAATTTTTGGCGGTACATTTTCTTTTTTTTCTGAGATGCAATTATGCTTTATTAAGTATCTTAAACCTAATAATTATTTTTGTATTGTTCTCGAATATTAAACATACGCAAACATAACCAATGGTAGCCCATCCAAATGGGATGTAACATTGATCACAAAATGAGATTTCGGTTCGTATTGGAGCTAATTTAGCAAAGTATTGTTTATTTCACTTTCTGGCCACCATCCCGTGATGGTTGCCATAATATCGATACCAAAGCACATCACTATTAAGTCGATTGTACGACATTGCTACGGTAAATAGATTGGTTATGTCGGTTTCTAGTTGATTTCACTTTTATATAGCACTGTAAAACACCTTGACACTTCGGGACATGTCTGTAAAGACAAAGAAAGTAAATTTCCAATTAAGGAGTTTTTAATAGATTTTCGACATTACCGTGAACTTTTTATTGCATTCCAATTTAAAGTTGCTACTTTTCTACGAAGTTGAATCTTTGTTTTTAATTAATGGAGAACTTCCGTCCGAACTCAAAAACGGTAATTTACCTACTGAGTAAATAAAATTTGAAGTTCAACTATTCTATAAATTAGTAAATTTTGTAAGATATTTATTATTTAAAAAGAAAACATTTCATTTCATTTACTTATTCAATTCACAATATACATTGCATTTGTAATACAACTTATAGATTTGTAAAATACCTTATTTACCTGCACAAAATCTTAGTGCGAATTGTGTTTAGGATGTACCTAGGCTATACCGAACTTAAGATTTCTTATCATACTATGTAACTTTTTTGTCTATGTTTGTTTTCCCCTAATAAAGAAAATAAAATAAAAACATTGGGTAACTAATTATCAAAAAGAGTACTTAATTTAATGAGTACCAGTACTGTCAGTGTTTTTTGTACAATTACAATTTCTCAAATCTATCGTCCTTGCTTTTGGGGTATAATCGTATTGCCGGATGTAATTTTTGTCGCGATTGCATCATCTCGGTGCGCAATCGTCTTCGTATCCTTTCTCATTCCCTCGCAGGTAGCCGGTGACTTTCCGTGGACTTAAAAAAGTTCTAGAGTCTTATCTCTGTATGGTACTTCTGGTCATAAAATTGACTGTAGTTTTGCAGTAAACCACTAGTTAGGGTTCCGTAGTCAATCAATAGTTTTCAGATTTTTATAAGTATTTGTAGTATTTCACGATATTACTTGCCAAATTTCATAGTTCTAGGTCATCGGGAAGTACCCTATCATTTTGATTTCCTTAGAGAGTGTCGAAATGTATGTTTTTTGCGACATAAACGGCCGTATCTTTTTTCACGATAACGTAGAAGTTTTATTTTTTCACAGCTTCAAGGGGCCGTAGACTTAAGTATATGGTTTAAATTTCAGCTCAATACCTCCACGCGCTCATGGGATACCTTTATCCCTTGTCTTGACAGACAGACAGACAGACGGACGGACAACAAAGTGACCCTATAAGGGTTCCGTTTTTTCCGATTGACGTACGGAACCCTAAAAATAGTGTTCTACCACGTTTGGACCTTACGGGCCTTATCACATTTGCGATTTGCGAGCGAGTTTTCTATACAAATACCTAAGCGTCGCGGCGAACTCGCTGCGTGATCGCATTCATACAAAATACAAAGTACTTACGAAATTGAGTCGAATGGTAAGACCATAATTTTTTTGGGTGCAACAACGCTTCTATAATTAAGTTAGGCGTGTGACAGAAAAACGCCATTCGATCATTAGTGTCATAACTGAACATGACTATCGAACACGGGAGTACTCACCCTATTACTGCTGAACCTCATGCAAGTAAAGAAGTCCAAAAGACAAACAAAAATTGATGGAAAATTCGGGTCCATTATTTCTTGTAAGTACTTATTACCTTTCCATCGAACAATTTAGTAACTTTACTGAGTAATTAATGTAAAAGTATTTCAAAGTGAATCGTTGTGAACTTGTTAACGTTCAATTTATGGAATAGAGAATTAATAATGATATATATAGTATTAAAGTGTGTAGGTATATGTATTTTTGTATAAACAGCAATATAATATTTTGTATTTACTTGTACTCTAGATCCTCTCTGTACCATCAGATTTCTAATTTGCACCCACTTCTAGTACCTATCTCTGTTTGGCCCTATGGTTGACTGGTAGAGAATGCCATTTGGCATTGTTGTAACTGGCTAATCTAAATTTGAATCTATTTCTTTTATAACTATATATTCTTTCTGATGTTCTTACTTTATGTCACTTCAATAAACTGACAACATTCGTTATCAGCACGAATTTGCATATTTTAATTAATTATACGTATAAAAACTATTATTCTTTAGTAAAAAGTGAATGATATAGTTTTTCTAATATGTGCGTGTATATTTTTTGAAATTCCGTGAAAATTTGAATAGTTCACGAAGATATTTTCATATCATATTTTTATTGACACATCGAACAGCTGTGCATGTAAATATGTCAAATAATTCTATTTCTGGTATAAAACCGCTTATAAACAGAGACGGTTATTCCGTATGGAAGTTCAAACTTCGCATGTACCTTATGCATGAAGAGTTATGGGAAACGATCGTCGGATATCCTCCAGATATCGATATTTCTGCTGAGAAAAAATTACGTAACGATCAAAAGGCGTTATCCAAAATATGTCTCACAGTAGATGGTATGGCAATCACCCATGTGAGATCATGCAAAACAGCTAAGGAAGCTTGGGATGCCCTCTCGTCCGCTTACGAGGACAAAGGCTTAGGGCGACGTATAAGCCTCGAAAGAAAACTATACAGGTACTGTCTTGATGATTTTGACTCCAATATAGAGACAAATATAAATGCTGTCATGTCAACCGTGCAAGATTTAGCCGATATAGGCAAAGTTATAGAAGATGCTTCAATAGCTGCAATTCTTCTAGGAGGCCTAAGTCCTCAGTATGCACCTTTAGTAATGGCTTTGGAAAATTCCAACATAGACATTACCGTGGATTTGATAAAGACCAAGTTACTTAATGAATTGAATAAACCGAATTTAAACAACCCTGATACTGCTCTTCGTTCCCGAATGAACCAGACCAGACCGTCTACATCCCAGCCTAAGAAACCTATTGTATGTTATGACTGCATGGAACCAGGACATAAGCGTCCAGACTGTCCACATAAGAAGGACAAAAAGAAGAAAGTCATAAATCACAAGAATTCTCTATGTGCACTGAATGTCAATGACAAATTAGAGAATGACAAATGGTATATCGACTCTGGCGCTTCGGCACACATGACGTCACGAGCTGATTGGATGGAGAACGTTAAAAGTTCATCGAGTGGAAGTGTGACCATTGCAAATGGAGATGTTCTACCTACTAATGGCATTGGAGATATATCCATCACTAGTTGCGGTCACAATACTGATATAAAGAAGATTACGGATGTCGTTCACGTACCAAACTTGAACTCTAATCTTATTTCAGTGAAGAAGGTTGTAGATAAAGGTTTTAGCGTAGTTTTTGATAGAACTGGATGTAATTTTTATAATTCTGATGATTTTACTTGTACAGGTGATGTAATTTTACATGGTTCTATATGTGGTGGGCTGTATTCTTTAGACTGTACAGTTAAACCAATGCCTCATTTATCTGCTTTTGAGACACACTCCGATGTTTCTAGCTTCAAGCTCTGGCATAGGCGTCTAGGTCACTTATGCCGCATTGGAATGGACCAACTCAAGAAAGGCCACGCTGTGGGCGTTGACTTTTCACAAGTGGATAAGGAACCATGTATCCCCTGCATTGAAGGTAAGCAGAATAGGAAACCCTTTAAGAAAGTTTCTCATAAAAGATCTACATCAGTTCTCGAACTTATTTATTCGGATGTCCTTGGACCGCTGCCTGAAACCTCTTTTCAAGGCAATAAGTATATTTTATTTTTTATAGATGATTTTTCTCGCATGACTTTTGTATTCTTTATTCCTTCAAAAGCGGATGTAAAGAATAAATTTTGTATTTTTCAGTCCTCAGTAGAGCGGGAAACAGGAGCAAAGATTAAGACACTGAAGAGTGACAACGGGAAAGAATATGTTAATGGTGAATTTTCGAGGTAGGTATTTACAAAATGAAGGAATTCATCACCAAACAACAGTTCCCTATAGTCCCCAGCAGAACGGCATCGCAGAAAGAACTAACCGTTCAATCATGGAGAAGGTCAGGTCAATGCTTTCTGACTGTTCACTTTCTCCGGCCTATTGGCAAGATGCTGCAGAAATGGCTGTGTATCTTAAAAATAGATCTCCTCACCGTGCTCTTGAAGGCAAAACGGCATATGAGAAGTGGTATGGTAAAATACCCAATCTTTCTCATCTACGTGTTTTTGGATGTAGAGCCCTTATACATGTGCCCGAGTGTAATCGGAAGAAATTGGACATGAAAGCGTCCGAGCACATTTTCATCGGATATTCAGATGATCCGAGAACCTATTATTTCAGAGATGTTAGATATCCCCGAAGAATTGTGAAAAGCAGAGATATAACCTTCTTTGAAAATACTTTTCACGATCTGAAAGGAAGTGGTAATACTTGTAAGTCTGGGCATGATGTAAGGGAACCAGCAAATGTACCTCTTTTATTAGGGTCACAAGTGGACTTGTCAAATAGTTCAAATAATCAAGAACCTGTCGCAAGTGGTATTATTGAAGATGAGATGATTCAACCCAATTTTGAACAAGTATCAGAAGGTTTTCAATCTGATGTTGATATTGAAGACCAATGGCACGATGGAAATGAGCCGAATCAGAGTGCTACTGTACATTCGTCTCAAGAATTGGAGTCTGATACTGAAGTTGCAGAACCTAGGTATAATTTAAGACCTAGAAAACCCAACTCTGCTGCCAATTGTGTATGCATGCAGACTTCGTCCCCTCAGATTATGGATGAACCTACAAGCTATTCACAGGCTGTACATGCAGAAGATAGAGATAAGTGGTATAAAGCTATGCAATATGAATATCAGTCACTGCTTGAGAAGAAGACTTGGGTTCTCATTGATAGACCCGATAAGAAGGTCATACCTTGCAAATGGATCTATAAGTTGAAGAAAAATGTGCATGGCGACGTAATTAAATATAAAGCGCGCCTTGTCGCGAAAGGATTTAACCAAGTTTATGGTGTTGATTACTCGCAAACTTTCAGTCCTACTGTTCGGCAATCTTCTCTGCGCGTCCTGTTTGCTTTGGCTGCGGAAAAGGGAATGAAAATGCACCATTTAGATGTGGATACTGCCTTTTTGAACGGACATTTGGAAGAAGAGGTTTACATGAGTCAACCTGAAGGATTTGTGAAACCTGGTCAAGAGGATAAAGTATGTTTGTTAAAACGTTCACTTTATGGTCTCAAACAGGCTTCTAGAGCATGGTATAAAACCTTAACCGATATTTTACAATGTTTAGGTTTTAACCAAACTCCTTCAGAACCATGCATTTATACCAAAAAGTTTGGTAACGAATTAGTAATACTCGCTTTTCATGTCGATGACATTGTCATTCTCTATAGAGAAAATAAAACGCTTGACAACGTCATATCTGACTTACGAAAATATATTAGCCTGAAAGTGATAGGCGAATTAAGTTATTATTTAGGGTTAAATATAAGCTGTAAACCTTATGAAATAAAAATAAGTCAGGAAAGTTATATTCGAGACTTACTGCAAAAGTTTAATATGTCGGACTGTAAGGCCGTTCCTACGCCGTTAGAAACCAAAAAGTTGCTGCCGTGTGAGAAGAATAATGTAAGCGAATCTTCATTATATCCGTATCAGCAATTAATTGGGTCGCTCAATTTTCTGGCTATAAATACACGACCAGATATTGCATATGCAACTTCATATTTAAGTCAATTTAACACTAAATAAGATAAGAGTCATTGGATTGCAGCAAAACGAGTGTTACAATACTTAAAAGGTACTATGGATTTTGGCATATCTTACAGGAAAGGCGGTGGTCGTTTGATTGGCTACGCGGACGCGGATTGGGCGAATTGTCCCATAGATCGTCGTTCATATACCGGATTTTACTTTTCTATGGCGGGAGGAGTGATCTCGTGGGAGAGTAAAAAGCAAAAAACCATTGCCCTATCATCTGCTGAAGCCGAATACATGAGCTTGGCGAGTGCTGCAAGAGATGGTGTTTTTCTGAAGCGCTTGATTCTCGAGCTTACTGGTGAGTCAAATAGTGTAATTATATATAATGATTCTCAGTCTGCTCAGAAGTTGGCACTGAATCCAGTCCACCACAATAGAACCAAGCATATTGACACAAAATTTCATTTTATTCGTGATTTATTAGCGAATAATGTAATTGATGTCACTTATACACTGTCTCAATCCCGATATTGCTAAGGAAGCTTGAACTATTAGGCATAAGAGGTACTGCCTGGGATTGGTTCAAAAGTTACCTCACAAACCGGAAACAGTGTGTTAGACTGGGCGCCTTAGTCAGTAATCCAGTACCAATATCCTTTGGTGTTCCACAGGGAAGCATTCTCGGGCCTACCCTGTTTCTGATATATCTTAACGACATGATATGTCTGCCAATAGGGCAGGCAGAGATCGTCTGTTACGCGGATGACACCGCATTGATCTTTCACGATGTTTCATGGACGCGATGCTTCGAAGTTGCGGAAAGTGGCTTGTCAGCGCTGGCAATTTGGCTTGAGAATAACCTGCTCTCCCTGAACATTTTAAAAACAAACTACCTCTGTTTCTATAAAACTGCCTCTTCCGCTCCTCGCTCACGTCCAGACATTAAGCTCTCATGTAATCGTGCGGTGGACAAATCTACAAAACTTGCCCGGGATTGCAAAGTCATTAGTAACTGCTCCACTGTAAAGTACCTTGGAATCACGTTGGACGAGAATCTGAACTTTAAAAAACACATTGAGATAGTGTCTGCTAGAGTCAGAAAGTTAGTGTTTGTCATGAAATTACTGAGAAACTCTGCAGGGCAAGATTTGCTAAAGCTTGTCTATACTTCGATGTGTCAGTCGATCTTGTCGTACTGTATAGGCGTTTGGGGTGGCTCCTGTACCTCTGCACTCTTACCTCTCGAAAGGGCGCAGCGCTTTGTGCTCAAGGTCATGCTTAGGAAACCCCGACAATTCCCAACGACTGCTCTCTATAAAGCTGCGGACGTTCTTAGTGTGAGGCAGTTAATGATCTTGCGAGTTTCGTCTCAAGTACATCTTAAAACTCTTAATTCTGAAGAGTATCCTGCTTTAATCGGCAAAAGAGTTTTCAGATTACCTACTCCCCGCACAAAAACTGCATTTGCACGACGTCTCCCCAATTTTCTGCACCCATACATCTATAATTTAGTGGTAAAGGCATGCAACATTTCCGAAAACTCCCCTCGTGAAGCAAAAGCTAAGACTCTCAGCTGGCTGAAAGGTCTAAGTTACAGTCAAACCGAGCAACTGCTGAAGGCAACTTAATTCCGTACACTGACACACTTAACTCCGTAGCCTCACATACACGCACTCACACGTGTACACACACTGACACACTTACATACACACATACACACACTTGCACAAAACTAATATATTGTATACTATTACTAACTCATCTTAGATATACTATAAATTGTATGGTTTTTTCATCCATTTCATTGTTAAAACTTAATTTAGGCTGTATTGTAACCGGTTAAATAAATTTTTGTAACTGTATTGTTTTAAACCGAATCTGGTCACCACATGACAGGCATAGCCTAGCGTGGGACCGCTGGACAATTGTAATATGTTATTTAGGTTCTTCTTTTTAAATAAACAATTTTTTTTTTTTTATTTTTTTTTTATACTCCTACTTCGGAGATGTGGGCTGATGTACTCACTAAGCCATTGGCTCGCATTAAGCATCAGAATTGTATAAAAGGAATAGGCTTATGTTTATAAATGTATTTAGATTACGGGGGAGTTTTGTTGTAACTGGCTAATCTAAATTTGAATCTATTTCTTTTATAACTATATATTCTTTCTGATGTTCTTACTTTATGTCACTTCAATAAACTGACAACAGGCATTAAGTCCGCCATTTGTACTGACTTGTTTTGTGCAATAAAGTTTAAATAAATAAATAAAATAATGATAATGTTATGTATGGTAACGCTATCTAGTAATGGTATTTTAAAAGTTATAATTATGTTTTTCTTAGACTTACCTACTATCGGTGCACTCACCTTAATTAAATTAAGAACTATCTTACCGCACTAACGCACAATATGCGAAGTTCACTTAATTAGTATAGTACAGCTTTGCGCGTTCACCGCAAAAAAACTGCATTTGTCGCATCACCTCATTTTGAGAGCAGTTCTCCTAACTGCTTCAGCCACTATTGGAACCTTCGGTGTCGACAAATGTCGACATCTCGAGTGAAGTCCAATTCCGCAGCCATTTAGAGGGTAAGGCTAAATTAACCTCCAAGAATACATAACTTAACCTAATACGAAGCATCAACTACTTATGATTAAAATTATATACCTAATTATAATTCCAAAACATACTCGTTGGCTAAAGCTTGCACGGAATATAAAGCGTACTCATAATAGTGCGACAGTGGCGCCGCAGTAACAGAATGACAGAACTAAAATCTTTCTTTGTTACCATACAGGAGTTACTTGGTTTGATACAGGCAGCGCCATCTCTGGGCGGGAGGAGGAACATAATATGTTACTAGGCGGTACCATGTACTAACTGAGGTCGGGGCTGGTCCTAGATATTGATTCATGCTGTATTGATTGAGGAAGCGTCTATTTTTAGACCTTAGAAACAGGACTTGAAACTGTTAAGGGCATCATATTGAAATGAAATATATGAAGGGACAATCTTACACTTCTTCAATATTGTCAAGTGTCTGTAGACTGGCGAATCGACTATAATTTTATATCCATTTACTTACTCCACTTACTTAATCCATTATTGAAAAACTGCTAGGATTAGTTTACAAGAACTCTTACAATACAAGTACTCTTTTTTGCGCACATCACAAAACATACAGGAGAAATACAACGCAAGAAATTACAATTAGAGGTAAACAACAGGCGCTCTTGTTTCTAAAGAGAGATCTCTCCCAGACAACCTTAGGGTAGTGGAATAATGTTTTGAACAAAATAAACTGTTTTGCCCAAAGGTGGACTGGAGAACGTTATTATTTCTTTCCAAATGAAAATGTCGAAATGAAACGACGCGGTTGGCGCAGTGGTTGAACAGCTGCCTGCTGAGTTCCGGTTCTGGGTTCAAATCCCGGCAAGGGCAAATATTTGATGATGAACTCGAATATTTGTTCCTGGGTCATGGATGTTTCTATGTATTTAAGTATATATTTGTAGTATATATTTGACGACGCGGTTGGCTCGATTTGTAGTGCTGCTGCCTACTGAGCCGGCGGTCCTGGGTTCGAATCCCGGACAGGGCAAATAATTGTGTGATGAACTCGAATATAAGTTCCTGGGTCATGGATGTTATCTATACAAGTATTTATAATAAATATTATATTTATCGTCGTCTAGTACCCATAGTACAAGCTTTGCTTAGTTTGGGACTAGGTCGATTTGTGTAAGATTGTCCCTTAATATTCATTTTATTTATTATTTATCTATTGTAAGTACCTACGCATATTGTTGTCTATTTAGTACCCATAACACAAGCCATTCCTGAGCTTGATTTGGGACTAGGTCGATTTGTGTGAGGTTTTCTTACATTTATTTACTTATTTTACTTATAAATATATAGGTATCTAATCAATTAACTTTTTTGTAAACTATCTTCAATGCTCAATGTGCAGATTTTTTAAAGGTTATGGTCTAAGAAGTCTATGTATAAGAAGTAGGTACGCGATTAACTCTTATTTCGTTCTGATAATGTATAATATAAAGAAATAAAGGTATTATTGTTATGTACAAGTATAGGAAGTCAGTAAACTCGGAAATGATAAGCATTGGTAAGCTTGTTTCATTAATGTCTTGATAACACGAAATTATCTTTA
The DNA here is from genome assembly GCA_947623375.1 of Apotomis capreana. NCBI lineage: Eukaryota > Metazoa > Arthropoda > Insecta > Lepidoptera > Tortricidae > Apotomis > Apotomis capreana. The sequence goes on along the minus strand of OX392514.1, from coordinate 23,366,379 downwards.
AAATAACGGTTTATGTGCACAACGACTGTGCTCGTAGGTTTGTTATTAAACTTAGATAAACATGGCCTGGCCACTTGTTGACTCGGTGTTACTACCTGGTTCAATATTTATTCTATATTATACAATATTAACTATACTATTTATAAAAGTCTAAAAATGTATTAAACAAGTGCGAGTTGGACTCGCACACCGAGGGTTCCGTACAAACACTTCCCATCTTAGCTGGCCGCGTTAAGGTTTGCACCTGGTATGTATCGCGCCGCATACAAGTTAGGTGCAGAGTTAACGCAACCAATCACGTTCGTTGTATGGGAGCCCCACTTAAATATTTATTTAATTCTGTTTTTAGTATTTGTTGTTATAGCGGCAACAAAAATATATCGTCTATGAAAAATTTCAACACTCTAGCTATCACGGTTCATGAGATACAGCCTAGTGACAGATAGTCGGGTGGACAGCGGAGTCTTAGTAATAGGGTCCCGTTTTTTACCCTTTGGGTACGGAACCCTAAAAATCTGTTTCCTATGGGTTATTTCAGGAATAATCCTGACCTCGTAATAACAGTGTCATGCAGAATTTGCCGTACGTCGCCATCTAACAATTTGTTCCCGCATCACGTCGAAAGGGCTGGACAGATTGTAACAATCTTTGGCACAGGGATAGCTCCCTCTGGCCACGTGGTCCTACTGCCTTTGTCCTACCGACCGGACCACATTAACTTTTTTTCCGGATGGTTCGATTAACTAATCGGACAATTAAAACTATCATTTTTTTAGACCACGTGGTCCCGCCGATCGAACCACGTGAACTTTTAATTTCCTGTTGGTTCGATTAACTAGTCGGACTATAGAAACTGTCGTTTTCTTAGACCACGTGGGCCCACCAATCGGACCACGCCTTTCTACATGAGTAACGCGAACCTGCATACTCCGTAGCGTATTAGGTAGCTTTCTTAAGAAATAATATAAAGACACTGTCAAATAAATGTTAATGTCAATAGATATCCGTCACTGACATTATTCCTGCGTTTCTTGCGAGAGATTGAAAGATTGATTATCAATACTAGGAGGTGCCCGCAACTTCGTCAGCGTATTTTTTTTCTTTACCGCAGACGTATAAAAATATTCTTCATTTTTGGATGTCCAGCTATATCTCTGTAACAAAATTGGTTATTTGCCTAGCCGATTGCGTGATGCGACGACAAAGGAAATTATGAAAACAGATGGCGCCAGGTTGGCATGCATCACGCTATTAAGATTTTTCCTGACCCCACTCCATAGAAAAAAATATTTTCAATACAAATCTAGAATTTTAAAATATTTTTTTTAGTAGAGATTACAATTTAATGTCTGGTCGGACCAAGCAGTCTGACCACGGATCCAAATAAAAATTAACCAGAATTATTTATACTTAAAACGCAAAGGTGACTTGGTATTACTCTACAACGGACACCAATTTTACCGCAACAAAACTTAGCAAAAAAAACAGAAAATCGTTGAGGGACCATTAGGTAGGTACTAATACACGTAGGTCATTTATGGTCAACGTATCGTGTTTAATATTAAGGGTTCCGTAGATCCAATAAAAATGAAATCAGCTCTGTCAGTTTATGTGGTAGTTACACAACAAATCTAAATATATAAAAGAAGAAACTGACTGACTGACTGACTGACATATCAACGCACAGCCCAAACCGCTGGTTCTAGAGAGTTCAAATTTGGCACGTAGGTTCCTTATAAGGTGTAGAGGTGTATTAAGAAAGGATTTTTCAAAACTCATCCCCTAAAGGGGTGAAATGGGGTTCCAAAGTTTGTATGGGGAAACAAGATAAGTTAGACTATTTTATTCGAAACTTTACAGAAGTATTTCTAACGATAAATGAGTAAATACGTGTTTCAGGTTTTTTGAAAATTCAACCCCTAAAAGGAAGAAATGTGGTGAGAAAGTCTGAAAATCAGCATGGGTATTGTTTTTATGGTTTATCGGGTCCCTGATTACGAAAACCGCAAAGATTTTAAAATCAAACGTGGCCGACGTGAGTTTCCATCTCCCCTGTTGGGGTGAAATGGGGTTGAAATGTCTAAATACTAAACCACTGGTTCTAGAGAGTCCAATTTGGCACGTAGGTTCCTTATAAGGTGTAAGGGTGCACTATGAAAGGATTTTTCAAAACTCACCCCCTAAAGGGGTGAAATGGGGTTCCAGAGTTTGTATAGGGAAACAAGATTAGTTAGACTATTTTATTCAAAACTTCACAGGAGTATTTCTAACGATAAATGAGTAAACACATGTTTCAGGTTTTTTGAAAATTCAACCCCTAAAAGGGAGAAATGTGGTGAGAAAGTCTGAAAACCAACATGGGTATTGTTTTTATGGTTTATCGGGTTGCTGATTACAAAAACCGCAAAGATTTTAAAATCCAACGTGGCGGATGTGAAATAAAATCTCTCCTGTTGGGGTTGAAATGTCTTAATGATAAACCACTGGTTCTAGAGAGTCCAATTTGGCACGTAGGTTCCTTATAAGGTGTAAGGGTGCACTATGAAAGGATTTTTCAAAACTCACCCCCTAAAGGGATGAAATGGGGTTCCAGAGTTTGTATAGGGAAACAAGATTAGTTAGACTATTTTATTCAAAACTTCACAGGAGTATTCCTAACGAAAAATGAGTAAACACGTGTTTCAGGTTTTTGAAAATTCAACCCCTAAAAGGGAGAAATGTGGTGACAAAGAAGTACTATTTTATTCGAAACTTTACAGAAGTATTTCTAACGATAAATGAGTAAATACGTGTTTCAGGTTTTTTGGAAACTCAACCCCTAAAAGGGAGAAATGTGGTGACAAAGTCTGAAAATCAGAATGGGTATTGTTTTTATGGTTTATCGGGTCGCTGATTACGAAAACCGCAACGATTTTAAAATCCAACGTGGCGGACGTGAGTTACCATCTCCCCTGTTGGGGTGAAATGGGGTTGAAATGTCTAAATACTAAACCCCTGGTTCTAGAGAGTTCAAATTTGGCACGTAGGTTCCTTATAAGGTGTGGGGGTGCACTAAGAAAGGACTTTTCAAAACTCACCCTCTAAAGGGGTGACATGGGGTCGTAAGTTTGTATGGGGAAAAAAGATTAGACTATTTTATTGGAAACTTCCAAGGAGTATTTCTAACGATAAATGAGTAAGCACGTGCAAAAAAAAATAAAAAAAATGAGTAAGCACGTGTTTCATGTTTTTTGAGAATTCAACCCCTAAAGGAGGAGAATATGGTAACAAAGTCTGAAAATCAACAAGGGTAATGTTTCTATGGTTTATCGGGTCACTGATTACCAAAACAACAACGATTTAAAAAACAAACGTGGTGGACGTGAAATACCGTCTCGCCTGTTTGGGTGCGATGGGATTGAAATTACTAAATATGAGTATGGGTGTAATTATTATGGTTTCTTGGGACGTTAATTACGAAAATGTCACCGATTTTGTAATTTTATATTGTGGTCATAAAAATTCTTGAAAGCATTTGCGCCAAATTGCAATTTAATCGGTCCAGTAGTTTTGCAGCAAATCGGTTGAAACAGACGGACTGACAGACAGCTACACGTGATCCTATAAGAGGGTTCTATTTTTGCTTTTGAGGTATGGAGGGTCCATGTGATACATATGTATATTTTTAAGATCTCTTGTAATTACCATGGTATGCAATAAAGAATATGAATATGAATATGGATAGACCCGCGTTATCCTAATAGATAAAAAAAAATAGTATTTGGTGGCATCTCGATCGTCGTCAATCGGTACCTAGGCGGGCGGTGCGTTGGGACGGGAGGAGTAGATAATGATCGGGAAACTTCCTGCATCCGTAATCCGTAATAAATACATTCAAGATTTTCAATAATTATGTTAAGTCATTTCAGAATTCTGAATTACGTTTATCTGGCTCAGAATAATACATTTTTCATTAATTAACGCAAAGTCCTTAATATATCTTACAATAGAACATGACGTAACTTAGAACATGGCTTATAATCATTAAACCAATCTCAAATATCCCAAGTCGATAAGCGGAGGCTCGGGACATTAAAAAAGCTTTATACAAATAAAATGCACACAATAATTATAGTGTCTTAGATTCACTTCGAGTTATGAATTTTGAAGTGAACTTTATTTGGATACAGTAAAAGCTGAGATCGCTTGATTTGAGTGCTTAAGTTTTCGGTTTGATTTGTTAAAGTGGAGTTATTATAAAATAAAAAGTATTTCCCAGTAATATTAGAAAAGCGAAAGTCTGTGTATATGTTCTGTTACTTCTTCACGCTAAAACGGCTGGACGGATATGGATGAGGGAAATGCAGATTGCAGATTATACCCTAACTTAACAAATAGCCTACTTTTGATCCTGAAAAAAGAGCAGTGTTCTCGTAGGAGTATGTATATTATATAGGCACGCGAGCGAAGCCGCGGGTTAATGCTAGTTTCTTATAAAATTATTAACTTTTGAGAGGTGAGAAATTGAGTAAGTAGGTACAGGTACCATTAAAAATCAGTTCATATGGTGCGATCGGTAGGACGAAGCGGATTTACGATTCCTTGTAGTCAGATTAATCGGACTAATTGGAAAAAAAAAAGTTCATGTGGTCCGATCGGTAGGAGGGAGCGGAATTACAATTCCTGGTAGTCCATTTAATCGAACCATCCGGAAAAAAAAGTTCATGTGGTGCGGTCGGTAGGACAAAGGCAGTAGGACCACGTGGCCAGAGGGGGATAGCTGGACATCCAAACATGATAGAATACTAATTTACCTGCCTACAGTAAAAAAAATGCACGGACGAAGATGCGAACCACTCGGACAACAGTATCTGTACCTATTTAAGGTATACTTGCGCTAAAATGGCCTGGTTCCTAAGATAGCCCACTTCAAAATTTTATAGTTATAACACATATAACCGTTCAAACGAATTCAAATTTCGCGCCCATGTTCGGTTAGTACCATGGACATAAGTTAAGTCTAACAAACAACTATACAAAAATTAAGTGGACTATCTTAAGGGACCGGGCCATCTTTGGCGCAAGTAACTTATACTTATTTTTACATGCGATTACGAACTATCGTCCTGTCACATTGTCTGTCTGTTTTTAATCTAGTTTTGGAGAGCCTAGGGGTAGGTACGCCTATGTCTAGTAGTGTTGAACTTTGAAAAGAAAAAAAACGTACCTAATGGCGATTAAGATACTTGTGGTTACATCACAAACTTCCAAAACCCGAAATAATCCTGGGCTAAGGGTAAAATTAAGACTTAGTTCAATATTTGTTATGTTTAAGCCCTATCTGAAGTCAAAGAGTAGGTAATATAAGCAGAAAGTACGCTTTGTTATTTTTTCTATCTTAGGCTAAATTACTTTAGAGTAATTAATTACTTGCAAGCCCAGTGTCTTAATGTGAGCGTCTTAATTAATAATCTGCTCTTAATAGAATGTGCAGTCAATATAATTCATATCTCTAAAGTCTTTTGCATACCACTTGGTTTGGATATTATTACCGGGATTATCCCGTACCACGGTTTTCATCCGATTTCGCATCGCGTTTTATAATCGACCGATTTGTCGATAATATATTTAATATTTTCTTCCGTTTCCGCGACTGTCACACATTTAAATAAAACAATTTATTTGACTGAAGGTTGAGGTTGAGTCAACCTTTGACTTACTGGAAAGCTACCGAAACATCAGGGAGGCTCAAATGATTAATACACGCGATATAATTCGTTTAATGGTTTTATTTAAAAGAGAATACATTTAGTTTTTAAATAAGGTATGGTATTATTGTTGAATGTTCAAGGAAAATAAATCCTATTCTGAGTCCCAATTCATTTGTTTGTATAATCACAAATGAATTTGGACTCAGAATAGTTAAAACAAGGTAAAACAATCTATCTATTACACTAATATTATAAAGTTTGTGTGTTTGTGTGTATTCTTGTTACTTCTTCACGCCCAAACGGCTGGACCAATTTTGATATGAGGATAGCTGATACCCTGAATTAACACATGAGCTACTTTTTATACCGAAAAGATTTAGTGTTCCCGTGGGAAGCGGGTAGCACCACACGGCGAAGCTAGTACTATTATAAAATTCTTAATTGTATTAAAAATCTGGAGAGGGGTCATTATTTCAGGGAAAATCTTAACAACACGATGCAGCAGTGGGGCGCAAGTGCAATCTGTTGGTACAATTTTCTTTGTCCTCCCATCACACTGAAACGGCTACAATTTTGGCACAGAGATATCTGGACATTCAAAGATGGTAATAGGATACTTACCCGAATACGATAAAGAAAAATGTTTTACACGGACGGCGGCGGAGTTAGGCATCTTCTAGTTTTTTAATAACTGGCGGAAGAGACCGGGAATCGAACCCGGTACCTCTGGATTCTTTGTCCGCCGTGTTAACCTCTTCACTACCCTAACGCTAGATAATCGTGACTTTTTTTCCTTATGCCAAAGCATAAGGGGTTAACATGCAAAGATCGACACGCAAACGTGTCGATCTTTGCATTGTTTATTTGAAAGACTTTGCGACCAAATTGCTCTAGGTATGTGAATTTTAATAACTATTCACATCTTACCGCACTTATTAAAAGCAGTGAACGAGCAAGTGAGAGAAGGCGATTTATTTTATACATTTATGAAACATGTCTCATTTATGTCTCATTATTCAATAATGTACTTAATTATTATTCTGTGAGCCTTACTGACACGCTTGCTCCCTGTCTGAAGTTCGTCGCCGTTTGGCTCGTCAGCTAAACACTGTATTGGCCATCATTTGCTGCGTACCTTCTGTTCCTCCTAGTCTATGCGCTGCTCTTATCACCCGCGATAAGCGGCGATAAATCGGTGCCTGCTCCCGGCGGGGCGTGGCCGTGAACATACGCCAAAACAACCACATTTTAATGTGTTTGTTAACGGTATAATAGTAATATAAGAAAACACGGTATGACACTACGTGCATTACATACTACGTACATATATACTTAAAGGTCAAACTAAAAACCTTATTTTTTGAACTCGGTTAAAAACTAGGTATGACACCCCGGCTAGTGAGACTTTCTACGGCACTGATTACTTGCCGCTTTATTGTAATAAAATAATCATCATCATCATCATCATCATCATTCGCTTGCCCTTATCCCATTTATTTGGGGTCGGTGCAGCATGTTTTCTTCCTCCATTCTTCCCTATTACTCGTCATCTCGTCGTTTACTTCCTTCTTATTCATATCATCTTTCACACAATCCATCCATCTTTTCTTTGGCCTTCCTCTTCTTCTATATCCGTCCACGCTCATGCTTAACGCTTTTCTGGTTAATTGTAATAAAATAATCAAAAGGAAAAAATGTTCGTACAAAAAAATATACATTAATAATAATTAATTAAAATATACATCAATAATTATGCATTTTTGCATTACAGCTGTCATGTTCTCGGACCAGATCTTATATTGTCGTTATAATTGATTTTTAAACACTCACGATTTTATAAATTTCATACAGGTAACAAGGGAATCGGGGAGTAGGTATTGTGATGCACCACTGGCAACGCTAAAACGGATTATAAATAAAATAAATAAATAAATATCGGACAACCTCACACAAATCAATCTAATCTGTAGTCCCATAGTAAGCTCTAGTAGGCTTGTGTTATGTCACTAGACGACGATAAACATACTTATATAAATAAATACATACTTAATACAAATAACATCCATGACCCACCCATGAGGCACAAATATTTGAGATCATCACACAAATATTTGCCCTTGCCGGGACTCGAACCCAGGACCGTCGGCTTAGGATTGGCAGAACCAACCAACCAATCATAGCGAGATGACGTCAAAAGTCCACCTGTCATTCCGTTCCGGAGTAGCATATACCTTGTTTTCTTATATCATGCTTGCAAAATTTTCTCAGGGTAACAAACCAATGATAATCCGGGCTTAGTCCCTTCAAGACGTATCCAGCAATCTGAAATAATACGATAAAATTAGTTTCAGAGGAATAGCCAAAGAAAGACATCATCATCATCATGTCAGTCGAAAATAACATCCACTAACGGAAAAAGGACTCACTTCAGTTAGAAAGTACAGTTCACTAAGTCAACCTTTCATGTAAACTAGCCTTAGTGACGAAATAAACAGTAAAAAATCTTACTTATTACCACACACATTACATTTGCGGGCGAGTTGAAAGTGAGGCGAGCGCGTGACGAGTTTCGAAGATGCCACGGCTTTGCGCGACAGCGGCAGCGGTGCGCGGTACGTATGTCTCGCTCATTCGTATGGGCACTGCGCTCGGATCACTCGCTCAACCGCTCGCCGCGCCACTGGTCGTGCAAAGTCGTGGCATCCGTTACGCCGAATTCGCAGCGACGCGCCATATTATACTTGAAAGAACTCGCTGCGTTCTCGCCTCGCTTTCAACTCGCTCACAAATCGCCAGTACGAGTACTATCACAGTGAACTCCTCGTGGCAGCACGTGGAGGCGCTAATCGTTGACGTTAGCCCTTCATTACCATTCTCATTAGGGCTGGCCATTAGCGCGCGTTAGAACGCAATCAGATCGGCTAACTGGATCGACTTGTTCACTATGTGGTTTTTATGGACGGTGATGAAAATGTTTAGAACTCTTTATTTTGTATGCATTTTTTCCATCGTCATCACCAAACTGACTAGATATGAACAGACAGATTTGAATCAAAAATTTATGAGGATATCCCCAGGAGTAGGTACCAAGCTCTTCGTCACAGCGGCGAGTTATGAGACTTAAATAAATCATTGCGAATGGGTTTTGCAGAACCAATGTTCGAACTTCGAAGTAAAGATTTTAAGTGGCAACGACTTATTGGAACGCAGTGCTTGCCGTCTTATTGGAAAGCCCTCCAACAAGAGGAACCGAAGATCAGTTCAAGATCGCAGCAAATTCATCAAGGCGCGGTGTCGTTGTAAACATCTTTAGATTCAGAGCGCACTACTCTGCGGCCTCTAATATTCTGTGTTACTTGCTCTGTCCCTGCGTTATACCAGAAAAAAAAAACAAGTGACACGCGCTCGTTTTTTACAAAGTTAAGTTAGCTTGACGAATACAAAGAAGCATCCATCCGATTTCAAAATGCACAAATTGCAACCATTAAGATTATTCGTAACTATGACCTCGGCCCCGAGCGAGCAAACAACAAAATGTCAATGTGCCTTGTTCTGCCTATCGTACCTATACATAAAGACATAACCTACATACAAGTTATAATAACTTACTTCCTTTTGCAAAGTATAGTTGAAACACTTGTTTACTGCACTGACCTGTGTTGACGTCACGAGTGCAACTGGACACCGTCACCGCGTCAGGGCAGTAGTAGTCCTAGTTACAAGAGGGTTTGTTTCTGCTGACCTGGCAACATCGAATCTGCTGGCTTTGTGAAAATGTCCATCATCATCATGAATTTAAGAGACAAACTGTAAATGTAGCTGTATCTATCTATATCCTAAGACCCATATCCATAGCCAACGCCTAGATTTCCCTATACGACATGACGTTTATTTTCTTTTTTATTTGTTTTGTGGTCTTCCCCTGCCTCGCTCTCCTTCGATGATACAATACAACAACAATACAAGTACTCTTTATTGCACACCTCATAAAATATACAGGAGAAATACAATGCAAGAAATTACAATTAGAGGTAAACAACAGGCGGTCTTATCGCTAAAGAGCGATTTCTTCCAGACAACCTTTGGGTAGTGGAGAACTTGAAAAAAATAAGACGTTGCAGTAAATAAACATCCTCTTTGCAGAGTTGCATTCATTTTGTTGTGATGAACCATCGAAAAAAATGCTATTTCGTAACAACTCGCATAAACAAAATTGGAATTACCGGATAAATAAATATCATAAATTATTTTTCGGATGTCCGAATTCCGTATGTCGGGATGTCCGACTGTTCTCGACTACAGATAGATTCTAATGAAATTTTGGGAGTAGGCTCGATACCTTATTTTTTTGTCAATTCAGTTTTTTTTTCATAGTAACGAAGATAAGGGGGGTAAAACGTTAAAAATGGTATAGTTAGCCATTTCCTTAAAAAAATCACCAGGTATACGGCTCACAGGGCTGCTATAAAAATTCAATTGTCTCTATCACGATTCATGAGGTACATACAGCCTGTATCATTATCGAGAAAAAAAGCGGCCAAGAGCATGTCGGGCCATGCTCAGTGTAGGGTTCCGTAGTTGCTCATCCTTCACAATAGACTTAAGTTACGAGAAAGATTTAAAGCTCTAAAAAAAGGTCGTAAACGCCAAAGTTACTGTAATTACTTATTACCTTCTGGAAGTCAACTTACGTCATTTAAAGAAAATTTTGAAATTTTGCGATAACTTAAAAACGGCTCAACCGATTTTGTTCAATATAGTTTTTATTGAAAGTACTTATAAGGCCTCATGTTCATGAATTTTTCCATAATTTTTTGACCCGTGGTTGAAAAGTTAGAGGGGGGGGGGACGCTATTTTTTTTAATTTCGGAGCGAATATTTACAAAACTGCTGAATTTATCAAAAAATAATGTTTCGAGACCCCTATTATTTTTAAAAGACCTATTCAACGATACCCCACACACTAGTATTGAAACGAAAAACAAAATTCACCCCCACTTTAGGTGTTCGAGAGGTACACGAAAAAAAAAAATATTTTTTAGTTTTTATTGTACCGTTTTGTCGGCGTACACATACATACACATACTCATACCAAATTTCAGCTTTCTAGCACTAATGATCACGGAGCTAAGCCGCGGACGGACAGACGGACAGACGGACATGGCGAAACTATAAGGGTTCCTAGTTGACTACGGAAACCTAAAAAACGGCAAAACACCACACGTTTGTTGTATGGGAGCCCCACTTAAATATTTATTTTATTCTGTTTTTAGTATTTGTTGTTATAGCAACAAAAGTACATCATCTCTGTGAAAATTTCAACTGTCTAGCTATCACGGTTCATAAGAGATAGACCTAGTGAGCCTGGTGGCGAACAGACGGACGAACGGACAGTGGAGTCTTAGTATAAATACTATAAATAGGGCCCGCTTTTACCCCTTTGGAAACGGAACTTAAAATTTAAATCGGTTCACCAATGACGGACTGCGGTGTAACATAAAGAAAAACATACGCGCCGTCTTTATAACTTATTTTTTGAAGTCAGTTAAAACCGCGCCGTCTCGATGGAACCCAAGTATTGTGTCACTGTCAGTGCTACTGTAAGTTTTTTATCCATCGACGGAACCCGCATCACACATCCTAAACCCATAAAACGTGTACGGGCCCATAAAATAAAGTGCATAATGGCATTCAACTGGCTCATAGCAGTCAAAGCTGCTTCGGCTTACGCTGATGGCCTTATGACGTCGAGAATAGGGTCTACTATTAGTATTATTCTTTATTCTGTCCGTATATATAAATTATACTATTTTACAATTAATGGTATGCTATTGCTATTGATTTAGGTAGTAGTTAATGATGCAGAAAAGGCACCCTCATTTTGGTTCTACTCGGGATTATAACTTTAAAAATTAGGGATGGGAGTTGTACAGTCAGCTACAAAAGCAGCTGACAATTATACTATTAGCTTATGTCAAATTGCATATAAAAATTGACAGCAAATTTTGGCGCCTACTGTACCAGTTGGCCAAAATTATCACCGCTAGAGTGTACTTACTTTAAAATATGCTGAATAGCAAAGCATAGCAACAATTAACAATTATGTAAACGATACATCGATACTATTATAAAATCAAAAAAATCATAAGATCTGAGCCGGCCGGCGGTCCCGGGTTCGAATCCCGGCCAGGGCAAACATTTGTGTGATGAACTCGAATATTGTGCTTCGGTTATGGCTGTTCTGTGTATTTAAGTATATATTTATCTATATAAGTAGGTACCTACGTATATCGTCGTCTAGTACCCATAGCACAAGCCTTCTTGAGCTTAATTTGGGAATAGATCGATGTGTGTGAGGTTGTCCGATATTTATTTATTTATAGATATCGAAAATCGGTTTTCTATGGAGAGCGGTCATTATGTCAGGAAAAAGCTGAACAGTGGGATGGAGGATTTGTATCGGCGAACGGAACGGTCTCAGTTGTACAGCGCCTTCTGTTGCTAAACATTATTTGTCTTCCCATCACTCTGCAACTGCTGGACGGATTTTTAACAATTTAATAAATTGTTAAAAATCCGTCCAGCAGGCGGCGGGCGGTCGGTTTGCTCGTTTGCCTCCTATGACACAAAAAAACGTTCTTGTTGCTCATAAAGTCATCATCACCATCATCATCATCATATCAGCTGATAGACGTTCACTGCTGGACAAAGGCCTCCCTCAAAGTTCTCCACAGCGATCGATCTTGCGCCGCCCTCATCCAATTTCTACCCGCGATCTTAACCAGATCGTCGGTCCACCTTGATGGATGCCTTCCAACGCTGCATCTTTCGGTCCGCGGTCACCACTCAAGAGCCTTTCTGCCCCAACGGCCATCGATTCTACGAGCAATGTGCTCCGCCCACTGCCACTTAAGTTTGGCGACTGTCTGAGCTATATCTACAACCTTGGTTCTCTTGCGTATCTCATCATTTCGGTTCATTTGATCCCGCAAGGAAAGTCCAAGTATAGCTCATAAAGTCATAGTTATATTATGTATTAAAATAGGCATGTAAAACGTTAATAAACTTGTAGCCTAACCTCATTATCCGCCAACCTGGATCAACCTTGCTATCTGAAACCTAGTTTATTGCAACCCGACCCGCTGGCCACGTGTCTGCGGCTAGCCGGGGATCGCTACAAGACAGCTCGCCGCCAGAGCCAAGGATATGAAAACACGATGTCTAAAAGCGTCAACACACTGCATCCGATCCGATACTTCTATTTAACGTATACATAACTCTCCGACTTGGGGCTTGGGTTGTATTGTGTGTTCTGTTTGTCGATAAAAAAGATTAATTCACTTAGTGAAGTTAAACATTAAACCTACCCAAGTACACAGGTTGCAAAAGCAATAATACAGCCCTTATGCAGCTGACATTAGATAATGACACAGCCTGTTTGCTACTTGGGTATATAATATGTGAAAAATATACGATGAAAGTGTTACAGAATTGTCAACTCTTCTTCCTCTTTGTCCTGGCTATTGCCTCCATTTTATTGGGGTCAGTCCTCCTACCGAAGTTGCACACATGCTGTATAGATTAGATTAGAGATTAGATTAGATTTATTTTTATTTAATAATATAAAATGTCAGTATAAATTACGCTAAGACAATTTACATGCATTGATATGATCGTCATAAAAATAAAAATGAGATAATATAATAATAGTAAAAACATAACAATCGATTGCAACAAAAGATATTTACATGTCATAATCATGATACCTACTAATTCAATTGAATGTGGTTACAATATAGGTAAGAATATCTCCTTTAAGGGATTGTCAAAATTCTAAAAATCGATACTTCCCTATATTTATACACGGTGTTAAAAACAACAATTATATTACATGTTACTACGTCAAATAATTTAAAATTAAATTATGTCAAAGAAATCTCCTTAGGATTCTCAACAATGTACTACAAGAAACCAAAAACAATTTAAAACAAGATATAAAATTATTTGTCCATAATTTAATTATACTCATTTACCGAGTATAGTGGATTATCCAATAAAAAGTTTCTCAATTGATTTTTGAACTTGTCGTCTGATGCCTCGGTTCGCAACTTTTATTCCAGCTGTATAAGGGCAGTATAAATAAATAAAAAAAAAAAATATCGGACAACCTCACACAAATCGATCTAGTCCCAAATTAAGCTCAAGAAGGCTTGTGTTATGGGCACTAGACGACGATATACATTCTTATATAGATAAATATATACTTAAATACATAGAACAACCATGACCCAAGTACAAATATTCGAGTTCATCACACAAATATTTGCCCTGGCCGGGATTCGAACCCGGGACCGCCGCTCAGTAGGCAGGTGTCTACAAACCGAGCCAAACGCGCCGCGTTAGTATAACAGCATATACTGCCCTTACACAGCTGGAATAAGTCGTATAAGGGTTGTATAAGCTCTCATGCAGCACGTGTCCTACGCGGGTAGTATTCTTGCGCCACACCGTTGCGGGTTCTCTGTTCGTTTGTGTTTATAGAACTCAGGTCTTTTTTTATTGTTTGTAGCCAGGGGGGTAATTCGACCAATTTTAGAGAGATGGTAGGATCTCTCCATTTCATCGCCATCCGTCACTTTTGAGGTGTTCCTACTAGACGAGTAGCGATATCCCTAGAACATCGCAACTTTGTCAATCCGGTCGCGCTTAATTTGCGTTTCCTTTGTATGTGACGGCATAAATAACAGGCGCATACTTTGACTTGACCGTGTAGTGCGTGAAATTAGTCAGTTACGTTTCGTTCAAAACAGAAATTCATATGCATGAATAGCATTTTTGACAATCATTATCACCTTCGTCTTTCCAATATTGAGATGAGATATTTCACTTGACGCCCATCGCATTTTAATGACAGTTCAAAGGCGATGTCACTGTTATCTTATCTAATAGAGTTTTGACGTTTTGCAATCTCTTAAATGGCTTAAATTCTCGAATTAGGCCCCAGGTTGTTAGTAGACGCCTACGGCCACCCTTTATCTCTTCTATGTTTAGAACTCTTCTGTGGACTCTGCTGTGGGCGTACCAGCGCAGGCGGGACTCTTCGAGATTTTTTTTGTATCGGGGCTACTTTAAAAGTACCACGGATTTAAATAAAACAATTTAAACAGATTATATCGCTTATATTAATTATTCGAGCCTCTCTCAGGTTGACACGGATGTATTCGTTTTTACAGAATTATTAACTGTTGATATTAAAATTAGCGAGGCGAGATTAAGTCCCAATTTCGACGACACGTTTGGCTCGGTTTGTAGACACTTGCCTACTGAGCCGGCGGTCCCGGGTTCGAATCCCAGCCAGGGCAAATATTTGTGTGATGAACTCGAATATTTGTGCTTGGGTCATGGTTGTTCTATGTATTTAAGTATATATTTATCTATATACGTACGTATATCGTCGTCTAGTACCCATAACACAAGCCTTCTTGAGCTTAATTTGGGACTAGATCGATGTGTGTGAGGTTGTCCGATATTTATTATTTATTAATTTTACCGTACACTATTTAAGGCTTTTTAATCCTTAACTACAAATTCCCCCTGTCAATGTCAAACGGTTTATTGGTTTCTAAGGCTAAGCTATGGTAGCTTAGGGATACCGTGGAAACAAAATCAATTTGAGTACCTTTGGACATCTAACATAATTATGCCTAGCTAGCTACCACCCTCCTTTATCAATTTTAATAACAAAGAAATTTCACGCTAAATTTGACTTTTTTTTACTTTAACTAAGGCCATAAAATACGTAAAAATATCATTCACAAGCCCATTAATTTCGTCAATGTACCAGCTGATCTTTCCGACCGGCCGCAGCTGCGACCCTCGGAAATGGCATAATTACACCACAAACTATGCCATCAAGAAGGCCAAAAATGCCACAACTACACACTAACTTCGATAAACTTAAGTCTTTTTGGTTTTGGTCGGAGAGTATTGTTCTCACCTGCATTATGCATAGCTTTGTTTTAACATCAGATAAAACTCTAATAATAAAATTATTCTAATTATCAGAAGTCCCCCAAAATGTATTCACACATAAAACGGTAGTTAACACTTGTTGGCGCAGTAAGTTTATTGCAGTAGGAATTAGCAATTAGGACAACAGTTTCAAGCAAATTTTCCATTAAAGCTAAGTTATGTACATATTTAGCTTAGCAATGTGCGAAGAAAAATAACACTAATTGCGAGTTATTGCGAATAACTACTAACTTGTTTACCCCTCTGGCGCAGCGATCCAAAGCGAGTCTTGGCCTTCAATAAAGTGCCGGCCATCGGCACTCGTTCTCGTGCGGTTTTTTCGCCAGTCGACGGCTTAGCCATATCTTCAACCCCATCTGCCCACCGATATCTGGCACGGCCTACCGGACGACGACGTGCTGGTTTTCCTTGGAATTCTCTTCTCACCGCCCACTCCTCCCCCATATGCTCCAGATGCCCAAGCCAGCAAAGCCTTTATGCTTTCGTCACTCTTATCAGTTAGGTTCCGCATCAGATGTCAGAGATGTCCTTTTCATCACCATCCGTCACTTTTGACGTGTGCCTACTTGACAAGTGGCGATATCCCTAGAACATCGCAACTTCGTCAATTCGGACGCGCAAAATTTTCGTTTCCTTTGTATGTGACGGCATAAATAACAGGAGCATACTTTAAATTGACCGCGTAGTACGTGAAATTAGTCCGTTACGTTTCGTTCAAAACAGAAATTTATATACATCAATAGCTTTCGATAAAACAAATTTTAGCAGCATCAAACAAGCTCTAGAAAGACATGACACAGAACCATTGCTAATAGAATGGATAATGAACATGCTAGAACAAAGAATCATAAGGCTAGCAGAAAACAAAGATCAGCAAGCGCTAGTCGTGAGAGGATGCCCGCAAGGAGGAGTCCTCTCACCCCTTTTATGGAACCTAGTGGTAAATGATCTGATAACAAAACTAAACGAGAGTCATTTCACGACCATAGGATACGCGGACGACCTTGTTATACTTATCAGTGGACTGGTAATAAGCACACTGTGTGATCTTACACAAACAGCACTAAAAATAGTAGAGAAATGGTGCAGGGAGAATGACCTATCGGTAAACCCCAAAAAAACTGACACAATTCTCTTCACGCACAAACGTAAACTGGGGCCATACGAAATGCCAAGCCTTTTTGGTACGAAGCTTACACTCTCCAAACAAGTGAAATACTTAGGGATAACCTTAGATGACAAACTGATCTGGAACAAACATCTTGAGAACAGATTTAACAAAGCCACAGTCGCCTTCTGGCAATGTCGAAGAATGATAGGCAAGAGGTGGGGTCTTGCACCACGTATCATTTTGTGGCTATACAAGACGGTAATAGTACCTATGATCAGCTACGGAGCAGTAGTATGGTGGCCCAGAACGCAGCTAGCATGTGCGATTGCCGGCCTGCAGAAAATACAAAGATTAGCATGCACGGCAACAACAGGCTGCATGAGGACTACCCCTACAGCAGCACTAGAGATAATGCTAGGTCTCACGCCACTGCACATACACATACAAAGAGAAGCAGCCGTCACGGCGATGCGACTAAAAAGCCAAAATCTATGGACGAATAGCAATACCCAACACACAAAGATCTACAGTGATATGATCACAAAATTCCCAATAATGGAAGCACCAATCGACAAGATACCTAAGACTATAACCTGTAAGAAGGAATACGTCATACTCCTAACTGAAGACCCAAAAGAGGGGCTAAACCTAGATGACCTGAGAATATTTACAGACGGGTCAAAGACTGAAAATGGAACGGGCTGTGGTGTATTCTCGGAGGATTTGAGTATTCACATCTCTAAACCCCTAGGTATACACAACACGGTATTCCAGGCAGAATGCGTAGGAATAATAGAAGCCTGCAACGCTATAAAAAGACGCCAGGTTCAAAACACAAACTTACGTATACTATCAGACAGCAAATCCGTACTACAAGCACTAGACAGTGATAAATGTACCTTTGCTCTAATAGACGAATGTCATCGCAGCATCACAGAGGTGTGCAATGACAAAAATAAGGTAACATTACAGTGGATAAAGGGACACAGTGGCTCGAGAGGCAATGATGCAGCGGACGAACTGGCCCGTAAAGGATCAGAGACATCAACATGCGGACCAGAGCCAATAATACCCCTACCACAATCTTACATATACAATAAAATAAACCAATATTCAATATACCAACACCAAAAATACTGGGAAGACATAGGAACGTGTAGACAGACGAAATAAATTCTTCCGAATAGGAACCACAAACTCACCACAATCTTACTGAGAATCCACAGGAACCAACTACGCAAAATAGTAGGAATAATAACGGGACATAATACTCTGAACAAACACCTTTTCAATTTAGGGATAACAGATAGCCCTCTATGCAGGGCATGCATGGAAGCAGAAAAAACCACCAAACATATTCTACTAGATTGCAAACAGGTAGAAGCATACAGGACGAAGTACCTAGGATCCCCAAGTACCGTACACGACGCCACAAGCAACATTAAAGCTTTGATAAGGTTTGTCGAGGAG
The DNA here is from genome assembly GCA_947623375.1 of Apotomis capreana. Lineage (NCBI taxonomy): Eukaryota > Metazoa > Arthropoda > Insecta > Lepidoptera > Tortricidae > Apotomis > Apotomis capreana. The sequence goes on along the minus strand of OX392514.1, from coordinate 23,348,076 downwards.
TTGGGGTGGTTGGAGTAGCGCTACCCCCTTTTCACGCAAAATAGGCACGTTTGGATGTCGACTTGCGGAAAATGCCCAGCGCAACTAACTAACTAACTAACATCAATAACATTTTTGACAATCATTATCACCTTCGTATTTCCAAAATGGAGATGAGATATGTCACTTTTAAGCTCATCGCATTTTAATGACAGTTCAATGGCGATATAACTGTTATCTAATGGAGATTTGACGTTTGGCGATATCTCCAACGGCATTCTCGAATTGGGCCCCTGTTTTTAAATTTCCGCGTTTTTTCGGATAACAAACGACAGTAAGGAAATATTATGTGATATTTTTCCTCACACGCCGAGTAGCTTTGTAGCGTTCTAGTGATAAGGCAGCCTAATTAACCGCTATCCTTTTATCGTCGATATACATAATAATATCGTCGCTTCTGAAAGGCACTTATTTTTCTTTACACCAGTAGTTTCTTCACATTTATTGTTTATATTTTAGCTCACAATCTTTTGAGGAATTTTACACGTAAGACCTTAGCCGAGCAGGTTTCAACGTAGCAAAATGGCGTGGCAAAGTCGCATTTACTTAAACACTCCTAAACAGCAAATAGATAACAGCACATAGCAAAAGAGGTCCTTCCTTCCGGCGAACCTTTTCTCAAAATGATCTAAACTTCCTGAAGCAAATGAGAGTGTTAGTTAAATGTTTGTAATGTCTATCTACCTAAGTACTTCAACTCTAGAGATATCCTGAGTCACGGGACCACCAATCGTAATGTATACTAAGCCCTAACTAAAGGTACAGGTCCTACGCCTCCTTCACCCTCGCCTCCAGACTCTACTCCTACAACGAAACCCTAGGAAACCCTTCAACGACTACCTAGCCTTCCAGAACCTACAACTAACCAAACCTACGCCACAAGCAACATTAAAGCTTTGATAAGGTTTGTCGAGGAGTTGGGGTGGTTGGAGTAGCGCTACCCCCTTTTCACGCAAAATAGGCACGTTTGGATGTCGACTTGCGGAAAATGCCCAGCGCAACTAACTAACTAACTAACATCAATAACATTTTTGACAATCATTATCACCTTCGTATTTCCAAAATGGAGATGAGATATGTCACTTTTAAGCTCATCGCATTTTAATGACAGTTCAATGGCGATATAACTGTTATCTAATGGAGATTTGACGTTTGGCGATATCTCCAACGGCATTCTCGAATTGGGCCCCTGTTTTTAAATTTCCGCGTTTTTTCGGATAACAAACGACAGTAAGGAAATATTATGTGATATTTTTCCTCACACGCCGAGTAGCTTTGTAGCGTTCTAGTGATAAGGCAGCCTAATTAACCGCTATCCTTTTATCGTCGATATACATAATAATATCGTCGCTTCTGAAAGGCACTTATTTTTCTTTACACCAGTAGTTTCTTCACATTTATTGTTTATATTTTAGCTCACAATCTTTTGAGGAATTTTACACGTAAGACCTTAGCCGAGCAGGTTTCAACGTAGCAAAATGGCGTGGCAAAGTCGCATTTACTTAAACACTCCTAAACAGCAAATAGATAACAGCACATAGCAAAAGAGGTCCTTCCTTCCGGCGAACCTTTTCTCAAAATGATCTAAACTTCCTGAAGCAAATGAGAGTGTTAGTTAAATGTTTGTAATGTCTATCTACCTAAGTACTTCAACTCTAGAGATATCCTGAGTCACGGGACCACCAATCGTAATGTATACTAAGCCCTAACTAAAGGTACAGGTCCTACGCCTCCTTCACCCTCGCCTCCAGACTCTACTCCTACAACGAAACCCTAGGAAACCCTTCAACGACTACCTAGCCTTCCAGAACCTACAACTAACCAAACCTAGATATGAAAGGATCTTTATAACAATTGTGCTTGAACTTTTCTTAATACTAATGGCCAAAGTGTGATCTGTATAGGTGTGATTCGTCTAGGGCAGGATCCAACGTTGTTGCAGTAACACAGTTTCTTTTAAGAAATATGTAGCCGTGATGTGCCGCGAAATGCCTCGTACCTGAATAGTGCAAAACTACTATGTATTTTGTTAAATAAACTAAATAAGTGTGTATTCTATTATTTATTTAGTGCAAGCTACTCCTATCCTACTGCTACCTCGGTTCTTTGTACAAATTTAATTCCTAGCTTATATAGTTCCTATATCAAAATCAATATGGAATATTACAGATACTCTTATGAAAGTTGTTTAATTCTATATGAACTATCGAATTCATTTAGACCACAGTCAGGTATAATCGAACTAGATTACCTTATGTAACAATAAAAGTCAATATGTGATTCTATCCAAATTTTATTACAATTCTGGAATGAAAGATAATTTAGTTCTTAAAATTGCATGTTCTTACTCCAGAATGATTAGAAAACATATGTCTATGTACAATATGAAACTACACTTCATTACCAATCTATAAATAGGTGGAAGTTACAGGATCTATGAGATTTTATTATGAATTAAATTAATCTTAAGTTTTCATATTTGACAATATTAAATAAATTTTGTCTTTACACCTTAATCTGAGAAGATGGTACATCCCTTAAATAAACTATAGTAGAACAATCTGAAGTGGATTCTAGACCTATACAATAAATAGGAAGTCGTTATAGTCTTCACAATTAAGACCTAGTAAAACCTAGATTGTAGTAGGATGAAGAAGGTAACTTTAAGGTGTATAAAAAAATATAATTTTTTTTTTAGAAAATCGCCAACCCTTCTAAGTGTGTGAAGGAGTAATACTGTATGCCTTAGCTATCTATTCTATTTTGGCAAAGCTAATTAAGACATACAGCACAGGGATGGACGGACCTTCACGCCTGGCTAATAACTTATCAAACCACTGTGGGATCTCATCACATCTATGCATGACGTCCTAGCCTACGGCAAAGTGTCAAGGATCCATCTTTTAGGGAAGCCTCTTGGCGCAAGCTTCTTAAGTTAACTACACAAGGCCTACGCTAGGTTAAGCTATCTGCCTAAACCTACAACTTGCTAAATATATGAAAAGGTTGAAAAGATTATGACATATCCAAATGATGAAGTTATAATTAAAATTGTAAGAAGTCTAATACACTACTCTTCCCTAGTAGGTATGAACCCTTCTAATGAGTTCTAGAACTTGGTTTTCGTTTGACCATATTCATAAATGTAGTATACCCTTGAAATCATGAAGACTATTGTGCCGATCGGAGTATCTTTCAACTCTCGAATGACTGGTTCTGATAAAGGAAATTACTCTCAACCCTTGTGATATAAATTACTTTAGTTCTGAGATCTGTGATGTAAATACGAGAACGAATAACTTTCATTATTGCTATCCATAAGTCCCCGGCTTTTCTTTTAGCAATTTACACTTCAGATACTCCCAATCCAGTCTTAGGAATGCTTAGTATTTCCATACTATACAACGATCCACAATTTCCTTATCAAAATTATAACAAAGTTTAAACTATTTCTGTTCATTGAGAAAGCGAATATCTACTGCCAACTGACTCAACTTTACTTCAGTGATGCCATTCTCTCACTTAAGCTATATCAGAGGTACATTGCTTCAAATCATAATCGGTAAATTTTAATTAATTATTCCTATAATTAATGTTGGTAAGTTAAAGGTGTAAAACATCTGGTTGGCCTAAATAACAGATTCCCTATTCCCAATCTTTACAAACCGCTACAAGATTCTGCTTTTCCCCTACTAACTTCCCCGGGTCATAACCACTTAAGAAATTAATAGTTCAACCTCTTAACCACTATACCTAACAAGATTAAATTAATTTGAATAGATGTTATGTTAGTTAATGATGATAGGCCGATCGCTCGGAAAATAAAGAACCCCGTTCTAATATTCCTACTGGAGTGTACCTATCCCCATACCCCTGTTTGCCCTAGCTAGCACCACCAATACTAGAGGCCTAAACCTCATATTTACATTTAAACGTGTATGGAACCTAGGTAAGCTAAACTATAAATTCGGGAGATTAACCCGAGGTTGGACTAGAATCAGTGTAAGTGGGTCCCCCCTTGCGTGGTGTAAAACACCGGAAACGCAGAGTAACCCGCCCTAATATGTGTATATAAAGCAGACATATAAATATATAAGTATATGAGACCGAGCATGGAGGTCCATTTGGCTTCGGCAAGCGCGGAACACTGTTACTCTTATTTTGCATTTGTATTGCCTATATCTACTAAATGATAATTTTAGTATTAGCTTGATGACGTATGATGCTAATATGCCTTAAATTCGATGATGATAATGATGATGTGAGTATCACGATGATGATATATGATTATTTGATGGCGGGCACATGACGTGAACATGTGAATCGCTACATGTTACACTTTATTATCTAGTTCGTTATCCCGTCATCACAGCATGATCATCTACTCGTATTATATTTTAGAATTACACATATTTTATTATATTAAGACATTAGTCCTTAGTGTATCTGTGCATACTAACTTGTTCGTTTGTTTATTTTCTTGGATATCCCATTATTTTCTCATTTGCTCAAAGGTTAACTGGAAGAGATCCCTTATAGGGATAAGTTCGCCTTTGTACATGTCTATTATTTTTTGAAGTTTTGTAAATTGTTTTTGTGTACAACAAAGTGTTTACATACATACATCACAGTTGCCGTACTGTCTCCTAAGTGCTGCGCGCGCGGCGTACGCATCGATGCCCGCACCTGCCGAGCTATTTGTGCGCCGGATCTGCGGTCTCGGCCAGGAGACGCCGATAGGAAAACGTAGCAACTTTATATGGGTTTAATACTTGCTTAGGATCTTTTGCATTTGGGTTAGGTCTCAGTGTGGTATCAATATCTTCCACAGTATTTGTATGTGATCTTGGTGGCGTCGTTTGTAGGGTACGCCCGCATCGCTTCTAGAATCTAACCAGTGAAACGTATCACAAAAAAGCGGAAAATTTTAAATAGATTAGTAACACAAATAAATGGTATGGTGTCATTTGATAAGTAAAAATGGGGGTGTCCCTTGTATTGTCGACAAACTTTTCATCGAATTTCATTTCATCGAAAACGTTTCAAGAAACATTTAGTTAACGAATTTATTGTTCCATCTTAAGAGCGAGCGAAGCGAGCGAACCGCGGAGGTCTATATCGAGTGGGAAATAAAACTTCGCCAATCAATACATTTGACGGTTCAAATAATAATCCTTGTAATAATTTGTATGTTAATTGTGAAGTGCGAATGGCGATGTGCGTGTCGACAATTTGATGATAAATCTAAAAATGGTTGCCATATTATGAAAGAATTAACACTATACCTTACCCGTTAACCGGTCTTGAATAATGTCAATTGTTGTAACCCCGAATTTTTTGATGTTCTCTGGTTTGTATTTTCTAAAATCCAAGAATCAGGTAGATTGAGATAGGTAGGTAGTGGAAGTCAAACTGTGATAATAATACCAATACACTCAAGAGCGTAGAAACCAGCAATTTTTGCGAATTTATTTCATAATTGAGTTGGATTCCATTCTTAGTTAGTTATATTAATCAAACTACATTACTACTAAACTTAACTAACAAAGTATATCGACCACACGCCGCTTTTGTACAACCTTCACACTTAAGCCCGAATAAACAAACCGACCTTCTATTTATTGTACATATGTATTATAATGGACAAAAGCTTTACATAAGATCATGCGCATCGTGCCACGTGTACTGTACACCGGCTCAGGCACAGTGTACAGATTGGGTACAGTTACAATAAGACTCCAATAAGAAGGTATGGACACAAATATGGACACAAGGCGGTTGAGATGCTGGGCTTCTAAGCGGGATCATTCTTTTATAAGTATGGCAAACGTTTCTTCGAATTATGTTACATTTCATAAACAATTTTTCCTTCGAAGTCATACATTTTTCATAAATCTTGAAAATGTCATAACCAAATAACACTTTCGCATGCCAACAGAAATGTGACTCACCTATATTTTCCATATGTGTCAATACATTATGGAGGTTATAGGTCGATAGATATAGCTGCAGTAACATGTATATAATATATATATATATATTCCAATGTATTCGGAAAAAGTTGTTGCAATTAGGACGTTAGTGCACAACTCTATGTGGTTTTAATTTCACTGGCAAAAAAAAAAATTGTACGAGTGTGAACTAAGGTATCCATATTATATCTCTAGATTCTGGCTGCGACCTCGTTCGAGAAAGGTCGACTTTATCTACAAATGTCAGTTTCACGATTTCAACCCCATTCTTTGATTCTCTTTGTGCAAGTTTTCTGTATCATCTGTTTCCTTCATCTTTTTACCTCCAATACACAGCGTTTACACAGCGTGTCATCGTCATGTCATCACTGAATTGATTTAGGTAGGACATATAAATATCTAGTAATTCACAGTTGTGCATGTACGTATAGACTTCGTAGTGCTCTTAAATATAATAACTATTCAAGAACGCATACGACATTGTGTATTATATACACCTCGTATAACGTGCAGTTGTGCGTGATTATTACAAGCTTTTATTTAGCTTGCATGGTATGTTTAAAGTATGTTTGTTCGGGTGAAATCTTGCAACTCAATTTTGAAGCAGATATCGTCAACCGATTGAGCTGAAATTTTGCATACTTACTTAACTTTGATGACAATACAATAATATGGTACCATGGGGCTAATCTGATGATGGAGCCGGAAGGTGGCCATAGGAACTCTATAATAGAAAAAGCAATCCTACCGAGCTTGGGCTCTTTAGAATCGTCTCAGTGAGCATTTGATGGATACCCAAAGAAAAGTACAGTCGGCTATAAAAGCTTGCCACTAAAATGACATTTTTGACAGAAACTTTTAATATTTTTTTTTAGCTACGGGCGTGCACTTACTGTGTTCCTCACCTGTACGCTGCGCCTACGCAGTTATCGGTGTCAAGGCTCCCGGTACATGAACCCGCGGATCAGTCTTATTTATATTAACACGCCTATTCATAATAAAACTATTATTTATACCTGTACAGAGGGGAATTCAACGTGTGGTAGCGCTGGCTATTTTCATTCGCATATTGTGACGTACAAAAGCACGTAGATGACATCTGACTGGTTTACTGGCAAATTACCCTTGAATGTGTAACCTAAATGTGTGTCTACCCTAGGACGCAATAAAACGCATAACCATTCTATCTATCTATCAGCCACGGACGTCCACTGCTGCACATAGGCCTCTCATAAATGCTTTCGTACTGTGTTTGTTGGTATCTTTGCGTTTCATTATTTCACGAAACGACCAACGGATCGAAATCTATGGAACATTTTCTCGGACAAAGTAAGGAGAATACCTGGTATGGTATCATTCTAGTGACATACTAATAGCTCTAACTTTACAAAATTTGCCTCTATTTTATTTTATAATATGAATGTAAATTTTGTAAGGAGCTATTTTTCCACGATGCCTCTTCCAGTGCGCGATAGCCACTGAAGGTTCGGTTCTACAAAGCAATGTGCTCTACCCAAGTACCCTATGCCACAAATTTAGCGATTCTTGAATTATGTCATTTAGATACTAATTCTTCTACGGGTGTTTTCATTCTTGATTTTCAATCTCGCCGAAGAACTGCTGGCATAATTATTATAAAACATGCTCTCGTGTTGTTGTTTCTTCAGTTCAATTACACCTCAGAATTATCACCAGTGATAACTCATTCGTCGAAAAGCATCCTTTGACGCAAATCTAAGTTATTTCTAGCCTGATCTGAATAAACACTTCATTGTAAGACGACAAAAACGTGCGCAGGCGGCGGAGCGGGCTATCGCTGGCATATCGCGTCGGAAGGCGAACTTGTGACCCGCCACACCGAGATACGACTGGTGCTATTACCTGACTGGTTATCAGCAGAAATTATACGGTTGAAAATGTATCATTATTTCCTTTCTTTGTTGTAGCGGTCAAATCAACGGGCCTAAGACAAAATTTGGCATTTCGCTGGCAAAATATTACAGGACTAATACGAATTTTAACATTGTCATTGTGATGCAAAGTTTAATTTGAACTACCCAGAAAATGTAACATAGAACCCTGTAATATTAGGTCAGCGATTTGCGATATATGTGTCACAGTAGGTATAGGTATAATAATTTTATGTGACTGCCAATGACGGATCAAAAAAAACTTACTTAAATTAACTTAAACGTGGCGTAAGTCGAAATACGACATTGAAATACTTAGATGTTCCACCAATAAACCCTGGTTGGAATAAGTTACAATATCTATAAATTATTATTATTTATTTAAATGAATATTAATCTTTTAATTAACAATTATACTTACATCTTATAATTATACTTATATCAGCGTGGATTACAGGAAGTTATAAGTATTATATTTTAATGTGTTAAGTGTAAATAAAGGTTTTCAATATCAGCCGCTATCGGCAGTTAGTGAACCGTGCTTTAACCTTAATTAAGGAAACCAATTATATTGAGGCTATACACAACTTAACCAACTAATTAACAAACTAACTACATAAATGTTTTTTAAAGGGTTAAACTTAAAAGAGAGTTTGTACTTCGTTTGTACTAGCTATGTTAGAAGTTCAGAATGAGACAATAATATAAAATAAAGATAAATGGGTCATTATTCGAACGTTTCAACCGCCTCACTTTCGTGGACATATTTTGGAAGAATTGGGCGTAGATTTTGATGCCATTTTCGGATATTTGTTAGATGTCCGGTAAACTTAGATACCTAACCATAAACGAAATCGAGATCAGCAGCCACTTCTACAAAAATGTGACCACGAAAGTGATTCGGAACAAACGCTCGAATAATGACCCAAATACGTACATAGATAAAAAAAAATGTTCTGCCATTAGCCGACCGGAGACAAATAATACAACTCTTTTAGGTCACATGACATTTATACTTTTTGTATGGCCTGTGCTTGGTGGCCTGATCATGTACCAATAGCCGAGAGGAAGTGACGTGACGCGGCACGGCATCTAGGGAGGGCTGGAGGATATCAAGAAGGGATATCTCTAATACTGGACGGAAAGATGATGACAAATAAATTAAAACCTCACACAAATCGATCTAGTCCCACAGTAAGCTCTAGTAGTAGTAGTGGCTTATGTTATGCGCAATAGACGACGATTACTTGGCTACTGTTATTCTGATATACACACTTATATAGATAAATACATAGAAAAAATACACCGACCGAGGAATAAATACCCGAGTTCATCAGATTAATATTTGCCCTTACCGGGATTCGAAGCAACGGCTCAGTAGGCAGCTGCCCTACCACGATCGATGACGATACTAATCTTTGCTTGGTGCAGTGTAAAATTATTATCATTATCGTATGGCTAGAAGAGTCAGATACAGAAAAATAAAAATTTAACTTTAAAGAATTAATCCACTTAGTCGCTTCGTCGTTCAATATGATCAGGTCTTCCGGGTATCGAACACGCGGACATTATTGAAAGATTATGTTGGATACTTTGCTCTTCAGCACCACAGCAACATGCGGGGGAGTCCGTCCAGCCACAACGATATCTAAGGTTCTTGCGCCAAAGATCCCTCCCTAAGAAGGCCCTCTTCCTAAGATAGCCCACTTCAAAATTTTAGTTATAACCGTTCGAACGAATTCAAATTTCGCGCCCATGTTCGATTAGTACCATGGACTTAACTTATATCTTTGGTTATAACTATAAAATTTTGAAGTGTGCTATCCTCAGGCCAAATGAGGGTGCACCAAGTTGGTCTTGGCAGCGAAAAATAAACGCGTAAAATGCATTATCAGCCAAGGCGTCCACACTATCGCCGCTTAGCCAGTCAAGGGACACAACCGTCGGCAAATCGTCAGTCCACTTTACGCGTTGCGCCTTCTGGTATGTGGTCTTGCGAAATGTGCCTCGGTGGCCATCGGTTCCAAAAGGGATTTACGCCGCCCACTAACAGTTCCATTCTTCGTGCAAAGTACTAACACTGAAGTGTCAAGAAGATATCAACTAGCTGACTACCAAATAATGTCGTTTATTTATCATACGTTTAACCTGCAATTACTTAAAGGACACGCATTATTATCACCCAATCTAATAAATTCAATTGGTAAAGCGGAAGACCTTCTGGGCAATGGTAATTCAATGGCAATTCTTAATCAGGACCAAAAAAATTAACACCTTAATTTTCTGGAAAGGAAAAGGTAATCAAAGGTATTATTTGTTTCCCATTTGGATGAGCAAACATTTCATAATGACGTCACTTTCCACGTAGCACACATGGTCCAAAAGAGCATATACCTACAACCCTTGTTCAAATATTCAGCTTATTACAGCTGTGTAAAGTCTGTATAAGCTCTTATACGCTACTTATGTGCTATAAGAGCTTATACAGACCTTATTTACCTTGCTTATGTCGCTTCACGTTGGTACTACGAAAAGCATAGACAGATATAAATGTCAACCATTAATCGCCTAAGAATAATGCGCATAGGAATTCTAATTCTCTTAATAATCATTGTCGAATTAAAACGTGAAAAGAGCCAAGCTTTCTCCACGTGTATAATAAAATAGTCTATCGAGTTCTCGAACGTTCGAGCGATCTCGGGAACATTGATTTAGTCTAAATGATCGCGGCGAATTATGTGCCGGGTAAATTATTTGTTTTGCGTGCGCTTACGCCGGTACAGTCGGGTGCGTGCATACTCCTACTGTAGCAATATAATATTGCTACAGTAGGAGTATGCACGCACCTACAATACAATAATTGTAAACTAGCTTTTGCCCGCGACTAAGTCCGCGTGGAACTTGGAAGTATGTAAGCAACCTCGTACAACACGATAGATATCCACCTAATCACCTTATAAAAGGGACTATTAAAAGCGCCTAAGCAAATGTAAGAGCAATTGTGCTTTTGGTCTAATAATTAAATTTCCTACAGGGTCATCAATGTCACCATGAATTACTTACTCGCTTTTCAATCTTTTTAGGGATAATTTCCAGGATGAAAACTATCCTATGTCCTTCCTCGGATCTTAAACTATCTCCTTGCCAAATTTCATCAAAATCGATTCAGCGGTTTAAGCGAGAAGAGGTAACAGACAGACAGACACACTTTCGCATTTATAATATTAGCATGGATGTGAAGTTGAGTTGGAAAAGTTTCTTCACAAAACACCAGTAACAAATCTTATGGGGCCAGCAAAAACCTAGTGTGGCGACCACGTATAGGAAAGCGCAGCGTAGGTCGGCCCCCGACCAGATGGACGGATGACCTTGTGAGGGTAGCGGGGAATCAATGGATGCGGTCTGCACGGGACCGTGCATGTTCAGCAGTGGACGTCTGTGTGACTGATAGATATATTCTGTAAGTGGATCAAGTGCAACAAGGGCATGGAAAAGGAATCACGTTTTGTCAAATTTGAATGTTTTGTTTCTTATAGTGAAGATAAACAAGTTAAAATAGCCTTTGCAGAAGTAGGGATATAATATACCTACTTTTTAACCGACTTCAAAAAAAGGAAGGGGTTCTCAGTTCGGTTGTATGTTTGTTTTTTTTTTACCTCAGAACTCCGTCATTTATGAGTCGATTTGGAAAATTCTTTTTAGGTTCTTGAATAGACAACTCAAGGTTGGTCCCATAAAATTTTGGTGAAGATCGGATGACGAAATCTATGAGGAATCGAAGGAATTCCTGAAATTTTATAGGCACTCATAATATTTTTCATATATTTTCTGAAACTATTTAAGTATTTGTGTATTTGAGGTGTGCAATAAAGTGGATTTGTTGTTGTTGTTGTTGTTGTTGTATTTGCATATGGTAGTCATCATCTTCCAATGCTGAGCTGATGATGGAAGGTACAACTCCTTAACGGATAGGAGTTAGGAGATAATTCAAACGAGATGCATGCCTTCAAGACCTCCCTGATCACCCCGCCATAAGTTTTTTAAATGAATCACTAAAAAGCGAAAAAAAAATTACATTTGACTCACCCTTTGAAGTCGGGACCAAACCTGACGTGAACTATAATATATAAATATATTAACTGAGTGGTTTGGGATCGACTTCAAAGGTTGAGTCAAATGTAATCTGTAGGTACTTGAACAGATTACTTTTGACTTTTTAGTTTTACTGAAGTCGGTTCTATTTTTTGTTATTTTTTTTTGTCGACACGGATCGAAACCAGTGGAAAGCTGTAGCTGATGGTCTGATCCTAGTAAAGTTAAAGGAAGAAAGAAGAAAAATTAAATCGATGCCTCTATACAAGATAAAATTATCAATCCGAGTGTACCGATCTATTTCTACGCCGCGCCTGCGCCAGAAAACACATGTTTGAGAAAGGTCGTTGGTCTGACGCGAAAAAACAAGATAAATTATGTCGAGTTGCGGGTCTGTTCCGGGTTAAGACTGTATAGTCAGCTCCGAAAAACGAAATCACTAAGGTATAGTTAAATAGGTGTGTTAATGTCCAGCATTTAGGTGCCTTGAGTCAAAGTTCGTTAAGTTGATGTAGCATCTTGGACCAGTATAATCTGTTCTTTGATTTAGAGCAAGTTGCTTCATGTCAAGGGAGCAAGACAAATGCAAACAGACGTTGAGACTAACGTTTCTTAGTTAATTGTACAATCCAACGTATTTGGTTAAACAAAACACGTTGCTATTGTATATGTTTAAATCTATTCAGAGTAAGTATGAGTTTATCGACCTTTTGGAACAGCTGGCATTGAATGACTCTTCCTCAAACTTTCAACCGTTTATGGCATTTTTCGATCGAGCAGCAACCTTATTCGCATCTGAGAGATGTTACGCTAAAACTCGTTAACGTTGAAAAATAATTAAAACTTTATTCAAAGACCATATTCTTTTAAAATAATCACTAAAACAACTCTTAAACTAGTATTCCCCTTCCTCAAACTACTCACTTGGATCGCCCACCACTATCGCAGTAATAAACACAAGAAGCAAAGAACCCATCGCTTTTTACATCTAATCGTATCATCACGCGACCGACACGAGTGGCGACGGTGCCAAGAGGAAAACTCCCGATCGTAATACACTACTACTGTCAAATGTCACGACGTGTTACTAGTGAATGATGGGTACGATCAGTAGGTACAGGGAAACATGCTGGGAATGTGTGCCTTGCTTTAAAAACGGAATATGTCGTGTGTGATTATGTAAAGATCAGGAGATTCGACGCAATTTATGTGGAAAACATTGCTCTTCGACTTTTTTTTTTAGTCTGATAAACTTCTTTCAAATATTTGTGTGTCCTTTTTGTCGTGTAAATAAAGTATATCTTTTAACATTGAACATCACACTAATATAATAAAGTTACTTCTTCACGCTCAAACGGCTAGACCAATTTTGATAAATTTTGGTATGAAGGTAGCTGATGCCTTGGATTATCACATAGGCTACTTTTTATCCCGCAAGAATGTAGTGTTCCTGTGGGATGAGCGGATAAAAACGCGCGGCGCAGCTAGTACAAAATACAAACCCTTTCTTGATAACACCAAGTTACATATCAACATTCCCAATTTCCACAAAACCATAGTTTAACTTTCTGAATACCTCCGTTGGCAAAAACGGATCACGGGATCACTGTGTTGTCCGTCCGTCCATGTGTCAAGCAAGACACATTTTTGGATCAATATACCTATGGTTGTGTGTCATTTTGTGGGTTTTCATTAAGTTTCAGAAACTAACCTCGCCTTTTCATACAATTCGTAATTCCCAACCTTATGCGCCGATGACTCAGTGGTTAGCATACAATGGTGGGGTTCAATCCGGCGCGCGCCCCGGTTCGGTTCTAGAACAGGTGTGAAGGTCGCGTGACATTATTTGGTTTACTTTCATGACTAATGTTTAATTCCAAATGAATACACACAATCAATTACCTATATGAATTTAACTTTTGAGGTAGATTTAGTGGTAGCAATTCTTATCCAGTTTTACCCAACTATTCATAATACTAATATCCCTATACCTAAGACTCCACATAAACTAGTGCCACTAACAATGCTAACAAAGCTGAAAAAAAAAAAAAAATCAACTAGTTTAACTAACTACTTGAGAAATAGCCAAATTTTGCTAAGCAGTAACTAAAACTACAGTAATAGTTACTTTAACCCTGGGGGTAACATTGCCCACCTATTAAAACAAACTTTATTCAATAAGTAAATTCTGGAAAACTGCATCTTATGACGAATCCACTTTTGAGTAATCGCTGGTGCTGTTTTTAAAAGTTTTCTAATTTATTGAAATGAATTTATATTGGTGCACAATGTTACTCTCCACGGCTAAGAAAGTAACTCGACCTTACGGTATGCTAATTTTCCTAGTACCTAGTTACTAGTAGCCCTCCGTTGGTCGGTCCTCATATATTTACGAGTATGTAACTAGGAGCTAACATTTGGGCTACATTTAACAAATCTTTTCTTTTTTCACTAGTCTAGATCTTTCGGGTCCACATCTCAAATTATATATAACTAGACACATTTTCTTCTATTCCACTCTAAATTATATATTAGTATTTATATTCAATCGATAGAGATTGATATAAGTACTGATGGATGTTCTTTCTTAAACAGACCCACAGAATAAAACACAGTTAAATCGAGGTAACTTTCGCATACACATAATACTTATATGAGCCTCAAAATGACAACAGTGTGTATGGGCAGCACAAATTCATGGCCCATTTATGATTGAAATCATTCATAAATGGGCAACGGAATTCTGCAACTCATTGTATTGTACATAATACGTCATGACTAACCTTTGCCCGAAAATAAGTAGTACAATTAAATCTGGCAAGCCAGAAGATTAACATGCATCATAATTAATACAAACGTCATATACTTATTCTTAACAGCGCGTTAATTTAACTAATCCGTAAAGAGAAGACGCGCCATTAAGTAACAAAGAGTAATGTTCTGTTTACGACGACAATAACACGCTTCAGTAAAACATGACTGAACGGTTTGGTAGAGAGCGGAGAAAAGACGAACTGACAGACTGATATGGGCACGATAGTGTGACCATGGTTGCCCCGTTTTTAGAAAGAAGGAAAGAAAATTATTTGAAAAGTAACTAAACATCACCAAAATCATAAGAAACAAATACACAAACATAACTCTGAACTATACCATGGATTGACACAAACAAAAACAAAAAAAAGGAAAATGAAATACCTAATTCAGAAAAGTAACAAGAAATACAGATAGATGGTGCTGTCATGGCAGGTCAGATCACAAAAGGCTATATGCAATGCCTCATGGCATTAAGTCCGCCATTTGTACTTTTACTTCTGTATTTTGTGCAATAAAGTTTAAATAAATAAATATACTACGGCATCCCGGAGATGTCGCAAAGCTGCTCTTGGTTTTTAAAAACTTTTTATTGCAGGAAAATAATAATTAAATGTAATAAATGGCTCCATTTTTATTTTGTTGCAATATTCAGATTTGAGTGAACGTCAGTCAGATACATTCATCGTTATAATGTAGGAAAAACATTGTAAGTATAGAAATAAATTGTAAATGTTGGCCTGAAATTTCGTTATTCATAATTAGTTTTATCTCAGAAATAGCAAAATTAACATTAAACAAACCTGTTAGGCGTGTTTTGAAAAATTCTATGTTTTTGATTTTGGAATTTTCCTTTTCGTAATGTTGTTACTTTACAAGTTTCAATAATTATGACTAAGCCTCATTATTTCATTAACCATAATCTCACAATAAAAAAAAACGTCCTGAGCTGAACCAAACGCACATGCTCCCTACAGCTTTATCTTCCCAAAGTCACGCGTGTATATTTGTATCCGAGTCGTCAAATAGAAACCTCCGTCTATCTATTTAAGCCCGGCTGTCCACTAGCGAACGAAGCGTTTGCTAAGAAGAATAGTATCATGTTTTTTTTAATGGTACTGGCCAGTATTAGGAAGCTTCTCTAAATGAAAAAAAAAATGTCCTGAGCATAACCAACCAAACGCGGGACAGGTGCGTTTGGTTAGTTCTGCTACAGTACGGCTTTATCTTTTCAAAATCAAATAATTATAATTTCGGCTGTTTAGCCAGCATGCTATACGTTCATTAAATAGGTATATATTTTTTACTGCATTATTTTCTATTACTGAAATTATTTTCTCAAATATAAATAAATTAGATCCAATTTTCATTCAAAGGATATAAGTAATCTTATCCTTTATTTTATATTCATCTACTCATATTTTTTAGTATTGTAATGTTTTACGTGTTTATTTTAAAATTAACTATTTGACCCACTAATCCAACATTAAGTATTAAGCTACGTTTTCTTATTTTGAGAACTTTATCGCTTTCAATGGAATGACCACCTTTGCGGCGCTTGCGCAACTATCGCGTAACCCGTCTGTACTCTGTTTATGAGGTAGATCTGTTATGTCTTTATACGTGCAGCGAAGTTATATGGACTTAGCTTGCGGTTATGGTCCCGTTGATATTTCGTGAGTAAGTAGCAAGTAATGGTAAGCAAATAAGTTGCAACAAAAATATTGATCTTTCAAATGAGCTGAAACTGGTACCAAGAATGCTCCTGGCCATTGAAATTATGTAGTCATACTCCAAAATCGATGCCAACGAACACTCCAAACGCTTATCACTCTATCCTTCAGCTCAAGCATAATTACCACAACTTAGGTAGGCGGACCATACAACTAGTCCACCAATTCAAAGTCGCTCAGCGAGCCATGGAAAGAGCTATGCTTGGTGTGTCTCTTAGGGATCAGATCCGAAACGAAGTAATTCGACAGAGAACCAAAGTTACCGACATAGCACAGCGGATAAGCAAGCTGAAGTGGCAGTGGGCTGGTCATATCTGCCGTAGAGCCGATGACCACTGGGGCAAACGAGTTCTGGAGTGGAGGCCACGAATCGGTAAACGTAGTGTAGGGCGCCCTGTAACAAGGTGGAGCGACGACATTCGTAGGACAGCGGGTAGTAACTGGAGGACGAGAGCTGAAAATCGAGCTCAGTGGCGTGCCATGGGAGAGGCCTATGTCCAGCAGTGGACTGAAACAGGCTGATGATGATGATGATGATGATGAGGTCGGCGGTTCTTAACCTTTTTCCGTCCACGGACCCCTAGGAAATCAAGGACAGACCGGGGTCCTTTTTGCGGGAAAAAAAGCAATACAGGTCTGAAGACCATTTATTTTACTAAGTACTGCAAATTTTAAAAAATACGCTCATGTGAAGGTCGGTGCTGCATATTTGCTTGTATTTGTATTTGTTGTTTTTCACATGTACCAGAGGAGCATGCCTTTTCACAGAGGTATGTGGTTGAGAAAAGCAGTAAATATTTCAGTGCTTGATCTGTTTTTTTTAAACTACGACGGTGGTAACCATGCTTGCGACCCGCCTATTGTTAAGCAGTTACCGCCTATGGACGCTTGTGACGCCAGAAGCATCACAGGCGCGTTGCCAACCCAAGAACCTATTTATTCCCCTCTTGAAGATGCGCATACTGTAGCCCCCGGGGAAAACCTCGTCAGGGAGCATTTCCTTATAATCTTTTATTAGACTTTCTTTTATTAGAACATTTTGAACCTTTTTTTATTTTTATTTTTTTGTTAAATGGTCCATAAGTGAGATTGCGACTGACTTCCTTACATGACGTCCTCAGGCGTCCGCGGTTTTTAGGTTAAGAAACATCTGACTTAGATCATTCTATGTTTTATTTCCATACTGGACATTCAAGACTACGACTGTGCAAAATAACGTAGCCATCTTGGCAAAGCCACATATTCATTAACTATATTAATTAGATCTACATAATAAAGCGGTAATTTCCAATACGACCGGTAGTGCACCGCCCTTGTTCGACGAATTTCCATGATCCTGAATTCCTGACGATATTATCGGTCCGTTTGGGCGTATCGGTCGGTTATGGGAACTTCCCATGCTGCGTCTTCCGGTACGTGATACCCGCTCAAGTACATGTTCCACCTCAACAGCCATCGGCTCTAAGAGCGGAAATGTACACCACAAACTACCTGGTAGTAACGCTTCAAACAAACGAAGAATGGAAAAGAATACATTAAGGTTTTCGTTTTTTTTACAGAGAAAGTCTCGTGACTTTCTAAATAAAAACATACCAATGACTCAATCTCCGGAATGATTCAGGCTCAGGAACCAGCGACCTGCAATTTGTTCCATTGTCTCCGCCATATTGACCCAGGTGTTATGAGTCATGTGCGAGCTCCAGCACACGACATCTTCTCTCCAACTCCTCATAGACTTAGGTGACAGGAGTTTCCAATGCGCTTATGACTTTCTAAAAGTGCGATTGTCTTATGAGTAATTCTAGAGCTTGTGAAAGGTCGTCTTTTGTTTGCAGCAGAAAGAGTTAAGAAATGCTACAATTTATAAGGATTGCAGTGGTATTTTGTGTACCATCAGGCGCCATATTGGCGGCCATAATGCAATGCTCTGCTGAAAGGTGAAATTTAGAGGGTAGTCTGGTGTTGATATGCTATCATAACATCATTGTTTTGTTTTCCCCCCGAGGTATGCAAAATGATAGTATCAACTGTAGACTACTGCAAAATACAAGCAAAATTTACAGGGAGGCCTTTATTACCGCTCCTGGCATACAAAGTGTTACTGTATCTTGGTAAATGAGTACTTATTAACGGTGTGACCAGAGGTGGTCTTGACCACTGCTGAACGAAGGCCTGAGAGTTTTCTATACTACTAAGCTTAACATTCAGAATGATGCAGTACAGATGTGCACTATATGGAACTCCTTTTAGGTTTACCTGCTACCGTCCTCCTTGGATTCGCTAAGTAATCTCATAAGATGGTGATGGTGATGGCAATATGACAAATCATTAATACTTGTTTTCTTCTAGAACTTTTATTTATGCCTGTGAATAACATGATGGCTGGTATAGCACAGTGACGCTATTGACTCAGTAAGGCAGTTGATCAAACATCCTCCCCAGCACATGACTCTCACGTGCCTTGCCCCGAAGTGCTCTCGAGACAAAGTCACATTTATTGGGCTATAGCAATATTCACATTATGAAATAACTGACAAGTAGGCATGTACCAAAACAGTCGTTAATAGATTCTTAAGCTGCGTTAAGAACTTTCTCCGTACAACGCTCCTTTCTACATTTTCCCTTGAATAATCAGCCATAGAATTCTTAGGTACACAAATAAACGATGAATAACTAACTACACCGAATAACAATGCGACCTATTAATGGCCATTGTTGAAACCAGTTTCGTCGAGTATCCACAGGTGTAGCGAATACCAACTAAAGCAAACAAGAGACAAATGTTGCAAATTATACAGTAGAAAAGGACGTAACAGATGGAATATTGGTATGAACATACACCCTTGGAGTAAGAAAGTATCATACACGTGCCGGGCCGAGAGCTGATTATCAAATATTTGAGACATTCGTAGGCAGCGTGATGTCTTGAAAAGTTCGCAGGTTAGTCTCGTACCAAGTCAACTCTGCCAAAGGTACACATTGTCTTAAAACTCATGAAAATAATCATCTTTACCACAATAATAGTCTTTGCCCTGCTTCTGTAGCTGTTTTGGGTTTATAATAAGTAAAATTCAGAACATGTGCCTCATGGCAAAGGTCTCCTCTCGTTATTTCTATTGATCTCTACCCTTCACTAGTGTGGCAAAGCACTTCGTTATATCACACTTCTTACCACAATCACAATTCTTACCATCTCCTCATTGATCTATCCGTACACCTCTGTCTAATTCTCGAGTATCAGTTAGTTATAATTTTACTTCAATTGTCTCCAGGCGTGTATGTGGTGGCATGGCGTTTTGGAATGCTTTTATCCAGTTGTTTTTAGACCACAACACCTATTTATACGCGGATGCGGTACCTTGACAGTGCATTTCCACATGAACATATCTCGGGTTTACTCTAATCAAAAGTGCTAATAGGAAAGGGCTATTGCTAAGAACTAATCTATTCAGTTGACAGGATAACGTAATAAAAAATAAGCATCAGCGTTAGAAAGAATGATTCAATATTCAAACACCCGGTTCTATTTTTTATATTTGAAGGAGCGGGACACGGTGGCAGCTCACGTTACCGGTCATTAGGGAAAGATAAACCTTCTAATAACTGTTAATTACGAAATAAACTCTTGGCTACATAAATCCTTCTTCCTCGTGGCAACACCTAAAGCCTTAAACTACAGCGGAAGTGGACGAAACGGCATTAAAACAATCATTTAGAGACACACAGTTGATAACGCAATCGAGCGACGGCCTCCATTCTGCATTTACATTATCAGTGGCCATGTTATTTGGATAAATTATCCATTCAAGCCCAAGGGACGTAAGTGTCGTCGAATCTGCCAAATGAAACAAGAACTTCTAGACTCTGACATACAGTTGACTTCTAACAGCGGTTGCGCGATTTGTAAAAAGGATGATAATAAAGTAGGTTGGCGGAACTAGATTGATCCAGTTCGTTCTGTTTGGGACTTATTACGTGTGATCGCGAATGACGTTTGCTATCGATTTATGATTTTATCGGCTCAATTGGGAGCGTGAAAGCTAAGGCCAACTGATTGAGGATGTAATAATATGCGATTACAGTGTTTGGAATAAGTCTGGAGATACTGATGTTTATTTTTTAATTAAGATGCCTACATCTCTGCTGATGTAAATTATCAAAAGATCGTGCTATTATTTCTCATAATAGTAAACATTGAACGGAATCGTATATTAATGGAACTGTCATATCAAAACTTGAAAATATTTTTAACGCGATATGTTTTCAGATTGAACGTAATTTAAAAATAATCAATAATAAAGTATTAAACACTATCTGGGGGCACGGCAGTGCCCCCGCCAAGACGAACAAAAAAGAAGCGGGGCACTACCTACCTTTTCTCGAACCGTTAGGAATTAAGATTATATATAACTTAAGACTACAGTATAGCTTCGCGATCCTAACGAAATAGGTATTTACGAAAACGCATGCTGTCGCTCGAGAGCGCTCACCCCCCGGCATCGCGCACAACACATACAAATCGCCTCACGCACACATCGAAGCATGACACAGCGCTCTGCTACCTGCTGCTAGGCTAGTTTGATGATCGGATATTGACAAGCAATTGCGATAAATAAAGGTGGACTGTTTTGTTTTCTTGCGTACCTACGGATAGTGAATTGTTGTGGTGTGACTGAAATTCCGATATTATAAAGAAGTATTTTATTTATTTATGTAATTGTTAGTAACGAGTATGTACCTATAAGCTTGATAAATTTTTGATACTTAAATCAGTTTGTTCTCGACGTACCGGTATGATGTAAATGACTGACATTTTTTATTGTAATATTATTTAGGTATTACAAAGGTATTTATATAATGAGTTACTGATATTTACGAAACAAAACATTTTTTATTTGACTTTGTTATTGTGTTCGAAAGTACATAATTATTATACTAACTTATAATGTTTACATGATATCGGAGTTACTATGTCTTTCTAGGGTTCCGTAGTCAACTAGGAATACTTTTTGACACAATTTTTGTGGTATATGTTTCTAGTAGGTACGGCTATTTTTAAAATATTTTTTTAATCACTGTTTCTAATTTTGGTGGTTTTTTTGGTAATTTGAAAGTCACCAAAATTGCTTGATGCCACCAGAATTGTTAATTTTGTATATGATTTCACATTTGTTATCGTCTTTTTCGCATTTCCAAAACTTTTGACTCGGTGAATTTATTTGAAGTCAAGAATAAACAAAATACATCTAATATAACAAGCTGTCGGTGAGGGTAATCTTAGCTTAGATCATCTTAGATATTATGCTGGTAGCGGATTTTATAGCTCCTATCCTTTCCTATATTACTATTTTTTCTTTCTCCTCTGGCACGTTTCCTACAATTTGGAAATGCGCCCATGTGATTCCTCTCCCTAAAACCCCTAATCCGTCGTACTTTTCGCAGTATCGTCCTATGTCCATTCTTCCCGTCTTATCTAAAATCATTGAATTCTTTGTAAATAGACGTCTCTCATCACATCTAAATAGACTGAACTTGTTTAATTCTTTAGCACAACCACCGCTTTGGTTAAGATCACCGGCGACATTCGTCTTAATATAGAATATAGAAAAGTGACTATATTGGTGCTCCTTGATTTTAGTAGTGCTTTTAACACTGTTGATTTTGATATATTTCTCAGTTTACTTAGTACTTTAAATATATCTTCAACTTCACTGTCCTGGTTTCGTGATTACCTCTGTTCCCAGCGGGTTCGAGTTGATGACCGATTTTCTAGCTGGTGTGAACCGTCTGCTGGTGTCCCCCAAGGGGGCATACTCTCTCCATCGGAATCACCAAGTCACTGTCCTCCTCGTTCCATCTCTATGCAGACGATTTGCAGCTTTATGCGGCGACCAGCATTGAGGATTTTGGCTCCTTGGTTTCGCAAATCAATTCAGACCTAGAATCAATCCGTGCTTGGGCTTGATCCTTTGGTTTGATGATGAATGCTAAGAAGTCGCAGGCTATTGTCGTTGGAAGCCCACATTTTATTTCCAAGCTTTCAGATCAAGCTAAGCCAGTTATTTTCTTTGATGGTAAGCTTATACCTTGCTCTTCTACTGTAAACAAATTTGGCATTACCATGGATCAAATTTTGTCATGGGCACCTCTTATTTCTGAGATCAGTAGGAAACTTTTCGCGTCCCTTCATTCATTGAGGTGTCTGCAGAATTTCCTTCCTCTTCATACGAAGATCATGCTTGCCCACTTACTTTTGCTTTGGTTTGGGCACAAGTTTGATCATGTGTCTCAATATCGCGCTCAACTTAAATGGCTCCCGATCCGTCAGCGATATATTCTTTGTCTTTTATTTATTTATTTATTTATTCAAATTAATTACACAGCATTACAGTAATTAAACCAAGGCACTGTGAACTACAAAATTATACAGAAAATAAAAATAAAAACTATATAATTATATAATGTGTATTTATAATATAATGTCCTTTTCATTCCTTCTTCTCCTCCTTACCTTGCAGAGAAGATCTTTTACATGGCGGATGGTAGTGGCCATCGCCTGCGGTCAAGTGCGAATCTGGATCTATCTATCCCACTGCATAGATCTCATGTTTACGATGTGTTTTTTGCTGTGCGCGCCGTGAAATTATGGAATAAATTGTCTCCCGCCCTAAGGTAGACGCAGTTCGTAGCATCACTCAAGGGGAAGTTACAGAAATTGTGGCTGTCGAACGAATGATTACTTGATTAGGTTGCTCTTTTTGTTATAATTATGATTATATTTATGTTATATGTATTTATATAGATATTACGTAATACGTATTACATTGACTGTTTGCCTATCTCTCTCTCATTTGGTTTTTGCATTTTCATTTGTACCATTGTAAAGTTATCGTATTGTACATGTTGCTTGGTTTGTCTACCATTTACTTGTGTTTAATACTCATTTACTTGAAGGTTAATTGGAAGAAATCCCTTAGAGGGATAGGTTCGCTTTTGTACATGCTTATTTTTTTGCAATGTATTTCTTGCTATTGTGTACAATAAAGTGTTTAGATACATTGCATGCAAACAATTAATCTAAATTATTACTTTTGCTATTCATAATTTATTTATTTTTAAGGATGGCTAGTCGCAAAAAAAAAACAATCAAGAGAAGAAGTCCTCGAAAAGAAAAAAATATATTGTTGTTACAAACGAGTTAGTGATTGTATTTTCATAGATAATTTGGTATAACTAAAATGATTAATAAAACTCTTACTTTCTTTTAATTTCCAGTAGGCAATTTCATCAACAATTTTTGACGACGCGTTTGGCTCGGTTTGTAGACACCTGCCTACTGAGCGGGCGGTCCCGGGTTCGTATCCCGGCCAGGGCAAATATTTGTGTGATGAACTCGAATATTTGTGCTTGGGTCATGGTTGTTCTATGTATTTAAGTATATATTTATCTATATAAGTACGTATATCATCGTCTAGTACCCATAACACAAGCCTTCTTGAGCTTAATTTGGGACTAGATCGATTTGTGTGAGGTTGTTCGATATTTATTATTATTATTTATTATAAATATAAATTTTTAGCACAAGTAACTAATTTTGGTGTAGATGTACAATTTTGGTGGCCAAAAAATCTAATATTTGTGGGCACAAGCAATTTTGGTGGCAGGCAAATTACTAAAATAATAATACCTTTATAACTATTATGTATAACAAAGGGCCATTACTACACAATATTGGTTATGACTTTATTCGTATTATTGATATGTATATAATTTTGACTCTAAATTGAAAATAAAAAAGCCACCAAAATTAGGTAATTTTTAAGCTTGTTGCAATTCACCCTGAAACTATACAATTGTAATATAATCATAAAAAATATAGTCCTTTTTAAATATCATGTTTGGTGAACCTGGTTATATTAAGTTTGCACCTCATTTGTATACGGCGCCATACGCATCAGGTGCAAACTTAACCAGGCCAGTTAAGATGGCATAAGTGAAAATTTGTACGGAACCCTCGGTGCGTGGGTGGCTCACACTTGGCCGACTTTTTTAATTAAATTGTAATATAATGATAATCAACCGATCGATCTTTTTCTTGAAACCCAACTAGTGTTAGTAGAAGTTCCTACTCTACTCCCATCATTTTTGAAACAGATTTAGATATCAATTACGCGGGCTAGGATCCTTTTTACTTTTTCATTAACATCCTTGTAAATACGTGATACTTTACTTCCTCCCCCGACCCGCAATCGTGCGATAGAGAGCGTTGCAGCTTGCGACTGACAATAGGTACTTTTTTGATGAAATTTGCGTTACGGGAGAAAACGTTTTCCACTAACTAAATCTTAGCAAATCACTTCGATTTTGATGTCGATCGCTTCAGCATAATATAATCTAGGTTTATAGGTTTCGTTTTTTTTTTAAAAGTGCATTGTTTTTATAATACAAACGGTTTCATTCAACAACGTTTTAATCACAAAAATTAGGTTTTTCAACTACCTTTAAATTAGAATCTATAGCAAATTTTGAAAAAAGGAAAACCTATAAACCTAGTTTGTCACTGTGTCAATAACATACTAAAAAATGATGGAGATTGGAAAATATTTAAAAGTGGAAAAACGTTTTCTCTTTTTGTATGGACGAGTGCGTACTATACTTCCCTCTTAATATCTTGATACCATATGGGCCAGACGGTCCGTTGGACTTATTTACGGTACTCTAAGCCATACTTTTGAAACCAAGGTGTAGGGTTAGTAAACTCAGAGCTTAGGGGCTTGAAGCCAAATGATACCATACTTTTTAAACCAAGGTGGTAGGGTTAGTAAAGCCAGGGCTGAGGGGCTTGGCTTTTCCTGGGATCTAATAACTTTTTAGCAACGAAAGCGTTATGAGCATGTGAGTCTGGGCCGCCAATTTTACATGAAATGTTTTTGGTGGGATACTCCTTTACCTGGTCATCCTTAAGGATATCCTTAAGTTTTAGGGATTGAGATAAGTATGTAAGAAAAGGACATTGCACAGTTTTCGAAAGTAAGCAAAGAGCGTTTACCTCCTAGGCAAAATAAAAATAGGATTAAAATAAGTGGAAAGTAAGTTTTTATCGCTATCATATCAAATACTTAATAGAAACTCTTATTACAACCGATGGCAATAGACCTGCTGTTGCTATGCGCGCTATCAAACACAGTAATGATTATGTTGTTATTGAAGAACATGAAACTAGATATGAAAAAAACAATAGGGATTTGTAAGTAGATTCTGGCTTCAGACATGTCCACATCTACTTATGAGAATGTTTACCTAGTGCATACATACCTATTGAAAACACGACGTACAGGAGCCTCGTTTGATCGATCCGATACTACCTACACCTATACAAAGCTACTAAACTATCTCGATACTTATCGATTTTTGACATTCGAACTGTATCAAGCATTGATGAATCCAGACTATTTTGATTATGGTGATGCTAGTGCTCTCCGCCTTCCTGCGCTTTCCTATAATATATGTGGTCGCCACTTCAGGACTTGGCTACTCCAACGGTCATCCGCTCTCTGGCTCGTCAATTACCCCTTCAATCGAGCTATCCTCTGCACGGATGAGCTCGTGAGGGTAGCGGGGAGACGATTGGATACGGTCTGCACAGGATCGCACTTTGGGTCGACCTTTGAGCTTTGTAGGCCTATTGTTTGTTGTTATGCAACAGCAACAGGTGTAATTTTGCATTTTCCAATTATGCTAGATCGGCTTGTTGGTTATTTATTTTGGCATTTACTACGCTCGTGGTCGAACACTTCGAGCGCTGTCTGTGTCAGTTAAGAGGTTAATACAAGCCCCGTATTTATAAATAGAGTTTTATACTCAAATGCTGGATTGGGCTTAATTGGTGAGGGTCATAGCCTAGTTTATCATCGCATCTCGTTACCAGGCGTCTTAATGACCGTTGCAGCAACGAACTAAAGTCTAACCGAGGTCATTAGATGGCTATTAAGATACAACGTATGCAAATGCTTTCGTCTTTGCACAGAAGGTCGTATGTCATCAGGTTTTCCTGCTAGTTTACTGTCTTTTGATCAAGTGGAATAGAATAGTTAGAGGAGTTGGTGGGAATTGAAATAGACAAAATATTTTTGAGAGGGAAACCTTCAAAATGGTATTGGCGGGAATCTAGGTTGCAAGGTAATCGTAATCTTAGTCACTGTTAACCCGATAGATAATTTAAATCTGCGTTGTCTTGTCAAGACGGGAACTTATGTTAAACTCAATGGAGCATACCGGTGCTGGATTTTTCCCAGCATAAAGTCCTATACAACTTTGAAGAATCGAGAAAAGTATTGATTCGGCAATCTTAGGATTCCGTATAGTAATATACCAGTGATACGTCCTGTTCACCACGTTAGTGACTAGAAAATTATGGCCGGTAGCGTCCCAGCATCACTGTAGGGTGATTTTAACCTAAATTTTAGTAATAGAGGCGCGCGAAAGGCTAAAATAAATTAAGTAAACTTGGCCTGACGGGTTCACTGGATGAGCTTTACTAAAATCCTATAGTAAGTACTTTTTTCCAGAATTCGGATAAAAGATTCTATACTTTCCATAATTTTATACCTCATGTGATGTCCTGTGGTTCCATGCGGGAGTAGATTCAATAAAACACTTAAATAGGTTTTCTGTCGGCCATCACCTGCCCGCCCCCGTTGACGTCTGTCATAGCAGTGGCGGCAGCCGGGCAGGTGTTGTTGACACTTTATTATCATAAAGGTGTCTATACACCACACCATCCTCTTTTGATAAATTCGAAATAGTTATTTATTGACACCTTATTTATTTAATTATTACTAGGTATTAACATTTCATATCACCATTGTATTACATGTACATTTAATATATTTCTGGAATCTAGATTGATTCATATTATTAGTAATTACAAATATTCTGCGGATTCGCTCACTGCTCCGTCTGAGTGAATTAAACTAAATTCGAGGCTTACCTCTAGATGCCCCACACCAGCCAGCTACGCCAAACACCAAGGTGCGAAGCATTTGCTCAGACTCAGGGTTCAGCTGAGCACGGTTATCGTGGCGGTGTAGTGCATCCAGCACGTTCGCTGTGACAGCGAGGATGAGAGTTTCGCCATTAATATGGGTTGCTTGTGCGTCGGCGCAGTGAGCAAAACAGACCCATAGTTCAAAGTAACTGGTATGCACAGCATACCTATTAGTAATATCTCGGTCACTAGACTGTAGTAGTGTCTTCATTCTGTGACTGTAGTTGGAAATGTAATATTTCTAATTTAATCCTTAATCATGAATTTGAATGTACATTGAAATGTAACACGAGTTTAATCTTATCAACAATTGTAAATTTGTAATAAATGTGTCATAAAGAAATGTTTTTTCTTTCTTACTATTCGCGTATTCGGTATTTAATCTCCTTTTGAGACAAGGCTTTAAACCATAAGTTTATGCATATATGAAGTTAATTTAGTGAGTGATACTTATTATTTAGTAGTTTCAAGTTCAATAATTTTGTCTTCATTTTTACATCATTAAATAATTCTATGTTCTCGTTTCCGTTACCTCCTCTTTCCATTTGTTTTTTTTTTTTTTTTTTTTTTTTCAATTAGGTACTTGTTCTTTATTGGTAAATGGAATGAATTAAGTAATGGAATATTTTGTATTTGGTATTGTAACAGTTATTTTTTATTTTTTTGCTTTCGCCAATCATAACATTGGATTACATATAATTATATTCATTTACTCGTGAATTAATGTAATATGGAGCTATTATTTTCGAAAATTTAGGAATCTACCAGCGCTTCCAACTAAGGCATTTGTGAGAAAGAAGCGCCGCAAGAAAACTCACAGTTTGCCTTTTTCAATGAAATATACATTTTCCAATTTTTGTATGAAGTTAGAAATCTTCTCACGAAATGTAAGTATTTCAGAATACTAAACCGGCGTTGACTAGTCATCACTTGAAAAGAAAATCTGTTTACTTTAGAATTTCTATATAGTGAAATTTACACAATTGATTGGTACACCGACCATAATTTCAAATACCGTAGTAACTTCATAAGGAATCACAATTTTTTTTACTGCATTATTGAAATTTATATTGAGTTACAGGTGAGTATAACTCAAGGAAAAAAAGATAGGTAAACACACCACCCACGTCTCTTATGAGGGCTCGTGGATCGTTATTAACTAGACTAGATGCAAAATATGATAAATGTTGCGTCTCTTGATTAAAACAAAGTCTTCAATTTGGAAAACCCTTGCCCAACCCAACTTTTATTCATTTTACCATTTAATTCAGGGACAGCACTGTTTTAATGTGTGTATAATCACGAAGACTCATTTATCATAAGTACTGAAAGTCTAAAATTAGTTGAAAATAGGAACCACAATCGTTTACACTTCATTCTAAAGCAGGTCACAGGTTTCACAGCCTTAATATATATATATTTATATATATAATTATTAATATCATCGTCTAGTACCCATCGTACAAGCTTTGCTTAGTTTGGGACTAGGACGATTTGTGTATGATTGTCCCTTAATATTTATTTATTAATTATACATTTTATTATTTATATGTTCATTGGCAAGTTTTTCACCTTTGTGGTCCCTCTGGCACCTTGTTATTTTGTGCCCATTGGCATTTTTTGTATGCACGTTAGCATTTTGTATTTTATGTATACCGCGGTACATTTTGTACATCAAGGTACATTTTGTACACCAAGGTACATTTTGTACACCATAGTACATTTTGAACACTATGGTACATTTTGTAGACTATAGTACGTTTTGTACACCATGGTACATTTTGTACACCAAGGTACATTTTGTACATCATAGTACATTTTGTACACTATGGTACATTTTGTAGAATATAATACATTTTTTTGTAGTTTGTGCACCTTCGGCATTTTTGTTTGGACTTTGTGCTCCTTCGGCATTTTTTGTAGTTTGTGCACCTTCGGCATTTTTTGTAGTTTGTGCACCTTCGGCATTTTTTTTGTTTGGACTTTGTGCTCCTTCGGCATTTTTTGTAGTTTGTGCACCTTCGGCACTTTTTATACACCATTGTACCTTTATTATTGTTAACCCGATGTAATGATTATTCAGTCTACCTAGTCGTAGCGCGAACAACCGAGTACACTGCTAGAAAGGATATAATGGAATAACATAAATTCCTCGATCAAAATACCTTTTAATTTTACCCAATCAAATTACATATTATTGAGAGGAAGTTATTATTTGTTTATTGTAAGAATGTAGGTACTACAATACGATTACTTGATTACGATTTTTATGTACATACGTTCAAGAAATAAGCAAATACGTAGGTAACTGCGCTGTTATAGTGAATGATAATTTCTAACTGAAGATGTACTTTAAACGCCACAAACGAAAATTTACTTTAAGATGTCTTTACCATAATACCTGTGTTAGGATTTGCTTGTACTCGTAATCGTTTATTTATATTATAATGCACGGATACTTTAACTGTCGTTACTACTAGTATATATTCCTTTGTTATATACCTTATTCTATAGTGAACTCAAATTCAAGTCAAATCGTTTCACTTCTAGAACACGTTTTATTTAAGTAATAGAGAATAATACTAGTTGTCGAGTTTAAGTGTTGTTAAATAAATACCGCGTGTATTTTATATTCAATCAATTTCGCGATAGCCCTCTACGACGGAATTACTGTAATAATTTTCATTTGTAACCTTATTACGGCCATCTATACGACTTACATTTTAGAAGACTACTTTTTTTTTTCATTGCCAACGAGTGACAGCTTCTTTTGTAGTTCATCTTCTTTTTAAGGGACATTTCAAGTGAACATGAGAAATGGTATTTTGCTACGGTGTATGATGTAAGTATATTTTTTCGAACATCTATATATATATATAGGCATAGTTTATTATTCTTTATAAAGTTAATATTACTAAACTGACATTGGCCAAGGCCACGAGCTGTCATTCCTGTATTAATATATAATATATCTTTTTAAGGCTGATCCGTAGATCATTTTATTTTCCCGCCTGTCATTTCCAATCAATGACAGCTTGTGTTGAAGTTGTTTCGTGCTGAAACAGCTCAACTGATTTTATTTTGATACCCTAAATAGGGTTGTTTTCCGCCAATCCTGTTGGTTTTGTTTTAATCTCATAGTCTTGTTTTAACTATGATCCAATCCTATAATTTTATTTTAAAGTGTTTCTAGTTCCTTTATTTATTGGCTTCTAGGCAAAGAGATACCCAAATATTTAGGTAGGTAGTTTATTTAAGCAAATTGTATTACGAATATTTGAATTTCCGATGCTTTGCCTCATCTGCGTAACTAGCTCATTGTCATTATCTTGTCACGCGACTCTGCATCGCCTGTCTAGTTCGCACGATATTGGAATGAAAGTGACAGGTAGTTTATGTCGCGCAGTAAAGAGTTGTGTGTCACCATTATGATAGACACCCTGACGGGCTAGTTAAATATTGTTTTATTTAGATGCGAATTTCCAACTGTACCTGTGCTTTTTGTAATTTTTTTTTATTTTTTTTTATTTATTCATAACATATCTATAACTTACAGCTAAAGCCAACGCGTTACAGATTTTAACCTAAAATAATTAAATCTAAGGGTAAAGAACACCCATTTAACATAAACATAACTGAAACTTATTCTAAACACTACAAATAGGTATATATATAAAACTAGACATAAGGTAAAATACATTTTAAGATCGTTCTAAGAACTTTCTGCATTCATTCATCACGCTTGCAAACCTGGTAGCGAATACATCGCAGTGTGGAGCTACGCTGAGCATAGAGTTGAGGATGGAGAGCGCGCTCGGAATGGGCGCGTGCCGCAGCAGGGCTGTGCGCGAGGGGGGTGGCGCCAGCAGGGGTGCCTGGCGTAGGCGCAGTCGGGCCGTCGGCGCATATAGCCTCACCACCTCCCCTACCAATGCCGTACACTCGATATTGCCGCGGATAATGCCTAGAGCAAATTTAGCGATTGCTAGATACCGTCTTACTTCAAGCGTTTCGTATTCTAGCACCCCTAACAGAAATAAAGTCGGGTAGAGATAAGGGTAGTAAGTGTACTGTCTCATGTACAAGCTCCTGAGGTACTTTTTCGGTATTTTCTCTAATATCAGGCAATATTTAGCCTCGTGTGGGTTCCAAACCGCGGCGCTGGATTCGAGCACGCTCCTCACCAAAGCCGAGTAGAGAACCCTGAAAGCTCTCGGTGCCAATTGTTTGGAGTTCCTTAACACAAAACCCAACTTACTAGTCGCACTTTTGGCAACTTTATTCACGTGCTCTCTAAATGTGAGTTGCGCGTCGAAAAAAACGCCAAGGTCACGCACCTGGGTCACTCTCACGATGGCTTCACCGTCTAGGGTGTACGGGTAGTGGCGGGGATTAGACGCTCGCGTGAAACTCATCGTCTCACATTTCTTTACATTAAAATTAAGCTTATTTAAAATGCTCCAACTATGCACTGCGTCAATATCTGCCTGTAAGTCTCTACAATCCTCCATAGTAGTGACTACTTTAATCAGTTTGACGTCATCTGCAAACATCATTACCGTAGAGCTTCGCACCTGTGCAGGAAGATCATTGATTACAATGTTAAAGAGCAACGGCCCTAAATTTGAACCTTGGCTTATACCCGAGGGTGTCTCGTATGACTCAGACTGATACGGTCCATATTTGACGAATTGTCTCCTATCAGCGAGGTAACTCGAGAATACCTTGAGCAACCTCGGCACAAACCCCATGTCGGCCATTTTCTTCAATAAAACGTCATTATCTACCCTGTCAAAAGCCTTTTGAAAATCCAAGTAAATGACGTCGACTTGCTTTTTTTGATCCAATTCTTTTGACATTAAGCTGACGAGTGAAATTAAATTTGTGGAAACGGAACGCTTAGGCAAGAAGGCGTGTTGGGCGGCTGTGATGTGTGGCATGCACTGCGGCAAGATGCGTGCGTGTAACGACATTTCAAATATTTTCGCCAACGAGCATAATATCGCTACTGGTCTGTAGTTACTTACCTGCAGTTTTGACCCAGTTTTGGGGATCGGTGTAACCCTAGATGTTTTCCAAATAGTTGGATATATGCCAGTCGATAGTATCATATTAAATATATGCGTAATAGGTTCGATGATAAAGTCAATACATCCCTTAATAATGTACGGCGGTATAGCGTCTGGCCCTGCAGCCGTGTTTGACCGAAGTTTTTTTACCGCTAGTCTTATTTCGCCTAAGCTAAAAACTTGTACTTCTACGCGTTTAGAGTCAGCGGCACTTGACGCGCTTGCCACTGTGGCATCAAGAACTGGCGCGTCCGGTAGAAATACCGAATGAAAATGTTCCGCAAAAGCAGTTGCCATCTCCACTCCTTGGCATTCCTTGTCGCCGTAGTTAAGTTTGGTCTCTATCCCGCCCCGGCACCGTAAACTATTCACGAATTCCCAGAATTTGTTCGGATCACTACACAAACGCTGAGACGCATTTTTTGCGTAGCTATCATAGGCCAATTTAATGTCATTCTTTAACTTCGTCCGCATTTGTTTAAACTGTTCCCTTATTTCGTTATTTTTACTCATTTTCCACTGACGGTGAAGTTCAAATTTATGTTTAATGTCTAATATAATCTGTCTTGTGTAAAAGACAGGATACACTCTAGTTGCCGAATTTTTACGTTTTTTTTTCGGGATACACGCATTAAAATTATCGTAAAAGTTGTTATAGAGCATTTCCAAGGCTTCGTTTGGATCCTTTATGCATTTAATATTATTCCAGTTCACGTTTCTGACTAAGCCGTAAAGCGCTGCATAGTCACCGCTTCTAAAGTCCCAGTCACGATCCCTCTGTATATTTGAAGGTGGTATGGTAACCGATGTCATTTGGAGCTTGTACTCTATGCTGACGATGAGCTGAGGGTGGTGTCCATCTATGACCGATAACTCCTCGCCCGGCTCCGTACCTCGAACCCGCACTCCATCCCGCAACTCAGGGCTCGTAAGTACCGCATCCAGTATTCTGTCATTCTTATTTGTTACATTATTGTACTGATATAGATCACAATTAGATAAGAAACAGTCATACAACAACAGTGTACTAGGGCTTGCACTATGATAATTCAAGTCTCCCAGTATCAAAATTTTCATACTATTTACATTTTCACTTACAATTTCTACACTATTAAACCATTCTGAATATACACTGTCAGTAACATTTGGTGGTATATACACAACACAAACGTAAATGTACTGGCCGTCAATTTGGAATCGAGCCCATAAATCTTCTCCCAACGGTGTTTCGAGTTGGGGAACACGTTCAAGGATAACCGGCGGGCGGGCTGCTAGAAGTACGCCGCCTCCTTCCCGGCCGTCAGCCCGATCGCGCCGCAGTACTCTTCAATCTCCGACACATAGTTCAGCATCAGACACAGAATCATTTAGATTAGTTTCAGTTAATGCTAACAAGTGCAACTCGTTCTGTACTAGCGCTAGATTAGTCCTCCATTCAGACAGTTTAGTTCGCAGTCCTCTCACATTTTGATAGTAGGCGTGTAGTGAATAGTTTATTTTACGCATTGGTTGCTCTTTTGTTGCGAAAGGTGCGAAAATTCTGTCTCCATGGTTTCACGCATATATCTTCCGCCCAATTAGCGGGATCCATTACTTGCTCGGCAAATTTCATAGGTACTGTCAATTTGAAGGACGCATAATTCCCCTTGGCTTTTATTGTCTCAACTGAGCACACGTTCTCCTTACATATAGACGTTAAATGAGCACGTACTTGCTCGTCGGTAGTACCCATTTTGACGTAATAAAGATGTATATGTCGCTGTCTCTCAGATGCTTCAATCGGACACGTAGTACCAGGGGCAGCTGTGCCTCGCTTCACTTCCAGTTGTTTGCGTGGATGGTTCTGGGTGTAGCTCCTAGACTCTGCTCCTGTGCTCGTATTTTCGACCGCAGTTAATTCCTCTTTATGCTCGCCTGCCGCTTGCTCGTTAGAGTGCCGCTTGGCGATCAACGGGGTCTGGGAGTCAACGACAGGTTTCTTTCCTTTAGGAGGCGCCTTGGGCTTTCCAGCTGCCTCGCGATTAATTGAGGTTGGATGCTGCTGCTCGGTGATAGAGGCATAGGTTATGTCCGAACCATTTGGGTTATGTTGAGTCGCACTCGAATTTAATCTGTCCTCAAGAGTGGCTACCCTGGCGTTCAGTTGCATGACTGTCTGAATCAGAGGCGCAATCTGGCTTGCGACTGTATTGCTAATACGTAGTTGTATTTTTTTAACTGCTTTTGTGTACATTAATGTGTTTGCTTACTTGTTTCTATACAACGTCTTTCAAACGAATAATGTACTCAATACTCAATCATTTATTGCAATATCACAAAAGTAGGTACAGATGTTAACTTGAAGCTACAGATCATTGTGAACCCTGTTGGGCACTGCAATGTTAGGGAGAGGAGGACTTACTAAGTGTTTATAATTTATTTTCTAAGTATTCATTTAGCGTGTAATAGGCTTTAGTTAGTAGTAGTTCATATTAATATGTACTTTGATAAGTAGGTTATATTACTTAGTCATCAAGTGACTCTTATATTGTTATTCTTGTTTTATTTAGGTACACTTGCATATAGTCTACTCCCGATGTCACAACTAATTCACGCATATACGTATTGGCGATTAGTAACGTCAAATTTGTTACTGCCGAACATCAGTCGATACTTCGGTTTGGTTGATAAAAGGAAACATAGGTACTTGTATGGGGGACAAAATGAACAGTATCTGGATTAGGCCTTTCCACCTTTTGTTTGATACCAGGGGTATTCATTACTCTTGGCTCTTTTACAAAGAACCTCGAGGACTTTTCACTCCTTGAATCTTGATTGTTACATAACATATAGTACAAATAATTGACACATTATTTTCAGTCTTAAGACATGAGAAACTCGGTGAGCTTACGCTCTTTTGTGTTTGTTATGTTATATTTACTATATTTACTCGCACTTAGCTCGCACTTAGAAACATAATAATACTAAGGATTGCCTCGAGAATTGTAAATGCGATTAGGTACATTCAGTCTATGTAGAACTCATGCAGCTTTTACTCCTTCATATATGTTTGCATAGACGGGCAGTATGTAAGTAGGTGTGAATTGCATAAACTGATGTTATTTAGTTTCCAGTTTATGAGGAACTCGGGGGCTTCACTTCCCCATAACTTATTTTAATTCACTAATATTTACAGGCACTCTTTGTTATTGTTGTTGTGTTAATCCGTAAAACATGATATATTTTAACAATAACACACTAACCTATTTACATCGAAAGTATGTAGGTATATTTTACTCCAGCTGATGCTAGCTAACCTGATCACGTTACGATGTAAATAGGTACAGGTAGGTGTGGGTTTTCAATATTAATTACTCACTTACCTACTAAGAATCGTATGGAATAGTAATATTGTTCAAGTTATTATCATAAATTGAACACAGATCCAAATAATATCATAACAACTTATTGCGCAACAGCTAGATATGTACAAGAATGTTGAATATTTTCGTTACACAACAGTACTGCCTTCCTTTTGTTAGTTTCATGGTAGTCTTTATTTGAACAATTCAGTTTTAATGTGCAACTTTATTTAGAAATATTAATATGTAACGAAACATTTGTAGGTAGATAACGAATTTGTAACTAGCTGTCTAACAACCATCAAGCATTTTATTTAATACTTAACCAAATATTTTAATTGTACGTATATCTATGTCGAATTTAACAATTTGTTACCATAACACAACAACGGGAATGCATTTAGGTAAATATTAGCGGGCACATTCTGTTCACTAATTACGCCGACCATTATCGGTTTGTTTTCGATTTCTCTGTTCTATTTTTTTGACATAACTGCACAAAGTACTGATACTGATCACAATGTTATGTGACTTTTGTTGTAGGTACTTCAATATTCTAAGCCACTATACCCACTTTTTCTTTTTCTTTTCGTTTTTCGGAAATATTTAAAAGGATATCATTTCTTATTTGGGTTTTTTTAATCCTCGTCGCCAGTGTGATGTCCTGTGGTTCCATGCGGGAGTAGATTCAATAAAACACTTAAATAGGTTTTCTGTCGGCCATCACCTGCCCGCCCCCGTTGACGTCTGTCATAGCAATGGCGGCAGCCGGGCAGGTGTTGTTGACACTTTATTATCATAAAGGTGTCTATACACCACACCTCAATTAAACAGCCAGAATGTGGGACAAGGTGGTACTTACCTGACCTATTTTATCAGACCACGCGTATGAAAACGTGTATATCTTGTTATTAATAAATGTTTTTTACTAAATTCAAAACCATACATTTGAAGTTACCTGACCTATTTTATCAGACCACGTGTATGAAAACGTGTATCTTGTTACTAATACATGTTTTTTTACTAAATTCAAAACTACCATATAATTTATTCACCATGGAGCGTGTTTGTTCAATTGTGTTTTTCTTATGAATGAAAATTCTAAATGTCATCTGAGTAAGCGTTCGATGTATTCTACCGTATCAAGAAGGGTCTTATATTAGTAGTGTATTTAGATAACTTGTGATCTTTTGGGTTTATGCAGCTTCTTCGGTAAAAATGTTTTTAAACGATTAATTACGAGACACAGTTGTAACAATATTGATTTTACGCAAGGTTCTCTGGTAATGTCAAAAATATGTTTGGGCTTTTGTATAAATTTAGGATGTTTTGCAACGAGTTCTTGTGAGGAGAAGACCACGTAAGCGTACACTGAACATCCCTTAAGGAAGGTGGAGTAACGAATTCGAACCTTTGGTAAGTTGAAAATTAAAACTAACGTAACCAGCGGAAAACGGCAGAATTGGGAGAGGCTTTTTTCCAGCAGTGACCTGCACTATGCCAATGAGAATGTAGGTAATAAAGGAACGGCTCCCATAATCAAGCAAAGAAGGGCTGTGCCGTTTAACGAAAATTTTCAAGACAGTTTTGATCTTCTTGTTTTAACTTTTTTCTGTTAGTCGTTACCATGGTAATTCCCATGGGTAACTCATTTACCAAAAAAAATGTAATTGCTACAGTTACAGGCCTGTTCTCATTGTAGTCTATCTCCTGACAATACCTGTAATATAAATTATCAACACTTTTCTAAGAAGCTTAATCACTAAGGCTTCTGGTAGCACGGTAAGACTTTAGAAGGCTATGGAGCCGATAGTAACAATAAAATACAATTCGTACTTATATTAACACTCATTCATTTATTTAATTCCGAGCTGCCTTTATGGTCAACGTGGTTAACACTCCAAAGCATAAATGACTAAAATTATAAATAAAATATAATTTATTATAGGTTTTAACTATAATATTAATTTGACAATGTCATGCATTTTCTATCCGTAACTGGATTGGATATTCGATCAATATAGAACCCTATTTACTTTAGAAAACATGAAAAAATCAGGTCTTTGTATATTCTTCTGACTTTGTCCTTGACAATAAAATTAAAATACGAATTAAATACACTCATGAGCATAAGTATATGAATATGAATTGTATTTAAATGGCTCCATAGCTCTCTATAGTCTTACGTGCTGTCAAGAAGTCCGATGCCTATTAATCACTATTGTTCCCTGGGTCGCGGCAATCCCGCGGCAGGATAGAATGCAACGAAACCAAGTTGATCCGCCCTTCTAAAAAACATCTTTTTGGATAGATATAGGTAGAAGCGCGACATCGACATCGACACAGAGACTTATCACGACTTGTTACGTATTTGAGGCGCAGAGCCTCATGTGTAAGTTTCCACAAAACCTCTGATGATCCCAAAACGGCTTCAATAAAGTCCTGCGTATCTCAGAATATGTGAGAATTTCATATACGCAGTCTTGTTATTAGTCACCTTCTTTAAAAATAATGTGTTGAGACTTTTTTAAACAATCGTATTTTTGTGTCGAAAACGTATTGACTCAGCGTGGACTATACGCTACATACATTCATAAATACATAGGTATAATATTGACACAGGCGGCACATGTCCTATTATAATCAATTTCAATTGATCATTGTATGGTATCACGAGACTGGCTGAAGAAAGTCGCTGCTAAATAAAATATTAATTCATTTAATTCCAAATACCATTAAAATTCACAAAAGTGTGTACGAGACAACGAAAAAAGAATACAACTACGCTACGCTACAGTTAATACATTATAAACTAACTCCGTAAGACCGTCTTACCCGCTCATCCAACGAGAACAAAACATTTTTCAGGATGAAAAGTAGCCTATGTATTAAGAGTGTCAACTACCTTCAACAAACATACAAGGACTGTGATTATAATTTTTCTAGGAAATACAACATGGGGACCACCCTTAGAATAAATAAGGTAGATATATAGTACTTATAATGACTGAAAGCCACCATCCCGCAAAGGAGTAGAAATAGAAAGAAAGAAAACAAATTAACCAAAACTAATTTTAAACCATTAATACAAAGATCAAGGCTTAAAGAAAAATTTAAAAGAAACTACCCGGTGGAAGAGGCCGGAAATCGAACCCGGTGCCTCTGGATTACCGGTCCAGCGCGTTAACCACTTCGCTACCCTAGCTCCAGGGAGACCTGACGAATTTTTTTCGTGTGTGTCGATCTTTGCATTGTTTATTTGAAAGGTTTTTACACCTTAGCGACCTCTATGTGAATACGTTAATATTCACATCTTACCCCACCACTTTACAGCGGTAAACGATGTTCAATATTTTTTACAAAATTCATTTATAAAATAATGGCCCCTCCCAGTAATACACTCTAATCTATGAACCCCTCTCCATAGAAAACTGAATTTCAATACAATTTTATAACAGTAAACATTTCGAAGAGTAGTTCTGTTTACAAAGTATCATGTTGTTGTGGTTTTCAATCGTTATTATCCGCCTACTTCGCAACTGAAACGCATTAGTCCGTTTGCCGGCTATTTCTAAAAGTAAACTCATGTATATTGCCTCATTATCAATAACCGTGTATATAACGCTTATGTACTCATTATTTATATATGTATATGTGCGTGTGTGTGCGTGCGATAAGGCAGGTCGCGGACCTGCTATTTTGCGGTTGCCGATCGTTGTTTTATATTTACATTTATAGTTTATATAGAACACGAAATTAAGTAAAAATAAACTAACTAATAAATAAAATACTTGACGACGCGTTTGGCTCGGTTTGTAGACACCTGCCTACTGAGCCAGCGGTCCCGGGTTCGAATCCCGGCCAGGGCAAATATTTGTGTGATGAACTCGAATATTTGTGCTTGGGTCATGGTTGTTCTATGTATTTAAGTATATATTTATCTATATAAGTACTTACGTATATCGTCGTCTATAGTGCCCATAGTCCCAAATTTAGCTAAATTTGGGACTAGATCGATTTGTGTGAGGTTGTCCGATATTTAAAATAAAATAAAAAAGAATAATAATATAAGGACCACGTATTTTTTTATGCCGATTTTAAACTCCTTAATAACAACATGAGCTTGAAATAAAGGAAAGAAATGCGTAGTTTTTACCCACTATTGTGATGTTCCCTTTCAATGTTATTTAGGAAATTGTATATGAAAATAATATGTCATGTGGCCCTTATTTTCTTTTCCTTTCCATCATCGGACTACTACTTAAAATACTTAAAACAATTAATACATTTCGGACAATTCACACAAATCGATCTAGTCCCAAATTAAGCTCAAGAAGGCTTGTGTTATGGGTACTAGAGTACTAGACGACGATATACGTACTTATATTGATAAATATATACTTAAATACATAGAACAACCACTACCCCAGGCACAAATATTCGAGTTCATCACACAAATATTTGCCCTGGCCGGGATTCGAACCCGGGACCACCTTTCCATCCACCCTTGTCTTTCCCTTATCTGTATATTTTTCAGTTTGGTCAGTGTGTTGTGCAGTTTTCTGATACGTTGTTCTGGTGCCGATGGAGCATGATGATCTATCAGAAGAACAATCCACAGATTCATAGAAACTACTTTCTAGATTTAAGTCATGCCATCGATCGATATATAGGGGTTGCTTTGATCCACAGAGTAACATTGATCACTAGTTGTATGTTTTTAAAAACTAGACGTGATCAATGTACCCCGTGGATCAAAGTAACCCCTTTCTACCAATTTCACTACTACCGGCCACTATTAGCTGCTTATCCTGATCAACCGTTTACAAGTCATTCGACTCAGACCTCAGAATCCGACTAAAATTAACCTTAGTCTAACTCTAAGCCGCTGTCATTTTTTGTTTAAAATGTTTTCTTAATTATTACCGGCCACTATTAGCTGCTTATCCTGATCAACCGTTTACAAGTCATTCGACTCAGACCTCAGAATCCGACTAAAATTAACCTTAGTCTAACTCTAAGCCGCTGTCATTTTTTGTTTAAAATGTTTTCTTAATTATTACTTATTGTATAATTAAGCAGTAACGTTAACCTAATGTTTATATATATATTTACTAGCCTATAATTGTGTCCCACTTCTGGGCAAAGGCCTCCTCTCTCTTGCGCCACTCGTCTCTATTGGATGCATGCTCCCTCCACTCGTAACTAAATGCAACTAGGTCATCCTGCCATCTTCTTTTCGGTCTGCCTCTGCCACGTAATTTTTAAAGCAAACTATTGAAAAACACGTCTAGCCCGGAACGCCGTGAGACGTCGGTTCAAATCCCGCCCAAAGTATCATCGTCAGCCAAAAGACGTCCACTGCTGGACACAGGCCTCCCCCAGAGAACGCCACCATGACCGTTCCTGCGCCGCCCGCATCCAGCGGACTCCAGCGACCTTCACCAGGTCATCAGTCCACCTTGTGGGGGCCTACCCACACTGCGTCGTCCAGTGCGTGGTCGTCACTCAAGAACTCGATGGCCCCAGCGGCCGTCGGTTCTACGAGCGATGTGCCCCGCCCATTGCCAGTTAAGTTTATAATTCTTTTAATTTTTTTGCTTCAATATAAACAAGCGTTTTCTAAGTTTACCTAATACGTCCGTTATGTCAGTTACAATATACGTCCTAATTTTGTACACTCGGCCGCCGGAAGAAGTTTTACGAATTTTCATAACTGCAATTAACCAATGCAAACACATTAACTACCTACATAATGTAGATATTCAGTAAACGATCTATTACAATAAAACATCATAACAGAACATTAAAATTACAACAAGTATTCTAATCGAACTTAAACATGCATCCAAATGCACAATCCAAATCTAACCTTACCTCACCTCTCTAAGTCTCAATATGGCTTAACCGTTTCAGTTACACACATCTGAACAAGCTAGAAGTAACTTTAAGTGAGAAGTGGTAAAGTTCGTGTTGCTTTGAGGAGAGTAAGTGCATCCTTGTGGTAGGTCAGTGACCACGCTATCTGTGCGAGGCATAATCGCGCGTGAAATGAAATCATGATGGATACCTATCAATTTAGGGCTGTGTGCAACGGCACAGAGTACGTAGGTACTAGATTTCTCAGTAGTAGTATGTTGAACTTTTTAACCTATAGTGCCCAAACATGGTCACTTAGTGAGAGCCAGAAGTCCAAATTGATGGTTTGCCAGCGCGCGATGGAACGCAGTATTCTAGGTTTTAAAAGGACCTACCTACCACAACCGTTCTATAACAAAAATCTCCTCTCTCTCCGATCTTGGAGAAACAACCGCCAGGCTAGTGGGACTGGGCCGGCCACGTCTACCGCATGCACCCGGTGCGGTGGGCTAGCTTGGCTACTGAGTGCCATAAGATGGGCAAGGCGGAGATTGCGGGACGGCCTGGACACGTTCCTCAACGGCTGGCCGGAGGAAGCATCTGATCGGGAGTCGTGGAAATCAAGGGACGATGCCTTTTCCCAGCACTTGGGCACTCAAACAGCCTAATAAAAAAAAGTTTTTTGAACTACAAAAGCCGGCGCACGATAAAACCGAAGAGTACCTATTGGCGCCGCTAGTATAGCGTTAAGTTTGTCAGTCCTCCGATTTATGTAACTAGCAGCTAACATTTTGGTTACTGCTTACCAATTTTTTTTTGGGTGTTGCTATATTGCCCTAAAAAACATGTTGTACTCAAAAAATATGCGATACAGATGGTATTTACGCATTGTAATGTATGCTGATTCAAGACGCAGATGATACAATTAATGAGCTGTTTCCAGTAAGCGACAATGTACTAATTCAAGTAAATGTATTGTTTTCGCATTACTGCTTTTTATCGCTATGTGGCCAGTAACTACGTACCCTTTTACGAGTACACGGGTACACAACAAGTATGTCCGATAACAATGTTTACACGAGGTAATTAGCGGCCGGTAACTAATTAACGAACTTCCGCTCGGAAGTGGGTCAGATAACATGGCATAACGCGTTATTGGCTTCGGAAGTCGTTATGGTGATCAGATGATAGAAAACCCTGGTAGACAATATGGGACATATGTTTTTGTTACATAATTGTGTACATATAGCATCAAAAATGGCTGCCAAATTTTACTTCTGGGTTATGTCAAAGTCGATACTTAACAACTACGAATTTGCAGCGCTTGCAGTCAAGACATTGGGTCCATTGGTTGGCTGACATGACAATACAATACAAGTACTAGTACAAGTACAAGAGAAATACAATGCAATACATTACAATTAGAGGTAAACAACAGGCGGTCTTATCGCTAAAGAGCGATCTCTTCCAGACAACCTTTGGGTAGTGGAGAACTTGGATTTTTTTTTTGTTAATAGGCGGTGCAAAAATCAGAAAAAAATGAATAATATAGACACGAAAAATAAATGTTCATGAAGGCCTTGTCGAAACGGCTGAGGGAGGCCCAAGAGCTGGCACTTACTTTTGCCAGAGAATTTCTCTGACTATACAAAAAGCATAGCTACTTGGGACCCTGCCGCGGGCATCTTTCGGAAGGGGTACTATATTTTATTAAATTCGTTTACAATCCTTGATACATAATCGAAAGAGCTACACATACATTACTTGCTAAAACGGCAATCAAAACTGAGAAATGACAATCTCTGAACAATTAGATTTCTGATTAGCGCCAACTTCTAGTATCTCTGCTTGGCCCTATGGTTGACTGGTAGATAACGGCATTTGGCATCAAGTCCGCCATTTGTACTGACTTTTGTTTTGTACAATAAAGTTTAAATAAATAGAAAAAAACCCGGTATTTACCTCTACTTGCACACAAACATAAATACTTACTTGCACTTC
Source organism: Apotomis capreana (assembly GCA_947623375.1). NCBI lineage: Eukaryota > Metazoa > Arthropoda > Insecta > Lepidoptera > Tortricidae > Apotomis > Apotomis capreana. The sequence continues at coordinate 23,304,199 of OX392514.1, read as the reverse complement.
CGTTCACGGCACGCACACATAAAACCAAAAACAGCTTCATCTTTAACAAATCTGTTGTACAGGCAACGGAAATTCGGATCGATATTTACCTAAAGTTACCAAAATCCTATTGCTATCTCACTCAGACCTCAATCAAAGCCGCCTATACCTACAACTGAACGACAATGCCGCCGCCAAAGTTTAGGTCAATATCTATCCGAATTTCCAAACCCTGGCTGTTGTATGAAGACTCGGTCTAGGCGTATTTATTGCAAGCACTAGGTAAATATAAACTAACCCCGTTTGGAGTGTTTTCACGTTCACCGATAACTGCGTCGCACTAACAATAAGTTGAAAACGAAAACAATCGAAACATTCTATGTGTAAGAAAAACAATCCAACACCGTGAACAAATAGTAAAATAGGAATTTTATTTGCTGTACCTCTATTGTCGTTGGTAAATGATGAATCACTTGTTTCAATAACAGTTTTATAAAATAGAACATAACCATATGTGTACTCCGTCCGCAATAACTCATTATACACAAGGATCTCACATCTAAACTATTTCTTTTCCTTTATTCGTGAAAAGAACCTTTATGCAAAAGTACATACCGGTTCTATAAAATCAGAAACTTAAGTATATCGTCAGCAAAACTATTATAAAACTCTAAGATTGTATTGAAAATTAGATTTCTATGAGTAATTATTTCAGGAAACATCAGTAGCCTAGCGCCTGTCGTGGAGCGCAAATTGTTGGCAATACATAAGTTTCTTTTGTCCTCTCATCACACCGAAACGACTGAACGCATTTTAGTACAGGGATAGCTGAAAATCCAAGACCAAGGCACATGAAAAAAAAAATTATAAAATCATAACATATAAAAAAAAATATAATAATAAACTTCTAGTACAATTGATATTTTTTTAGAGACCTTAGAGTTTTAAAAAATCGGCATAGTGACAGTTTGTAGATGTTTGGGAAATTTGATTTTTGTTACCCAATTAGGTACTTAACGCGTACCTAATTGGGTAACAAAAATCAAATTTCCGATCTAGTTAACTGATTTAGATAAAACTAGTACCTATACTATACTGATAGAATAGGTAACTAACAGTTTAAAGCGAAAAGACATTTCATTAAAATTAACACAGGCAAAACTGAATTAAACATAATTTCATGTCGAGTAACAAAAACAATATAATTCAATGCAATAATTTTTGTTGTGCATAAAGTCACAACAAAGATAGTTTACAAAGAAAAACATAAATACCACACATTTTGACACATAATAACGGTAGACAGCTAAAGAGCGATTTCTTCCAGACAACCTTCGGGTAGTGAAATTGATCAACATAATACTGAACCAAGACCTAAATGTCTTTGTGACCGTTTTAACATTGGGTATTTTTCTACTTAAATGATTATGGTGACCGTCGGCTTTTATCTGACACTCTTTTTTTTTCTTTTTTTTAATGTCGTAGGGGGCAAACGAGCAAACGGATCGCCTGATGGTGCGCGATTACCTTCGCCCATAGACACCTGCAACACCAGAGGAGTCACAAGTGCGTTGCCGGCCGCACAGGTGGGAGTATGCTCTTTGTACCCTAAACTCAGTATAAAATGCACTAAGCGCATTTATTATATTCATTTATTATATTATTCCACACATGGAAACGGTAAACAAAACCAATACATACAACAATTAAAGTTCACATAACTCACCGTAATCCTACACTGTATCGCCTTCCCTTTCCAACACATGATCAGAGCGAGACGGAAGTAAACATGACGGATTCGTCATAATATTGTGATTATGATTAATTGGAGCAAATTACGTGTAATCGAGTATTTGTCGGCGTTTGGATGGAGTTTCGTTTGGGATGTAATTACGTCTCGGGGTGTTTGAGTTATTGGAAATTAATTGGAAATAGCGGCAATTTTGACTATCTGATGTTTGGGATGGAAACAACTAATTACTACTTAACTTTATGCAGTACGTTTTGAAGACGAGAAAGTCTTTGTTCTACATTCGCGCGGGCAAGAATAAATAAATATTGTTTAAAGTAATTTTTTACAACGGTGCCTTAACATTGTCACTTACTGAGAGCCAGAAGTCTAAACAAGAAAGATATAACTCGAATCTCCGATGTTTTAGCAACACCGCCAGGCTAAAGTTGAACTGGGCTGGCCACGTCTGCCGCATGCACCCGGAAAGGCCAAAAGTTTGGTCATTGAGTTGGTGACACAAGATGGGCGGGGCAGGCCTAGGCGTGGCATAATTGCGTCGTATTTTCGCAAATAACCAGTAAAATACAGTTCTTTAGCGAAAATCAAAAGAGAACCATCTGTAAGTAGGCTTTGATCAAGTGTCATAATAGGTAAGTTATCAAAGTAATATCAGCCCACACTATTACAAAGTTTACATTATTGCTGCAACCCTAGTTAGCGATAATGAGTCCGCTAACGCCCGCCCTGGGACCTGCGGGCTAATGACGCCCACTAATGGAGGTTATCTCTGATCTGCTGACGTGGTCCGGAGGGTACTGGGCTATCGGATAAGTTGCATGTAAAAGGCGAGAAAGAAATGTATATTATATTTTATTTTTCTACACTACAGAAAATATATTATGTTTTTTTTTTTTTGGTAGTAATGATCCCTTATTCTTTCCTATAGTCAAATAATAACCTGAATCAAAAGTTACTCTATCGTGAGACTTAAGTTCTTTTACTGCTACGTTAAATCCGAGTTATACCCCTTTTCAGTATTAGATTTGAGAAATATCGTCGTTCCATTCCACCTCTATATCAGTGTCTTCCTCAACACAATATTGTTTGTTAAGAATGAATGAATGAATAAAAAAAAATGAAGCTACATAAAACAACACTGAGAAGTTGTTACTGAAAGCTTAAAAGAACACGCCACACTTTCAGCACAACCAGCACAACTGAGATAATATTGTCTGTTCCAAATAACAATTATTGTCCGTCCTATTTATTTCGAGAAAGACTTGATGCTTGGTGGTCCAGTGGTGAGAAATGACCACTGACAAGCGAAGATGCAGCTAGCGAGATCAGAGAGAGAACCCAAGTAACCGACATCGCTAGGAACGACATCGTAAGGACAACGCTGGTCTCCAAAGCCACCACGAATGGGAAAAAGAAGCGTGGGCAGACCCTCCGCTAGATGAAAAGACGACATTGTTAAGGTAGGGGAAAGGGAGTGGAAGGCCCGGAGTCGCAGCGAATGGAAAATGCACGAGGAGGCCTTGATCCAGCAGTGGATAGATACGGTGTGATGTGATGATGACATATCTCGTTGAAAAAGTCGAATTAAGCCGCTAACCGCCTAGAAACCCTACGGTGCTCCGCTATAGGGGGGCGTCTAATGGCGCCGAATGACAATGACGTTTTCACCTCACCAGCTCAAACATGGCGGCTTTGCTGCGAGATAACAGTGAACAAAATGCAATTTTGTTTCGAGCGTAAGTAGAAAGTAGCTTTTTAATTTTTTAATTTTTTGACTATGAATTGTCATTTCTCAGCCACAGGTTAGTTATAAAATTCGAATCATTCGAATTTCGATGCACTCTGTCTCTTTCATATCTATATGAAAAAGAGAGTGATAAAGAAACATCGATTCGAAATTCGATTTTCGAGTCCGACTTCGAATAAGAACACGTTCCATACGCATTATACCAAAAATAAAATAAAAAATACCTGATGAAGTTTTCAAAATATTGTTTTTAACGACCGAATGTTTAAATAATTGTGTATTTTATATAAATCAAATAGAACATTGTTAAATAAATAAGATTTTTCAACTTTATACTGTAAATACCTGTACCAATAATTTATGACTTTACCAATTTTATTTACTATAGACGCAGATACAAAACGTATTTCAAAAAGTATGGAGTTTAAATTGTTATTTTCTTTTGTATTTATTTTGTTTAATGCTTTACGAGTTAAAATATTATTTAAACTATTAACAAAATCTCGTGTCAAATATATAAACACGCAATGTATCTGCTCAATCATCCAATTTGATCAAATAATGACAACCATGGTGGTCGTGAGGGACTGGTACAGTGTTGGAACGTACTATGTCAATTTAAATATATTTTTATTTCATTTCAAGCAGCGGGTATCTATTTTCAAATTTAATTATGTCATTGAAATCAGCGACAAAGACAATACACATACCTACACCTGAATGGCTGTAAGAAAAAGTACAAAAAGTCGAATATGTTCTCGCTGTTGAGGTGAAAAGTTGTGTGTCCTACACGAGAGCAAAGTTTTTTGCATCTCGTGCTGTTGAGTCCCTCGCCACACTCAGGATTCTAAATTAGAATCACTCGCTATGCTCGTAATTCAAACATAGGATCCTTCGCTTGCTCGGGACTCAAAATCAGCACTCGCAACAAAAAACAACTTTGCTCTCTTGTTGCACAAATAACTAGAGATGCACCGAATATTCGGTACGGCCGGATACTGGATAGGAACTTGCTATCCAGCCGGATACCGGATAGTAAACTTGCTTGATTTCGGGGTAAAACTGGAATGTACGCACTACTACTAAAATTTGCACGTGGAACGAAGTTACTTCGTAATGACATAGTAAAACTCGTTTTGAACCTAGAAATGTGTCCGCACGAACGTTCACTAAGAAACAGGTCAAAACCTGCGCGACGCGAACCTGTAAAACTCAAAATGTAGGTATAGTTCCGCGGGCCGAATATCCGGCGGCCGGATACCGAATATTCGGCCGGTGGTTAGGCCGAATATCCGGTATCCGGTATCCGGCCAAACAACTATCCGTTGCATCTCTACAAATAACTATCTCTTGCCGTAGGCTATACCGTAAATATAATATAATAATGCCAACGGTGCCCTGAAAGGTCTCAGAAGCGCAGATTTTACCAAAACGAGAGCGCAGTTACAGGCGCAGCACCGCGTAGTCACTGCGCTGGCCTGAGGCCAAGATCCTTGTTTCTCTAAGCGTTTTTTTCTGTAGTGGCACAACATAGTGGCTCAACTTCGCCTAATGGTAAGCCAAAAGGGGAGCCCAAGTCGCAATGGCAGTAGGTACTGACCAACCAACGGTGCCTTTTCAGTTGACACTGCTATGCTGGCCCGAGAGATGCTTCTCCACGCTTCAATGGAAGGATACCATGTTGTAAGAAGGAGGAAACACATGTGCCGGCAAAGAGCTCTACTTTTTAATAGATCGGCAGATGAAGGAATCGCCAAACTTCTCGGTACGCGTGGGAAAAAAATCACGGTGATGCGATGACATCGGAAACAGGCACGTGTGGTTCTATGATGGAAAAGGAAAAGGGTTTTTTTTTACGTTGGAAGAAACAAATCGGCGACAGCACAACCGGTAAGCGTGACGTCGCTGACGCAGCAAACGCAACGAATGCAAATCCGACGCTACGAGGAACTGCTTTCTCTTTACGCACATTTTTGTAATGGCGGCAATCTGCAATTATCTACAGTAGCTTGAATACGCTTTGTAATGGCTCGCGTTTTCCGGCCAGATGAATAAGTAAGCAGGGATTCCGATTCACGAAAAAAGTACTACAGGGCTGTCGAGTTCCACTATAATTACTTTTCTTTATTTATTTATTTAAACTTTATTGCATAAAACAAAAGTCAGTACAAATGGCGAACTTAATGCCAAATGGCATTCTCTACCAGTCAACCATAGGGCCAAACAGAGATGCTTCAAGTGGGTGCAGAGTTGAAAATTAATCGTTCGGAAAGCATCTAAGATACAAGTCAATAAATCTTTTCTAAATTACGAAATCATCATCATCTATTACAGACGATTTGTGGTGTTCAGCCTGGGAAGCACCATTAGTGGCTGAAAACACCGATAACCGATCCGGTTTTTGAAATATACTTTAATATGTTCATTATTTCTAACAAATTAAAACCCACCAAAACATTTTCCTGTAAAATAGTGACCAGACGAGACTATACGACTCGCACTGTCATAGCTAACTCTACTCTAACTTCACAAATTCTACACCTTAGTCAAAATATATGTGGCTTGGCCATTTCGCTGCATTCACATGGGCGTAACGTGAATAATTTATTCACTGTTCTTTACTTTTCTGTTATACAATAGAACTTTTAGGAACAAAACGTAGGACATGGGAAACCTTAGTCGGGGTATTCAAAATCGACCTCAAAAGTTCCCCCAAAGAAACGCACTTTTGTTTTTGGCCATCCTGTATACGTTGCAGTCCAATGTAATGCAATTGTGCAGCTCATACGGTCGTACGGGCGGGCATCGTACGAAAGTCTAACCAAGGTAAAAAAAAACAACTTGGGGTGTTGCACTGTGCTCCCAGATACCTATTTAGGTAGGTAAGTATTATAATTAAGAAAAATTGTATGAACAGTAAAATTAGCTTAGTAATTACAATTTATATTATAGGCAGCACTTCTGCCAAGTCAGAAAAATCTCACCTGGGTTATGGGGGTACTGGGGATACCCGTACAAAGCGGAAGAAAATATTTATATTAATTTTTTAAGGTACAGTAAAAATATGGAACCTTTTCTGGAAATGACGAGGGAGCTATCTCTACCTATAAACAAAAAAATCAACATTTTTAAGTAAAATTATTCACCTGTATGAACTCGGAAAATACAAGGAAAAGGCGTTCTGTTCCACCCTACCCTGTAAATCGATGTTCTTATACCGCTCAAATCTATAATTGCCAAGCGAATTATTCCCCCAGTATTATTTATTATCCCTGGCATAATATTTAAAGAAGCCATACCAAATTGTTTGAAATACGAGTAAAGCCAGTGCCAACAACCCGTTCGCTAACTAGGCTCCGTCAACATCATCAGTCAATCGAGTTTCGACATCGATATCTACGCGTTTGCTCTTTTGCATTCATTATGTAATACGGATATTTAACAATGACATAATGTTTAGCATCAGCTAATATCAAGGTTGTAGTATTGTACTACTAAACGTTGGTCAAGCTAGTAGAGAAACGTAAGAACAGCTGCGTGCTTCTCAAGCAGATACTACGTTCTTAAACGTTACTATCGTTGCATACCTATAGGTTTTGTTTAAATTATGTAATCATATCGTATATATATACTTATTGATTTGCAAAGTATTTAAAAATTTAAGCTTGACAAAGCAAATCACAGTCCGTGTCTGGTTTCCTGTTTCTGATAGGTATATTGGGAAATTATTAACTGAATTTTGGTCCATTTTTCTGTAGCAAGTATTTATTTATATTTCTACGAAATAGTTGTTTGAGGGAATCCACGTATCGGAAGACGCAGCGTGGCAGACATGAGCGCAGACATCCGTTGGATAAGGGCAGCGCATGGTCCGACGTGACGATATTTCGGGAGGCCTTTGTCCAGCAGCGCACGTCGTTAGGCCGATAATGGATGGAATAATTCACGTCTATTTAGTGTTGTGTTGTAAAATATTACATCAACTTACCGACACATTTATAATATCATCTATATCGTTTCTAAAAAAGATGCGTCTCTGCGTGTCCTTGGAAAAAATATGAATATACAGTGTGGAAATAATGAGCCCTGGAGGGACCCGCGAAGAAAATGATTGCCTAGAAAATCATGGAATGCAATTTTGTTTCTTTTTAAAAATAAAATATTTTTCCTTAAGTTGACATGAGCTGACTTTAGGAATTAAGGCATTTTCCCTCCAGGGCCCAATATCGGTTTCCACGCTGCATACATTGCGCTACAATTTACATTTGTCTTACTAATTCCAAATCATCTACTATAATAACAACCCTGACCCCCGACGCCTTTCTTAGACAATATTATCCCATTAACTCCAAATTCTCCAACAAATCATGAATACATATTTATAAAACGTCTTTATGATTTATAGGTATGCTATTGGTAAGGATCCAGGCTAAACAGGAAAAGGTTGGTATGTATGTATCCCGCAGTCTCACAGGAAACAGCATTGTGCAGAGCCGTAACTCATAAATTTCCACACGAAGTTCCGCTACAGCGGTCGCATTTAGTCAGTAACTTGACTTCAAACTGCACTATAAGTATGACCCCCAAATCCACAAACTATTGTGGGTTGAGCTACTAAGCTCAGCTCAAATAAAGGTGAGGTGTCAGAGTGCGACATATATCAGAAGATAGTAGACGGAAGATGTTATTGTAATTATATTTATATATAATAACAATTTTGTTTCCCAGCTATGTGTAGTTATTTTAAATATTGCTTCGGTCATATATTATTGTATTTTTTTGTTACTTTTTAAAGGTTTTACATGTTATCCATCCCATATTATACACTTAAATAACCGGATTTGTGTATTATATACACCTTCCGGCTAAATGACAATGTATGTATGTATAGACATACATTGTCATTTCAAGCTAATAAGAATAATTAAGCAGGCAATTGGACAATGCTATTATAATAAACCAGCTTTTCCTTGCGGTATTTTCGTGCAGATGGATGAAACCCTTATAAATTGTATTAGTCCACGTCCTATTTTGATACGCTGTACTGGAAAGTTTTATGGAAATCTGTTACGTAGTTTTTGCGTTTAAGTGGAACATACATTATTCAAAATGTCACGTTTATAATATGTAAGATTATGCTGATAGATTATTTTGATTATGTTGATAGTAAATTTTCAATTCTAGGTAGCGGTAAATCGTTCAATATTTTGCAAGTATGAAAACCATAAATTACCAGAACAAGTCGTGATTTTGTAGTAAGTTATCACCGCGAACGTGGCATTTGCGAAGATGTCAAGGTTCTGATTATTAGGGCTCTTCTGTGCTTCCGCCGCTAAGTGAGAATAATGAGGCAATAAACTTTAACGGGGTTGAAGTAATCAGAAATATCTGAATGAAATTGTTTTCGGGCGAGATATTTTAACAAGGCTTGTTTATTTACTTGGAGTTTAATTAAAGCGAAAATTTGGAAGCATTGGGTTGGTAAACGTTATTTAACATTTCCCAATTTTAATAGATAATTTTCCATAAAATTCCGAGTAAAAAGATGATTTTTGTCTGATGTTAAAAGTTGTTGGATACGATGTATATAAAGTCGGAAGTGAAATGAGACGAGATAGTAAGTAATTTAATTAATACGCGATATTATCTGTTTTGGTTATTTTCTTTTTTAGGGTTCCGTACCCTAAACGGGACCCTATTACTGAGACTTTGCTGTCCGTCCGTCTGTCACCAGGCTATATCTCAATAACGGTGATAGCTAGACAGTTGAAATGTTCACAGATGATGTATTTTTATTGCCGCTATAACAACAAATACTAAAAATAAAATAAAATAAATATTTAAGGGGGGTTCCGATACAACAAACTTGTTATAGATGCGCGAGTCGGACTCGCACTTGCCCATTTTTTTAAATGATTGATGAGTGTTTAACTGTCAATCATTTTGTACCTATATATTTGTAGTTACACATTCAAGAAATTCAGATGAGAAATTACATTAAACTAAAATTTCATTACTTATTATTAATTTGCAGGACGGTTGCCGTTTTTTTTTTAATAATTATATTGAAAATTTCACACGTGTTTAATAATTGTAAAAACGGTTTAAAATCATGTACAAATTGTCAGGAGCATGTTTCGAACTCATTTAGAACTCTTCACGAGGGACAGCTGCTCCGTGCTGCCACTCACGGTCTAGGTACTGGGGCCGTTCCTGAAAATTTTTACTTAAGTTTAAACCGTTTTTATAATTATATTTCTAAATCTTTTTAGGGTTCCGCAATCAACTAGGAACCCTTATAGTTTCGCCATGTCCGTCTGTCCGTCCGCGGCTTAGCTCCGTGATCATTAGTACCTATACTAGAAAGCTGAAATTTGGTATGAGTATGTGTATTATGTATCACTCCTACAAAATGGTAAAATAAAAACTAAAAATAAACCTTTTTTCGGCTACCTCTCGCACACCTAAAGTGAGGGTGATTTTTTTCTATAAAACTATACCTGTTGAATAAAATCGGTCAAGCAGTTTTTGAGTTGTCGCAAAATTTTAAATTTTAACATCACACATATTAGTTAAGTGCCATACTAAATTAAAACATTCCGCTCAATCTGGCGCGTATAATCGATAACTTCCAGAAGGTAATAAGTCATTATACAGTTACTTTGGCGTTTACGACCATTTTATAGAGCTTGAAATCTCATAATTTTAAACAGCGGTTTTAAGGCCGTCTATTGTGAAGGATGGGCAACTACGGAACCCTACACTGAGCGTAGCCCGACATACCTACTCTTGGCCGGTTTTTTATATCACCAGATATGTTTCATCTCCTTCCAACCGCAAGAGCGTACTTGCAGTCGCTTTCTATCTATCAGCCACAGACGTCCACTGTTGAACATAGGCCACCCCCATAGCTCGCCTCAAAATGCGATCCCGACCGCATCCATTGACTTGCTTTCTACTCCATATGAAAACGGCTCCTGTTATCGCAGCTGGGTCGGAATCAATCCGACATTTGGCAAAGGGCGCGCTGAACTTTGCGCTCGACGTAAATCTGCTCGTTCCACTACATTTGTCGCGGGCGCGGTCTGTTGAGGCCACACCGATTCGCCAGTGCTGTGTAGAATGTACAGCCCAACAAGGTATTTTTCAACCCACGCCTCACATCCTTCGATTGTCTAGTATTTTTCGGTTTTTTTTTCTCATCATCATAGGAAATACTGGTAGATAGTGGCCTGTGTAAAAGTAACATTAAGCACACACTTGTTTGGATGACATTGCAACGATATCATCATCATCCGCCGATTGACATCAACTGCTGGACTCTTCCAAAGTTGCCTCTCCCAAAGCCCTCCACAGCACAACGATCAGTCCTGCGCCGCTTACCCGCAATTTTTGCTCACGATCCAAACCAGGTCGTCGGTCCTTGGTTGGGGGCCTTTCCACGCTGCGTCTTCCGGTCCGCGGTCACCACACAAGAACCTTTCTGCCTCATCGGTTCCATAAGTAATGTGCCCCGCCCACTGCCTCTTAAGATTGGCAATTGTCTAAACAATATTTACAACCTTGGTTCCCTTGCTTATCGCAACTACAGCGACTATAATTTCCTTTTCCTCAGACTATCAGCCTCCCAGAGGGCTGCTGCTATTTCTCAACCTAACGCGATTTGTTAATCTCTGAGAGATATCCAAAGACCAGTCCATCCCTCAGATGGCTGGCAAATCTCTCCACAACTACCTTGTCCCTATTTCTCAGAGCAGGGACACTTCTCAGATGTGCAGTTACGGACCACGACGGCCCACTTGCAAAGGGTAATAAAAAAAAACTATAATCCATTTCGCCGTTCCGGTGCGCGTCGGGAGCCGCCCGTGCGAATTTTGCCCGTCGGATGCGATGATATATGGCTGGCCGCTTTAAATGTTAAGTGGAGGCTTAATGTTGGGGAGATCTGCACGGACGGCTGCGGAGCTGTCTTAGGTTCAGTTCCATGAATAATGTGAATTCAGAGGGTTATCTTTAGAATAGAGATCATTTGACAATTTAGATATAAATTCCGTTAAATATGGCGGGCTGTTCAATTTTACGTGAGTTTAAACCGTGTTTATAGATATTAAAGATGGCTAACGATAGTTTTAATAAAATTAAAGATGTAAAGGAGTGAAACAGTACATAATAGTCCGAACAAGCGAAGAAACTCTGCTTCAGCTTCGGCAGAGTTTCGGTACATCAAAACATCCGCATATACGTACGATTTGCGACTGTTCTCGCCTAGAGACCGCATTTCTCAACCTATTTTCGAGAAATTTCGAGAGCAAAACAAAAAAATCGATAAGTAGAAATAGTTTTGTTTGTCGATTCAGTTTTACAATTGTTCAATTCAAAATGGAAATGGAAGTTATGGGGGACGTCAACGTACACAAAAAAAAAACCTTTTTTCATTGATTTAAGTTTGTAACAAAAATAATTTTCGAAACAAGATGCATTACAGAAACCTATTCATGGTTTAACGTATAATTTCTTGTTTTAAAATCTTTCTCCCATTTCAAGTCTCTCGGCAACTAGCCTTTCATCTTGATTCCTGAGATATTTAAAAAAAAATACTACTGTTACTAAATTTACGCAAAATCCACCTGAGTTAGTATTTAAGGCGTAAAACGCTACGCCATTAGTTGTACATGTGTACCTACACTACAAACGCGCACCGAAGCGGCCATTTGCTCTGCGTTCCTTTATAATGAGCTCCTAAACATGGTAAAAAAGCTCCTGAACATGGTAAAAAAGATATGACAGCGAAATTTAATTAAAATTCATCCGACTGATCAATAATTTACAAGTAAATGGGACATACCTAAACTAAACTGAGTTTGATCAGCCCTTTAAGGTACAATCAGGCCCTACCCGCTCCCGCCGTCATTTGAGCATAGTTGTAATCGCCCAACTTGGCCGATATTCCTTATTAGTTTAGTTCGGGTCTTATCATCCCTGATCCAAATTGATAAGTCCCTTTGTACAAACTTGAAGGAGCTAGGGTACATATTCAATGATGCACTGCGATATCTCCAATTGAGCAATGTCCCGATCCCGACAACATTCCGCATACCTATACAACGGATGTGTATTTTTGTTATTTGAGTAACATTACTAAGTGAAAATGATAGTAATATAATGCAACAGACAAATCCATTTACCGGTAGATTTATAATTGTCTCCAGGTTTTTTAGACTACCTACACAATACTCTGGACCCTAGGCGTCAACCTGAAATACGATACACAACTAGTGGTTCTACAGGCTGTCGCGAATTTTTTTTTTTATTACTTATACCTATACGATTTTCTGTTTTCAAGCCACACCACATCTTCGCTATTTTGATAAATTTCGAAAAGCTGAACTGACAAACAAATTATATACTCATTTCGAACCTGCTCGCAAAATTCACGAGACTTAGTTGACGAATGCGACCTGTAGACGAGAACATCCCGAAATATGGACAAGCAAACATTATCGCAATGAGAAAGAAATGGTGTTATCGTTATGTAAAATGTAGCGCATTTCAAAGCACATGGACATATTCCGGACATAGGTATCCCCAGGAACATCGAATTGGGCTCCGGGTAATTTTGGTTATTTGCAACTGCGATCCATTAGGACAAGTTTCGTGGTCGAATTTGTTTCCTTTGGCAACATTAGTAGTTTTGAAATATATTGAAATACTGGCTGCGCCGCGCGGTCTTACCCGCTCGTCCCAAGGGAACACTATATATTTTCGGGATAACAAGTAGCTCATATATTAATCCAGGGTCTCAGCTATCTTCATACCAAAATTAATTTAAATTGGTCCAACCATTTGAGCGTGAACAAGTCAGTCAGTCAGAAACTCACAAACTTTTGCCTTTATAATATTATAGCGCGATTCGTTTTATTTTATTTATTTAAGGCTTAAAATAAAAGTCAGTACAAATGGCGGAGTTGATACCAAATGGCATACCCTACCAGTCAACCATAGGTACAAACTGAGATACTAGGAGGTTCTCGTAGCTTCGTCCGCGTATTATGTTTCCTTAGCATAGTCGGGTAAAAATTATACTGTAACCATCTTTGGATGTCCAAACATCCATGTACCATTGGTTCAAAAATCAAAGTACAAAAAAAATTAAATGTGTAACCTGGTGGAAGTCTCGGAATCGAACCTAGTACTTCTGGTTTGCCGACCGATATTGTTCAGCAGTAGAGGTCAGTCGGCTGAGATGATGATGAGGTAGAAATCAATTTCCATTTGGGAACTAGATAAAATAATTCATCATCATAAATCATAATTTTAAGATTCAACCTCATGTTTGTGTAGCTGTCTCCTTCTATCCCTACCCATACTCCTTGATTTCCCTATACGACATGATGTTTACCTTCTATTTTACTTGTTTTATTTAGCTTATTCTTGGTCTTCCCCTGCCTCGCTTCCCTTCAAGTTTTCATTCGATTGTTGCTTATAAAAGCGTCGTCATGCCGTATAAGGTGACCAAACATCTTCCCTCTCCTCTTCTCTGGTTCTCAGGTTCTCAATGGTGTTCAACAAATTCCTTTTTTCTGTCCCTCTTTTAAGTACTTCTTCATTTGTGACGTTTTCTGTCCAACTAATTTTCTCCATCTTACGCCAATACCACCTTTCGAACGCTTCCAGTACCTTCTTGCCCCTTTTCGTCATGACCCATATCTCACACCACAATAATTACACTAGACAAAAGTTGAAGCTACACCTAACCGAAAGGCGTGTCGGCGACGAATTGGTATTACGCCTTCAATAGGTATATAATTTACTTAAACATATAATTTATATGTATTGTTAATCCATGCGAATCACGTGACGGGTATTTGTACCTCCAATATAAAATACATTTAATTCCTATTTTACTGCCGCTTTTACGATCGCTTAGGCTATAAAATATAGAATTAATGTACACTTACTGCAATGTTTTATTCAAAGAAAGAATTTAATATTGCGTCGCTGCAACTATTAAATTAAACTATTAGGTAAAGCAAATTTGATTTCAAGCTAGGCATTTCACGGTGTTGGCGTGGTAAACTGAAGACGAGGGATTTTTTAGGTCGGTTTAAGAGGCCTTATTCCTTTTAAAATGCTGATTGTGTTAGTAATTTTTTTTCTCTATGATCAAACATGTTTCTTAAGATATTATTGATGTTACTACCTAGAACAGGAGATTTATCGGTATATATTTGAAACCTACAGTTTGAATTTTTAATTCATAATTTTTGGTTCAAAAACTACTCGAAATTGACAAAATTCACGCGGAAAATTAGTAGTTTCAAGTTATTTTCGACTGCACGCAATGAAAGCATGAAGTAGCTATGTTACTACCTAGAACTCGGGGAAAAGTATTGTTCACTTCAAAAAGTTCACTTGTTATAATATGAAAAAAAAAATTTGGAGGAAGTAGGCCTCTTAAGAGGAAGTACCATGGCCCATATTGTAGGGTTCGTTCTCGTCTGTTTCTTCCTCCAAAACTAAAACAATACTTACAATTTTTTAGAGGGTACCCCTTATCTTGCACAATCTCTATTGTCCGAAATACACTTCGCATAATCGTTTTCGCACAATCATTTTTAGCCGAATGATACTATCGCATAATTATATACTTACCACAATTGTTCTGTCGCATAATTTTCATTTGGCACAAATTTGAATAGCAGAATACTAATATCGCCAACTTTTATTTTGTAGAATTTTATGTAGCACAATATAAGTTCCGCCGAATTTATTGCGGCATAATTGTACCATAGCATACCCACAGAACCGAATCGCTGCCAGGAAACTAGGTTAGGTTAGGTTGAAACTGCGCCCCTCACAGAAACGAAGGCAAGGCAGGTAAGTAAGGCAGGTCCGACTTGGCTTAGGTTAGGTACGACGACGAGCGAAGCGAGGAGGAGTGTTAGGTCGAACTGCGACCCTAACGAGCGAGCGAAGCGAGCGAGCCGTTCAGGTCCGATTTGGCTTACGATTCCTAACATTACCAATTTCACCTTAAGGCAGATCCGACTTGGCTTAGGTTAGGTACGACGACGAGCGAAGCGAGGAGGAGTGTTAGGTTGAACTGCGATCCTAACGAGCGAGCGAAGCGAGCGAGCCGCGCAGGTCCGACTTGGCTTACAATTCCTAACATTACCTATTTCACCTTAAGGTAGATCTAACTGGGCTTAGGTTAGGTACGACGACGAGCGAAGCGAGGAGGAATGTTAGGTTGAACTATGACCCTAACGAGCGAGCGAAGCGAGCGAGCCGCGTAG
Organism: Apotomis capreana; assembly: GCA_947623375.1. Taxonomy (NCBI): domain Eukaryota; kingdom Metazoa; phylum Arthropoda; class Insecta; order Lepidoptera; family Tortricidae; genus Apotomis; species Apotomis capreana. Next base: position 23,288,427 of record OX392514.1, on the reverse strand, counting down.
GTCCGACTTGGCTTACGATTCCTAACATTACCTATTTCACCTTAAGGCAGGTCCGACTTGGCTTAGGTTAGGTACGACGACGAGCGAAGCGAGGAGGAGTGTTAGGTTAAACTACGACCCTAACGAGCGAGCGAAGCGAGCGAGCCGCGCAGGTCCGACTTTGCTTAGATTAGGTAGTTATTTTGATGTTTCGTACTAATATTGAGTCGGACTTTTCATTTTTCGGTGTATTAAAATAATCATGCAAACGGAATATTATGCCATATAAATTTTGGCGACAATATCATTCGACCATAGGAGTATTGTTCTAATCAACATTATGCCAATGTACTATTCTGCCAAAGAAACGTGTGCGAAATGATAGTACGCCAAGGAATTTAGGCAAAAAGCAATTGTGCGAAATGATGATTGTGCCAATGGTTGCTAAGCGAAACGAAAATATGCCAATAAACTTTGTGCAACACATTAGTAACCCAATTTTAGAACCTCAATGAAAAGAAAATGTTCTGTTTGGATTGTTTCGATTTTTGCGCTTTTAATTATACAATTTGGGAAGTAAATATCTGTTTCTGTCTAAATTTCCGCTGCAAACGGACGCCTTGTACCTACACACATTCTATAATAAGTAATTTGCGCAAAACTTAAAACAGTCACACAAAACTTTCCTTTCCGATTCACTTCCTAAGATTTCGTAAATATTGGTTATGTTTTGAAGGAGGAAAGAGACCTCGATATGTATAACCTGGTAACGTTAAATATAGACCCCATTTGTATGCGACTCCATAGTTATCAGGTGCAAACAACGTAAACTGATAGTAATATTAAAAAGACACCGTTCTGTAGGGGTTTTTTCCGTGCCAAAACTTTACGGAGTACTGGATGTACAGTCGACTTCATTTACATCTACACACGAGAACAAAAATATCTGAACACGATTTTATGCTCTTGACAATAGGGTCGTGTTCAGATATTTATGTTCTCGTAAGTGTGTAGATGTAAATGAACTCGACTGTACTTACCTACTAGATTATGGCTGTATGTCGCAGTAGAAAAATCAGGACCTTGAGAGTTTTATCCCTAGTGGGTTGAAAATAGACAATGTTATCCGTATTCGGTTAATTGTGGTTAGACATGTCAAATGAATTGTACTTCTGTAGCTTGATCTACTGCCATATCAATCGTAGAGCATGAAATGATCAATGCAACAGACTAAACAGACAGTACTTTCCACGAAACCACCAGATGACAGATCTAACCAGAGACAGAATTACAAACCGGCTTCATTTTGTACTTTCTCAACAAAAAAACCATTTTAATAATGTCCCTTCCATACGACACATTTCATCAAAACTCAGACAATGGACTTATCCCGGCCATCTCTTCGAGACAATGCTGCGGTATTGTTCTACTGTTCATCTTAAAAGAGTGTAAGTGACAGGATTTTTATATTAAATTATAACGTTTTGCAAGGGGGTAACGTTGCGGACACATTGAACGGATCTTGATTTGACCTCACATTGTTTGCGTGACCTGCTCCGATATATTTGGGTCTAAATGTAACTTGTGACATTTATTTTAAAAGTAATCTGCTAAGAAACCTATATTAGATTTCACAACGTGTTTTATATCTTTATTACACGGACCAAAAAGGTATAAACGACGTAATGGATTGAAAATTCTCGTTTGGCATGCTCGTTGCCAGCGAAAGAAAGAAGTACTTTGTTCAAATGTTGTAAGAAAATATCCCCTCTTCCAGAAGGCAATAAACGCGTAACTACGAAATGAAGATTTTAATCAATTATGAAACTTAAATTAAAAACCTGAAAAATTCCTGCCTCTTACTCTTTGATAAACCATATGAAAACGAGCATTATTCAGGCTTTCTAACCTAACAAGATATAAATTGGATTCTGTAGTACTAGGTCCTTCGCCCTCAAATTCTGAATTACCTCAGGTCTTAGAGCCTTCCTCTGGCTCTTTGAGATAAATTGATTCCACGGCTCTTTAATTTACTTCAAGGACTTATTTCCCTGAGTGCTGTCGAAAGATCTTCTAATCTACCGTTTAAGACTGGGGTGGGTGTCGGCAGCCACACAAATGGTGGTTATACGAGTTATTATAGCTTTAGAAAGAAAGTACATTTTAATTCGAAATTAGGCCTTAGTCCTTATTAAATTTTATTTTTCTCATATTATGACAAATATATTGATTGTTTCCACCAATTTAGTAAAGTAAATAAGTTAAAAAAACAGTGTTCTGCGAGAATTTTGTCGATTTCGAGTAGTTTTTGAAACAAAAATTATCAACGAAAAATTAACTGATTCAAACTGTAGGTTTCAAATATATACTAATAAGTAAATGGCAATAGCCCTGTTATAGATAGTAACATTGATAATATGTTAAGAAATATGTAAGATCATAGAGTTTTTTTTTAAACAATCTGTATTTTTGAATGGATAAGGAGCCTTAAGTAAGTAAAATAAAAACAGAACCCTACTGAAAATGATGAAGTATGTAATCGAAATCTACACAAATACTCGAATTGCGGTCCGTCGACGTAAATGACTGGATAAAATACAAAAATTCTACTCATTTATTGTAAACAATACTCATATGAAACAAAAGAAAACGTTAATTGTTGTAAATATTCTCCCCAAAATCATGATTCAGTTTATTTAAATACATTACTACAAAATATGTATATGTATAAGTCAATAATTACACACATTTGTGTGAGCCAGCGCACTTGAAAGGCCTCAAGTTAATTTATACGGAGCGGTGGGTTAGCTCTAAATTGTAATTTGCCGAAAGTAGAGGGCAGATTCTGGAGCGAGCTCAGGTAATGCGCGAATGTAATGTAACCGAACCGAAACTCGCGGTGAAATTCAATTGAGACGTGGAATTGCTGACAGAACTTCCTATTAATTATAATATCGGCTTCGTTCGAATACTTACCTCAAAGAATCAATATAAATCTTTAGCGTTGATGAGTAGGAACGCTGCGGTGAGACTCCAATCGACCAACAGATCAAACGCCGCAAGTGGAACTGGAGAGGCCACACGCTTCGAACTCTTCGAAGGGACCCCGATCACCCTAATATACAATCCTGACGGCGCACGATCACTGCAGAGCGAAGGCGATAGGAATGACCTGGAGCGAAGTAAAATGTGAAACCCAAGACCGTTCGGGATGGTGAAGTAGTCGACACCCTCTGCCCCATCCAGGAGACATAGGACATTAAGACAAGTAAGTCAAAAGATAAAATGGGCGAGGGCATGCAAAATTTAAAGGAAGAAAAAAAAGATTAGAAAACAGTAGAAGAGAAAAATTTCAAAGAGGTCACGACTTCTCTACAACGTCGACAGACGAGTCTTGTCAACTGCCGAAAGCTATTAGAAACGGAGGAATTGTGGAAGTCTTTGCAAGAGATATAGAGTTGGTCAGCAGAAAACATTTAAAGCCTTCTCATTTAAGGAAACGCTTAGAACTCGTTGCGCGTTCGCTTCGCTTTCAGCCTGCGCAAATCAGTAGTGTGCGAAGGGCCATTCAGAAACAAGAAGACATATTTCACTTTTGACTATGGCTATTTAATGTACAATGAGGCATTGTTAGTGGACGTTGGTCAAAGGCCTCCTTTTGTCTCTTTCCACTTTTACGATTGACCCCTTAAGATTTGATACAAAAGTAGACCATAAAGCAGACAAGGCAGGGTCTGGCAAAAATTTATGATGAAATCATTTAAAACTAAACACTTGTTAATCAAACCCGTTGGAATAAAACAACTTAGTAATATTTCTAGTTTTCCAGGCAACATAGCTACTTAGCTAGAATATAAGTATGCCTCCGAAAATCAACTGGATTCAAATAAAATAACCAAGAAAACCAGATGGCAACAAACAGAATACGCGGTTGCCGGCTTTTGTTCCTGGATTTGGGTTAATTGTTTTCTCCATTGAAAGCTTTTCGACACCTGAGAGTCGGATACAATCTTGGTATCTCCCGCCACAGTGGCTTTATTCTAACTGCCAAATTACTGCTTTCCTACAACACACGCTGCATGGAGGAGATAAAATACTTTTTTTTCCTTATTGGCTGTTTCCATTTTCATCAAAATGTAGCGAAAACAAAGCTATCTAATAAAAGAATCAACCTTCAAAATGCAAACTTTTGCCAACTACAAAGCTATAGGACGCAGACACACGAAGGGATAAAGAGCTGTTTCAATTCGAGTAAAAGTGTACTTTTTGTAAATGATACAATCACCAGTTTAAAAATACCCGGTAAGGATTGGGAATTTGGAAGGTTTGATAAGGACATTACTCTCATTAATGTTCAGCACCAAGTTACGACTCAAGCAAGACTCGTTAAGCCGAGCGAGCTATTAGCATCTCTATCGGCAGCTCTAGCTGTTGTCGCTCTCGTATCGGGCTATCCAGCCATCTTTGTAAGTGCCGCACTTTATTAGACGCTGGCTTAACTCATCTGTTATAGATGTAAAAGGCTAATGGGGAGCAAAGGGCATTTGATGAGCAACTATCATTCTACCGTCGTGCATAGGACTTTATTGTCGATTACATATTACTGCCAATAGATTGAGATAGTTAAGGTGTTACGCTCAGTTGCACAAACGGTAATGTTTTGGACTGTTGCTGACAGCTTCTGATTCCTTGAGATAAAATAATTACTCGTGGCACAGAATAAAAGACTAGGTACACGATTTTTGATCTTCGCTAAAGTCGCAGAACTGCATTTTATTAGTTTTTTGTGCAAAATAGTCGCAGGGCGCGATGCAGCGCTAATGCACCGCTACAATTAACTTCAAACGCGCACCGAATTACCTCAATAAAAGGCGGAGCCATGTACCATGATGCGCCCTGGCACATAGGCTGTTAACGCCGCTCGCTGCGCGTAGTGATCCCGTTTTGACGGAAGGTTAAACCGCTTTGAACTACCCAGTAAGGTTTGATAATGACATTGCAGTCATTTCTGTCGAGCACCAAGTTACGACTGAAGCACAGTATATATAGGCTAAAGCAGTATGGAAACTACGAACAAACGGTCGAAACAGCGCACACACACAGACGCAAGCGTTTACGAGGCGAATAAGCGTACATAGCAGTGCTGTCAGTCGCGCGTGGCGCATCGAGACGAGCGGTCATTGTTTGTGATTATTGCGTGTTGCGTGCGCTGTCCGCGATTTTTTACAGATGCCACGAGTTTATTGCGTTGTATACGGCTGCTTGAACTCTGCTTCCTTAAAACCGGAGCTTTCATTTTTTAAACTTCCTGCTGATATTGAAAGGTAAGAATGCTTTATTATCACTACATACATAGTATAAAACAAAGTCGCTTCCTGTCTGTCTGTTCCTATATATATGCTTAGATCTTTAAAACTACGCAACGGATTTTGATGCGGTTTTTTTTAATAGATAGAGTGATTCAAGAGAAAGGTTGATATGTATATAATACATGCATAATTTATCAGCATTGCCCCCGAGCGGAGCCTAACGGGTTGCTAGTTAATAAATAAAATGCATTTCCTTTTAAATAAATCGTTTGGTTGTTTATTTGATATTTGGTGTAATTTTTTAGGGTTCCCTACCCATAAGGTAAAAACGGGACCATTACTTAATAAACCTCCGCTGTTCGTCTGTTACCAGGTTGTAAGTATCTCATGAACCGTGATAGCTAAACAGCTTGATTATTTTGCAGATGATGTATTTTTATTGCCGCTTTAACAACAAATAGTAAAAACAGAATAACAACAATATTTAAGGGGCTCCCATATATCAAACGTGATGGGTTGCGTTAACTTTGCACCTCATTTGTATCCGGCGCCATACCCGGCCAGTTAAGATGGGATACCTAAGTGTTTGTACTGAACCTTCGGTGCGCGAGTCCGATACGCACTTTGCCGGTTTTTAAGCACGCGTGTTTGTAATGGTGAAAAATAATTAAATAAGAATTGATAGCTATGAAGCTTTCATCGTTATTAAACTTGTATCAATTTATTGTATTTAGGTTAGTTCGTGGGGTAGCGTCCAGGAAAACAACGGTTGGCGATGGTGACAAACACTATAATTCTTATAAAAGTCACAGCACAGTTTTATATGGGGAAATAATAATAACACCACATATAGGCAGACTATGAGAAAAGCTAGACACGCGAGTGATTTCGTTCAAGTAGTGCGCGCGAACGTTGTATTATCGAATGTTCGGGAGTCGGGACCGGCCGACGCGACGGTGCTGCGTGCCGGCGCCGCCGCATGTGCCGCCCGCTCTCCCCCTAACACCTCGGCTGTCCGTGGAATACGTGCGTAAACACGTCGAATACCTACTGCGTGTGCTATTGTATATATGTATAAGTATTAATATTGTAAAGGATGACATTTAAACCATTGAAACCAATATAAAAATTGATAACAATATAATACCTAATATAAACATTGTGATGTGTATCCACATTAAAAAAAAGTCAAGTGCAAGTGAGACTCGCGCACCGAGGGTTCCGTACAAAAACTTCCCATCTTAACTGCCCTACAATAAATGTAAATAAAAAGTAAAATACAATAAAGTCATTACAAAATCTAAGTACATTATAAAAATTCTAACCTAGGGTGCCGCCGGCAGCGGGTGACAACCCTAGCGCGTAGGTATTTATCTTCAAAGAAGGCCTTAGTTTCCATACTGCTTTAGCCTATATATATACTGTGACTGAAGACTGTCGTAAAGCCGAGCGCAGGTATTAGCGAGTCGCTATCGGCAGCTCCAGAACGGAGGGGGTTTGATGAGCAAATATCATTTTACCGTCAAGGCTTTATTGACGATTACCTGTTAATGTGTGTAGATAGTTAAGGTGTTCTGCTCAGTTGCACAGAGTAAACGTTATTTTTCATTGGGGCGCTTGCTGACACCTGATTTTTTGAGATAAAATAGTGACCCGTGGCTTATTTTGTTAGATGTGGGTACTACTATTGCCATTTCGACCGTGTATGACACAATTATCTAAATAAAATAAGTTAAATGCAATTAGTATTAAAATGCTTTGAAATACCCGGTAAGGTTTAAGTTAGAGGGTGTTCTGCACAGTTGCACAGAGTAAAACGTTAATTTTTCATTAAGGCGTTTGCTGATTCTTTCTGATTTCTTGAGATAAAATACCCGTGGTTTATTTTGTAAGATGTAGGTACTACTATTGTCAATTCACCCATTTATCTAAATAAAATTACTTAATTGCAATTATTATCTAGATTTACACACGAATATATTTAGATTTTTTCGTAACACAATTTCTTCTTTCCTTTTGGAAATACTTCCTTGAAACAACACCTCTAACTCTAACGCAAGCTACCGTGCTCCAGCCAAGTCGAACAAGAAAGTAACAGCCGTATCATCCTTTTCTCTGAGTCATTCATAACCCAAATTTCATTATCCGCCATTTTGAACAATTCTATATGTATACTCATCGAACCTCTAGAGACCGTAATACATGAAAATCAGTTGAGAATTACGACCTCTAGACGAGAACAGCCAGAAAGCGTCTAGACATCTAAACATCCGGACATACGAAAGAATTTAGGGCCAAACTGAAGCGGACACGCTTCGCTCGCGATCCATAATTGTCACGTCACCAAACCTTTCCACAGTTTAGCCATATCTCTGCAGGGTGGGAATGACTTCCTGAGCCTCGACGGGTTGGTGGCGATAGCGCCGCCAGTAACTCGCTCGCTAATAACTCGCCCGTTCGGTTTACGACCCGACTCGACTCGACTCGTAAAACTTAATGCCGGCACACTACACGGCATGTCAGTGGTTTCACTTTGGTCTTACTCGTGCCACAATAATATGCGTACAAGATTACTTGGTGAGATCCTGTTTCGACGGCGGCATACGATCGTTGTGGAGAACTTTGTGCAGCAGTGGACCAGCTAATTTGATGATGATAATGATTACTTCATTTGTGTTTAGATCGATGCAACATGGTTCCCATCCCAATTTATGTACTTGCATTTAGAGAATTCATATTTTGGTTTACCTGTGTACCAAATTGTAGGTATTTGATTATTTATTTATGAGCGTCGGATATATTCAAAAATCCCCACAAATTGATGTAGGTAGGTACCTACTTATAGATAGGATTTAAGACATTTAGGATAGTAGGATAATGGTATGACAACTATAATTAGTTTAACTAAACACCTGACAAAAACTTAATACCTATTAAATATCCGAAACACAACTTTCATCCAACTATTCTATCATTAAATTCAAATCATTTTTTTTCTTAAATTTACTTCAAAGTGGCACCACTGTCCAGATGTTCTGCGCACTGCCACATCTTAAAGATTATTGGCAGTTTAGATTAGGTAACTAATTATTTTCCACGTAATAATACGAAGCACCGCGTTAACGGGCAATTCCTCGAGATAAAAATATAAAATCTCTCAACAAACATTAACCAACTTAATGGGTACTTGAGTGTTTCGACTTACATTTATACCTCCGTGAAAAGTCGTAACTGATTACTCCGCCCACATAGATGAGCCTTTATTATGCTGCTCGACTTTGTTGGTCCGTTGCGTTTCAAGTGGAGATTTTAAAGGAGTTTATGGTTGTTTTATTAAAAGGTTTATTGTCGTTGTTCTAGCATAAAATGACGAGTCATAACGGCTTACCGTATCAGTTACCTCCGTTTGTGGATGAAGGACGCATTTAGAACAAAAAGGGTGTATTTTATTAGACCGCGTCATTGTCGTCTTTTGTACGTTACAGATAGGTGATAATTGCGCTATGATAGGTATAGGTACTCTAGGGGTAATAATATGTCGGAAACAAGCATAAACGGGTGATGAGTGGGGAACAGTAAAGTCTGTTATCTCTTCGTGCCTCCCCTTAATGAAATACGTGAGAGCATGACTCGTTAAATTACTGTAGTATAAAGAATTTGTTGAATTAATTGTACACAGGAATAGTTTTCTTTTTAATAGATGGCTATCCTTTGAATTTTTAGCCTGCAAATGATTGTTTTAAAATGGTTGTTAAGCTTAAAATCTTGAACCGATATTTAGATTGATTTTGTTTTCTCCCCTACCCAAAGGTTGTCTGGAAGAGATCGCTCTTTAGCGATAAGACCGCCTATTGTCTACCATTGTTTAATTTAAGATTTCTCATGTAATATTTTTCTTGTTGGTGTGCAATAAAGTGTTGTTGTATTGTATTGTAGATTGCCTAACCGTAACTTAAAAATTGTTTACGCATAATTTGTTTTATCCTAATTCTATATCGCAAATCACAATCTAGGCATAATTTTATATTTTTACGTATTATCCGAATCTGAATTTTCCTTTTGCCGAATAATCTTTGCGCATAACTTTTCAATTGCGAAAACCTACTCTTCGTGCAGCAAGTTATCTTTTGTTCAGGAATCAATTCTGCATCGCGACTGTATCGTACCTATCGATATTGTAACGATGCAGAATCGTGTTTACGTGTGCGAGAGTAGGTGGAGGTAGGGTTGGTATCATCTGGAAGGTTCAATATAATATAAGTAACTCAATGTACCTATATGTGACAAAAATGACAGCCACCTATAAACAGCTGAATTTCAGCTTTTTATAGAAACCTTTCATCAAATCAACGTTCTAACCGGCATAACAGCTCAACGCGAAATCCACCTCCCATCTCAGCGCAAAGATTGCCATTCCTCTGGCGCAACGTAAAGATTGGAGGGAGGATAAGGAATCCGGGACGTTCCGTTGGTGCGGCGATATGCAGATTTCACGCAAGATGGGAAGGGTCCACCCTTTGTGCCTGGATGGCTACTCGCAGACTATCGAGAGAAAAAGTGTTATGAAAATATTTAATGTATTTGTTATACTCGCGTACTTTACTCTGTCAATTATAATTTCACAGACAAAATTACAATAACGCACTTTTTCATCCTGTACCAAAATTCTATACTTTATGGTAGCTAGAGAACTTTAATATCATAAGACATCTCTCTACTCAACTCTAATAATTTCAAAAGGAGAACATCAGCATATCTAATTTAAAATAAAAGCACGCTACTGTTCACTGATTGGTTGAAACTATTTGTCAAAAAAATTAAAAACCAATCACGTCAATAGGTCAGTTTTAATTGAACGAAAAAGGTTTCATAGAAATAAAAATTCATAGTGGGGAATGACAATTAAAGTAAAAAAAAAAATTCTGTGTTTTGCTCGTATAAAATAGTAGATTGTACGACAAGTGCATAAAACGCATCATTTTACACGAGACGTTTATCCATCCGAGCGAGCTTGCGAGCGAGGATGAATATAAAGTCGAGTGTAAAATGCGTTTTATGGACGAGTTGCACACTCTACTTTTCACTTCGAATGCGAGGAAATGAAACTGTATCATGTAAATAACATATATACACATATCATATATACCTACTTAAAAACAAATTTAATTAAAATTTAAAGTTACTTTAAATATTTAATAGTTTAAAAAAGTAATAGTTTAAAAAGTAATAAATGATAGTACATAAAAGTTACAAGTTTATTTCAAGAAGTTTTATTGTGTACTTTGGCTGTTGGTATATTTGCCTTGGTCTTAGAATACTAACAAAACGAAATAAAATAAAGAGTTAAAACCCGTTTCAGACCTTCCGATCCGATCCGATTTATCGGAAGAAATCGGATAATGTTGTGTAGTGCAATTGTTAGGATCTTATACTTACACTACACATTATCCGATTTCTCCCGATAAATCGGATCGGATCGGAAGGTCTGGAACGGGTTTTATTGTATGAAGTTTTATGTTTTTTTTTTTTTACTGTTTATTAAGAACCTTTTTCGTGTGGCTGTTGGACCGATCGCCTTGGTCTTCGACGACGATTTTACTTTATGCTCTAGAGCATAAAAAGCGACTTTATGTCGCCTACGCACAGCATAAAGTCGAACTTTTAGAGCGAGAGAAGTGAAAAGTATTATATGCAATAGTTACAAATTAGGTCTTAAAATCTCGTACCTTACTTAGGCCACTCGGCAAGCCTCGTGACCTAAACGCGGTACTCGACTTTAAGAACCTTCATTGTGCAACGATTGCATAAAATATTATTACGTCACCCTGAGCTTTTTCTGGGGAGAAAATCTGACTTCCTGGCCAAGACGTAAAACTTTAGGCTCTGTGACATTCGCGAATCGACCGCCATAAGTATGTAATAAAGTATTATACCTACCTATTAGAAGGTAGCCACCTTCATCCGCATAATTGTTTAGGGTTCCGTACCCAAAAGGTAAAAAACGAGACCCTATTACTAAGACTCCGCTGTCCGTCTATCGTCGTCTGTCAGTCTCTGTCTGTCTGTCTGTCTGTCCGTCTGTCTGTCTGTCTGTCTGTCTGTCTGTCTGTCCGTCTGTCCGTCTGTCACCACGCTGTATCTAAGCTGGCTATGGCTGTGTGTATTGTACACAAAACACTAAATACAATACCTATAAATACAAATTAATACAAATCTAATGTGTTCAATATGAATGTGGCTCGTACATATTTTTCTAAACAATGTATGTATATAAAACTTTCGGTTATTGTTTTTTAATAATCAAATCTTGCTGACGCTGCACAAATCTCCGAATTTTGACATGAATGTCTTCGAAAGTATCCATATCCATATCCATATCAATTTATTCAGTATTAGTCATATACATTGTCAACAAGTATAATACAATCAGCAATTATAGTAACTTAATTTAACAAGTAAAATTATACCTATTAATTTATATTAGTAGGCAGGTATTTATTAAGTAGGCAGGCACGATATCGAACAGCCCACCCAAGTGGTAAACAAGCTGAATAAGAAGCTTACACAGCCATTATAACTCTAATTCAAGCTGTATAAGGGCTTTATAAGTGCCATTGCAGCAACTATGCCACTTGGGCAGATTTTCCCGTTAGCTTTCTGTGCCCGATTGTACTTGAACTATCCCTTTTCTTCTAAAACGCTATCGCCTGTTCCACTCCGCCGCGCGGCGAAAAATCGCGCTCGGATTCTGAATAAATTACCCGGCGGTTTCTGCTTCACATTCATAACCTTCTTTTTAGGGTTCCGTACCCAATGGGTAAAAAACGGGACCTTATCACTAAGACACCGCTGTCCGTCCGTCCGTCTGTCTGTTTGTCCCAGGCTGTATCTCATGAACAGTTAGATAATTAATTATATATTAATTAATAGCTTCGAATAGCTTTCGGGTTCGAATCCCGGCCGGGGCAAATATTTGTGTGATGAACACGAATATTTGTGCTTGGGTCATGGTTGTTCTATGTATTTAAGTATATATATTTTCTATATAAGTACGTATATCGTCGTCTAGTACCTATAACACAAGCCTTCTTGGGCTTAATTTAGGACTAGAACGATTTGTGTGAGGTTGTCCGATATAAAAAAAAAAAAAAACTAGACAATAGAAATTTTCACAGATGATGTATTTCTGTTGTCACTATAGCAACATATTATATATGGAAGAGATCGCTCTTTAGCGATAAGACCGCCTGTTGTTTACCTCTACTGAATGTTACTTGTAATCTGAATTTGTTTGTATTTATTTCCTGTTGAGGTGTGCAATAAAGAATATTCTATTCTATTCTATTCTATTCTATATTTAAGGGGGTCTCCATACAAAAACGTGATCAGTTGCGTTAAACTTGCACCTCATTTGTATCCAGCGCCATACATACCAGGTGCAAGCTTAACTTAACCCGGCCAGTTAAGATGGGGTAAGTGTTTGTAGGGAACCCTCGGCGCGCGAGTCCGACTCGCACTAGGCCGGTTTTTAGGAGAAGCGCCTAGTAATATAAAAGGGAATACATCTCTCGCTTCGTGGCGACACTTATGATCTTTTAAACTAGGAAAATGGCTGGTGACCGCATTGTCGAAGGGGATACCGGTGAAAACGGGTCATAAAATAAATGCTATGGAAATGTTTACGTCCAAATTTTTTGTGGTATACCTAAGGGTATTGAAATAGATTTTCATTTTGATCAGAAAATGACAGTGACAATAGGTATGACCGATATTTCGATTAGCTGTTTACTGACTTTGTTACTGGTTACTCGGTATGTTTCAGTTCAGACCGAAGACCCTCGTGATCGGTGCAATAGATAGGCATGACGAAAAAAAAATTTTTGAGCATGTCAATCGATTCTTTTTTTTATTGGGATCAAATGTCTATATGGGACTAACTACACTTATTTAGCGCTAAAAACGCTCCATACAAATGTGACGTCATTATATATGTTATGGGTACCAATATATGTATGGAGACAATAAGTTATTTTCCATTTTCACCGTGAAAAAGTGCGTTTTAGTTAACGGTTGTATATACTCTGTCCGATATCTAAGATTAAATGAAGTCACTTTGGCACAAGGTACAAACAACAAATTTAAGGTCGTTTATCACTTGGTGCCAGTTTGACATAATTTGATCTTAGAATTCCGGATAGACTATAATACAATTTTTTTTTGTTAAATTATGAGGATTCCGGAAATTATTTCGAAATTTCATCTGGAATAAAAAAAAAAACATAAAATTAACGTGCCTTTGAAGTCACATATATATTTCAAAAAAAAATTGAAATATATATGTGAATATGTGATTTGGCCTCTTTCACACTCTAAAAGAGTCATTCAAGATTCAAGATCTTAATATCTTTAAGATTCACCCCGCAGTGAACGTGTTAACATAGCGATGTTTTTTTTTTGTATGTCATAGGTGGTAAACGAGTAAACGAATCGCCTGATGGTGCGCGATGACCGTCGCCCATAGACACCAGCAGTCACAAGTGCGTTGCCGGCCTTTCAGGTGGGATTACGCTCTTTTCTTGAAGGTTTGAAGGTCGTATCGGTTGGTAAGTTCTGTGCTGTACATTATTCTGTTAAATAAGAAGAAAACCTAATCTAAATATTCTAATATGACATGTCACTCCAAAAATACCATAACCAAAACAACATAATCCACTCGAATTAAAAACACTAAATTATTGCTCTGTTTTTCTAATATTTTGACTCGGATAACACGTGTCTCTGCATTTGTGATCTGCCAAATTATATCGCATCTTTGTTTAGCTAAAATAGTCTTTATGTCAATGTGGTAAGAGAGTGGTGGTATTTTGAATAAGTTGGTGTGTTTACTCTGACGCAAGATGGTGGGCGCGATGCCAATTAGATAATTTATAGTAACTTATACATAACTATGTTTGTAATTACGAAGACAGGTATGGTTATGGATCGCAACTGGTTTTTCTATTAAAACCATCAAACACCTATTTCTGACGTCCAAAGCACTATATAATGGCGTCTTTAATTCATGAATACGAAAAACAAATAAAGTTCAGTGACAATTCAGAGCTAATTATTTGCTGACGTAGTTTCCGTAAATGCGAAACTTTAATGTTGACAGACCTCTCTTGCAGAGTAAGCGTACGAAATAGAAATGCTCTATATGTAAATTCCCATTAATATTTCCAAATAATTCTGATTATTTTTTCATTTTTTTGCTAGAAGAATATGTTAGTCTTGCCTTATAATGCATAGCCACCATAAGCCGAACACAGTCCCCATTATTGATAAAAGATAGAGATGCAGGCATCAACTGTACTAAAGGTGGAACATGTTAATGAAGATATCTTAATCCAAACTTGGACCACCAAACATTTGGTGATAATTAAAATATTAGATATGTTATTTTAATAACAAGTTATATTAATGATGTCCTCTCCGGCTTCCATATTCTACTTTCAGCTTTGATGATTTGTTTTGATCTACCTTTAACTTTATTTAGAAATTATGGATTGAAAATATCTTGAATAGCTTCGAAAAAAGGGTCCCCTCGGAGGAAAGGAAGGAAGGAAGCCCTCCGATCGTGCACCATGAAAAAGTAACAAAGGATCTCCACAAATTCACTGACATTACCCAAGAATTCCCAACAATACATGCACAACGTCCGGGTTACCTTTACGTGGACCCCCACTTACTTTGCTTCTCATGCAACGAGTTTGTCAGAGTGTGAGGCAGTGAGGCGCGCCCATCAACTCGTGAACTCTGGCGCAGCGCCAGGCAACGCGCGCGCACGAGCTATTCCCGGATCCCGAACATGCCCGAAAATTGACGGAGTTGACCGAAGTTGACCGGTTAATGTAAAGGTTATGGTTGTGAAATTCGTTAGTCTAATTTTGATGAATACATATAAGCCGTTCATTGTAAAGACACCATGATCTTGAGATGATGACAAAAATCCAAGTTTTACTTCTACCTGATATAGAAAACTAAGAGGAAAGTGGTAATTACAAAAAAAATACTATTTTCTAATTAGAATGTTTTGTTCTTTTTGTAATGGATTGGCCCTAAAATATTATTTCCATGATCTTAACTTTGTTAACCAAGGAACTTAAACCTCCATGGATTACAAATCATGATGGTCATTGTTTTAAAGATTATTGTCTTTAACTTAGCCAGAAGTTTTTAGATATTATTAGCTTTTTTTAGGGTTCAGGATGTTAAATAGTGGCTTATACGAGGGAAGACGTATCGTGGGCAGGCCAACACAAGATTGATTTAAATGTTGTGGAAGATCGTAGATTGCCGTTGGTACAGAACTGGTCAAGGTTATGTATGGCCTATGTCTAGATGACCTCTTGGTTGATAATTATATTTTTACTAAGGGTGTCTTTGATCACGAATTCGTCCTTGTTTGCACGATACTAATTATGAACTTGTTCGTCTATTCTAAAATGAACTTGATTTGCTACATCTATCATGCAAACAACTTCTTCTGCACTTTGCACTTGTTGTGTTATTTGAAATGAAATTGCATCAGCTAAGTAATGAGCCAACGCCACAAACAGTGCCATAAAAATGTTTCGGTTCTGAAGAATGACGTCTATCGTTACTCAATCCTCTTTTTGGAACTTGTTCATTTTTGGAACTTGTTCATTTGTGAGAACAACTTCATTTCGCGATAAATAATAGGAGAAATTAAATGACCATGAAGATGATTAATGAAGATAATAAAATATTGCAACGATATTTTTGAAGTCTGTCGATATGGGTTTTTTTTTTTGTATTGTATTGGCATAGCTCTCCCTGTGTTTTGTAAATGCAAAATTTTATACCGATTCAAGCCTTATTTTCCTAAGGTAAATAGCTACACACGGAAAGTTGTTTACTGATGCATAAACTCAAAAGCCTCTCAAAAATTTCCTCATTGACTGGTCTTCCATTACCCTCATCCCCAACACGGGTAAGACATACTTCTATACTACTTTTATAAACACTTTTGTAACGAAGTAAATTCATAATTGAGGATTTCCCCGTACGCTAAACCCAACATTTTTACATCCCATATTAATTAAAACGCGTAGTCATTTGTAAACACAGAATAGATACTTGTTTTCATTCCGTTTATCTACTCTACGCCCCAATCAAAGTAACATGTCACATTGATTTCAACTGGAATTGAAATATTAGGTACTAACTTTTTGTGACAAATAACACCTCTCAGTGCAGAATGTAAATTATCAGAAAATCTATCCAAAAGAGCAATACTGGCAAAAATCCCATAATTCTCAGCGCATGTCCCTATTTCGATCACAACTCATTATAAATAGTCAGTATCCACGTGTGGCACGAGGACCCGCTTGGCATCGCGGTCTCCGATCAATGTTGCGTACGCGCATCCGTGCAGTTGACGGAGTTTCCCTTGGTTCTGTGCCAGTCAGCTTTGTTGGCGGTTTGTTGACGTTTGATGGGAGCTAATACTTTTTTTCTGAATTTATTGACTCACTAGCGGCTGGCGTCTATTTCTCAATCGTGATATTTGGCGACAACAATAATTAGATAATGTCAAATTTTACAAATTCTTTACGTCTTCAGACTTTATGTAATCCCGGCTCCACACTACGCGAAGTTGACCGAGGTCGGGCGAACATGATACTTTAGACTTGTGGAGAGGTACTTCGCTGGAGAAAATCATAGTTCGGCCAACTTTGCCTCGGTCAACTTCGCGAGAGTGTAAAATAAAAAAAATGTAGTTTGATGGGAACCGAAATAAATAAAGGATCCCGTTTTCAACGCTCAATTTTAAATAGCAATTTTTAAATACTATCGCACATCCATCATTAAACACAACTTATTACAAGTATCCATATACGTGCTCCAGTGGCAGCCCCGGCTCACGCACTGGTTTGATCCGGAATAAAGGTCTTACCACACCACCACCACAAAAACGGTGACTGACGGTGCGTTATACGGAGACAAATGGTGGCCGCACCTTAATGATGCGTACGCGCGCGGCACGCGTAATGTCCCCATGCGTGTTGAGGGTGATTTTCTTGATTCGGTGCCAAGAGTATTAACATTTGATGGAAACAATTGATTTTTGGTAAAAGATTCAGTAAGTTGCTTTCAGAATTCAGAAGCAAAATATCCTGGTGATGTCTGCACAAATTCAATAAGCTGAATGAGAAATTTCAGTTTCTAAAAGCAAGTAAGAACTGTGCTTAAGCTAGTGTTTTGACTGACGTAATACCCGCGCCCGCGTCTATTGAAGCCTAGCCAGCCAGCTCTGTACAGACGCGCACGATATTATTGGTATATCCACGCGTGCTTCTCGGAGTGAATATTTTAGCTTGATATTTAATTACACCTACGCATTCTAGGACCACGTGTACCTTACACATGATATACTATCGAATGCTCCATTCATTGATCACAAATTCTATCCTCGTGTGACACGACACGAGGCCCTTCCTTGGCAGCTCCGGTTCACTGATTCGCTTCGTAATAACGTTGCGTACGCGCACACGTTACTTCCCCATGCTTGTTGATGGTGATTCCCTCGATTCAGTGCCAGAAGTTTACTGACGTTTTTTTTAGGAACTATTACTTTCATTGAAACCTTACCTAATACTTAATATTATTATTGTGAGCCCATGATGTCCCACTGCTGGGCAAAGGCCTCCCCACTCTTCTTCCATTGTTCCCGGTTTTGGGCTATTTCTGGCCATTCCTTTATAAAATAGTCTAGCTCGTCCCGCCATCGCCGATGAGGTCTGCTACCTAATACTTAGTACACTATTTTTGAGATATTTAGAAATGGTTTAGTTCACCGTTCACAAGTTCTGTAAATCTTCAGATATTGACAATGCCGAATGAAAAAACCAATAGAGATCCTTCCTACATGTAAGCACTAGTCTTAGATAAGTTGGGTACCTAATATTGCGTGGGAGATTGTGCCGACTAGGTGTAGCCAGCCTAGCTATGCAGAAGCGCAGATTACTCCAGGTTTTCTAGCTCTATGTTTAGTATGCCAACGCATTTATTTCATAGGCCAAAAGGCATCCGTTACATAAGGAACACTACCACATGTCCATAGATTAGCCACGTGTGCCACGAGACCCTTGGTCGCCAGTAAATATTGCGTACGCAAGTGGCAAGCGTTACATGCCCGTGGCAGCCATGCTTGTGGACAGTGAATTTCTTAGTTGAGTGCCAATTAGTTAAATTTATTGACGTGTGATCGGAACCCCTTGTTTTTTGCTCAAATAAATGGGAAACTTACCGGTGACTGGGGCTTGTTTTACAATTGTCATGACTCGAACACTTAAACAGTTTCGTACATGTCTGCTTTTATGTTGGCGAGCTAACGCCAACGCTCAACACGATACGTAGTCGACTTTTGAGTCCTTTCAGATCCTTGGCGTTATCTTCGATGTATTTTTTGGTTTTCTCATTAGGTAAAGAGGGCATGGAATTCCCTCAATGATAAATGGCCTAGGCCCGTACGTCTAGGTTTCAGTTTTTAGATACATTCATCTATTCTTTAGCTTCGTGAAGTGCTTAAGAAATCTCATAGTGCAACAGGAACACTTTGAAAGTTATTCGACAATCTGCGATATCACGAAATAATGTATAGGCATGAGATTTTTATTAGTTACTTGCATAATCCTTATCCAGCTGCGGACGTATGTCGGATGACCTGATGACAACATGAACTGCTCACATACCAATCATACCATATACAAGTAACGTAACAATTAGGGGCAGAGAATGTTTCCAATGAAAACAAAGTAAAGGTTACACACGACATCCATTATCGTCAACAGTGTTTTGTTGCTAGTAAGTAATAATAGAACATTAATAATAAACACATCCGCACTTGTCACGCCATATTCTGTCTATTTCAGGCTGTCCGTTACGCAATGTCTTTCGCTGGTTATTTTCGGCTGGTGATTGGATATTAATGTATTGATAAGCTATTTGTTTTCACTCTTTTGCCACTGGGTGCAATAAATATGTGACTGATATTGTGATATTTCTATATATCCGTTGCTTAACAATAAATTATCACATGAGGACTGTATTTTTAAGCCAAGTTGGCTTTTCGTGTTAGACAGTCAAGTACCCATTTTTCTGTTACCATTTTCTTACAGGTTTTGGTCGATATATTTATTTTCATCGTAATTTTATTGATTGAAACTAACATAAATATCTAGATTAAGTTCACTATTGTTACTAACAAAATATGGAGTTATATCTGAAATAAAATAATTGATTGATTGATTTAAGTTAATGTAGCCGTTACGAGGACAATGCAACAGACCCTCAGACAACTCTGCTACCCTAACGGTTAGGAGGAGGAGGTTTTCCGTGACGGGTCCCGAACATAAAAATGCCTTTTTTGAGGTTCCGAACCTATAGGGAACATAGTCTTTCTACTGCAGGTATCGGTACCCACTTATAGTTATTACACAAATTTATTGAACTAAACTACAATTTTACCGTCTAGTTAATGCTGCCTACTCATTTAAAATTGTAATTTAGGTTTGCGAAATAAAAAACTTCAATACGTATGTACATAATGTTAAATTCAATTATTTAACGATATTTTGAGCGCTAGTTTCTTGTAAAACAACAATGCCAGGACAGCCAATTTTTTAAACAACTATCTGACTCGCTCAGTATATGGAAACGCAACACGTGTTGTTTTGTCCCTATGCTGAGTGCTCTTCCAATGGTCTGCACCTCCAACTTTAGTTCAGGTGATAGAGATGCTTAAAATGATTAAAAATAGGGTGTCAAACAATGGAGAATTTTTTGCGGCTATTTCAAAGATAATCTGATTATCGTCGCATGAAACCCAATCGCCGTAAACAACTTAGATCTGCCGGCTACGTGACTCGCAGCCCTGACGCCGAATAAAATATGCATGCAATTTCCAGTTTAATCCGGTTGGAACTGGTAATGGCCGGTTAGCGACGAAGTAAGCATTGCATATCAAGAATATCAAGATACACCATGATAGTGTAGTTAGGTATAGCTTTTCTACAAAATTGACAAACAATGCTTTAAATACCAACTTACGTATATAGCTCAAGTGACACATCGTGGTACGAAAAGCACTTGAAATGAGTGAATGAAATAGTTGACACGCCGTTACTGAACTGTATCTGTACTGACTCGTGAATACAATGTCGTGGTATGAAATAGCGATACAGTTCAGTTTAGGGCCTAAAGTGAGTCGCGTTAAGAGATCGTGGTAAGGCTCCAGGTATTAAATGAACCCCGTTAAAACGCTGCATGGCAACAAATACCTCTGGCTTTAGTGAGGAATCCACGAGCGATCACTTTTTAACTTCCTCAATTGTTGCAAAAATTAATTGCTTGCCGTTCGCTCTCTCTCTCTTTGTACTTGTCTAAAAACTCAATTATTGGAAATTATATGCCTTTTATACTTAATATTGCTTCTTACAGCGACTGCGATGACTCTAACAACAAATAAATACCTAATAAAAGTAATAAAATTCCTAAACTGATTTATGAAATTGGAACAAAGTGGCAAAATAAGTAATGAATAACATTGTGTTTTTATCACATTACAGTGGTAACAGCTTATAGTTGGGCCATTTTTTTGTTAGACAACCCAATTTGTTTTTTAATTTTGGATTTTTTGGGTATTATCTACTCAGAATCACGAACTAATTTGGAAAAAAGTGTCCCAATATATACGTTCTATTCCGGTATCATTTACATACAACCGGTACAAATAGCGGCAACGGAATGGAAAAACAAAAAATAATATGAACATTTTGGGACTGTTTTTTTCTAATTTGATCGATGTGGTTCTGAGTACAAAATACCTAAAATATCAAAAATCTAAAACAAAAATTGGATGTACAACAATAAAAATGGCCCCAGATGTATTAAGTAGGTACATATATACTGGAAGATGTTTTGAAGAACCACCATCCCACGTCAATTCCCAGCGGCAGGAACCTGGCCTCTGCTTGATGCCAACACTCACTTAAATATTCATATCCGCTATCTAAGACCGAAATAGAACGATATTACGCAATCAGAAACTATATTACGAATATAGATAAAATGGCGCGACGCGAGTCTTCATTTTCATTAAAATCGATGAGATGGTTCCTAAGAACAGATCTTCGTACGAGTATGTCTTATAGTTTCAGACTTTCCCATATAGACCGATCTAAATGGGCCTGTATAATGATAATGTGATAATGAACAAAGCTCGTATCTCAGTATCAATCTACAAGCTAGATACGAGGTTTTGAACAGTAGTGACAGTTTATTGTGAGTTTTGGTTGTTCCCAAACGATATAGCTAGAGTGATGATATTTCCATCATAATGAGATGAAAATTTCAATTAAGTTAACGGAGCAGAAGGCAAACATAAATAATAGAATTCCGATAGGCTAGCAACAGTGCCTTGTTATCATAACTCCACACTACCGCATTAGCACAAAAAGACGGACTACTATACCACATAAATGCCACTTAATCCTTTCTTACCAACGCATAAGAAGCCTCAACTTTCCCGCACGCATTGTACGCATTCCCACTTCTTGCCGGATTGTATGAAACTGTATGAACAATCAATAACTGTTTCCCACGTATAATTAATGCGAAATTACACCTGTTAAGCCAACCCTTCACTGCGCTAATTGTAGGTTTTGTAAGGCCTAAAGGTTATCATAAAACCGGGCAATTAATTTCCATCCAAGTGAGCTATAAATTTGAGTGAGGCCTTACAAAACAAATGATTCAGGTTCTATAACAAGTCTTATAGCAGATATTTATTATAACTATCTTAGATGCAGTTGTAAACGGTTGCAGGGAATTGCGTATGTCTTTTGCTAATAATTGTTGAAATCAGTTAAATTATAAATTGATAAAGAAGTAATTCTCGTAACTTACTCAAAGACCGCCCCTGTAGCTCGAAGCATAGGCACTTTTTGAGGTTTTGCACAATCTATGAGCAATGATGATTAGGTACCTAGCCACCTACTTACTTATAAGTATATTTCGACTCTTTCTTTTTTATTGATTCACTTCATAAATTAAAAGAAAAATACTAATAATCTGTCACCATTAGCAGAATCGTGTCTAATCCCAATGTATAATGCCCATTTTGCCGGCTCTAAGTATGCTTTCTGAATCCATTTGATATCCTACATCATTATGTCGTCAGTCCATCTTGTAGAAAACCAACGAACGTTGTATCTCCTTGTGAGTAGTCTCCATTCAATACTATTTCCGCCTCATTGGTAACTAGTAGTAGCGTAACTCGTAAGTATTTCTCAAGCAAATGCTTACAATGAAGCGAACAATTTAATGGTTCAGGCTGGGCTTGAACCCGCCGCGCGTCTTCAACGTCTCCGGGCCAACACGGGCGTCCTACTTGTTGAACCCCTGAACCTGATGCGAAAGCCATTGAATTTTTCAACCGGTTGCTTCTTGCATGGTGGCATCGTAGCGCCATCTACCGTAAAGCGATTTCTCAAGCGTCCATCGGAGCCGATGTGCTCACTCCATTGACCTATAAATGGTGTTCAAAATAACCTGGTTGTATACAGCGTGTTCCGAAGGCGTTCATTGAGGCAAAGCAGTGGCGGGTTAAGTAAGTTCACGTAAACAGCTAATAAATTACCGGCGGGCCTGAGTCATAGGCAGTAGCGGGTTGTCGAAAAATACTACCAAGATTAGGTCACATTGCTTTTTTTTTCTACCAGATAGACTGACCGACTAAAAGACTCATTATCCACCAAATTTAACCCAGTCTGCCAATGGATGCCTAATGAAGGTAGGTCTTTCATTCCAAGCGTACCTAAACTATGCGATCGTGATCTTCACGATCTTTAGCCACAAATGAACAACAAGATGAAGGGCCTAGTTGCTTCCCTCTGTGTCCAACTATAGTAAGTACCATACCATACAATGGATTCAAATGTTACCAAAATATTCGTATCAAAGTATCGCAATCAATAATATCTGTGCCCCGGACCGGACAGACGGAGGTGCGCAAGCGGTCCTGAAGCTTACACTTCATTATATTTTAGAACAGCAAACTTCTAAGTGTGTGTGCTACATAGAAACTACTTTCAAGATTGTATTCATTGCAAAATATTGGCCATTTCGCCTAAAATCACTTTGCACTTGACATACAGATGCTGTTTAAATCATCTGAGAAGAGGTATGAGACCTTATGTTTGTCTGTAGTCAAATAAAGTTACTTCAAGATTTTAAACTTAGGTATTTGTTAATATTTCAAATTTATTACAACTTTGAATACACAAAACTCGCTTCCGCCCCCGCCCCCGCTTGAGCGGATGCGCGCGCGCCTCCCGGATCCGTAGCTGTTAACTGCAGGTCGACATGCGAAGTGTTGAAAGCATTGCATTGTTGCATACACCAGCCGTGTTGCTACCCAGACGTGAGAAGCGTGGATGTGGTAGTACGATGAATGATACAGTCGATGTGCGATGGATGCGGTATTTACAGTCTGACAAAATTAAAAAGTGGCAATACTGTAGTGTCGTCCCTTTCTAATCAATCTATTAAAACGGGGACGACACAGTAATGTCACTTTTTAATTTCTACTCTTTTTTGTCAGACCTTAAAGAGTTAGCATTCCGTATCCAGAGGAAATAAAACCTTCATCAACGTGACGCATTTGCGTTTACGTGTTTGCCATCCATTGCCGTGACAAGACCTCTTTAAGGTTCTCCATAACGACCAGCACCGCCGTCATCAAATGGACCAACGCGACTCTGGCCAAATACACTGAAAATAAAATGATTTCTTAACAGTACCGTAAAACTACCCCAATCATCCAATTATGGTCCAAAACAGAACTCGTTTATTTTTATCAAAATCCATATTCTATCAGTGATTATATACGTTTTTATTTAAGTTTGTTTAATTATGTTGTTCACCTTAGAGTTTATTCGTAATAATTGTCATAATATTAACGAGTAATTTTCGGATTAAATTGGACCATAGTTGTAAGTACTGGACTATAGTTGGGTAGTTTTTAGTTGGGTATGTTACAAAAATCGGAAGACTAACAGACTGAGGCCTAGTATAGTCAGTATAATTTTGGTTAGTACTAAGGATAATGTGGTCATTTCTTAAGTAGTAGGTAGATGGTGCCTACCACCGTGTTGGAGGCCTGCCAACGCCGCTGCTCCTCCGGTACGTGGTCGCCGCTCAAGTGAAGTTTCGAGAGGATTATATTTTCATTTTTAGTCATGTTAGGCGGCGACCTAATTGGGTTTACATTTATTTATTTCCACTGACACTACATTTGACGACGCGGTTGGCGCAGTTTGTAGGTCACCTGCCTACTGAGCCGGCGGTCCCGGGTTCGAATCCCGGCCAGGGCAAATATTTGTGTGATGAACTCGAATATTTTGTCCCTGGGTCATGTATGTTATCTATATATTATTATGTATAGCATTGTCTAGTACTCATTAGTAAAAGAATTGCTTAGTGGTGAACTCGATTATTTGTGCTAGGGTCATGGGTGTTCTATGTATCTAAGTATACCTATACCTATTTATCTTAAGTATGTATATTGTCGTCTAGTACTCATATCACAAGCCTTCTTGAGCTTCATTTGGGACTAGATCGATTTGTGTGAGGCTATCTGATATTTATATTATATACATTACATGACACATTTTCGCAACGTTCTACGACACGTCGTCGTTACGTCAATTACTTTTTACGTTGTACGGCGTAGATTTCCACGTCTCACAATTATGTTTGAACCCTAAGTGCAGCTCACTTAGCAACGACTCTTAGCAACAAGCGTTCAATCATCCTGCTAATTATTCTAATAAGACTAATTAAAAGTAATAGTTTAAACCTTGTTGTAAACGGATGGGCTGTTTACAGCAAAAACCTCATTTGCCTGCAATTGCCGTTGTTTAATGACGATCATTGTTCGCGATACGTAGCCTGACAGACTGGCCATAATAGCCGTCGGGCTATTATGGCCAGTTAACATAATAGATGGAATTGTTTAAGTTTGTGTAATTATTATCATGGTGTTTTGTTTACTTTGTAACGTGGTTTTAATTGTGTTTGTATTATTTAGATTAGAAGGTTCTCGTAACTTTGTCCGACTGGAAGGATACAATCCTCTTTTTGTTTGTACCTAGTCGGTCAAAATATATATTGTAACCAGGCTTAGGCTTCCAAAGCCTCCGAAGGGCCCGATTTATGTGCCAACATAGATACCTATGAGTACAACGGCTCCTAGACTCGCACTACATTGAGACCTCGGTTTGGTTAATTTAGTTCGGCCTATAATCTGTGGATGACTAACTATAATTAAGTGTACCAAAGTAGTTGGGTTACCTTTCTTTTTCATTTATGGCTAAAGAATATCTGCGATCAAAGAGTTCGATGCATGTTTTTGTTTGTTAGTCCGTCAACGGCTTAAGATAGCGAGGTTGATACAAATATCAATTAAATAATGAATTCATGCACTTCTCCAACTTATTACGCTTTGTCGCTTACTTTTGCGCGTCAGTTTGGTTTTGTCATATCCGCCTCTTTTCAAATTCTGAGTATAACCTTTTCAGGGGTTGACCCGTGAATAACATTGTAATGTAATAGTAGCACGGTCAGACACAGGAGCAAAAAAAATTTAAATTGCATGCTGCGGCACAGACAACACTCATTTCTAGCCAAAAACGGCACATGACCTTGTAAACGTAGTTTCAGTTTTAGAATATAAAAGTCATCGTCCAAAAACGTGGTGCGTTGTCACGAGGATTGAAATAGGTAGGTAGTAGGTATGTACAAGCACAATAAAAAGCTAGTGAAACATATACTAAAACTATAACTCGAAAGCGAGTTTCACGAACTCCTTTATTTTAAGCGTGCTTAGCGCGAGCCGTAAATAAGGACGTTTTATTGTGGTCCATAAATAAAGGCCATTAATATTGACCATAAAGTTAGCTGACATACAGGCCCGCGACACGCGACCGGGTTGTTATGGGTGTTACAATGTTTTTTTAAATGGCTTTTGGATTTGATGGGATATGGACTAGGAAGTGTAACAGTAAAATGATGACTTATATAATACAATTGATAGGCACGGATACAGAGACAAGAAATAGTATAAATTGTCATTTAATGAGTTTTTCATCGGCGTTACATTTTCGGTCTTAATAGCACAGTCATTGATACAAACTATAGTCTTAGACTTGCACAACCAGATGCTAATCGTACAATTACTGTAAGTGCTTTTTCAAAACAGTTTCCAGTTTCTAGGTTCCTAGGTAGCTAGTAGTAGCAGTAGTAGTAGGTAGGTAGTAGGTAGCTGTCACTATCAGTATAAATATTATAACTACCTGAAGTGACATAAAAGTTACACTTTAGGACGAAGTAATAAAATGTTCCATTATAAAACTAACAAAATCTGTAATTTCGTCATCATATCAGCTGATAGCTGTCCACTGCTGGACAAAGGCCTCCCCCAAACTTCTCCACAACGATCGTTTGTGCGCCGCTTTCATCCAACGGCTGCCCACGATCCTCAGGTCGTCCGTAATCATCAGTAATTTGCACTTTATCAAATATAGCCATTTTGATATTCAAATTGTATACCAGTATCCTGGACTATCTTAGCTCAATTTTCGAAACATATTAGGTATGTCTCAATATTTTTTAAGGGACCGGTAATCCACCGGTAATCCAGAGGTTCCGGGTTCGATTCCCGGTCTCTTACGCATTTCAATTTTTCTTTGTGCTTTGATCTTTGTATCAATAGTTTATCTTAGCTCAATCTTGCTTATATAAGCCAGGGCGTGAATATTCATTCGTATAATAAAGACTCGCTAACCCGATCTCGTCGGCACCATTATTTTAAAAGGGCGAGTTAATTTGTGTTTGCATTATCATACGATAGCGGATAAATTGGATTTCCCGTCCCAGTTGCCGCGGACAAAGGGCCGGGCTCGGCCGACTGTGTCTCCTAGGGCTCGGACTCATTATCGCACGTCACGGGACCTAACGTACGATGCGAGAGAAATGCACTTGCCTAGGATACATTTTCAAGCTTCCTTGTCGAAGTTGTGCCTATCTGGGCACAAGGAAGCTGCCAGAAGTTTCGATCGGGCTACATATGAGAACATGACCCCAGTGCCTTTGAGACGTCGTAAATCGTGACATGGATACTAACACAAAGTCCAGAAGTTCCAAGTCACTCACGGAGCTATTGATACGACTCTACAAGTCTACACTCGAAATTTCACTGAAAGACAATATCGGGTATCAGTATAACCGACGTAGCCGCTCGAGTCATTTACGGAGCTAAAGACAGAAACTGTAATTAGTAATAAATTATGCTTCCTCCAAAGACCGGAAGACGCAGCGTGGGAAGGTCCCCAACAAGGTGGACCGACGACCTGGTTAGGACGTGGGCAGTAATTAGATGAGGGTGGCGCAAGACCGATTATCGTGGAGCACTTTGGGAAAGGCCTTTGTCCAGCAGGCGACGTCTGTCAGCTGAAATGATGAAGAAGTACAGTACACATTAACTCATTAGAAATTTGGTGCTGGAGGAGAATTTTGAGAATACCATGGATGTCTCATTCATGCTCAGTCTCATTACCATGAGAATCTTTGAATTCTTCGGTCATATAGCGAGGAAAGAGAATGACAATATGGCCCCAGCGGCCAGTCTGGTCGGTCCCGACGAGGCGCTAAACCACCTGCGGCATCTTAGATTATCTATTTCACACTTGCGTTGCTTTTTCTTTCTTTAGTGTTCTTACAAGTGTTGTTTCTATGGAGTTTCCGTTTTGCTATAGCAGCAGGCATTTGTTAGCATGTTATTACTTTTACAACTCAATAATTTTACTCGTTTACCCACTTTAATTTTTATTTGTAAATCGCATGTAAATTTTTTTTTTTTTTTTTATTAATGTGGCTTTGACCTTCTTGCTGAGCAAGTGGTATTTCGCCAATGACTCCTTTCGAATCGCACACGGCGACAAGATTGAGGATTTATATCACGTTGTACGGTGAGGTGCCTTTTTGTAAATTGATAGCCATTTACAAAAAAACCACGCGGTCTACCGGGCCTTGACCCAAGAAGGGCTATGTACGCTTCAAGTTGAATTCTTCATTAACCATTCACTCATACGTTAGTTCACTGCACAATAGGCTATCAATACTACACATTGAACAACCAAAATGAATAAATAACGAATAACTAAACTTAAAGGCATGCGGCCATCTTAAGTCACAAACCGGAAGCCGCATGTAAATTACCTTTATCTTACTAATGTTGCGTTTGACGTTTGATGTGTCAAAACTCGGGGGTATTTGAGTTTCGTTTTAAACCGCTTGCTGCTATTTTATTATTTTATTGTTATTTCTTAAATTTAAGGAATTATTGTTTCTATTTTCTGTAAATTAATTGTTGTTATCTTTGATAAGTTAACCGGCAGGAAATGCAGGATTGTGTGATTTTCTTTGCAACTTACCGTACGTATATATTATTATTTTATATTTTAATATCTATAATTGTTTTACTATATTATTTATATATTTATGTCAGATGATGATACTTTTTACTCTGCTAGCGATGATAGTTGTGCTTTTCTATCAATAAATTCACTTGATTCTTCCCTTTCACTGAGTTCAGAGCTTTCGCGCGAATTTCTAAATTCTCCTAACTTTAACGTTTGTCACATAAACGCTCAAAGCATCCCGTCGCATTATTCGAACCTAGTTAACACTTTTCAATCAGATTTTATTCATGCTATTTTAGTTTCAGAAAGTTGGTTGAAACCTACGCTTGCTTCAACTTCCTATGCCCTTTCTGGGTATGTATTAATCCGAAATGATCGAACTGGGAAAGGCGGTGGCGGTGTTGCCATTTATCTCAAAAGCTCCATTCCGTTTACAATTTTACATTTATCAGAATCTCTTTATTCGAGCTCAGCGGAATGGATATTTCTTGAGATAAATATTAAAGGGGTTAAGGCTCTCCTGGGGGTAGTTTACTGTCCTCCAACTATAGATTATTTTTCCGACCTTGAACAAATTCTTGAGTCCTTAAGTTCAGATTACACACATCATCTTGTAATGGGTGATTTAAACACTGATATCTCTAAAGACACCCTGCAACGTCGTAAATTAATATCATTAGTTAGTTCCGTTAGCTTCTCTCTCCTTCCTTTATCACCAACTCATCACACCACTTCATCTGACACATGGCTAGATGTGATTTTAACCTCTTCTCCTGATCTCGTTGAGAAGCATGGTCAGTTCTTGGCCCCCGGATTTTCGCACCACGACTTACTATTTGCCTCTTATAAAATTAGACCCCCTAAGTGCAAACCTGCCTTAGTTTATATGCGTTGCTTTGCCAAAATTAATTCCGATGCCCTTTTCAATGATGCTAAAGCTATTGACTGGTCCCCTGTGTACTCTGCCACTACGGCTGAAGCAAAAGTAGCCTGTTTTAATGGTGCAGTGTTAGCACTGTTTGATAAGCATGCCCCCTTACGCGCTGTAAGAGTCAGACGCCCACCTGCCCCCTGGATTACTGAGGGTGTACGCATGGCCATGCGTAAAAGAGACCGTGCATTTAGACTTTTTAAACGCGACCGTACCGACGACAACTGGAGACTATTTAAGACAGCTCGTAATCGCTGCAATCAGATGGTGCGTTCCGCGAAGCGGCGTTATATTCATCACAATGTATCCTCATCTTCTATGGCTGATGTCTGGAAATTTCTGAAGTCTCTTGGCCTAGGTAAACCTACTACTGGTTTCGATGGTACTTCCTTTTCTCCTAACGACCTGAACAGACATTTCTCAGCTGCTCTCTCCGTTGACAGTCATATTAAGTCCATTACTTTTTCCGATATTTCGTCGCTTCCACCCTTTGTTACAGAAACCTTTTCTTTTTCACCTGCTGCTCAGAATGACGTCAACAACATAATCAAAGCTATTAAATCTAAAGCCGTTGGATTTGATGATATTGGTCGTTATGTGGTGGTGTCTCTTCTGGACAGTGTGCTCCCTATAATTACCGATATTATCAATTTCTCGTTGTGCAGTGGCGAATTCCCTTCACTCTGGCGCAAAGCTTTTGTTATTCCCCTGCCTAAAATCAGTAACCCCACTTCGGTTAGCAATTTCAGGCCGATTTCTATTCTCCCCTTTTTGTCGAAAATCGCTCATAAACAACTTTCGTGTTTTATCTACTCTCACCAGCTCATGAGCCCCTTTCAGTCCGGTTTTCGTCCTAGTCATAGCACCTGCACTGCACTCCTTAAGGTGACTGAGGATATCAGACGGGGCATGGAGGATCAATTGGTCACGGTACTTATTTTGATCGACTTCTCCAACGCATTTAATACTGTTGATCATGACATTCTTCTTGCCCTCTTGGAATATCTCAATGTGTCGTCTTCTGCCCTTAGTTGGTTCTCTGCATATCTTCGGGGTCGTCAACAGACAGTCCGGGTTGACCGGTCATTGTCTGACTGGTGTGACCTTGCCACTGGCGTACCTCAAGGAGGAATTCTCTCTCCTCTCCTGTTTTCTACTTTCATCAATTTTATCACCCCCGACTTACGCTCTTCGTACCATCTCTATGCAGACGACTTACAACTCTACGACCAGTGCAATGTGACTGACCTTAAGACCTGTATTGACAAGCTAAACTTGGACCTTTTACATATCCAGCGATGGTCTGAAAAGTTCGGACTATTTGTTAACCCATCGAAGTGTCAGGCCATTGTCATCGGTAGCTCCCGCCAGCTTGCTAAGATTAATCTAGACACTCTCACGCCTGTACGCTTCAACGGCACCACTATCCCCTTCAGCCCCAGCGTCAAAGATCTAGGGATTATCTTAGACAGTACTTTGAGTTGGAAGGCGCAGGTTGCCGAAGTTAGTAGAAAAGTTATGGGTTCTTTACATGCTCTGAACAAGCTCAAAAACTTTTTACCCAGTAAAACTAAGATTTTATTAGTTCAGGCGTTAATTTTACCCATAATAGACTACGGTGATGTGTGTTATCCAGACTTAACCGTAGAGCTTATGAATAAATTGGAGAGACTTCTCAACAACTGCATTCGGTTCATCTTCTGTCTTCGTAAGTATGACCATGTGTCTTCTTACCGCTCTCAGCTGGGCTGGTTTCCTATCCGCGAACGACGTGAAATTCGAATGCTGTGCACTATGTTTTCTGTTCTCAAAAATCCAAAATCTCCCGAATATCTCAAAAACTTCTTTCACTATTATGGTGTAACCCGTGACCGTCAATTTCGCTCTTCTGGCATTCTGTCTCTCTCCATCCCTCGTCACCGTACTGGTTTTATGTCCAAATCGTTCACCGTCCAAGTTTCCCGTCTCTGGAACCGCCTTCCCCTCAAGATCAAACAAGCTCCGAACAAATGCGCTTTCAAAAAATGTTTGCGTGACCTCTACGCTAGCAGAGTTGTGAATTCTTAGGTTATCTGATTAGTATGTTTCATCTGTATTTATTTATATGTGTATATATTATATGATATATGTATTTATCTAAATATTATTTATTAAAACTTGTTTAAGTTAGTTGCACCGCCCACAATTTATCTGCTTTGCCCGAAGGTTGACTGGTAGAGAATGCCTCATGGCATTAAGTCCGCCTTTTGTACGATAAGTTTTCTTTTGTGCAATAAAGATTAAATAAAAATAAATGATAAAACAGCTTCTAGTGACAGTAAAGATTCAAGGAAGATGACCAAAAGGAAGGAGTCCCATGCACTGGATCGATCAGATTCACGGCACAAAGGATACCGTTTCCCAGCGCCATGCGTTCTACAGTAGATCGAAAGAAGTGAAGAGCGATCACCCGAAGAATGATAAATGGATGTCACGACGATTAGCAATGGGAAACACGACACAGCAAAAGACTTAGCATACCAAATTGGAGCATCGCGCTCTAAAAAATATGGTGATCATTATAACAAGACGTAATAATTTTTGCCAATAACATTCAGAAACAACATTGCGACCAAAAACAATGTGTCTTAAATCTATAACCATTCGTAAATAGTGCAAATGAAATTTATAACTGTATCAAAATACGTGTAAATAAATTTTTCGAACCATTTATAATATCACCTAAATTGAATAAAACATGGTCCTTTGCCAGCGACCTTGCCGCTATTTCGGAGTGGGTCATCCGCGCGTTATCGCTAATGTTATGCCAAAATTGTAAAACTCCTACAGCGCGAGGCCAAATACAATGCCTCGTCTCATTCTTTGTTTGCTAGATAACCTTAAACATTGAATCAAGCCGTTTTGTTAGCAGAAAGGTATATACCTACTTATTAACTTGCAAAATAGCAAAATGTTAAATTTGCTTTTTTCGGTGATGTTATTTTATTTCATAAAGTTGCGATGAAAGAATATTAGGTGCAAAGTTAGGTATTAAAAAAAAACTACGTACTAGATCTCGTTCAAAACAATTTTCGTTGGTAGTTTTTATAGTAATGTACATCATATGTTTTTTTTAGATTTTAATTTTCTTATTTTAGAAGTTAGAGGGGGGGGGGGACCAACTTTTTCCACTTTGGAAGCGTCTGTCACGCAAACTATTCGGTTTAGAAAAAAAATATTTTAGAAACCTCGATATCATTTTTGAAGACCATCCATAGATACCCCACACGTATGTGTTTGATGAAAAAAATTTTTTTGAGTATCAGTTCTAAGTATGGGGAGCCCCCAATATTTGTTATTATTTTTTTAAATTTGCATCAAAATATTAATGCGGTTCACAGAATACATCTACCTACACCTACCAAGTTTCAACAGTATAGCTCTTATAGTTTCGGAAAAAAATGGCTGTGACATACGGACGGACAGACGGACAGACAGACGGACAGACAGACATGACGAATCTATAAGGGTTCCGTTTTTTGCCATTTGGCTACGGAACCCTAAAAAATGGGCATGGCAAAAGGGTGTAGCATCGTACTAAAAACGCTGGCAGCATTACCTTGCTGTATTCTAATGTGATTGTGATTCAGAAACGCTGAGCGAGGAAACTGCCAGCTCTTTAGTCGCCTCTGGTGTCGACGAGTATTTGAAAGTCCATCATGTTTAGGATACATTAAATATTAACTATGTAAGTATAAGTATAGACAGACGTTCATAAGTATACTTATTTGTACACTTCAGTGTGCTCAAAAATCTAAAAATATTAATAATTTCACAGTTGTAACCAAGTCGATAAGTAAGATCCATTAAACAGGCTAAGTTTCATGGATACACAGGTGCCCACGTTTTTATAAGTGGATTACCATCATATTATCGAACAACGTTCAATTAAAAAAAAAATGTATTTATTCAGTAACACAGAAATTCAGCTGACAAACAGTGTTGGTACCCCTTTTTAAAGTATTTCATACTTGTGCTAAGAGGCACCGCTCTTCTAGGTGGTAAATTATTTGTATTATTGAACAATGTATTATAATGTACTATCAATTCAGCTTTTAATTTCGCCGAAATTTTATTTACATTATTACCTAACGAATCTACAACTCTATGCCACGAAGATTTCAAAATTATGAAAATAAGATACTTTATGCTTTCATTTTCGGCTCCGTCCGTCGCTGTCGTTACCAGCGGCAATGGGCACGCGCACAACTTTCCCGATGCTATCGTGCGGCAAATGGACGCGTGTTCCGATAACTGTCTCTCCACGAGTACAGTTGGCTCAGGGTACTCTGGAACAATAAAGAGCTCATAGTGTCTTAAACCTATCAAATGTGCTCAAAGTTTACGGAAGAGAATTTATGAAAAACTAGCTACGGCTCGCGGTGTTACCCGCTCATCCCACGGGAACACTACATTTTTTCGGGATAAAAAGTAGCCTGTGTTAATCCAGTGTCCGCAGCTACCTTCATAGGTACCGAATTTTATCAAAATTGGTCTAGCTGTTTGAGCGTGAAGAAGTAACAGTAACAAACATACACATAAATACACTCACAAACTTTCGCCTTTATAAAAACGAAATAATACATACTGTGCACTTTAAATGTCTATATTCATACAAAGATTAAAACGCAAAAAAAATTGCCCTCAAACGTGGTCCACACCGGGACTTGCACCCGGTGTCTTTGGATTACCGGTCCAGCGTCTTAACCTTTCGACCAGAGAGAGACGCACTGTACTTACGCTTTCAATTTCCCCATCCGTTATGATCTCTGTTCTTATTTTATTTTGGAAATAAAATATTGTGCACTTTTAATTAGTAAATTTTGTACCTGTTGTCTAGTTACAATTTAAAATTAGTAATTTATTAATTTCAATATCGTATCGGGTACAGGGAAAAACATACTTATATTGACAGTTGTTTTTAATTAATATTTTGATGTCGAAATGAAGAGACCACGATGAACTACTTAGACATGTTCGTTCCCTTCACTTATCCTGTAACTTGTCTCTAAATGTGCATGAAAATCTCATTTGTATTTTTTTGTTACGTTACAGGCAAATACTCGCAGCACTTTTACTCCATCATATTTTATAATTTCTGACCACGACTCTGATGTCACCCTGTATTATCCCTGGCTATATAATTTATAACATAAAGGTATGAACTCAACCCTTAATAAAAACAGCCAAGTATTCCCGCCCCACGCCGAACGCCTTTGTCCACTCGTGATGTTATGTCGGCCGTCCTTCCCCTCGTTTGCCGCCATTTTGCCCGCATATGAGGAACGTGACGGAGGGATTATGATAGCGCATACTTTGCAGTTTTTAGACGAAAGACGTGGAAATGCAGATGGAAAATAGAATGCTGGCTTTTTATAGGGACGTGCCGGGTATGATTTTATGGTTTGACCCTTTCGTGGTTAAGTTGAGTTACTGATATAGTAAGGTAAGGTGGGGTGAGACTATCACTGGAGAGGACTGACACAGTCCAACCAAGAACTAGCTAAATCTTAGTATTACCCAATAAACTATTAGACAATAAACTATTTTAGTTTGATGCCACCTTAGCTTATTTCTCGTTATGTCGCTTATTCTGTCCTAAATCGAAGACGTGTTCTTTCCATGTGATGATCGTATCGAAGACTACAACCGTGATATTAATGTGGATTGATTATATAATGTCGATTGTTCAACGACAATATATATTTCATTTTGAGTAGATAATTATGTACATGTCAAAAAGTGATAGAGTTATCAAAGGGGATATGATTTATTTATAGAACGTATCTCGTTTCATGACACTACTTATGAACATAAAAATGCCTATTTGTAAAAACGTCCGTGTAAAATTGGACCTAGAATTGCACGTTTTTCTTACTAAATACATCCACCGAAATATTGTTATTCTGTTGGGGTCTTCGGAGTAGTTTACTAGAATGAGAAACAAGATTTAAATGAATGAAATTTTCTCACACAGGCCCAACTGGGGATTTAGGTCCTTTTGTTTTAATAATGTCTTAATTACAGACTTGCTCATAATCATAAGTACATTCTTAATGACACGCTCCTCAAGCTTTACTTCTCTTCAAGACATTGGCAGGTAGGCGTAATATGCAGGATGCAATGATCCTGCATAAAAGATGCACCGAGCTTGTCCACGTAGTAGCGTAGTGTCGATTTCATGGAGTAAACATTATTTTGTTATACGTAATGGCTAGCTTTTTTAAACATATTAGTACTTACTAAGGAATTGTACTCTCGTTCCCTTAATGCCTTTTATAGTAATGGTGTCGTTTTTATTTATTTCTACAATACCTTAAGTTACTAAAATATGTTTTTATATGAGTTCTACTTATGTGTTAATCAAGTGTTGTTTGAATGGCAATGCCACCTTATTTCATTTACCTGCACAAAATCTCGATGGGAATTGTGTTAGGATTGTAACTTTATCTTGTTTTGTCTTTGTTTTTCCCCAATAAAGAAAATAAAATAAAATGCGATGTATGAGAGCTTTTATAACTATTTATCTATTTCATCGATACATTCTGTTTGAAGCGCAGATGAATAATATGTTTGAAGTAAACATTGTAATATGTTCACTGTAATGAATATTAAATAGAGATATTCACTTTGATAGGCATGTAATTCAAAATTGCGGTCATGACTACGCTATCCAATTTTAATATACGAGTAAGTAGGTAGTATCGTAATAAGCTATCACTAATTTCCAGTGTAATTCAATGCAAGTCGAATTTATAAGGTTGTATAAAACCTAAAACTCGTTGAATAAGGAGTAAGGACCCAACTTGGCGACTTAGTTAAAAAATATAAAATATAGAGAATTCTGAAGCAGGCGGCCAAGCTTTCTCGACTCGTGGGTAATTAAAAACAGCAACCACGGACTGATTTCATGACGCAATCCTCGGATCACTTACATCAGCTCGATTAGCAATTATCGCGATTTACTCAAACTGTTTGTTTTATTTTTAATCAGGGTTGACTCCGTGACCCTCTATAAATAGATTATAAATAATTTCATATCGGAATCAGGTTAGCTGCGTATTTACTCGGTGTATCTTGACTATCTTTTAGGTAGCGACCCAAAGGTTATCTGGGCAAGCGTTTTGTTGAAAAAAATATTTCATGTTTCTTTAATTTATGAATTTTATGATAGATTCTAAAAGTACGAATTGAACTACATTTAAGTACGTTCGATTTGCTCACGCTAATCTTTGCCCCATAAAGTGCATAGTTCAGGTACCCAAGGATTGTATGGAAAAGGCTTTAAGCCTTTCCATACAATAAGACTACGTACCTATTATTTACTCGTAAGATTCGTATGACTATGGTCACTGGAAGAGATCCCTTATAGGGATAAGTTCGCCTTTGTACATGTTTATTGTTTTAAGGTTTTGTGAATTGTTTTTGTGTACAATAGTGTTTACCTACATACATAAGATGCTAATATAGTCTGGCTCGATACTTTTACTTCTCTCGCGTTGAGATGTTCAATAAAGAGTACTTACTTACTGTATGTATAATTAATGGTCAAGCCGCTAGAGGCATTCTATTCACAGCTTTATTCTTCGTTCCTTATTAAAGATTTAATCAAATTCCATTTCTGCGAATGCCTAGCCGGGGACAAAACCTAGGTCATAAACGTGACAATTTTCATATATTATGTTCATTTGTCAGCGGCGGCTGTTCACCCACAGAGCCGTACGGAATGTTGTCCCTAATGATAATCTTGAGAAGTTCGAAATACGTCGAGCGGTTCCTGACAAGTGAACGTGAATTAAATCCGTAATTATTGGAATTTATCAGAGTTGTCCTTATAAATCGATTTTCTCGTGAGCGAAGCCATGGGGATGACTAGTTCACCGAGCGAGGGTAAGCCACTCCGGTTCAGCTTGACCTATTCTTTCAATTATGTCCGTATGTTTCGATGTCTAGGTGCTTTCCAGCTGTTTTCTAAAGGTCACATTTCTCACCCAATTGTCAAGAAATTTTGTGTGTGGGTTCGATAAGCACTTATATAGATTATTTTTTATCAATTCAGTTTAAAAATAAAAACAATATGCGGTTTAAAATGGACTTAATTGACAAACAGCAATTTCGCAACAAACTCGTGCGGCCTTCAGCTTACCAAGCCACTTGAGTACATGAGGATGTATAGGTACTTACCTATATGCTAAGCCTAATCTACGTCGAAGGGAAGTAGTTGTTAATAAATAAGGGTATCCCGTTCCACCAAGACAATGGCGGCCGTAAATCCGCCGAACAAAGCCGATGCCCGATAGGCATTCATTTGCTGGCTTGTTTATTATTTATCTGCTTCCCGTGAACTTGCAGTTGACGGCTGAGGCTGAACAATACACGATGCCGTGTCGTGGCACGACGCGGCATTGTGCCGTGATGCCACATGATATCATGAAAAATAGCCGAACCACGCTAGTAGTCACCGCAGTAGCATACCTGGGTGCTTTCGTAGCCTCTCGTGCGTACGCGTCGCACTTCCCACAACCAATTGCGACATATTTGAAACGAATGAACAATAAAAAACCGGCCAAGTTCGAGTCGGACTCGCGCACGAAGGGTTCCGTACCAATATTGAACAAAAAACACGTTTTTTGGATGGGGTCCTCCTTTAATTTTTACCTAATTTTTTATTGTTATTATAGCGGTAACAAAAATATACATTCTGTGAAAATTTCAACTGTCTACCTATAACGGTTGATGAGAAAATGCCCGTTGAACGAAATATCATGCAAAAAGACCTATTTTTGTATGGGGGCCCCACTTAATTATTTTTGTTTTATCATGAATAGAAATTTTTGCTATAGTGGCAACAGAAATACATCATCTGTGAAAATTTCAAGTGTCTAGCTATCACCGTTCTTGAGATACAGCCTGGTGACAGACGGACGGACGGACAGACGGACGGACAGCGAAGTCTCAGTAATAGGGTCCCGTTTTAACCCTTGTGGTACGGAACCCTAAAAACCAATAAAATAAAGATTTTTTTTTTCTTTATTGTTTAGGGGCATGATCATGTCAGCCTCATCGTAACTTAACCTACTTATCTAACATAACATCTCTTACAACTTACGGGTTATTCGCGTACTTACTTAAATAATCTATTACAAATTGTTTGCAAAGAACTAAAAATAAAAAAGTGTCAATCTTGCACATATCGACCTAGTCCGAAGCTAAGCAATGCTTGTACTATGGGTTATGGGTACGTCATACATGGACGTTCTGTATTTTGTGCCCAATTATTAAGTCTTGTGGCATAAACATGAATAGAACCAAGGATAGTTTATTACGTGGATTCAGATACCAAAGCGGGCCCGAGCCTTCCGAAAGATGATGTATGTGGTTGCCGCCATTTTGCGATTATTCGGAGAGCCTGACTCGGCGCGCGCCGGGCGGAGAATTTGATAAAAAATTCATATAGTTCTGGAATTAAAAATACTGGAAGTGTCTGTCGAGTGTTCGTAAATATATCTAATCACCCGAGAGATTTCTATATTAATTTGCTACCTAAGGCTACGGGCTGGCTATGAGTAAATTAGAAATAATGATTTCCTACTTTTCGTCATACTATTGATATTCGATTACGCTACAATCATTACCCTTCTAGTGCCATGTCCAGCATTACCTCATTCTCAAAAGTTTAAATTAATAAAAAAAAAAATAGGACACTTTAAAGGAGGCGATTTTGAGCCAAAAAACATGGCTTTCCGTCGTTTAAAATGGATTAGAATAAGTGGTAAAGATTGAATAACGAAATCCATAAAGATAAGTGATCGGAGTCGGAGCTCAAAATATAATTCAGCGGAAAATTTATACCCTAAGTATAAATTTTGATTCTCTTGTGAGTGTCGAAATATACGTTTTTTGGGGCATATACGGCCTTAACTTTATTTTACGCTGATTTAGTAATTCTTTTTGACAGCTGCAAGCGACTGAACACTGGAGTTTATGGTTTTAATTTCAACTCGATAACTCCACGCGTTCCCGAGATAAAAGGCCAAGACGAACGAACGGATGGACGAACGGACAACAAAATGATCTAATTTTTTTAGTTTTTTCCTTTTGAGCTACGGAACCCTTAAAACTGTACCTTCTTTACCACTACTAACATAACAGTGTATTAGGTACCTACCTATTTCATTTAGATTGAAATGCTTCAGAGTCAGGTACGTTATGTATGTGTAAGGATCGGTATTTAGCTATGACGAATCATTACGGGTATACGGCCTTTGAAAAAATGGATAGAACTAGATTGTTATTTAATCAAAATCATTCAAAAATGCATTATTGTATCTTCTCGGATACGGAGGATAAGATAAGTAGATGTTAAGTGAGTTCTTTCTAAATTTTCTGATATCCGTGTTGTAACTAGGTTTGCAGGTGGCGCGGGACTTCACGACGTTGTTGACGAAGCAGTTCCACGATGGACCGCCTTTTATTCTGGATACAATTCCAGAATAAAATGGCGGTCCATTTTTGCCCTTTACTTATACATGTTAAGAAGCATTTTTACCGTTTCAAAGCATCGACCACACAGCCACAAAAAAAACGGTAACGGTGTGTTTACCCAGTGAAGTGTGGGGTCTGCTCAAAATCCGCTAAGGTGCGTTTGTCCCAATCAAAATGTATGATTAAGAGTATATATGTATAACAGAGCTCCTTTTCCCAGACTATCGGTTTACATTAAGTTTGCACCTGGTAACTATGGCGTCGGATACAAACGAGGTGCAAACATAGCGTATAGATTGGTAAGGTTTGGCAGGAGGAAACAGACGGGAACGGAACCTCGACTCCAGACAATTGCACCTATATTGCATAATCTATCAATATATTTACCAAACCATCCGTGCCCAGATGTAACCGGATTGCGCGGGATCCAATTTTCCGTGAGACGGGATTTAGTTTGGGCCTCAACGACGTTAACGGGTGTCGAACCTTGTTACCGGCGCGGCGGGGCCAATCGAATCACGCTGCCCCCGGGGCGGATCGGTATTATGCGGGACGATTAGGAGTGTGCATACATCGGTGCATAAACTTAAAAAACCATAACCAACTAAATCATAATATACCGGGTGATCAATCCAAACGAGTCGGTAGGGAGAAGTCACACAATGTAAGAGATAGGGAATTAATCTGTTCTTAGAAACCATGGCATCGATTTTAAATTTAATACAAACGGCATTATTATTTTTATAGAAGGGCGGGATCGAATCCGGCCCGTACCAATGAGTTTTTCGGAACTTATGTACGGAATGTCATTTGATATTTACCACTCGCTTTTCGGTGAAGGAAAACATCGTGAGGAAACCACCTAAGCCCAATAAGGCCTAGTTTCCCCTCTGGGTTGGAAGGTCAGATGGCAGTCGCTTGCGTAAAAACTAGTGCCTACACCACATCTTGGGATTTAGGTAGCCGACCCCGATTGAGAATTCATTCTCTACAAAGATAATATGGGACAAAGGCTAGGAGGAGGAGGAGGCATTATTATTTTTTTATAAATCTCATACATAACCCGGTTAAAACCTCTGTAAAGAATACGCCATGCGATTACTCACAGAATTTTAACCAGGTTCAGCTCCCGGTTATACTATGAGGTTTATATAGAAAATTTGAATGCAGTTTGTATTAAATCTACAATCGACTCCATGATTCCTAAGAACAGATTTCCCTATCTCTTATTGCTTTCGTTTTCTCCCTACTGACCCATGATTTCGGATTGATCATCCTGTATATCGGTTATCAGTTATTTTTTGCTTTCATAGGTACGTTGACAGAATGATACATTGTTTCCGCTATGAAACCCTGTAGGGCACGGCAACATTTAACAGGATATTAGTTCCTAAAAATGCATATTTTTTTTTAAATATATAATTTCTAAACAACTAACTTAAGTTTTAGTTTCTCTTTTTATTTAATAGAAATTGGTTTTCAGAATCCTCATAATTTAACAAAATAATAATTGTGTGACAACCATGAACTTAAACGAACTTTTTCACGGAGAAAGTAGCAAATTACTTATTGTCTCCATTTTATTTTTTTATTTTATTTTATAATAATTACATACCTGCAACTTACAGCTAACTGCCAAGGCGTTACAGATCTTAACTTAAAATTAAACAACAAGCATTATCTATATCCTTAAAAGTTAATAGTTAAAAATTAAAAACAACAAAGAAGAAAGAAAACAGTCCATACAAATATTGGCACCAATACCATATAAAGACGTTACGATTATGTGCCATTCGTATGGAGTGTTTTTAGCGCTCCATATAAATGGACATTTGATCCCAATATAAAATAGAATTGAAAGACATCCTCATTTTTTTTTGTCATTCCTATTTTCTACGTAATTAACTCGCCTAAATGAGGCCTGTCAATTTTTCCCTACGAAGTACAAATACAAGGCCCTGACTCGTAGCCACGCAAAATGCAAACAACAACGCAGCACGCGCCTGAATTATAAAACTTATTACAAAACGCGGAAGTAGCCCAAAAATAATTACACTGGAGTTGAGGCTTCGCGTGATCCCTGAACGTTACGCGATGCACTGGTGGCCAAAATCAAGTATAAACCATCAGTCTTTCAGTGGCCAAAACTGGAACTAAAATGACCTATACATTGGACCCGCTTGGACGAAGACGGTGGCGCCGTGAGTGGGTGGACTGACATGAAGGTAATTTCCGGTGGAGATATTTTTAATTTATTTAAATTGTGTCAAGGGACGTGGTTTAGTAGTTTCACTCACGATGGATAGTATTAGGTTATTTGATAAGTATAAGTAGGTATAGATAGGGCAACTTTTATGGATTTTGGTCTTTTGTATCCAACCAGAAGGTACACGATAGCTTGTTCTTGAATAAAATTAGACCAGCTAGCTAATACGATTCTAAGTATTTTATTGTATTCGTATCTGTTATTTAGTAAACAATTTCTTGGGTATATAAAATAAAATTTTGTCTACTAGGTGGGACCTTCATAGTCTAAAATTGTCAAATTAGAAGCATCTCGATTAAATATTTAAGATATCAAGTTGCCGGTTTTATGAAACAGGAACATTATATAATTAGCTCAACTTGCAGAGCAATTTTATTGGTAGGATTAGTATAAAACATGAACCATTACATTATAAAAATACCATTATGTAGGTACCTTTTGTTGGAAAACCATGTACTCGGTATACGAGTTCATGGAACTCAAACTATAATCATTGCCCTATTGTTGAAAACTGACATTTTGTTAATTGGTATTTTTAGGTTTCCTTACCCAAAGGGTAAAAACGGGACCCTATTACTGAGACTTCGCTGTCCGTCCGTCCGTCCGTCTGTCACCAGGCTGTATCTCAAGAACGGTGATAGCTATACAGTTGAAATTTTCACAGATGATGTATTTCTATTGCCGCTACAACAACAAATACTAAAAATA
This sequence comes from Apotomis capreana, assembly GCA_947623375.1. Taxonomy (NCBI): domain Eukaryota; kingdom Metazoa; phylum Arthropoda; class Insecta; order Lepidoptera; family Tortricidae; genus Apotomis; species Apotomis capreana. Next base: position 23,245,164 of record OX392514.1, on the reverse strand, counting down.
AAATAAAATAAATATTTAAGGGGGGCTCCCATACAACAAACGGGATTGGTTGCGTTAACTTTGCACCTCATTTGTATGGAGCGCTATACATACCAGGTGCAAACTGAACTTAACCACTTAAGGATGGAAAGTGTTTGTACGGAACCCTCGATGCGCGACTCGCACTTGACCGTTTTTTTTTGTTTTCTGGTATTGGAAATCCTTATCGATAGATGCGATTTTGACATCGTGCAAATTATTTTTGTTCTATTTTTATTTTATTCTTATTTATTTAATTTCATATTATTTTAAGCTTGTGGTGACGATACTTTGTGGGAGATAGGTACTAGATTTATTTATTTTTTATTTACCTGTTGACATCCCTTTATTATAACTTATTTTGACATTGTAAACCATATGTTCACTTCTCCTGCTCAAAAAGTACGTCGTTTTAAGTTCGCAAAGCGGGGCTAAAATAGTACATTTAGCCCCTAGGGTTTAAAAGGAAATCATATAATCCGGCCAGCTACATACTATTTACAAATAAAATAAACCAACCTGCTACCTGATCAGATCGACCCAATTAAAATAATAATAATAATAATAATAATAATAAAATCTTTATTTCGGATATGTTACATCCATAAAAGGTTAGTAAACTTAAAACTAATATTAGTATAACACATTAAAAACTTAAATTACTTATATCTAAAAGAGGCAAATGCCCTAACTTGACTGACCCAGTGCATAAACCAAAAAGTTTTTATTTATAATGTACTGGAATATTAACTGAAATGTTATTTTAGCACGTTTTATAATCAAAATTTAATCTTAAACATTTTATCTTGGCTAAGAATATAAAATGATAAAATAAATTAAATGTTATTCCATTCTTATATTTTTCTGATCACACCGCGACTAAAACTGCTACCACTTAAAAAAAATACGCGCGAATCTTCAATAAAAATAACACCAATGCCAACCTATATTGACCAGGAAAGGCTGTAACATTAAATATAAAAAAAAAGCTCAAATTGTACTTTTAATTTTTCTTAAAATAAATTATTTTAATTACCTCGTGTCACAATGGCTTGTTTTAGCCCCTTGTCAAACAATCAACTATATTTCTTATTAATAATTTTTGCCTTATTTGGACAATCATGATAATAATTCGTATAATTTTGACATTAAGTAAATTTGTAATGTAATATTTATCGTGAAATAAAATAATCTAATTTTGTCAAATCTAATAAAAGAAAAATCGTCAAATCAAAAAGGATCAATGATTTGGTAAATAAGACAAGTAAAGATGATTTAAAGGTTAATTAACACCCAACATCTCACACATCCCGACAACAATACAAACAGCAACCCCCCCGGTGACCCTCGTCGTAAATCTCCTCTGTCAAATGATTGTCACATTCGCTCCTAAATAAATGATGCAATTAGCTAAAAGCCCTTTTTTGCGATGTATGTTTTATTGATGTCTGAGAAAATCGGAAGAGATTGCGGCTATCCGATGTAGGTTTGCTTGTGATTCTGATTTGTGAGGTCATTATGATTTGTGAGGACCGATCTTGATTTGAATGTTACTTTGAGTAGAAACATCGTCTTAAACAATGATCGTGATGATGTTACTTTGAGTAGAAACATCGTCTTACACAATGATAGTGATAATGTTACTTTTTAGTAGAAACACCGTCTTACACAATTTTACAGTTATGAAGGCCGACTCATTTATCTTAATGTTCAAAGTGCGAAACTTGTCCGATACGGCGTATGTATTTTTGATATCGTCATTTTACCGAATTATGTATCTTTGAAGCCTTATCACGCTGAAACGGCTGGACGGATGAAAACATTTTTTTAGTCGAATATCTTCATCCCTCACTGCTGCGGATCGTGATTCTTAATTTTACCAACCAGCTATTGCCATCCGTTACGCTAGTCGCTTGATGAAGTGCATCGCTGACATGACAGTTACGTCCGAATGTTCACATATCTAGATATCTTAGACTTATCTTAGACTAGTCTAACCATCTTTGGGACTTTTGGGAATAGAGCTACTGTAATCTTTCCCGAGCTAACCAAGTTGCAGGTACGTTTTAGTTAGTTGGGATATGGGTTGTTGCCGACGGCAGCCGCAGGCGATGGCGGGGAAGGGGAGCGGGGCGGGAAGGGCCGGGCGATCGGAGAGATCCGATTGCGAGCGCGGAACTATACGGACGTTGCTTTGTTATTTTAATTTCTTTTTCTAAATTCTTTTGCAAATTGTACTTAAAATAGTGTTTTGTTCTATTATTAAAATCTATGTGCGAAAATTTGACCGTTTTACTGGGCTAAAAACCCACAACACTTACAAAAGTGGTCCTTCGAACCGGATTATCGACTGCAATAAAAATCAGCGAAGATGGTCAATACTCGTAGTACAACAAAACGAGAACAAGAAAGAAGAGAAGAAGAACAAAAACAGCTTTCAAATCAGCTTGTAGTGCCTACAAAACACGGAGAACAAAAGAAAACTATGGACAAGACTATTATTTTAGAAGGAGGTAGCGCGATAAAATCCGAACAAAGGAAAATGGAACCACAGCTGCCCGGTCCAAGTAAATCGCTCTGTAGTGCATCGCAAAAGTCGTCTTCTTCGTCTGTAGTGGCACGACGGAAGAAGCTGGAGCTGGAAGCAGCTGAAGCAAAAGCTCGCATACAAATGGACTTGATAGATAAAAAACTACAAGTAGATCTCGCCGAACTGGATGAAGAATACAGTCCAGCTACAGAAGTAGATCGAGAATCCGTCAAGAGTGATGTCGCAAGGTGGGTTGAGCGCAGCCAGCTGGAACTGAACACACAGCAAGCCCACGAACCTGGAAACAACCCGGGCCCACTGTGTCCGCCGGGAGCAGCAATCGCCGGCACCGAGGTGCCAGTCCAGCAGTTGGTCAGCGCACTAAAGGAATTAGCCACCGTTTCGGCATCTAACAGTAATCAAAACGCGGCACTGATGAGTCGTATCAGCACGTCACGGGACTTACCCATATTTTTTGGTGAACCTCTGGAATGGATTCAATTTAAGCAAGCGTTCGAAGAATCCACGAGAGTGTGTAGTTTCAGCGATACTGAAAATATGTGGCGGCTACGAAAGTGTCTCCGTGGACCTGCCAAAGAGTCAGTTAACGCATTGCTTATGAGCGGTACATCACCAGAAACTCTAATGTCAACATTGGAGTTACAGTATGGAAATCCAGAATTAATAATATCTAGAATGCTAATGGAATTGAAAAAACTACACGTTCTGTCACCGGAATACCATAAAGAAATTGTGCCGTTTGCTGTTAAAATAAAAAATTACGTCACAGCTGTTCGCGCTCTGCGCCGTGAAGAGTACCTACACGAAGTAAACATAGTTGCTGCCATTCTATCTAAATTACCTACGGTCCTCTTACCCAAATGGACAGACTACAGTTATGCGCGAATAAAAGAGGGAATTAAATCTAAATTGGATATTCTGGCAGATTTTCTTCACGAAGAAGCAGTGAAAGTGTCAACCTGCAGTGTCTCGCTCATACAAGTGCGGTCAGATTTTAAACGTAGACACTATGAAAACAGTGACTATAAACATCAAACCGTCTTAGTGCAAAGTGCGCAAACGTATGATAAATGCCGTTACTGTCGCGTAGGTAAACATAATTTACCCGAGTGCAAAAAGTTCAAAAAATCACTGCGTAAGGACCGTTGGCAACATGTGAAACGATTCGGTATATGCTACAAATGTTTGTTATCGCATCATGATAGACAATCGTGCGCCGCCGCCGTGTGCGACGTGGAGGGGTGCGGCCAGTCTCACCACCGGCTCCTGCATTACGTACCGGGCCAAAGTTCGCGTCAAACTCGTTATGATGTAGTCGAAGTGACAGACAAATCAGACAATGAACCTCAGGCAGAAACTGTAACGCATATAAACATTAACAAGTGCGAAGTATTATTAAAAGTCGTGCCAGTAAATATCCACGGACCTAATGGTGTAATTATTAGCTCGTCAGCTTTACTTGATGACGGGAGCAGTATTACAATCGTAAGCGCGGACCTCGCCGAGCGGGCTGGGTTGCGTGGACGCCGGGAGTGTTTACGAGTGCGCGGCGCCTGGGACAATGCCGAACTAGTTTGCGAAACGCAAGTCATCGATTGTACGCTGTCTAATAAAAATGGGACAATGTTTAACTTAAGTGCGCGAATTGTTGATAATCTTAACTTACCTACACAACATTCAAGTGTGTCTTTATGTGAGAACTATAATTATCTGGACCATATAAAAGATTATCTGTGTACTGAAAACCTGAAACCTGAAATATTAATAGGACAAGATAATTACCACTTGCTTGTCCCACTGGAAGTCGTGCGGGGTGGTCGGTACGACCCCTGTGCAACCCGCGGTCCCCTCGGTTGGAGTCTACACGGAAGGGCCCCTGTCACCTCACAAAAAGATGTATTCACAACGTTACATCTCCGCCATGACAACGAGCAAGAAATTTTGATGGAAAATAATCAAATTCTACGTGACCTACATGATGATATTCGCCGATCGTTATCCGTCGATACTATGGGCGTATCTGCTAAACCGCGGCAGAACTCTGAGGACGTACTCGCCCTGGAACACCTGGAACAAACCTCTGAACTGATCGATGGACAATGGCATGTCGGCTTACCGTGGAAAGATCCTCATTGTGTTACCGTTGACTCCTTTCCCAACGCAATGTCGAGATTAAAAGGCGTGGAATTGAAAATGACAAAAAGTACAGAATATGCACAAAGGTATAAAGAACGCATACAACATTTATTGGATAATAAATACGCAGAGAAGCTGGAGAATCCTGTGGAATCATCAAAAACGTGGTATCTACCACACTTTGGAATAGACAACCCCAATAAAAAAAGTCTTCGTTTAGTATTTGATGGAGCCGCGAAATCACGTGATCGATCGCTTAACAGTTACCTCTTCACGGGACCTGACCTTCTGGTTGGATTAATGGGAATAATGCTGAGGTTCCGTGAGAACAAAATCGGAATTAGTGGAGATATTAAGGACATGTTTCTACGAGTCAAAATTAAACCTGAAGATCGACACGCACTACGCTTTTTATATCGAGAAAACCCCGAAGAACCTGCGGATACTTACATAATGACGTCACTCATATTTGGAGCCAACTGCGCACCATTTATCGCACAGTTTATCAAAAATAAAAACGTGCGACGGTTCGAAACTTCAATGCCAGAGGCGGCAAATGCAATATACACACAGCACTACGTAGACGACTATATCGACAGCTTACCTGACGAAAAAACAGCTAAAAAACTAATCCACGATGTGACCTATATACATGCACAAGGAAACTTTCATATACGCAACTGGAACAGTAATAGTGAAGAAGTAATACAAGACATTCCAAAGGAGACTCTCGGAAATTGCGCAGTAAAGTTCAAAGTCGGCGAGCAATACCAGGGCGAGAGAACACTTGGAGTGTTGTGGCAGCCTGCGCAAGATACGCTCGGGTTCGATGTTTCGTTGAAAAAGATATCTGCTGATATAATAAGCGGAAAAGAAAGGCCCACAAAAAGAGACATTTTACGTGTAATTATGTCTATTTTTGACATTTATGGAATTTTATCGCCTTTTACAATAAATGGAAAATTAATAATTCAAGAAACATGGCAACAAAAAATAGGTTGGGATGAACCAATACCTGACACTATTTACGAAAAATGGTTAAAGTGGATTTGTCAACTGCAATCAATGCGAGAAGTACGTCTGCCTAGATATTATTATAAGGCCGCTACAAGTGCAAGCGAGACGCTTACGAACACCGCGAGTACGAGCAAGACGACACTAGATGTTGCTATCAGCGAGCCGGGTGGAGATGCGCTTGCACATGCGCCAATACCAGTTTTAACCATGAACTGTTATAATCAACTTCAACTTCATGTATTTTGCGACGCTTCTACAAAAATTATATGTGCAGTGGCATACTGGCGTTGGTATTACAACGAAAAAGTGCATCAAGCGTTTATAGCAAGCAAATGTCGAGTTGCAACGCTAAAAAAGACGACCGTACCTCGAATGGAATTGAACTCTGCAGTGCTGGGAGCTAGATTGGCTGAAACTATAACTAACGAGCATAGAATAAAACCGGAACGGCGCATCTTTTGGAGTGATTCAACTACGGTGCTACACTGGATCCGAAACGACGCGCGTAATTATAAAACTTATGTTGCGCATCGACTTGACGAAATTGACGAGCTTACAAGTAAAAGCGAGTGGAGATATATACCTACACACCTGAATGTCGCCGATATAGCAACCAGAGAAAACTTAAATCATTGTGTATTACCTACCGAATGGATCCAGGGACCTTCTTTTCTACAAAAGTGTGAGAACGAGTGGCCGCAAGATATACTAAACACTGAAATAAATAAAAAAGAATTAGAATGTGTAATGGTGATGACGTCATGTGATAATAACAGTGAAAACTTACCTGTTCCTGAGCCGACAAGATTTTCTTCGTGGTTACGTCTACGCGGGGCCACATTTATGATGTTGAAATTCATAAACAAATGTAAACAAATCGATGAAAGTGACGGCGCTGTAATGGAGAAAGCTGAAAGATTATTGATAAAATATTCTCAAGCGAAGTCGTTTCCAGAGGAAATAAATAAACTAAAAAATGGATCGTACTTACCTAAAACTAGTAGGTTACTTACCTTAACGCCTTACCTCGATGAACACGATGTCCTGCGCGTTGGGGGCCGCATCGACGCCGCCGCCGACGTTGCACCTGAAACAAAAAGACCTTCGATCCTGGACGGGCGGGAGTACGTGGCGCGGCTGCTGGTGAAGCATTACCACGTTCGCGCTGCGCATGGTAACCAAGAAACCGTCGTTAACAACCTGAAACAGACATATTGGATATTAAAATTACGGCCAACAGTAAAACATGTGTCTTCAAAGTGTATGCTATGCAGAATTAGAAAATGTAAACAAGAAATCCCGCGAATGGGAGACTTACCTCATGCAAGAGTTGCACATCACCAGCGCCCTTATACCTATACAGGCGTAGATTTATTTGGACCTCTTGAAGTCACAATAGGAAGAAGGAGAGAAAAAAGATATGGAGTTTTGTTTACTTGTTTAACTATAAGAGCCATACATATAGAAGTTGTTCATTCACTTACCTCTGACTCATTTATAATGGCTCTTCGACGAATGGCAGCTCGACGAGGCTGGCCACATTACTTGTACTCAGATAATGGTACAAATCTGAGAGGAAGTGACACAGAATTAAAAAAGTCGATCGAGGAACTGGATCAAGAATATCTTAAGCGAGAATCCCTGAACTACGGAACTAAATGGATATTCGTGCCTCCCGCTAGCCCCCACTGGGCTGGGGCCTGGGAACGGCTTATCAGGACAGTAAAAGGATGCCTGAAGGTTGTGCTGAAGGAGCGAGCTCCGCGAGACGAGACGCTGCGGACATTATTGGTAGAGGTAGAAAGCATAGTGAATAGCCGGCCGCTGACGCATGTCTCCGTGGAACCAGGCAGCACAGAAGCATTAACTCCCAACCACTTTCTATTGGGCTCCTCATCCACCTTACCCCATCTTGGCGCCTACAACGATAGCGATATGTACCTGAGAAAGCAGTGGAGAATAGCCCAGCGTCTAGCTGACCTATACTGGAAAAGGTGGGTTAAAGAAATTCTACCTGACCTAATACCACGCCGTAAATGGACACGAGAAGAGAGGCCCTTGCAAGTGGGAGACCTCGTCCTCATTGTAGATCCCGACGGACCCCGATGTTTCTGGCCAAAAGGTTTAATTCAAGAAGTGCTGCCAGGAAAAGACGGCCGTGTAAGAGCCGTAAGAGTAAAAACCAAGACTGGTGTACTCATGCGATCTGCCGCACGCATCGCCCGAATACCCATTGATGGTGAGTGCTGCTGAGCAGCACTGGGGTGGAGGATGTTGCCGACGGCAGCCGCAGGCGATGGCGGGGAAGGGGAGCGGGGCGGGAAGGGCCGGGCGATCGGAGAGATCCGATTGCGAGCGCGGAACTATACGGACGTTGCTTTGTTATTTTAATTTCTTTTTCTAAATTCTTTTGCAAATTGTACTTAAAATAGTGTTTTGTTCTATTATTAAAATCTATGTGCGAAAATTTGACCGTTTTACTGGGCTAAAAACCCACAACACTTACAGGTGAAGACAAAAAGTTTAAGTACCACCTTAACTCACTCAATATATTTGTATCAGAGTCTCTGTTGGGCGACAACAGTTAAACTTCCAATAACGTACCTTAAAGGTTCTATTTTAAGGTTCCATATTGTGTCGTAAATTTTTGTCGCACAACGGAACTTATTCCAATCGCTTTTATTTCCTCGTTTTGTACGGCTAACTACGCCTTAATTTCATCCAACTTTTTGGTCCTTACCCATATTGACGACGCGTTTGGCCCGGTTTGTAGACACCTACTGAGTCGGCGGTCCCAGGTTCGAATCCCGGCCGGGGCAAATATTTGTGCAAAATATTTGTTCTTGGGTCATGGATGTTATCTCGTTACTCTATTGAAAGGTCTTTGAGAAAGCTTGATACAAATAAAGGTGTAGGTCCAGATTCAATACCAGCACTGTTTATTACTAGCTGTGCAGAACAGCTGTCAAAACCTTTACATGTCATATTTAACTTTTCATTAGCTAGCGGTGTATTCCCCTCTATTTGGAAACGAGCCAATGTAATACCAATTCCATAGGGAGGCAATGCTGCCGACGTGCAGAATTATAGGCCGATTTCATTATTATCTGTTATGGGAAAAGTATTTGAATGTTTGGTTAATTCAGCTCTTTCACTCCATGTTAAACCATTATTAATTCCACACCAACACGGCTTTCGCAGTAAAATGTCAACTGTATCAAATCTAGTTTTGCATGTTTCCAATATCTCTGAAGCCTTAGATAAAGGAATTCAAATGGACGCAATCTACACGGATATTAGTAAGGCATTTGATAGAGTTGACCATCATTTGTTAATTCAAAAGCTTTACGATGTTGGTGTATATGGTAGGTTACTGGACTGGTTCTCCAGTTATCTGTCATCAAGATGTCAAAAAGTAGTGATGAGTGGATACTCATCAGAATGTTTTGATGTAACCTCAGGAGTACCACAAGGCTCTCACTTAGGACCAACTTTATTTCTTATATTTATCAATGACATGGCAAATGTTATTCACCATTCAGAATTTTCTTTTTTCGCAGACGATCTTAAAATAACTAAAACTATTTATAGCGTTGAGGACTCCCACCTCCTCCAAGAGGACTTAAATCGAGTTTTAAAGTGGTCGCAAGTCAACAAACTTCCCCTAAATATTAATAAATGTAAACATATAAAATTTACCAAAAAGAAAACGTTTTTAAATACTACCTATTTTATCGATAACGTGCCCTTGGAAGAAGTTTCTCACATAAAAGATTTGGGAGTATTGCTTGACAGTAAACTATTGTATAACACTCATATTGACTTTATTCTAAATAAGTCGAATAAACTTCTAGGCTTTATCTGGCGCAGTTGTAAGAATTTTAAAGACGTATCTGCCCTAAAAGTTGCTTATTTTGCATTAGTCCGTAGCCTACTAGAATATTGTTGTAATATCTGGAGTCCTCAATACAAATGTAATATACAGCGGGTTGAGCGAGTACAAAAAAGATTTCTCTTTTTCCTAACAGTTCACGAGAAAAAGCTCCAGTCGCTGCACACATATAAAGATAGACTAACTTTTTTCAATATAGCTAACCTCGAAGATCGGCGTTGCGGCGACCCAACGCCAGGTATTTTTGTAATACTAAGAATATATAAATTAATTTGTCCGAAATAAATGCTTTTTATTTTGTTGAATAATGGGCGTATAAATAAATTGTTACTATCAAGAACTGATCATGTACCGGTAATTTCACCAAAATAACTACTCAGTACAATGTTGATCCATTGCATTTTATCATTCAAATATATAAATTACATCATAGAAGGAAAGTTGATGGGAAGCGAGGAAGAGGAAGCCCAAGAATAAGTAAGTTATATTAAATAAATGAAAGAGAGAGTAGATGTCACGTCGTATAGGGAAGTTAACGAAGTGGCTAAAGACAGAGTAAGATGGAGGGAGACAAGTACATACTTTATCAGCAACACCGACAAGAATTTGACGCTTAAATTTATCAGTATCAGTCCGCGAACAAGGGGTTGAACTTTTTGGTAGACTAGTGGGGGTCATCCATGAGGATAATAGGTACATCAAGATGTCAGATTAAATCGATCTACGGAATTTACACCGGAAATTACATAATACAACGAACGTGGAGACATAACAAGTGTACAAACAGGTGAATGAATGGGCAAGGTCAGTATGACGAACTAAGTATTAAGTAGTAGGGCGGATTTTTACGCTACTTGGTGATTAGGTTATGTTCTTTATTCTTTATACCAGGTTTTACTTTATAAAGTGGTAAACGGTGGTATAGATTGTCCTCAGCTATTGCAGAGAATTAACTTCACTGTTCCTAGACCCCGTGCTCGCATCTGTAATTTCAGGCCATTTGCTATTAAGACATTTAGGACCAATGTTGGCTGTCATAACATCATACCCAGAATGTGCAAAGAGCACAATAAATTCTTCAAGGAAAGTCAAATAGACATTTTAAACGTTTCCTTGAATATGTTTAAAAATAATTTATATAAATTTAAGGCTGGTCTAAATACCTAATTAAATATTTTTGAGTAGTTTTGATCCCTCCCTCGATGCATCTAGTTATCAACCTATTCCTAGAATTGTGTATACGTAAATATGACACTTTAGTCTTTTAAGTATAGTGCAATAGCTTTTTAAATATTGTAAATTTTAATTCAATTTCGTGTTATTTTTTTTTTTCTAAGTTACCTATTGAATATAAAGTCAGTTATTAACGTAAGCGAATTTTTTGTTCATAACGCACGTTGTGTTTGCCTGTAATTGGGTAAATACTCTGATATGTTTCGTACTTGCATTTGTTTTTTATGTATGTTATATAGTATTGTACCTGTTGGCAAACCTAATAAATAAAATAAAAATAAAATAAAAATAAAATAAAAATAAAAATAAAATCTATATATGTATTTATATATTATGTATATCGTCGTCTAGTACCCATAGTACAAGCTTTGCTTAGTTTGGGACTAGGTCGATTTGTGTATGATTGTCTCTTAATATTTATAATATTTATTTATTTATTTATTTGTCCATTTGTCCCCGAGTGTAGTGGCACGGTGGCAAATAGTGGCATTCCAGGGCAGCGTGCCACGCGGCGTATTTGTTTACACCTGGGGCCGTTGTTTGCTAGATAGTGTTCCGAGTATTTAAGTATTACCTTTCGCTCATAATTATCCATCAATTCGACTAAATACTGGGGCTCCTCCAACTGAGCGAGGTTTTTAAACTACCTTTAAATCTGACTAAAAGAGGGCGTATATGATATGAACTTATGAGGTAGAAGAAGTGCTAATACCACTGCTACTGTATATCCGTAAATTGTATATAAGAGCTAGAGGGTAAAAAAGCGACCACATCGTTGCTCAAAAAACGGCGACGCACCGTGAACGCAATCATATGTATGAAAAACAATAGACGTGTGACGTTTGCGTCGCGTCTTTTTCCTACATTTGACGTGCGTCAGCAAATTTTAAGCAACGGTGTAAAGAGCTTACAGCAAAGACGGTACGGATACGACATGTTAATGCGTGAACGCACCACTGTTTTTGAGCAGCGATGTGGTCGTACCTTAATGCTTGAAACGATCAATGACCGTGCGCTTTGAGTCCAGGATTTTTGACGTTGAATTTTTCACTGCAACTACTCCTAAAACCTGGAACATCATATAGATAATGAAATGAGTACGCGACCCTATTTTACGGGGCTATGTCGTTTAAATTTAAGTAGGGCTACGGCAGTCGCAAATTGAAATTGCAAGCGTTATTTTGTTTTAATTAACCGCGACGCTGAGTTTAATGAGTATTTTTCTTGGTATCCTAAGGCTTTCTTTAGTGTTTTGTTTGAAAACATACCAACAACCTGCCGCAGATAACCTTACCTCTACCAAACGTAACGTCAAACAACAATAGTAGTAAATTAACAGCGTCCATCTAGTGCTTAATAAAATGACAATAACATTTATAATAATGTTACTAAAACTTTCGTGAGACATATTTAATTATTGTATCACACTCACGTGACATTTTCAGGAATGGCCCGACATGTTTCGAACTAACAATTTCACGCTTAATGCTAATGACATTTATAATATTCCTTAATTGGTTGATTTACTTTGACAAATATCAATAAGAGAGAAAATGTTTAAGACGGAAGTAATGCTTTGTTTAAAAACAAACTGTATATGGAAGTAGAATTTTCAGTAATGATATTTTACGTACACAATTCGTATCGCTTAGTCATTACTGGCAATGATTTTGCTTGTATTCGTAATGTGCCAGGATATAATATATAGCCCTCGCTCAAATGGCAGTATGCCAAAGTCAATCAATTTAGACTCTATGTGCTTGTTAAATTTTAATTAAATATGCATGCAAGATAGCGAGCATCTCAGTCAAACTTCATATCCCATCATACATTATTTATCTTCATATATAGGTATATAATGTATGAACCGTCCGTCCGTCCGCCATGTTTGTTGTATGTTTGAGTTTCGCCCCTCGTCATAATTTGTATATTAAATTACGGCCCATCGGTCCCAACGGAGGCTTTAAACTAAATTAATGGGATGCACGAACAATACGCGTATTAAAATAATTACTGCAGTTTCATTTAATTATTAATATTTACAGTTTCATGACAAATGCGGCCGGTGTTTATAGCAAAAGTTCAGTGGATCAACTAAATCATAAATCTGGATTAGTTTGACGGGTTCCATTTTATTAGCTATCATGTATACATGAAAGCTGTTCCATTAATTTGTTCCACTTTAGAAGCATACAGATCTGAAAATTGTTCCATGAATTCCACTTAGGAAGCATACTTTTTTGAAGTTCATCTAGTAGAATCCATTAGGTGAGGTCCCTTGTAATATGATACACAATAAAAGTAATAAAACACGGTTGTACTCCACTGTCGATTTTTTCTCATCATAACGTAACACGAAACGTAAGAAATTTCAATTTGCTTTTGACAGACACTAACTTCTTCCGCCATCCATCTCTATGACAGCTGTGTGGGGGAAGGTGGAGAAAGGGGGGGGGGGGGGGATAACAGACTGGCTTTCTTAACAAAGGACGTTGGAGGTGTTCGGTAATTCATTATGGCGGAAGGGAATTGTTTATTTCAATTCAATGCTATCGGTTTGCCGTATTTTATTGAGTAACGATAATGACAATGAATCGCGGCGCAAGTATAGACTTGATTTTGAGGGAAATTGGTGTAGGATTCAGCTCCTTTTCAGAACTTCAATAGGAGCTGACGAGGGAAGAGGGAACTGTGCTGTAACAATTATTATGGGCCTCGATCGTGATCCTTGTAAAAGCCTATAGTCCGCTACCCAAAAAAGCACTCTTCTATTTTTTACGTTTTACCGTTCACTTTTTTACTTTTACATTGTACTTTTACTTTTTGTTTTTATATTTCATATTTTACATTTTAATTTTTACTTTTTACTGACTGTACTGTCGTAGATAAAGTATTGTATGCAACGTTGCATAAGTATAGGTCAAAAAATGCTCGTGGCATCTTCTCTTACGATGCTCGCTACGCTCTCGTCGTAACCTATGCCACTCCTTTTTTTGACCCCTCTTATACAACTATTGCATAAAATACTATTGAATAATCTGGTTTTTTAATGTAGGTATTGTCTTTTAAGGTTCCAGCCTCCCACATTACAAGTATCACTCATCACTTTTCATTACACTGCTACAACAGCATACCACGACCTGTTCGAGGTCATCGGTCTACCTGACATACCCACGTTGCGTCTTCCGGTTCAAGATCCCCAATTTAGGAACTTTCATCAAATTTAATCAAAAATGTGCGAATTGTATTGATGTTATGTGTATTGAACGTTAGACGTCTGCTGGATGCATAGGACCACCAACCAGGTCCAAATCATTAGCCTCTCGTAAAAAGCTGGGAGGGCTAATAAAATACGTACCAAAGGAAGTACAGGGTTGTTTTCAGGAAGCGATTTTCTGTACGTAATGTTTCACCATGAAAGAAAGTAAAGATTGATTGTGCTGCACATTTACTGGCGGCGGTGGTGTGTTCAAATATTCCTCTTATTGGGTCGTGTGGAACCAGTCAATATCATTCAATGTCATCGCTAGGGTTGCCGCTTAATCCAGAATAACCTGAATTTATGTGCTTTGGTGTAGCTGTTTCGAGGCACGATTTTGGGTCGACTGAAATTCATGAATTGATCAACATTATTTTTTTCTTTAAGTTAATTGTTTTTGTTTTATGATAGGTGACTACGCAAGCTAAGATATAATAGATTCGTTAATAGCCTTTAGACTCAAGTTTTGATAGTTTTGACGACTGTTCTGAACAAAACGCACTCAGTTTTGTTCAGCCCAGTCCTAAAGCTTATTCAGCGAGTTTATGAAGGTACTCACATTGTCATATGTGTATTAATGAGTTGACTAGTCGTTAATATTTAGACCGACATTGGATAATGGGAGTATAATTTAGGAACTTATTCAGAAATACCTTTTTCTTGTTCAAATTTGAAGACACAATTTTAAAAAAGTCCATGAAATGCATTGGTTAGTGTCAACCCTGTGGAATATTTGCGTACAATCCATCACGCGGCGTCAATAACGTCCCCCCGCGTGTTCGCGTATGTATACTCAATATATCGAGTACCTCGCGTAATGCAGCGCTGACAGCCCTGGCGTATATAGGGCTGTAATGCAGTGGTGACAGCCCTACTGTCTGGGGAATGATGTGTAAGCAGGGAATTCGGGAAAGCTGAATTAAATTTGTATCTAATCTATCTGGTGGTTTACGGGAAAACGTTTCAAGCCTTTCGTCATCATCTTGACCGAATGAATTTTATTTTGGACATATGCCTCCCCCAAGGATCTCCATGTGCGCCGCTCCCATCGAATGGTTTCCTGCGATCCTGGCTTGATTGTTGATCCACCTTGTTGGAGGCCTTCTCACGTATATAGGTACCAGAACGCGGTCGCTTAGCAAGAGCCTTTCTGCCTGACAAGGTGCTCTCCCCCCAACATTTAGGTCGGACGTATGCCTACTCGTTTTGTTTAGGGTTGACCCAAATGGACTACATTAAAGTTATAAAAGTGCAGTTTGGATGCAGTTCTAGTACAGTTGCTCAAGCTACAAACTACATCCATTGTTCAGTAGGTAGAACTGGCGCAGACTGCGCGCTGAGCACTCCATCGGTGTCGGCTATTACCGTGCTATCGGCTAATACGCGTACTGTTTACGTACGCATAGCAACACCGACTTGCGCAAGCGCATAACGCCCGGCAGCTGGTACCTCGTACGCACCGCTCCTACTTTGAAAACTAAACATCATTTTACAACTTTTATATAACTAGTTTGAATCAAAGTTTTCGACTCTCAAGTTAGGTTTGAAATACTGACCGAGGGAGCGATTCTTTTTCAGCTTCGCCAAAATTTCCAAGATAAGTTCGCCTTTGTACATGTTTATTATTATTTGAAGTTTTGTGAATCGTTTTTGTGTACAATAAAGTATTTACATACATACATACACTTCGTATGGCCGGATGTGTGGTTTGATTGATCTTGAAATTTTGTGGGTCGATAAGTATTTAGATTTTTTTGTCGAGTAAGGTTTTTGATTTTTTGTTCATAATGGCGGATATATGGGGGTTGAATATGAATACGTAAAAAATTGCAAATTTCTACCATAAAACAAAACGAGATTCACGGCTCTTTGAGCCACTACCCTGATGTATTACCCTAGAAACGAAGTTCTTAATACGATGTTTCTATAATTATATCAGTCCAATATAGGGTCATTTTATACAGCGTGTATATGTGATATAAGTAACCGCAAACTTTACGGGGTCTTAGTACAGGCATTTATTAATATATTGCACCGTAAATTATAAAAAAATCGAACTTTTTTTTTCATATAAAATAATTCCAGCACGCAATGTTTTCGTTTGTTGTTGTTTGTTGACACTTAACATCGTCATGTGACAAATGTCACTAGTAATAAATACGCCATACATTGCTGCTCATAAAAAATTCAAAAATTAATTACCCTATGGCAGTTAACGCTTAATTAATAATTGTTATAAATATCAGATTATAGCACTAAAATCTCCTTCTGGTTTCAATTTTCGGTTATATCAAATATCATCATCATCATCATCATTTCAGCCATAGGACGTCCACTGCTGGACACAGGCCTCCTCAATAGATTTCCACATGGGCCGGATAGCAGCGACCCGCATCCAGCGAGTCCCCGCAACTCTAACCAGGTCGTCCGACCACCTTGCCTTGGGTGGTCGTCATACACTGCGCTTGCCGGTACGTGGTCTCCACTCGAGAACCTTTCTGCCCCAACGGCCATCGGTCCTTCGAGCTACGTGCCCCGCCCATTGCCATTTCAGCTTGCTTACCCGGTTTGCTATGTCGATGACCTTGGCAAATATACACGCTGTATTTACTTTAGTGATAGGTACCTTTGACCAATAACAATACAATACAATACAAAATGCTTTATTGAACACCAAAAAAGTTTACAAATTCAATACAGAACAATAATTTTAATAACGGTAGTCAACAGGCGGTCTTATCGCTAAAGAGCAATCTCTTCCAGACAACCTTTAGGTAGTGGAGTTGATTAGTATAAATCACACAATGAGTAGGCGATGCAGAAGGGGAAACGCTTCATGTTCTCGAAAAATAAATTATATATCGTCTTAAAATTAATAAATGTATGTTTTGTTTTTCGTTGTAAATTGTAGATAGAACCTGTCATCAGAATGATTTTCAAAACCTCTTAATTAGCGGAATCATCGATAGAGCCATAGCCTTTGGTGGCTATATTATTATCAACTATATTACGTAAATATGCCAGTGAGCTTGGTGGTTGTGCCATAAATATGCGATATCTGGGGCTTTACAAATTACCGCCCGTGGTTTGTCTAAAGTTTTACGCCTTGCCCTGGCCAGGAAGTGCACTTCCCTGCGTAGCGGGCAGAAAATGCCACTTACGGCCTAGGGTCATAGGGTGACGTGAAATTATAATAATATGGTTATTTTTTTAAATCGTATTATTTGGAGTAGACTTTTATTATAAGGTATGATATATTTATTCAGTTAATTTAGCGTTTATGAACTGTTATAACTAAAATAACTATGAATTCCAACTTCATGCAACTATCCTATTCTGACAAGCATTATACATTCTAAAAATTTATGATAGTCAATATAAACCCAGCTATGTTCACAGTTAAAAGAGCACAGAGCACTATTGTCCTCTCATCTAGCATTAGAACCTTGGTCGCTCGCAATGCCAGCCTGTTGCTAGTCGCCCCAAGGTAAAAAAAGATTGCAAACTGCATCCGAACACAGCACAGCTAACTATTGTCAGTTTGCTTTACAGAACTTTAAAAATAATCGACTGCAGCGATAATAAATTCTATTCTCACAATCTGAAAAAAAACTGTCAAGTGCGAGTCGAACTCACGCACGAAATGTTCCGTATCATTTTTAGTTATTGTTGTTATATCGATATCAGTCACAGTAAATACATGCTTAATGCAAATTTCAAGTAATTACCTATTGCCATTCAACCGGTATAAAAAAAACGTAGAAAACCCTAAAAACTCTAGTTATTTTCACGGCGGGTCCAAGTTAATTCGATTTAGCTATACGAAAATTATTAGAGATCGCTTTTTAGCGATAAGACCGCCTGTTGTCTACCGTTATTTATAAATTGTATTTGTCTTGTTTCCTTTTTGTAAACTTTTATTGGGGCGCAATAACGTGCAATATCGTATTGTTGTTGTTGTTGGTGTTGTTGTTGTTGAAAATTACTAACAGTTACGGTTGGAAAGATACAGCCTTGTAACTGACAGACTGCGGAGGCTTAGAAAACAAGATCAAACCAAAAAACCGGCCAAGTGAGAGTCTGACTCGCGCACCGCGGGTTCCATACAAACACTTATCCTATCTAAATCCATCAACTGGCCGGGTTAAGCTAAGTTTGCACCTGGTATGGCGCCGCATACAAATGAGGTGCAAAATTAACGCAACCGATCATGTTTGTTGTGTGGGAGCTCGATATACTTTTTTTTTAATTCTGTTTTTAGTATTTGTTGTTTTAGCGGCAACAGAAATAAGTACATCATCTGTGTAAATTTCAACTTGCTAGTTATCAGTTTATGAGATACAGCCTGGTAACAGACAGGCAAACGGAGGGACGGACGGACGGTGGAGTCTTAGTAATTTAACCTTTCGGTACGGAACCCTTAAAAGTATCCTATTACTCTAGTCTATAGATAGTATAAGTGGTAAATTAGATACTGAAATAGTATCTGTATCAATATCCATTTTAATGTAAGCCAGTTCAGCAACTAGTTGAGAGTTGGGTTAATCACCATAAAAGGTCGGTATAAGTTTTATTGGCTAACTTTAAATTAATTCGGCTGAATTATGGCTGAACTTTAGATTGAGACTGGATTTAAAACCTGCCGTAATTAAGGGTTAAATATATCGCTTTACTTTCCATTTAAGAGGCTTTTGTATATTTATTGTATAAAAGATTTTATTAATTTGAAAGTTGGGATTGTGTTAAGTCATACACTATGAATCATAGTCTTATTCTTAGAAATTGCTGACAAACCTAGGTATGTAATGTTAGGGTGCGTATTTTTTCGCATACCTAAGGATTGATTGTCATAACGTATAAAATCGTTAACCATAACTCTGTTATTATTAACTTTCCAAACGAGTTTTGAGAGTAAAGCCAAGTTTAGGTTACGTTGTCAAACCCCATTTTGAAAAGATTCGAAAAACTGAATTGAAAAAAAAATGTATACTTATCAAGCCTGCTCCCAAATTTAATGACGGTGAGATGAGAAATGTGACCTGTATGCAAGAACAGCCGGATCATCTGGACATCCAATCATCCAAACATCCAGACATATTATGAAATAATTTTGGGCCAAGCAGAAACGAGGGCGCTTCGCTCGCTCGGCTAATAACACCCCTCTTTCTCATGTGCTCGTAAAATCACACAGATATTTTCTTCATTCAATATTGTTTTTTATTTTTCATTCGTTCATTATACCCGTTTGCCGTCAGCATTATTTATATGCCTTGAACTTGAACGTAATTGATTTACCTAGTAATTATTATGAGTGTTATGCAAACTAAGGAAAGTAGGTGCAATATAAGGTTAATGTATTCCTGTTCCTATAGTTACAGCGATAGTTTATTACTGAATAAACAATAAATGCACAGTTAATTAAAAGTAAGGAAATAAATACCTACTTACATATTTTCAGGCACTGATACGGTACGATAAAGGAAACATTTTTTAATCCTCACTCTTTGTCATTGTCTGAGTTTCTATGCGTGATAGAATCAGAAACGAGGATATCCGCAGAATAACCACGGTAACCGAAATAGCTCACAGGATTGGACGGTTAAAGTGGCAATGGGCAGGCCATGTAACCCCGAGAATGCTCGGAGGGATGGTCGTTGAGAAAGCAACGTAAGTGGCGACCACGTGTAGGAAAGCGCACCGTGGGACGGCCACCGACTAGATGGATCTCGTGAGAGTAGCGGGGAGTCAGTGGATGCGGTCTGCACGGGATCGCACTTTGTGGTGAGCTATGGGAGAGGCCTATGTTCAGCAGTGGACGTCTATGGCTGATAGATAGATAGATTTGTCATTGTGAGTATACCACCATGTTTGGCCAGTGATGGTTTTAGTGCAATGAGACGTGGTCGCTCACAATTAATGAGCCTCACAAGAAGGCTCAAAGTTACTCAAAGGGCAATGGATCGAGCTATGCTCGGAGTTTCCTTGCGGGATCGAATTCGAAATGATGAGATACGCAAGAGAACCGAGGTTGTAAATATAGCTCAGATAGTCGCCAATCTTAAGTGGCAGTGGGTGGGGCACATTGGTCGTAGAAAACGATTAATTGCGTCTCATTGGACACAAATAACCAATAAAATACAGTTCTCTGGCGGCTTTTGCGAAGATATATTAAAGAACTGAGATCTTCATTCTGTGTTTGTGGTAATATTAGCCGATAAAACTTATGAACCGACCGGTTAGAACAGAAAATAACTCACGTCTATAATACTAGGTATTTATTATGCATCCGACCTACCTCACGTTCCGGCGGATAGAGTCAGAATGTTCCACAGTAGAACATACATTGTCGAGCGACATAAATAATCAATTATTGTTTTGCGGAGTGAAATAATTTACAGCTGCTATTTACTGAAAGGACGTACGTAGTTGAAGTTACTGTGTATTATGTTGTTACATTGAGGTTACAACATCATGCAACAACCCAGAAGAAAAACAATGGGTCCATATTGCCTGACATAAAATTCTTATTCGTAATTGCCATGAGTCATAATTTTGGTAGTGGTATTTCCGAGAATGCTCGGAGGGATGGTCGTTGAGAAAGCAACGTAAGTGGCGACCACGTGTAGGAAAGCGCACCGTGGGACGGCCACCGACTAGATGGATCTCGTGAGAGTAGCGGGGAGTCAGTGGATGCGGTCTGCACGGGATCGCACTTTGTGGTGAGCTATGGGAGAGGCCTATGTTCAGCAGTGGACGTCTATGGCTGATAGATAGATAGATTTGTCATTGTGAGTATACCACCATGTTTGGCCAGTGATGGTTTTAGGGCAATGAGACGTGGTCGCTCACAATTAATGAGCCTCACAAGAAGGCTCAAAGTTACTCAAAGGGCAATGGATCGAGCTATGCTCGGAGTTTCCTTGCGGGATCGAATTCGAAATGATGAGATACGCAAGAGAACCGAGGTTGTAAATATAGCTCAGATAGTCGCCAATCTTAAGTGGCAGTGGGTGGGGCACATATTGGTCGTAGAAAACGATTAATTGCGTCTCATTGGACACAAATAACCAATAAAATAAAGTTCTCTGGCGGCTTTTGCGAAGATATTAAAGAACTGAGATCTTCATTCTGTGTTTGTGGTAATATTAGCCGATAAAACTTATGAACCGACCGGTTAGAACAGAGAATAACTCACGTCTATAATACTATGTATTTATTATGCATCCGACCTACCTCACGTTCCGGCGGATAGAGTCAGAATGTTCCACAGTAGAACATACATTGTCGAGCCACATAAATAATCAATTATTGTTTTGCGGAGTGAAATAATTTACAGCTGCTATTTACTGAAAGGACGTACGTAGTTGAAGTTACTGTGTATTATGTTGTTACATTGAGGTTACAACATCATGCAACAACCCAGAAGAAAAACAATGGGTCCATATTGCCTGACATAAAATTCTTATTCGTAATTGCCATGAGTCATAATTTTGGTAGACATAATTTCTACTTTTCTCTGAAACAAATAACTTTTCAGGATTGTTATAATACAAACCTAACATAACCTAAGGGGCTTTATTTTCAAAACTCTTGTAAAGTTAATAAAGAGTTATGGCTAACTTTTTTATGACAAACAAGACGTTATGAAAATCGATCGTTATGTGAAAAAATGCCCCCAAAACAATGCATAATCGTTTGAACTAAAAGTCTACATCTAAAACTAGACCCTGTGACATCGTGCCTGACGCTGGCGTTTCCCCGCTGAATCAAAATGCTTCCGCGTTTATCGAGGAAGCTGCCAACTCTTTTGTCAAAAAAGTAGCTAAATTGATAATGTCAAGCTATTAGTTTGTTGGTTTACTAGTTCTTCTCAAAGATAGATAGTTCTCGAAGAATAAATAAAATACCTTTGTCCCACGGCTGATGCTATGAGAAAACCTAGGTTAGGTCTGCAGAAGCAAAGCGCAGAAAATAAACGAATCATTGCAGTCTGCGTCTCCGTGAAACCGGAAAGAAGTGTATTTAAATATGACAAATGTGGTTGGTCCAAAAAAAAAATCTTGCTAGGATGTTCGAATGTTTGGATGTCTAAATGCTAGCCGGTTGTTCTCGCGTTTCTGGTCGCCTTTCTCAACCGATTGACATGACATTTTGTGAGTATGTTACGTAATACATAATCCATATATTTTTGGCGATTCAGTTTTTTGATATTTTTTAAATGACAGAGATATGAGGGTTGTAAAACGTTTGACGACGCGGTTGGCTCAGTTTGTGGTGCAGCCTACTGAGCCGGCGGTCCTGGGTTCGAATCCCGGCCAGGGCAAATATTTGTGTGATGAACTCGAATATTTGTTCCTGGGTCATGGATGTTATCTGTATATATTATACTTATTTATTATGTATATCGTCGGCTAGTACCTATAGTACAAGCTTGCTTAGTTTGGAACTAGGTCGATTTGTGTAAGATTGTCCCTTAATATTTATTTAATATCTATTTGAAATAAAAAGGACAATTTTTTTTTTCGGAACATACTCGCTCGTGAATATCTCACAGAGACCCTACTTACAAGGTGTCAATTATTGGAATCAAATTAATACACGTACGCTTGCATCATTCTAGAACTGCTAGCATCGTGTAATATGCTCCTTACAGCGACAAACATCCGTGTCGAGTGACAATACTAAATAAAATGTAATTAAACACTTTGTCACGACATATTTGTCCACGCCATTCCCGCTCGTGTTCCCGCGGAGTTGGCTGTGTTTCGCCGCAAAGCCTAGGATGAATCTAGACCTGACCGGCCCCAATGTTGAGAACGGTAGGCTAGTAAACAGTTTTATTTCTGTTTTATTTTACGATGCTTTTATGGCTGTTGGGCTCACCTTGGATGTGATATAACCGCAGTCACGTTGTGCATGGTTAAAGTGGATACAAATGCATTTTCGGACTTGGACTACGAAAAAGCATTTGTTGAATGAATCAATAAATAAATAAATATCAGACAACCTCACACAAATCAACCTAGTCCCAAATTAAGCTCAAGAAGGCTTGTGTTATGGGTACTAGGCGACGATATACATACTTATATAGATAAAAAAAATACTTAAATACATAGAACGTCCATATGACCCAGGTACAAATAGTCGTGTTTATCACACAAATATTTGCCCTTGCCGGGATTTGAACCCGGGACCGTCGGCTCAGTAGGCAGTTGCTTAACCACTGCGCCAACCGCGTCGTCAATAAATCAATATGAGGGGTAGAGAGGTGCTGTTCCCGAGACCGTTTCTCGATTTGTAGGGGAGCGTTAAATAAATGAATAAAAAAAAAAAAATATTTCCACCTACAAATCGGGAAACGATCTCGAGAACGGCACATTTTCTAATCAGGGGACAATCTTTTACAAATCGATCTAGTCCCAAACTAATCAAAGCTTGTTGAGAGTACTAGACGATGACACATAATGTATAAATACATAATATAGATAACATCCATGGCCTAGGAACAAATAATTGCCCTGACCGGGATTCGAACCCAGGACCGGTGGCTCAGTAGGCAGGTGAACTACAATCTGCACCAACCGCGTCGTCAAAAGTAAATAGAACATTAAACCGTTGTAAAACCTACTCGAATGGCCTGTAGGTACCTTTACCATGAGTTTACACTGACTGTACTCGCTAGTTACTGCGTAAACAATTTGTATGGAGAATTTTATTTCTACAAAGTATCTGGACGCTGTACTATTTATTCTCCATACGAATCCATTACGCTGTCGCTACCGAGTACAATCACTTTAAATCGTGGTAAGGTTACTTGAGATTGAGTTGAAAGCAACATATCAAGATTTCGTCGCATTCGTCTCACATAACATGTTCGAAATCTAATCATGCAGTTTTTTTACCCAATTCTCAATTCGGCAAGCCAGCAAGAATCCCGCCGAACAACGATAAAGTTGCAGCTACATTGCAGTTTGCATTTATGCCAAACGGGCGACGCCGCACGCGGCAGCCACGTGAGGTTATATAAACTAACTGGCCATTACACTGAAGATAAGGTTTTTGTTACAGCTTCTCATTTGCTTTCGATGATTTGTTAGTTTAGTCACAGAATAAAGGGCAGAAAGTTCTCTCGTCGTTAAATTTGTAATACTGTATTTTTATTTATTTATTTATTTAAACTTTATTGCACAGATCAAACTAGTACAAATGACGGACTTAATGGCACAAGGCATGACATAGACATTGAATTGATGCAGGGTCTATAACGTTCGGAGACAATTTTAAAAAACAATTTTAGAAATAAATACCTAATATATACATACTTAAATTTACACAAATTAAAAATTATAATATACCTACTACATACATTTAAATTCATATAAATTCATGTACCCAGTGAAAACACTATACCAATAATTCATCTTAAAACAGAAGTGTCAGACAAACAGATCAGAAAGATGCTTGCGTAGCATGCGCTTGAAAATAGGTTTGCTTTGTGCTTGCCTGATGGGGAGGGGAAGATCATTCCAGAGTCGTATTGCCTGAATAGTAAAAGAATTTGACATAAACCCAGTGCGATGGGGAGGGACGATGAGCGTGAGGGTGCGAGAAGTGCGGAGAGTACAACCTGGTCGAGCAGTCACGAATTGAAACCTGGTTCTGAGATAATCAGGAGTAGCTGGATCGAATAAGATGGAGTAAAGCGTGCATAAGACTCGTAACGACCTACGTCCTCGAATCTCGAACCATATTTTTGAGATTTATCATCAGATCATTACCATCGAGTGAGCGTATACCATCAGGTATTGTCTCAGTCTTAGCTTAGCTCTCGTCCAGGCCGTCTAGCAGAACTATCTTCTAGACGGCCTGGCTATACTTCGCAACTCTTGTCGCGCGACATAGCGCTGCCCGTCACCCTCTCACATTACTGCGCAGAAAGAGACGGGGAATTATCTTGCGCGAGAAATGGTCGCTTGTGACAGTTGTGCTAGAGGTGCAGGTTTCTGGATGTTCTCGCTTACAGGTCG
Organism: Apotomis capreana; assembly: GCA_947623375.1. Lineage (NCBI taxonomy): Eukaryota > Metazoa > Arthropoda > Insecta > Lepidoptera > Tortricidae > Apotomis > Apotomis capreana. The sequence goes on along the minus strand of OX392514.1, from coordinate 23,220,031 downwards.
CTCGACAATGTGCCGTTTCCGAGAACTTCCGGAGACTTTCCTTACAAGACCCCTACCAAGTCGGTAAAATTATGACCCCCGTCAGGTTACCGTACGATGCCCGTACAAGGCGGAAAAAAACTTTTGAGCTACAGAAAAATCTGTCAATTTTCTCAGAATGAGCTATAAAAAAACAAGATTTTTGAACAAAATCGGACATTTCCCATTAATTTTACTAAATCCAAATTAAATAAAACTGATAATATTATCATAATGTAATGTAAGCTTTAACTTCGTTTGTAGGTACGTCTGACAGAAAGCGGAGAATCTAATTATAGCTAAGATCATTTATGTACACCCACTTTTGACAAATAAAATATTCTCATTGTCTCTCATTCTCATTCACTAATTCTGTTGGGCAGCGTTGGCAATTTTATACTTTGATGGAGCGATAATACCAGTGTAAAGGGGTAAAGGGTAAAATCGGGAGCCTAAGACTCCACTGTCCGTCCGCCCGCCTGTTTGTCTGTCACCAGGCTGTATCTCATAAACCGTGATAGCTAGACATTTGAAATTTTCACAGATGACTAATAACTAATAGTTGACACTGTCACCTCTATTGCTAATGACATAGCATTCGAGATGGCAACTGTAAGGACAGTGACGAGCACAGGGACGTTTACCTTATTTCTGTTACCGCTTTAACTTTGCACCCCATTTGTGGTGCAAAGTTAACGCAAAAACCAAAATCATACATACCAGGTGCAAACTTAACTTAACCCGGCAACGGAACCCTTCGCACGCGAGTACGACTGGACAGTTTTTTTATAATAAAGTGCACCGTACTTAGCCGGTACTTCATTGCAGATAGCACTGCCATACCTACATTTCTCTCAGTTCTGTGAACTATAGAAGCAAGATTATCTACATATTAGTTATATTATAGTTATTGTAAAATTTTAAAATTGTATTGCAAATCAGCTTTCATTTGTATGGGCGATATGTAAGGGTAAAATCAGATGCTGTATTTGTATGGGCGCGATATGTAAGGGTAAAATCAGATGCTGTATTTGTATGGGCGATATGTAAGGGTAAAATCAGATGCTGTATTTGTATGGGCCATATGTAAGGGTAAAATCAGATGCTGTATTTGTATGGGCGATATGTAAGGGTAGAATCAGATGCTGTATTTGTATGGGCGATATGTAAGGGTAAAATCAGATGCTGTATTTGTATGGGCGATATGTAAGGGTAAAATCAGATGCTGTATTTGTATGGGCGATATGTAAGGGTAAAATCAGATGCTGTATTTGTATGGGCGATATGTAAGGGTAGAATCAGATGCTGTATTTGTATGGTCGATATGTAAGGGTAAAATCAGATGCTGTATTTGTATGGGCGATATGTAAGGGTAAAATCAGATGCTGTATTTGTATGGGCGATATGTAAGGGTAAAATCAGATGCTGTATTTGTATGGGCACGCCACGCCAGCCGTACAGCGTCATCTGTTGGTAAAAAAATATTTATCCGCTCATCAAGACGAAACGGCTCGACGGTTTTTAACTTTTTACCAATTTTGGTACCTACAGGGATAGCTGGACATCCAAAAAATGACTATAAAATAAAATACTATTTACACGACTACGCGGTAAAGACAAAAGTCATACGCGAACGTATTCGTGGCCACCTTCTAGTATAAATATAAATAATAATGTAATAATAATTCGCTACGCGCAAACTATCTATTATTTATTTCGCTCACAAACACATTACGTAACCAACTTTCAAATAGAAATTTCCAAAGGAAGCCCAACCCATATCTCTTATCTATAAATTAATAGTTTCCTTGACAGAAAACATAAATTACAGTATATTTAAACAACCCAATAAGGCCAGGTAAGACTCCAAAGAAACCCAGTAGGATTGCTCTTACGACATTTTCCATACTTGTCTAGAATGCATTTCTAAGCCTTAGAAAACCTCGACTCGTCCTACATGGGACATCCGCCATTTAAAATATAACTCCATGTGCCAACAAGTTTTTGCATCAACAGCGTACTGCTAAGCAACCTAGAAAATACATACAATTCTGTGAACCCGTACCAAACTCTGAGCTATCACCGAAAATCTATTAAAGCGAACCCCACATGATCCATCTCTGCTTTTGCTCACTTCGCTTTAGTACAAGGTATCCAAAGCCCGCAATGTACGTAGCACCGTTTACAAGTTAGTGCGGATGAAATAGAACGGCTGTCATGTAGTAGGAGTCGATGTAGTAGATCTCTCTGCCTTCACTTCGGTTGCTAGGCGAGACGGTTGCGTGTGTGAGTGGGTGCAGTGGCCGGGAGTCCTAGGGTTGGGCATCGAAGGACTTGTAATGCAACAGATGTGGATGGGTAACTAATGCATTCTGGCTTTTCTGACTGACTTTTATCACAAACAGTCTATCTCCCATGACATTTACTTTGTGATAGAACAATAGGATCATAATAATGATAAATACTCTTATTTATTTGACATACTCGTAGTCATCTAGAAGTCACCGTAGAGAACAGCCTAGGAAATAAACATAACGCATGTATAAAGGTTGTCAAAAGACAGAAGAAGAAAGAAGAAATAAATAAATATCAGACAACCTCACACAAATCGATCTAGTCCCAAACTAAGCTCAAGAAGGCTTGTGTTATGGGTACTAGACGACGATATACATATATAGATAAATATATACTTACAATACTTACATACATAAAACCAACCATGACCCAAGCACAAATATTCGAGTTCATTAAACAAATATTTGCCCTGGCCGGGATTCGAACCCGGAACCACCGGCTCAGTTGGCAGGTACACTACAAACTGCGCCAACCGCATCGTATGTATAAATTATCAGTAAATACTTGAGCAGGTTAGAATATACACTAATTGAGCAGGTTAGAATGTACACGATAACAACACGGGACTTTTAATCCCGAAGCGGCGGGAGTGGGACTTAATTTAATATGATTAAAGTAAATAGGATGATTGTAATAAAACCCAGTATGTGCATTGCAATATTAAAACATAATTACCTCACAAGCTGTAACAAAATATTGGTACATAAAACATAATAACACTATAATTTTAACGACTCGGTTCCACTCGATTTACTCCTATGTTAAACAAGACCTTCGATATGATAAATCATTAACCAAATCGCGGTTGCTTAAGCGTAACACTTAAAAAATTAAAACAATCCTTGAAATGAAATGAAATGAAATATGAAATGAAATGAAATAATTTATTCAGTAAGTAGGCCACAAGGGCACTTTTACAAGTCAGATTGTGAATCTACCGGCATTTCGCAAGAGGAGACCGCTGTTGAGAAGAAAGCCGAAAGAAACTCAACAGTAAGTCATTTTTTCGTAAACAATACTTAGAACAATTAATTACATTACATTAGTGTTATAACTATAACTAATTATTACATGCGTACACGTATAGGAGATATATAGATACTCCAAATCAATGTTAGGTAGGAATATTAAAATAAAATTTTAACGATCAATTTAAAATATTAAATATACCCAGAGATGTATAAAGTCTCTAGGTGTCACAACATGCAATAAAATATAATTACTTAATTAATTTAATTCCACAGAGATGTATAAGGTCTCTCGGCGTCAATGTGAATAATTTACAATAGACAATAATTATTAAACCTAAATTTCTTAGAGATGTATAAGGTCTCTAGGCGTCACAATATACAAAAAAGAAAAAATAAATAATGATAATAATAATATGCTTATAGTTAAATTTCATTCCTCAGGGATGTATAAGGTCTCTGAGCGTCATTATTCAGTTCAGTACACTAAGTTTATTAGAGATGTATACAGTCTCTAAATAAAAAAAAATAAAAAAATAATAACTTCAATCGAGTACAGGATGAAGTCTCTCACGTCAATTCACTAAACGCTGGTAAGCAGTTACTACACAACTAATTTGGCCCTTGCTAGTGTGAACAGACCGGACCCCACAAACGGCACCCGTTCACGAGCATGACGCATATCTCAGCCATCGCCTCCCTCAACCATATTATAGGGAAGGTTGCGACCCGATCAACGACGCCACCGTAAGCAAAGACCTTTAAGCGAGCATGACATGCTCACACTGCCGGGCATTCATCACTAAAGCAAATGCCCGGTGAGAAACAACATAATGTGCTCTCATGTTACATTACAAATGAACTAATATTACCGATTAAAATATGCTTACTTTACATTCACATGACTAAACCACTGGCTTAAAGACATCCCTATCATCTAAAAAGTCATTTACAGTATAATACGCCTTGTTTATTAGGTGACGTTTTATGTGAGACTTGAATTTGCTGGAAGGTAAACTCACTACCTCGGTAGGTATTTTGTTATAGAAACGTACACAGTTCCCCACGAACGAAGAGCTAACTTTACGGAGACGATGAGCAGGCATAACAAGCTTATTCTTCCTTCTTGTATTATACTGGTGAATGTCACTGTTGAGCTTGAATGCATGTAGATTTTTCCGGACATACATTATATTCTCAAGGATATATTGAGACGCTACGGTGAGAATGTTGGCTTCCTTGAATTTTTCTCTTAGCGATGCACGGGCTCCTAGTTCATAAATAGATCGTACGGCTCGTTTTTGTAGCACGAAGATGGTTTGAATGTCCGCTGCTTTCCCCCACAACAGAATTCCATATGACATTACACTATGAAAATAACTGAAATACACAAGCCTTGCCGTCTCGACGTTTGTTAACTGTCTGATTCGCCTCACTGCATAGGCTGCGGAGCTAAGCTTACCTGCAAGAGTGGCTATATGCGCATTCCATTGCAGTTTTGAGTCCAAAGTAACACCCAGAAATACTGTTTTGTCTTCAAATTCTAGTACATCACCTTTCAATGTCACCTTGGCACAATCTACTTGTTTCACATTCGGTAATGTGAATTTAATGCACTTGGTTTTCTTGGCATTTAAAAGTAGGTTATTTGCAGTAAACCAATCCACTATAGTAGACAGCGCGTCGTTAATAATAACGAGGTTATTTTCTTGTCTTTTTACTTTGAAAAGGAGAGAAGTGTCGTCTGCAAATAAGACAATCTCATGTTTATCTTGGACAAGGTTTGGTAGATCATTAATATACACTAGAAATAGAAAGGGGCCTAGAATTGAGCCCTGAGGTACACCCATAGCAACAGCTGATCCAGTTGATTGCATTCCGTTGATGACTACGCGTTGCGTTCTGCCTGAAAGATATGATGTGACAAGGTCAAGTGCATCGTTCCTTACTCCGTAGTGTTTCAATTTACGTATTAAATTATTATGATCAACGCAATCAAATGCCTTAGATAGGTCGCAAAAAATGCCAACAACATCTTGAGCCTTTTCCCAGGCATCAAAGATGTGTTTAACCAACACCACCCCTGCATCAGTAGTGGAGCGACCTTTAGTGAATCCAAATTGACTGCTATGTAATAGGTTATGTCGATTAAAATGAGAAGTAAGTTGATTAAGAATGAGTTTCTCAAAGACTTTACTTAATGCGGGTAGTATTGATATTGGTCTAAAATTTGTGGGGTCTGATTTAGTTCCCGATTTTAATAAAGGTATGATCTTGCTGTGCTTCATCAAATCAGGAAATACACCTTTATCAATACATTTGTTGAAAATATCGGCCAAATATGGTGCAATCGCCTCTACAATTGAATGTAACACTTTCACCCTTGCCAGTTCATTCACTTCTAATGATGAATTAACCCATTAGAGTGTTTGCGTAACGTACCGGCACGATCGCCGGCAAACCAAGGGTTAAATATCCAACTCATACCTAACTTACATTCAAACTTTAAACGCAACCATACAACGTACGAATACAGTTGAATTTTACATCGCGCGGTATATGCGATGCGAGTTTGCGATGGTTACTTGAAAATCTTTATATTATATATACGCAGCCCATGATAATGGCTCTACTAGATTTCGACAAAGTTCCGCAACTGTTGCACAACCCTATTCTACAGCGGCACTCACACAAATACAAATGCATTCGATTAATAGCTGCAACCAACTTACATTTGCCGTTCTGAAAGTCACAGTCAGCGAGTTGCCGACTTAATGTGTTAGCAGCATTGGATTCGAGGTTATACGTAAACGGTAAAGGGAATATGGTCGAATCAAAAGTGTTATCGTTAGTGTGTGTGCGTGCTAGTGCCGCGAAGTCGTCGACCCGTGGCGTTGAACCTATCCCAATATGAAAAATATAGGTATTCTGTCGAGCAGTAATTTCAGGCTATTCTGCGAGACCTAGAATTAACTGTTGCGTAATGCAGGGCCGTCAGCTGACAATCGTAATGCTTAAGTGGTAGGGTGGGCTTATAGCGTGCAGAGTCAACGGAGTGTCAAGATTTATTAGAGACCATAGACTGCACGGCGCAGCGTGGGTAAGCCCATAATAAGATACACATACAGACTGGTTAAGGTTGAAGGAAGCCTATGGTAATGGAAAGTGTTGTTATCGTTCGTCGTGGAAGTCTTTGGTTGAAACCTATGTCCGGTAGTGGTCGTTTGGGGTTCTTAATTCAGTTCCTGACTTAAAAATTAACGTCTGTAGACATTTAATTTATAACTTTTTAAATTTTTGACCCCTGACGAAAAAAAGGGGTGTTATAAGTTTAACATGTGTATTTGTGTATTTTTAAATCTGTGTATCTGTCTGTCTGTCTGTGGCATCGCAGCTCCCAAACGTATCGACCAATTTAAGTGCGTTTTTTTATCGAAAGACAAGTCCATTGAGATGGTTTTTAGCTATGTTTGGTGAAAATAGGACCAGTAGTTTCCAAGATTTGGCTTTAATTGGAACAAGTAACAAGATCTCAGCCAATATTGAAGGTAAAGGCCAAATTTTGTAGTTATGCTCAGTTTTAGCAGCATTGCATGTTCTATATCACTAATTGACCAACTAATTGTGTCGGGGGTGTGTATATTTTTAATTTAAGACGCATTAGTCGATACAGTAGTACAGTCTATTCGGTGAGCCAGTGAGTGCGTCCTGCCCGACCCGCACTCATTTTCCAAAGGCCCGAATCGCTTATTGCATAAATGTTGTTGCTAACCACGTCACGTACCGAGTTGAACGCTCGCCTAATTCCAGTCGGCGATTATTTCTGCATTAGTTGCATAAGGAACACAACACTAAAACAAAACACACAACCTCTCTCTCTTCATAATAAGACTAAAAATCCTTCGATATAAGTGTAGATTTCTGGTGGTTTAGCGAACAATTATGGGGTGACTGTTGCATTGTCATCATCATTTCGGCGGATCTGTTTCAAGATAATACAAGAAATATGACAGATTTTAGCTTTCTACGTTTACAGTAAATGATGAAATTTAAAAGGCATTAAGTCTTAATGTAATACTAAAAGTTACGCCTTTTTTTGCTAGATGGTGGGATATTGTTTTTATAATGAGGTTGGTGATTATGGTCCTCATAGTTAGATGCAATAAGTCATTTGACTATAAACCTGGATAATGATGTCATTAGCTGCTTAGTTGGTAGCTGCAGTGGTTTACGCTCTATGGTACCCCAATACCTAGGATCTACTTTTCGGTAAAATTAAGTCATGATTATCAAAGATATAGTGTCATAAAGGTAATTTCTTGTCCAGTTTACTGAAGCTTTACTGCTGAAAAATGGATGTCCCAAAATTAAAGCAATCAGTAATACCTACCTAGGTACCTGTTGAATATAGAACCACTCAAATCTTAATTTAATATTTGTGCCTTACTTTTCTTCCAAAATTTGGCACTAGATGGCGCCCTAATTTATTAAAAATAAATAGGTAAGTTAAAATAATAAAGTCCTTCGTTGTCATAAAACGATGTGACAATAACTATGGTACCTACGTGTACGTTAAGTACGAATAGAACAGCTTATTTAAGTAAGTTTCTCTATATTTTCCGTGTACATGTTAGGTTCCTTCAAACTCATTTCCCCTAAAGTTGCATCACTCTCATGAAAACGAAATGAGAACCAAATTATCAGTAGACACACCCAATTTAGGCTCAATTGAAACACAGTACGTTCTAAATTGCAACGAATTTCATTTCGAAGTTAATGCAATTGTGGACCACGAGTGAATATGCTGTGCATGAATAAAACATGACTTGTACAATAAGTTGATGTTTTGACAGTGTTCGTCCGTCTGTCACTCACTCCTTGTAATGTTCCCTTGTAACCTTATCTATATCTGTAGGTACTTATTGTGTAAGTCTTTATTTACATGTATAGTGAGGAATGGAAAGTGCTACGCAGCTTCTCTGCGTTGTTCAATTAAAAAAAATTGGATATCCACAGAAGCCCAATAGGGTGGTTTTCAGCCTACGCCATATTACGGATTTTTAGTGGTACTAATTTATTTTACTGGTAACGACCATTTTTTTGCGTAACTTACGTTGAAAGTCGGGAATGTCACTGATGTAAACAAAGAGGAAACATGAGTAAATATTCCGCAAATTTCAAGTTATTTTTGCATAATAAAGCCAAAACTATCCACAGTGATGAAAGTCAATTTTTTTCGATAGGATTCAGTATCTATTTCGCATGAATAACGAAGGATTGAGAAGCACTCCGGTAAACAACGTTCTGAATTTGGTTAATGAAAAATCCTTGAAAAATCGCTACTGACGTTTAATAATGCAAATATATGACGTATGAACATAATTGCCATATGAACATAATTGCCATAAGCGCCACTATCCTTGGGCCGTACATTTGCAGCAAAAATTGGCTATGTCAGTCACCTGAGAGCACACGAACGACGCTCTGACTAGCTAAGTATGTCCAGTCGCCGTGGCCGAAATCGGCTAGGATTGGATGATGATGATGATGATGATGATGATGATGATGATCCTTGGGCCGGACCGACACTTGTTAGGCCATACTTGTAGGTATTAGGATTGTGCAGTTAAAATGGCAATGGTCGAGTCCTGTAGCCTGGAGAGTCTACCGTTGGGGGAGTGAAGTCTTGGGGTGGCGACTGCGAAAATGGCCCCCAATTAGGAGGGAAGGCCTATGTAGCCCGTGGCCGATTGGCAGATAGAAAGATAATGAGACTGACTTTCTCTGTTATTTATATTTTATGTAACACCTATATGTTTCTATCTTTTTCATCCACAATGAGATAATGCTGTATTTATTTATTTGGGTTAACTGCTAGAGAATGTCATTATTTATGCCTGTCGTTTGTATGCAAAATTATTGTAATTACGCAATCAATTTAAAATAATTGTCCAGGTCTGTATGAATAGTTTTCGACAATCGACACTGCACACAAACTGTATTGTAACATTTTTACAGAACTGTAATCCCAATTTCATGAAACTCTGACAAACTGTTTGCACACAAATTGAACTACCTACACGTTGTCTTTTCAATATACTTACTTTCGCTCAATTTTATGATAATCGTAAGTGCATTTATTTCCATATTGCAAAATATACCTTACTAACGTTTAATTTTATTTATCCCATGGTCTTTAAGCGACTATAACTATAATTTCTAGAACATCTAAAGCATACTTCAATTGCATATTGCAGCAAATACATAAGTCCTTTCTTTCCATTGTATAATCATCTTAATTAATCACATGTGGAAGTTTTAAATGTGTTACAACAATGATGATGTTGACAACATTCTACCACTTTTGAACTGTAATACTCATGAATAGAGTCGAAAAGTGATCTATCTTTTGGCTTGCTGTATCTCTTAAGGCTCCTTATCTGTTCATAAATGCTGATTGTTTAGACATTTTTCTCTATGATCAAACATGATTCTTAAAATTTCAACAGTGTTACTACTTAGAACAGGACTATTGCGAGTTATTGGTATATATTTGAAACCTACAGTTGGAATTTTTCATTAATAACTTTTGTTTCAAAAGCTACTCGAAATTGTCAAAATTCACGACGAAACCAGTATTTTTTTCATCTTATTTTCGACTGCACGCAATGAAAGCATGAAATTGCTATGTTACCTAGAACTCGGGGAAAATTATTTTTCACTTCAAAAAGTTGGTTGAAATTATCAATATTCAAGTCATAATATATTTTTTTAAAGGAATGAAGGAAGGCCTCTTAAAGGAATCGCGTAGAAAACCGTGTAGACACGAGTCTATATTTAGTGACAGACCCACTGAAGTGAAGCTGTATAAGCAAGAACATGCTGGCCGCATGTGCTGGTGGGAACTGTCTTCATCTTATTAGTAATAGTAATAGGTTTAGTGTGAAATGATAAATATAGCGGGATTAATGGACTTTACTTTGGGTTTGTATGTGTTTTTTCGTGTTAAGTTTCTAATTGTTTACTTACTTGAACAGATACTTACTGACTCCGATGACCTCTCAGTGACCCAAAGTGAGTCTTGGCCTCCGATAAGAGATTTCGCCACTCCTGACGATTTAGTGCTGTCTCTAAGTCAATTATTACTTGAACAGATACCATGAAGAATTGCGTCTTAAGTAGTATTCCGACGGTCCTAACCAGATCGTCCGCTTATGTTTGTGGGGGTAAATACACGTCTGCTTTGTCGTCTCCTTTCGAGAAAATTTGCGCCCAGTTCTGTACTTTAACTTAAACCCACGCTGGGGTTAAGGTATTGTTTTGGGCCTCATAAGTACCGTTTTTGGTTACGTGATATTTGAGCCAATTTATGAAAAACCATAAATTAGTAAATTTTCAACCTTTCACATTTATCAAATCGAATTAATATTGGTTAGCATACATACTTAGAACTATTTTTCAAGAATAACATAGCCAAAAAATGGCATATCGGTCTCTGCTTTATTTTAACTTGCTTAGGTACTTCGAGATAAAATTTGCCTAGTCTATTCTTATAAATATTTCTTTACTAAGTATAGGTATGTATTTTCAATATATCGATACGACACGTGACTCCGATATTGCTAACAAACGTCTCTTAAATCACATTTTGCAACGCGGATATTATTAGTGCTTACAAAAAAGTTGCAATATCGCTGATCATGTTCTAGACTCGAATTGACAGACAGGAGTTTTTGAAATACAGAAACTGCAACGAAACTCAAGTACAGTCGCCATCAGATATATCGCAGCATATAAGGCGTTCAAATATCTGAACATGTACTGTAACGCCCAGTCAATAAGAGATTACTTGGAGAAGGCTAACTTCAACCTTTAAATTTAATATAATTAATTGTAACTATATCGAGTGACTGAAATGCCATACGACAAATAAATAATAAGAGTAGTGTTCCGATATTTATGAACGCCTTATATGCTCCGATATGTCTGATGGCGACTGTACCTAAGTAGTTGTACAGTACCAACTGCAAACAACCGGTTTAACACTTTCACGCAGCTTTTAAAACTTAGGTACCGCAAAAACAACTAATTTCTACCCAAAAACGGCACAATGCTATTTGACTTCTCATAAATGACGAATTTCCTTCTGTAGACGGTTTTGGGAAGATGATAGTCAACGTCCACAGACGTGCAGTTGCATCAGGGTCCTAATTTACGTCTCTCGACGTCCCGTTCGTTATAGTGTTAAATTGAGTGATTGTATTGACGATGCGATGATGCAGTTTGAAGTGCACCTATACCTACTAAGCCGGCGGTCCTGGGTTCGAATCCCGGCCAGGGTCATGGATGTTATCTATATATCGTCTAGGACGTCTAGTACCCATACTACAAGCTTTGCTTGCTTGGGACTAGGCCAATTTGTGTAAGATTGTCCCTTAATAAGTATTTATTTATTACATATTTACATATACTATGTATAGATTTAAATACAGTTTGTCCGCATCGGTCCGGCCCTTAAGTTCCCAATTCTTTAGATGAACAAATTAGTAACTGTCTCTCAACGAATAGTGGTAGAGCTTGTACAGTTCGTTCAACAGTGACGTAACGCGAAACGTCTGAAAGGTACAGTTGATTGGTATAATTAAAGAGCAGGCGCCGGCGCTGGCGCCAGCCCGCTTTCTAATATCGACTGTACCGGGACTGCTGCGCTCGAAAGTGGTACTTTATCTTAATCAGAGGTCGCGACCGACGGCCTTAGGGGCTTTATGCCTACATCTTATATCGATATCCCAGTAGATTCGAATGATTTAAGGCGCGACCAAACCGCTGCTAAAAATGGTGACCGTGCGTTTATGAATCATCATCATAATCAGCCGATAGACGTCTACTGCTGGATAAAGGCCTCCCCGAGAGTTCTCCACAATGATCGGTCTTGCTCCGCCCTCATCCAATTTCTGCCCGCGATCTTGGTCGTTGGTCCACCTTCTTGGGGGCCCACGAAACCTTTCTGCCCCAACGGCCGTCGGTTCTACGCAGTGATAATAAACGCGCCACGTCTTGTTCATACATTTGGCTGCGTTGACGGTGCGTTAGCGTATTGTAAGCAGTGCAAGATACCTTGCGGTAAAAACAGTACGGATACGACACGTTACTGCGTAAAACGCAGACATTGTTTTTGAGCGGCTGTGTGGCCGAGACTTCACTTTGATTTATGTGTTTAAGCTACTACATGGTCAAACGGCGATGCAATGGTCCCGAGTTCAAAGAATGAATATCTGCTCTAGTGTCTTGGGGATATTCTATGGATCGATTATCGTGTGGTCGTAGTTACCTAGAAGTTTCAACTTTATGATATCGGACACAGGCACCAACACAACATTCTGTGCAAAAAAATTATTGAATTTTAAGGGATTTACCAGGAATCCTCCTATTTCATAGATAAACACTTCACCGATGCTTAATTTCATCCAATTTTCATTTCAGACAATTTAAACCTGTAGTAGGTCAGGTTTGTGTTATAGCATTAAAAAATATTTTATGGTTTCAAAAACGGTACCGGTGCCTACAGAGGTACCTCAGGATTACCGGTCCGGCGTGTTAACCTTTTCACCACCCAAACGCTAGATAACCTTTCGAATTTTTCCTTGTACTTTGTGTACCGGAATTTCACAAGAGGAGACCACTATTGAGAAGAAACGCCAAAAGAAACTCAACAGTCAGTATTTTTTTCAGAAAGGAAAAGGAAATAACTATTACAGTAATATGAACTTAACTATTATGTAGTTCTCAAAGAAAACATATTAAAAGTGTACCTATTCTAAGATATAAATGAGGAAAAGTGTTAGAATAAAATAGAAACTACAAGAAAGTATGACGGTTTATCACAATTTATGTACGTTTGATATGCTTTCTTATTAGAAATGTGTCCCTTAAACTTAGTCAGGTACAATCTAAGGAGTCAGTCACTCGGTTTCTGGTTCAGGCCATGCATTATGAAACATAACGTGCTTCTTAAATTTATAAACTTGGAAAAGTCTACAACTTGCGCTCGCGCAAGTACCTACCCGTCGCTGCAGGGTCCACTCTCGGCCATTTACATATCGCCAAACTAATGTTATAAGCACTTTGTTGGCGCGGTCGGGCAAGCGGCGACAGTGACAAACAGGCCCGGTGCGAACGGGTGCGAGCGGATGTCTTTTTTACGATTTTGGTTATGTTTTATTAAGTAGCTGACCCAACAGACGTCTTTTCACCAAGAGCGAGGAAAAAGAAAAATGTTTTTTTTTTTTCATAAAAAATCCTGAATTCCCGGACCCAAAACCACGAAATATCGGAAATATGTATCCAATAGCTCATGCCCGCGACTTCGCTTGAGTCACAACCGAATATCCTATACTCTCTCTCTGTTGCACATGCATAACCATCCAGCCACTTCAGCGTGAAGAGGTACCTACAAACTTTCGCTTGTATAATATTAGTGGGATTTTCACTATTCGGTCTGCACTGCGAGCCATTCTTACAATTGAAAGGAAGTAAATATTAGACTTACTGCTCGCTCCTGTCATTCGTGCTTTAGCAGTATGACTTTAAGTTTAAAAGTACTTCTAGTTTTATTGTTGACGACGCGGTTTGTAGTACACCAGCCTACTGAGCCGGCGTTTGGGTTTGAATCCTGGCAAATATTTGTCTGATGAACTCGAATATTTGTTCCTGGGTCATAGATGTTATCTTTATATGTTTTGGATAGTTTATTTAAGTACGAAATACATATGTAATTATATATTATGTATATCGTCGTCTAGTACCTATATAAATCTAGTACAAGTTATTTGCTTAGTTTGGGACTAGGTCGATTTGTGTAAGATTGTCCCTTATTATATATTCACTTATTTATTGTATCATCGGCACCCTGAGCTAGATAATATTTCAATTGATTTAATCGATTCACGTGTCACCAATAAGCATAAATTAACATTAACTAATCATAATTACATCATCACTCATCAAAATTGCATGAGACGCTAATCACGTGTATGATCTGCTGTATATTTAATTTTGCATGTGACCATACATTGCTTAGCTGCCCTTAGTGACTAAAAACGTGAATAACATGGTCTACAATATTAATTGTGCCACACATAATGCAAATTACACTTCAGTAGTCAGCGAAAAACATTTAGGACTCTGTCTGGCCAGTTGTCTCTGATATCCTGGTGGTCCTCATTAACGATATGTTTAAAACTGGTATATACCCGAATGTGTTGAAGAGTACCAGGGTATGCCCTGTCTATAAAGGGAAAGGGGACATGACTGATGTTAATAATTACAGACCTATCACAATTGTACCCACTATCTCAAAATTAATCGAATGTATCATCTCTTCCTGTTTAATGACACACTTAGAATCGAATGACCTCATTACAGAAAACCAGTATGCCTATAGACAGAATAGGTCCACCATTGCGGCTGCCCATAAATCACCGACTGCATAACGACTGGGCAGGATGACAGACACAAAGTGGCAGCAATTTTGTGTGATCTTTCCAAGGCGTTCGATGTTATTAGTCATAGGTTACTATTAAATATGTTAAGTCTGTATGGTTTTGTCAATTCCGCTCACCAATTGTTGACGTCTTTTTATCCAACCGGAAGCAGGTGGTAAAAGTGTCTCATAATGGCAAAACGGTGACATCGGATGCTGGTTGCGTACGTCTAGGCATCCCTCAAGGATCCGCCCTCGGGAATGTTTTGTTCACTATATTTGTCAATGACCTACCATCGGCAATCACGACTGGTCTGTCGGTGCTCTTTGCGGATGACACCACAGTCATAGTTAGTGCAAAAACGTACGAACAGCTAGCCAATAAAATCCATGATGCTTGCGGGCAACTCCAAAAGTGGTTCTTGTCGAACGGTTTACTCTTAAACGTAACGAAGTCCAATGTCATGGTTTTCTCGGGCCGCCACATCGCAGTGCCCCCATGTGTTACCAGCGTCCCGATGCCATTATGCACTGAATGTAGGTTTCTCGGCTTCATGATAGACTCAAACCTAAGCTGGAAGTGTCATGTCGACCAACTCTGTGATAGGTTGGGTAGTGCCGTCTTTGCGTTAAGAAAATTGAAACCATTAATATCGAATAATGCATTAAAAACCGTATATTTTGCGCATTTCCACTCAATAATGTCTTATGGTTCAATTATCTGGGGTAATTCCACCGACGCCAAACGCGTTCTTATAATCCAAAAACGAGCACTTCGGATACTGGCTGGAGTGGAACCCAGACATTCTTGCAGAGATCTCTTTGTAAAGTATCGCATCATGACGCACTACTCACTTTACGTGTTTGAGGTTTTAATGTACGTGAGAAATAATTTGCCAATGTTTGCGCGGGTTGAGGTATCGGGCAAACAAATTAGATCCACAGGAAGACTTAGGACAGTTCCGCGTCGCCTGGCGCTTGCCTGTAAAAACTAAAAACCCGCGCGTCATCGGTCCCACGTTCTATGAACGACTACCCGCGGAATTACGAACCGAGCCATCTGACGAAAGTTTTAAACGACAATTGAGAAACTTTTTATTGGATAATCCATTATACTCAGTAAATGAGTATATGGAAATGTAATTTATATTTATATTGTAATTGACATTGTTTTTATTTCTACTCCAGTTTTGTTAATTATGACTGGAGCCTCCAGGCCTCTGCCGCACCGACGGCAAAAGGCCAGACGGCTTAACTTTAGTGCCGTAGCAGAAAGGAAGGTGTTTACTTTGGGACGCCACGTGCGTCAGTACTTTCGCCGCCTCACATCTCAGCCGTACAGTCCGCACAGCAGGTGCCGCGGCAGATTTTGCGGCTGTCAAGAAACGGGAGAAGTATTCGGCACTGGGCAAGGACTATTACTTTATACCGCTCGCGTTTGAGGCTACTGGGTGCTGGGGGGCGGATGCTATAACCTTCATTCGGGAAGTGGGACGTCGAATTAGGGAGAGGGGATCTGACGCCCGTGCGGGTTCGTACTTGGTGCAAAGGTTGTCCATCGCCATTCAACGTGGAAACGCGGCCAGTGTGATGGGTACCTTTGCGCCAGGGGCAACCCGAGGAGCCCTGTTTGACTAGGCTTAAGCTAGTCTTAAGTATTAATTTATTTTTTATTTTTGTATGTGTATTTTTTTGACTTGAAAAAAAATATATTATGACATTATATAACATTAATTACATTATATATTGACAATTACCTGTTACTTTTGACCTTATTTCTAATTATTGCCTTATTTGACTTTTTAATTTTCAGTGTTATTTTTACCGTGTTAATTCTTGTATTTTGACAATCCATTTAAGAGCTTCTTTGACATTTTTATCTGTTTGTTTAAAATTTTAACATGTAATCATTTAATCTGTCTTATTATTGATTTCGCTGTTATTATTATTGATGTCATCATATTTTATCTGTTAGTTTTAATATATGTGACGATCATAGTATAAGTGCATGTAAATTGACTTAGTGTAATTTATATTGTCATTTTATATTATGAAATAAATAAATCTAATCTAATCTAATCTATGCCTTGTGCCGTTTTTGGCCAGAACTTTTTGGTATTAGTTATGTCTGTGGCATAGCATGCACCATCGCAAGTGCAGACTTCTGGCCGAAGGGTGTTGTGTTTCGGCAGTTCCGGGGCAATCTGCTGAATCCTGCGCCAGGTCATACGACGGAACGGAGCCACACTGTTACGTCGCCTAAATCAAAATCATAGATTTAAGTTTTTTTTTCTTATACAATACACCCACAGAAATTTTAAAATGTTCCCAATAGTTGGAGAAGCAGGTTCTAAACCTGCCTGAACAATTACATTTTACTACATTTGGGTTACGCTAGCAGACGTTATTTCTTTAATAACATAATTAAAAAAATAGTAAACCATTGATACAAAGATCATCATTACCTGGTGGAAGAAACCGGGTATTGAACCCAGTACCCCTGGATTGCCGGTCCAAATTGTTAAAAATTGTGGTGTTAATATACCATAAAAAAATGAGACATTACATCGACGACAACAACGTATATGATTCTAATTGAAAAATTACAATTTTACAGGAGAGCCAAAAAACCGAATCGTAGAAGTAGAATCGTTATATTTTTTTTCGTATTAAAGATAATAAACTTAAATTTGGAACACATGATTATAATTATATTTTATTGCTTATTTTATTTTCATATAATTCAATTTAATGGTAGTTTTCGAGAAAATGCAGATAGACCACTAGATTAAGTCATAAATATTTGCCAACCGTTGTGTATAAAGTTCTATCTACCACTTAGAACATTATACTAGGTTAAAATTATGTCCAACAACTGCGTAAGCAGGTCTATGTGGGACTTAGAATTTTATACTTGGTTATAGTTTTCTATAAAATCAACGTATGCAGGTCTATCAGGTACTTAGAATATTATACTTGGTAATAAAAGTGTCCGACTCACTGTAAAATGTTCTATGTGTGAATTAAGTCATCAAATTTAAATCACGTATTTTGATTATTTTTTTAAAATATATTACATAGCTCTAATGCACTATTTTTTATTTTATTTTTGGTTGTATAAACATTGTGTAAAAATGTGCTGAATTATAATTTTGACACATTTTGCAGATAGAATCATATTCGACATTTGATATAGCTTAATAATCATTATGTAGAAAGTTCTATATCAAATTAAAAGAATATTAGGTGTAATATTTATTCAATATAAAATGTAAACATATTGTACATAATTAAACATTTTACAAAGGGTTACTAGAACCTTACATCTCAGTCCTAATAACGGAATGGATTGGAAAAAAGGAGCAACGTATATAACATTGTTCTTAATTACTTATTTGTTTAGTCATAGTCTTGTTTATATAATCGACAATGGAAAATTAATATTATTTTCGTATTCAGTGTTCATTTTAAGATACACTTGTTGGAAGACTGTACTTGAAGTCTTTGACTATTTTGTCGAGATATTCTAGGTCTTCCGCCGCACCGTGACTAGTATTGACAACGATACCATCAGATGAGAGGAGGTTGGTCAGGTCTTTGCCATTGATGGTAATTATTTATGTCCGTACTTAAACTAAATGCTTGGATATATTTATAATAAGCAGCTGTGAACACTTTAGGTATATATTGCGTCTCCGTGTCTCAGGCTAAGCTGTAATTGGATAGGTTTCGATTTCTGGTCTTAGAAATGAACCTTTGTCGTCGCACTTTAGTATAAACATTAAAGACCTCAGCACCTCAATATACTGATTGATAGACGTTTGCACACCAATGGAGAGGCTACAGCACCGTCCATGTTGTACTTCAATCGAGAGCCTTCTTATAATACAAAGATGCTAAGTATAACGGCTGCTAGCTGATATATTGCCCAGTCGTCTGTATTATAAACTGTAGCATATGTACGTTGTCTACGGTACTGAAGTTTTGCGGTAACGTAACCGGCTTGTTCAGGAGGCTGAAAGTCGTGTGCGACACGGTCCATGATGAGAGTCTCGACAGCATGTTATACACATGACTCACAAATGAAATGGGCATGTTATTTCTAAGAAGGGTCTTTTAAACTTCGTTAAAGAAGAACAGTACCACACTTCTGGGACATGTTTGAGTTTTGCCTCGAGTAAGTTGATTAAATTACTTCGGAAGGGGTTTTCATTGCCAGTTTATCACCTGATTTCAGAATCTCAGATGTAGCTCCATCATTATCCACTGCTCGGCTATTTGATAGCAATACTAATTTCGTATAGGCTACCAATCCGGGATTGATTCAGAGTATTGTGGGGTTAACCTGGTGCATGGAACTCTATGAAGAACATCTCAACCTCACCAAAAAACAAATACTATTGGATCAAGGAATAAAATCTGTTGCATGAGCCTTTGATAGTAAATAACATCATCAGGGGAATGCACAATATATCGGGTCTTTCTTTCATGAGTTGAAAAGCTCAATGAAGAGTATTTTTGTTTCTTTTTAAGGCATAAGTCCCAATCTCATCGTGGGTCGTCCCAATCACACGTAAAGAACTTAGATTCCATGGTTGGGGTAGTTTCGACGGTTTAATAAACTGACTAAGAGCTAGACAACAAGCTATCGTTGAGGATGATGACCAATTGAGACCGATAAAGACAACTTAAATAATTATAGCGTTAGATAATGACGACTATAACGAACTTTCTCGATCGTGATCGATTCTCAGGAATAAGAGATCGACTAGATTTCATCCCAGTCTTTTTACGTGGCTTACTAATACAGCATTCAATTTGGCTCTCCAACTCGTTCATACTTTTAAGATGGACCTTAAAAGTATGATCATACGGTTCCCTATTTTCAGCTGCATTAAAATCAGAGTCATTAACAAAACATGGGATTTGATTTTTTGATTGACTAAACATATTTGTATTTGTGGAATGCGTGTCTTTGTCTCCTCAAACGCAGTTCCTCGCATGATCCTTAGAGGTGGGTCTGAAAATCAAATACCATGCATATTAAAGCAACATAGACTTAGCTTTCTTTACCACTATGAGCATATTTTCAAACGTGAAAGCTATATTAGTGGTGCAAAGTAAATAGTGATCGAAATAAGGATTACGTGCTTACCACGAAACCGCCCACATAAGAAAAAATAAACCTTAATCTGCGATAGTTATGATTACCTAACTATTGCAGATTATGATTACATAACACAATATAACTTTTAAAACTTAAATTAGCACTTGCAATTACAGATAATACACTATTTGAGTGTGTCCAAAAACAATTTGAAAATGTAAATAGTGCTAAGTAACTGATTAAAGGACGTAAACAATTCTAAGTGGTACATAGAATAAGGTACTTTGTTTCACTACAGCACTGATAATGACGAATACAGTTCTAAGTGGCAGATAGACCTGTACACGTAGTTCTCTTAAATGATACTTTACATGTATGTAGGACTATGTGTCACATCGAACACTTTATATATTTTTTTTAAATAATAACTAAGAAAAATAAAGTAAACGCAAAAATAAATATTACATACCTCCATTTATTGTGGCTGATTTATTTAGATCTGTTTCGACGCAACCCAGACCCGATCTGCACTCCTGATTTAGATTCCAACCATCTCGCTCGTTTCCCCGTCATAATTTAACTAACTTATTTTTTTAGTAAATTGGTTGAATGAATGAATTCAACAAACATCTTAACTAAAATTGTGAATTAAGACAAAAGCAAGGTAGTAACATGTTAATATTCTCTAGGAAACGATCGAATCATTCACGACCGTTGATTTGCCGATCGGCCGCGTACTGAGTGCTATGTGGTAAATAGCGCTCTGTGTGCGCGAGTGAGCAAGATGGCATTCATTGTGTACGGTTCGATGTGGCACTTAGAATGGTGTTCGTGTTAGTATACACATTTTTGATACAGATGGAACTGTATGCGTCATTCATAAAATCTATACTAAGCGACATTTTAAGAAATTTTTTATACTAGGCGATAGGTTTCGACTTCTAGATCATTATGCTGTAGCTGGTGTAGTTCGAACCTTTTAGCACTTAGCACCTTGTACGTTGTTGCCGTCGACATGTGTCATAAATTTATAAAAAGAAAGTTCATACTTTGGAAATAAATATCCCGCTACATTTAGTAATTTCACATGAGTGTAAACCGCTATACAAAAACTGTACAGGCTCATACAAAAATACAAATTACATAAATATCAATTTCTAACTTACAGTAAAATTTTGGTGTGTTAAAATATTGATGGATATTTTTATTTCGATGAGAACATTTTGGACGATAAACACTTTTGCATGTAGATTTAATTTACTCTTAAACCTGTCTATAGGCTATCAGCTCCATCTATTAACCTCCATGGGATTTAATTAAACGAGATGAACGATTGGCGACGATCGGCGCGAGCGCAGGTCGTCGACCCGCCCTACATTCGAGCGCGAGATTAAGGGGCATTAGAAGCAAATGTGTGATATCTGTGGAAATGTCGAGTATTTACAATAAAAGGCCATGTGATCATTGTTTTATACAGACTTTTTCGTCTCGTCGTCGTCGTCGATTTTCATCGACAAATTTCACCGAAAGTATTTTTTCTAAATTAGTTATTTTCGGTATAATTCATTACTAGCTGTAGTATCCGCTCATCCCACGGGAACACAAATTTTTTTCGGGATATAAAGTAGCCTATGTTAATCAAGGGTGTCTGCTACTTTCATGCCAAAATATATCAAAATTGGTCCAGCCATTTGAGCGTGAAGAAGTAACAAACTTACACATAAACACACTCGCAAAATTACGCCTTTATAATATTAGTGTGATACCTAATAGTTTTCATTGTATTTGAAAAGGTTATTAATAATACATTTAGTCTATAATCTGTTTACAGACGATAAAAGTGAAAGACGAAATGAATTTTCTATGAAATTACAAGAACTAAACCGCAACGATATCGGTTCTTAGGTTATAATACTTTTTACCCGACTACGAAGCAGGAAAAAAGAGTTATGACTCTTTGTTCCGCGCAGACGAAGTGCCATGCGCCATGCGCCTTGTAGTAGAAACATTCAAATCGGTGGTGACAGATAGACAGACAGACAATTGACCGATCCTATGAGTTTCGTTTATTCATTCGGAGGATTGATAACCCTAAAAACTTGGAAAAGTGGACGTGCGAAAGCCCAACTTTTCTTTGCAGATGATACCCGTATCAGCCGCATGAATCTCACGTGACGTTGTCCTTGACAGCCCTATCGCTAAACATAGTCAAAACAAAGAGATAACGAGATCAAAGTTCCTAGACATCTTTTTTAGTTACGTCATGAAAAAAAACTATTCCAGAATGTATCTTTTGATAGCTGCAAGCTGCCTGAGAACAGTATTTTATTGGTTGTTAATTTGACAAACAAAATGAAAGGTCGATAGTTCAAGTATCGTTAAGGTTGAATAGTGATAGAGCAAACAATTCACGTTCGAAAAAAAATTAAAACGATGGTCTAAGAGTTTGTACCTCCTGGTGTGCATAGCGAAATTGAGGGTTAATAAAATGTGATTGCGTGTGCTGTTGTATCTAGGTATCTTTATATGATAAAGTGGCCCCGCCCCCTGCCCGCTGCCGCTATACAAACGGGAGCGGGTCGTAGTCCACAGTAAACCCGTTTACGTTGTTTTAATGAACCTATTCCCGCCCTGAAACCTTGGACAACTGGTGCGTCTGGCTACAAAACCATCGCGGTTCTCGATTATCCGCATAAAGGCAGAAGACGGAGCTGGTACTCACACACAAGCACTGTGATTGGTCAAACGTGGAATTGCGCTCTATTAATACCCGTATCAGCCTTATAAATCACACGTGACGTTGTCCCACGTATTTAGCGACAGGACACTAAAATAAATACTGCATACAATACACTTGTACATATGCAAAATGTACATGAACTAAATCGCCCATCATGACAAATGTAGGACACTAAATATATAGCCGAAACATCGACATCTGATTTTTGTGACGTCATAGAAAAAACACCGCAGAAATTGTATCTTTTAATATTTGCAAAAGCTGCCTGATAACTGTATTTTATTTGTTGTTTGTGTAAAAAAGCAATAAAATTTGATCGCGATAGCGTTGCGACTGGCTACGGAATCGAGTTGATAATCCGCATAAAAGTAGAAAGCGGAGCTGGTACACACAATAATTGTGATTAGTCAAACATGGACAGTGGAACCGGACTGTAAATGTAGTGTACTGCAAGAAAAAGGCCTGGTTTTCGCTGCAGATGATACCCGTATCAGGGTCATAAATCACACGTGACGTCCCCGACAGTCCTGTCACTAAATATAGCCAAAACAAAGAGATAACGAGGTCATAGGTCTGAGCTCGCCATTTTGTTTTACTGACGTAAGTAAAGCTCTCCTGCATACAATACGTCTTGTCCAGGAGTTTAAGTATACTTCAAGTTCATTTATCACACCATAATAAAGGCGAAAGTTTGTGAGTGCGTTTATTGTGTATGTTTGGTACTTCTTCACGCTCAAACGGCTGGGCCAATTTTGATAAATTTTGGTATGAAGCATGGCAAAAGAAAATAAGGCATGGCACTCCGGTAAGTGAGCCTTTCTACATCACTGATTAGTTGCCGCTTTAAGGTAAAAAAATAATTATAAGGAAAAAATGTTCGCAGCCAGTCGTACAAAAAAAATTGCATTACAAATGTCATGTTCTTTGAATAAATGTTATTTTGTCGTAATATAGTACATTACTGCAGACGCCGGGAAATAAGAGCTTGCCGGCTGAGTAGGTATAAACTAGTGATACGAAGCCGGCAAGCCCTTTTCACGGCTAAGGCATGTATATTGCTTGCTTTTCTCAAACATATGTATGCAATGAAATAAAAAAATACACCACTGAAAAAAAACATAATTCAGCTGTTCAGCCAGTTCATGAATACAGACGCAATGTTTAAAAAGTATTTTTAATTTTCCCTCCAATCCCTTTATATATTTTCTCTTTAATAAGTCGTCCACGTGTGTAGTGCTCGAATATTAGGGCCATTATACACAACCTGATAATAGGAATCTTAATTTCTATAATCAATAAAATAACGGCAGAGGATTTTTAATATTGTCTATGGTCTCTGGTGACTTACGTATAGACAGTATTTTAAATTTATCCATCAACACATTGGAATCATAAACACAGACACCATTTGTTTACATTAAAATTAAAAACAAATGACTTCCCGGCCTAGCCCTTCCATTTTGTATGAAATTCCCTTACAGTTCTCTCGAATTGTTCCGCCCGAAACTTGACACTTCGAAGCCTGTTTTAACGCACGTTATGACGATATTTCATTGCATGTTTGAGAAAATTGATTTTAAACACTCACTATTTTATGAGATGCATACAGGTAACAAGGGAATCAGGGAGTATTATATGATACACCACTGGCAACACAGAAACGGATTGACAGAACCGTCCAACCAATCATAGCGTGAGTCACGCCTGTCATTCCGGAGTGCCTCGTTTTCTTATACCATGGTATGAACTGAACATGGACTCATTTTTATCCCGGAAACTAAAGTGTTCCCCCGGGATGAGCGGGTAACATCGCGCGGCTAATAGTTGCAAATAAATATAGGTACTAAGTAACAAAACTTCAAGTATTTAAAAAAAACATGTCAATGTATTTAAATGCATACATAATTATCAAACGGGTTTACTCGCGTCCTATAAGATAAGTTGAATGTCGGTCGACATGTTTCGACATGCATGTCTGAGACTCACGGGAGCTCTCTATATGTACGTAAAACATCAATGAGTACTCTATCCTGACTGCATCCATCTCACTTACGAATTAAGTAAGGTCTAATTTATTTACTTCATTATTTATAAATATATTTTACACAACATTACAGACTTAAATCTCATCATCATTGCATCCGGCCGATTTCGGCCACGGCGACTGAACGCTGGCTAATGAGAGCGTCGCTCATGAGCTCTCAGGTGGCTGACGTAGCCAATTTTCGCAGCAAATGTGCGACCACATTCGCTGCATGTCAGTACCCCACCGACAAAATTATACTGGATGGCCGCTGGTGGTCGGGCCTTAGCTCCTCGAGCTTAGCGTCGAGCTCACTCCTTCTTTTCTCTTCGAAGGCTTGCACGCTTACCGCCACTGTTTGCCTCCACTTGGGCCGATCTTGTGCCAAGTTCTCCCAATGCGATTGGTCAATGTCACCTTTCCGCATATGGCGCTTCAGTGCATCTTTGTATCGCAGGAATTGGCCGCCCTGTTTCCGCTTGCCGTCCTACAGTTCTGAGTAAAAGATGCGCTTTGCGATTTTATTATCGGACATTCGGGAGACATGACCACACCATCGTAGCTGTCGCCGCATTAGATAGGCTTCGATACCGCTGACATTAGCGCACCGCAGAACCACCGTGTTACAGACACGGTCCGACCAAGAGATGTTCATAATGTTCATAGACTTATAATCTAATACACTGTGAAACTAGATGCACACAAGCTAACAATCAAAGAGGAACACTAGTCATCCTATCATCCATGACAGCACCCCAAAAAACACAACACACAGCCGTGGTACTCAACATTATCAACACCTAATGGTACAATAATATTATCTAAGGACATCTAATGGTACCTACTACATAAATCAACATGAGCAAAACGACAACCAGTGCTGACGATAGGCCTCTCAAAGTACGCCACCTTGATAGATTCTGCACCACCTGCATATTGTAGTAGGTACGTATACCAAAGCTGCGTTTTCTGGTACGTGGCCACAACTCAAGAACCAGACGTATCACTTTGAGTGAAAGAAACTAGCAGAAGAAACTAACAGAAGAATTAACCGTCCGATATCATCATTAGCGCCATCTATGTCTCCCAACTAAAGAAATGATTACAGTTTTCAAACACCGAATCATGTAGCTTTATCACAGGTCATCAGAGGTCACGACAGATCGCCCCGCGCAGTGCGCACCCCACTGCGCAGCATCTCTTTGGAATAATAAGGGAGTAAGTGCTTTTCAAGTTATATATAAGGTGGCTGGGCCATTCTACTTTTGATCTGTGCTGCCAGGGTCCATAAGGCCGGGTGGGACCAAGTTGTGTAATGGGTTGTCAGTCTCCTTATTCAGTTCGACACCAACCTGATCCCACCTTAGCCCCACGCTTTTGAGGAGCACTATGTCTAAAATGTCCCCCTTGTGACCTTCAATCGCCGGGAAGCGCGTCGGCACGTCAGGGGCGATGAGATCCGCCTGTATGGAGGAGGACAACATATTGTGCAACAGCCTACCATTCCTGTTGCTGACTCTGCAATTCCATGTCTCGCTCTTGGAATTGAGGTCGCCGGCCATTATGACCGACTTGTCCATTCCAAAAGCGAGCTCCAAGTCCTTTTTAAGAATTACCTTCCCCGGAGGGAGGTAGGCTGAGCACAACGTTATCGGCACGTGACCCGTCATCGCTAGCCTGACGGCCGCCACTTCTAAGTTTTGGAGCCCGGACGGTGGGTCCAGTGGTGAACAATGCAATGCTTTTTTGTAATAAATCAAGGTGCCTCCTAAACGGGCCCTTGTGCGGTCATTGCGAACCAAGTTATAGTTTGCCACCCTGGGGTCCCTATGCCCGGGCTTGAGGAAGGTCTCCTGTACCATCAGGACATCAATATGATATGCTATATAAGATATTTATTCCCGTGACTTATCATCTAGCATAATTACATTAAGGGTATACTTATTGTTCACATCACAAATAAATGATTCCCGGGTGAGATATTTATTAATTGCGTATAATTATCATTAGCCAAAAGACGCCACAGTTGGTTAAGTATGTGCACTATGAAATCCAATATCTTTCCGCGATCTTCAAAATCGTCGGTCCATCTTGTAGGGTGCCATCCCACGCTGTGTTCTCCAGTGCGAAGGCGCGTCGCGTCTCGAGAACCAGCAGCGGTCGTCGGTTTTACGAGCGATATGCCCCGTAGCACCACAAAAATAGTACCTACCTAGTTAGTTACATTACATTTTGTTTAGCATATCACACTAATTTTATAATAGCGAAAGTTTGTGAGTATGTTTGTGTGTATGTTTGTTACTTCTTTACTCTCGGAACTATTTTGATAAATTTTGGTATGAAAGTAGCTGACATTCTGGATTAATACATAGGCTACTATAACACCACGCGGCGCCGCTAGTTTATTTCATAACTTCATATCATAAGCCTTTCATAGAAAATATTAAGCCAAAAATGGTACTCTAAAATTGGAATCGCCCAACAACGTAGGGCTCTTTGGATGAGCTTTTCAGGAGAAAAGAGTAGTAACTACTCATGAAATCGTATGTAGATATTACCTTTTTGTTTGTATAGTGGAAGCAAAGTCATCGTGGATGATTGCGAACCTTGTACGGCGCGAGCGCAGCCTTTAAAGGACAAATGACAGGAAAGTTATTTAAATCGTTGACAGGTTTGAATGTAATGACAGTTTATTGGCGACGAGGCGAGGTAAAAAGTTAATGTGTACAAAGGTTTTTTTTATGTAACTTGAGGGTTCCGTAACTGCCGGTGAAGAGACTATCCACTCAACTGCTTCGAATTTTGAATTGGACTATTTATATAATAAAATAAGAGCGGTGAGAGATAGCCGTAGTTACCAAAAGCAATTGAGTGGCTATTGAGCCTTCTTATAAGAGTATGAATTTATTGTGTGCGACCACGCCTCAGTGTATATTTCATGACTATTATAAAATTTTCATATACCTATTAGTTCGAAAATTGTAGTAAAAATCAATTTTATGGAGAGTCACTATTTTAGAAAAAAAGGCTTTTACAGGCGTCCGCCTTACAGCGCTATTTGTTGGCAGAAATGTATTTGTCCGCTCATCACAATAAAGAGAAACGGCTGTACGTTTTATACATAGGTGGGTAACACAAAGATGTTATATAAATGAAATGTCTGGAAAACTTATAGGTATAAGTATCTTTACAGGGTGAATATTCAGCGTTTGTAAGGCGTTCTTTTCGTTATTCCCATTTCTGCGGATATTGTTAAAATAGGTGAATTTAAGATGGATTTTGGATGTCGTGGTGGAATTATAAGCATACGTATTCAAGCTTTTTCAGATACTTGTATTGTTTTTTTGCCATCATTTTTAAGAGGCCTTATTCCTTTTAAAAAGCTGATTGTTCATTTTTCTCTATGATCAAATATGTTTCTTAACATATTACTGATGTTACTACCTAGAATAGGGCTATTGGGATTTATTGGTATATTTGAAACCCACAGTTTTAATTTTTTATTGATAATTTGTGTTTCAAAAACTACTCGAAATTGCCAAAATTCACGCGGAAAATTAGTTTTTTCAACTTATTTTCGATTGCACTTTTCGATTTCGATTGAAAAGTATTATTCACTTCAAAAATATGGTTGAAATTATCAATATATTTGTCATAATATGAAAAAAATAATTTTAAAAGGAATAAGGCCTCTTAAGCACATAATATTGTAAAAGACATGTTAATTTTCCCGCGCTAACATGTGTTTTATGCATTAAAATCTTTTCAAAAACACGGCAGTCCTATTGAATCCATTCATTTTATGAATGACAGAGTTCACTCGACCAAGTACGCTTACCACGAGTTTACAGTGACAGTACTCGCTAGCGAGTAGCGACTGCGTAAACGATTTGTATGGAGAATGGTAGTTCTACAAAGTAACCGGTAGGGGCCCTGTACTATTCTCCATACAAATCGTTTTCGCTGTCGCTAGTGAGCACTGTCACGTCAACTCATGGTAAGAATACAGAAAATAAATATATTTGTAAAGACCCACTCAGGGCGGTCGCCCACGGCGACTTTTTGTAGCGATGCAGTAGCGATGCTGTCGCGCGTTCGCATAGATACAGTCGCAATGCGGTCGCTAGCTGTGTGCCCTCGCCCACATAACACGATTCAGTCGCGACGCAAACGCGATACCGTCTCGCTTCTGTCGCGATGCAAACGCGATTCAGTTCTCCATCTCCACTACCGCGCCACCCTCCCTCCGTTCCCTCCCCGATGTCGTCCGACACGGTCGCGCGTTTGCATCGATACAGTCGCGATGCTGTAGCGCGTTAGTAGTGTGTTGGCATCGCTTCCGTAGCGCGTTGCAAATGCGACTAACGCGTGTTAGTAGCGATGCTGTCGTGTGTTTCGTAAACGCGCGACAGCATCGCTACAAAAAGTCGCCGTGGGCGACCGCCCTCAGTCCAAAAATCCCTAACCAGTTTCCTAAATGACAGTGGCTGTCACGCGCAACTGCTAAGAGCGGGTACTTACTAGTGGCGTGACCAGAGACAATATCGGGGGAAATTACGGCTACTGTCAAATGTCAGCTGTCATTAACTTTTCACTGCGTTTTATTGGCTGTCGTGGTGGCACGGGAGTCGGAGCTACAAAAATTTGTAACTTTTTATTTATTGAACTATAGAAATTGAATTTGTAACTTTTCATTTATTGAACCATTAAAAAACTGTACTTATTTGTAGCTTATCATTTATTGAACCACTAAGAAAAAAATAAATGCGTAACCTGGCGGATGAAACCGGGAATCACACCCAGTACCTCTGAAAAGAGAGTCGAGTGGAGAAAACAAGGGGAGGCCCTTGCCCAGCAGTGGGACCAATAATTAGGCTATAGAAATAAAATAATAAAAATACTATCATCATCGTCTTAGCGTTGGTCCGTTCCAGGGCGGGGTTCCGTATCCAGAGGGGAATAACAGGACCCTATTACTAAACCTCCGCTGTCCGTCCGTCCGTCTGTCACCAGGCTGTATCTCATGAACCTTGATAGCTAGACTATTGAAATTTTCACAGATGATGTATTTCTATTGCCGCTATGACAAGAAATACAGAACAAAAATGTAAAAAAATATCAGTTGTAGGGAACCCTCGGTGCGCGAGTCCGACTCGCACTTGGCCGGTTATTAGGGTTCCGTAATCAACAAGGAACCCATATTCAGTTAGCCTTTTGAACGCTTTTCCTCCCATGTCAAAATCTGGCTAATACGGAGCTTATACGCCATGCAATAGTTAAAAAAAGAAAAAGCGAAAATATACCTTATCTGTCAGCAGGAAAATTGCTTTGACAGCGTCCGCCATTATCCCTTTAGTGGTCGTTGGCGTGGTAGGCACGCCATCACACGACCACTTTAGTGGCTCTTGGCGTTAAAATGGTTAAGATTTGAACATTAATTTTCCCGTCCAGCTCCCACCGCTCGCCGTCACGGAAGGCGCGCTTTATAAAGCGATAACTCGCAGCCGATCATTATATTTATCTTTATCTTTCGGAATCGGTGTCGATTATAATCGCATTTCAAGGGGACTTAGTGCTGACTGGACTTAATGCACTCTGACAATGATCGACTTACTAACCTCCGAAAGTAGGCTATTAAGAGTTTTACGACCCCCTAGGCAGGAATTTTCCACTTTTTCACTACACGGGGAGAATCTTAGTTCCTAGCCAAGGCAAGACTTGAAACTTTAGACAAACCATGGCGGATAATTCAAAGCCCTAGATTGCACAAACACCTGCGACCTGGGACATTCACGAATTCACCGTCCTAGTTATGTAATGTACTATAGCGTATTAGTTTGTGCTAAAAGAATAATAATAAATAAGCAACGGATTGAATTACATAAGAAACGATACCTATTACTCACGTCGCGTTGAAGTCGAATACCGCTCAATATTTTTCGAATCGGTTCGCGATTCGTCATCATGGGATTCTATAATAAAATATAGGACAGCCTCACACCGATCGATCTAGTCCACAGTAAGCTCTTGTAGGATTGTGTTATGGGCACTAGACGACGATTTACATACTTAATATAGATAATTATACACTAAATCCCCGCAATTCGGCCTACAGTTAAGTGTCCCACAGAATTCACTATTCTGTCCACTTAAAACCTTAATTATAATTCAGCATTAGCACGTGTCATTAAGCGCGGGGCCCGGAAGAGTCACGCCCAAGTGCAGAACCTTTATAATTTCCCCAAACAGCCGGTGATTAAAGCTTGGCCTTATTATATATTCCATTTGCAGACGCGCCATCCAGGGGACACATTTAAGATTGTTTCAGCGATGTTAGTATGTGGATGACTAAATTCATTCTTACTTTGTTAACGAAACGCCTACATATCTGTTTTACGGTTCATACCCACGTAGCACACAGACCTTATACGACTTATTTCAGCTGTGTAAGGGCTAAGCTCTTATACAGCATGTGTCCTAATTGGGTCAAAATCTTCTAAAGACGGTCATATTCTCTACGAAACACAGTTGTCTTAAATCACGAAAACCTGGATATACTAATATTTTCAGTAAAACAGTTGCCATCAATCAATAGAATATTGCAGTTGTTACAAGGCACTGTGTTTGTAGTTTTCATCATTCCCTTATAGGGGTCGGCGCAGTAGGCATGTTTTTTCGTTTTTCCTACTCTACCCCTTATGATAAAATAAAATAAAATCATCTCGTCACTTAATTTCTTGATATCCATGCAATCCATTTGCATTTTGATCCTGCTCTGCTTCTATTAAGAGTAGAATAGGTATAAATAAATGTAATTTTTACCAAAATAACTGTAATTTTTGGTAGATAGTAAATAGACAAAATGATCTTAAATGCTGCAGACAAAACTGTAGTCGCTTAAATCTCTTCTCAAATTAAATCGCGAGTCCCAGATCGCACAGCCAATGGGGAATACGCCCCAGCGTGATATTAATGTCGGATGATATTAATTAACTTGGACATTTTACTTTCTAATAACGTTTCAGGATGCAGCTGTACATTTAGTACAAGATATTTATTGCTGTTATTGTTATGCAAGATTAGAAATATGCAAATGAGCAATTAAATCATTTTGTAGCTCCGCGGAGGTAAAATGAAGCATATTTTGTTAAGGAAACAAACCTTAAAATGGACCCTAAGATGTTCTAAAAAACTAATAATGTTTAAAAAAGTGGGCATGCTTTTGTATTTAGTTTATCGTAAGTAGGACAAAGTTTAAAATGTGTTGTTGTTAGACAAAAGTGTTTTTGAAATTAGAGGTGTTGTCACACAATGGGGAAGAAAAGAATGTAGTTAAGAAGTAGCTCGTTTACATTTAGAATCTATAATACAAATCCTCTTTAATAAAAAATAAAAAAATAAAAATAAAAATCGTTTATTTCAGAAATTTGATTCCATATATTGTTAGTAAATTAACTTATAAACTATGTTAGATACATTATTAATACTTTAAAACATAAACACACACAGACTTACACAATGAAATTAAATAGAATAACAGAGAGACCCGATGGCTACCCCCTCCTCCTCTGCCGCCTCATTGATCCCTTCTCCTCACATGCAGATCCATGAAGCGACCGAGTACGGGCGCGTCCAGTCTGTCCGCTATCATTTGCAGAATACTGTTGCTGCTCCCCCGCAAACGCCGTATCACGGACGCCGACTTTTTACGCATTATAGCAAAAAAGTCGTCGACGGCCGCGTCTGCGAACATTCCCGACGCACTGCAATAGCGAGGGAGCTGCAACAGTGCCCTGAATGCATTATTATATTGCACTCTTAGTGCATTGTACGCTCGTTGCGTAAAACTGACCCATAGACCACTCGTGTAGAAACTTTGGCAGTATGCTTTAAAGAGCGTTAGTTTTACCGGCACTGTACAGCGAGCGAATCTATGTCTCAGCATATTGCCTCGAACGGACAATGACCTCCGCTCTCTCTCTAAGTCCTTATCATCTTTAAGGTCGTCGGTTAGCACGTGACCCAAATATTTAAAATGTGACACTTGCTTTATAGGCACATTGTTTAAAAGAAGTGGTGGAACGTAGTTTGGTAATTTATTTTTACCTTTGAATATCATGAACTCACTCTTTTTCACATTGTACCTTAAGCCATGGGTCACAGCATACATTTCACACACTTTTACTAGTTTTTGTAGCCCATAGAATGACGGACTGAGCAGCACCATATCATCCGCATAACTTATATTATTTACGCTGACATTGTCCAAGCGGCATCCGACATGTATGCTACTCAGTTCGCCAATCAGCTGATCAACGTACAAATTGAAAAGTCTTGGCGATGTTAAACCCTCCCTGTCTTACACCACAGCTGAGTGAGTACTCGTCAGAATAAGCATTGGCCCATCTTACTCTATTTCTTTGGTTATTATACCAATATGAAAATATATTAACTACCTCGGGGGCTACGCCTGTCTTCCTTAACTTGTTCCAAAGCGCACTATAAGAAACCAGGTCAAATGCCTTGGACAAGTCTAGAAAACAGGCATATACCGGCGTTTCTCTCTTGACATAGTAATCAACAGTATGCTTAAGCGTTAAGATAGCACTTTCAGTACCTAGACCTTCCTGAAAACCGAACTGTGCATCACACAATTGTATATGTTGATTAAGATGTACGTCCAGTATTTTATCTAATACTTTGGCAACAATTGTAGCAAGTGAGATGGGTCGGTAGTTCGCTTTATCAGAAATGTCACCTGTCGAGTTCTTTATCAGCGGCGTCACAACTGTATTCATTAAGTCACACGGTAAGTATGAATGGCGCAAACAAAAGGTATAAAGCATAGATAAGACCCTACTTAGATGCGGACCAGCATGCTGGAGATGTTCTATGCTCAGCCCATCATGTCCCGGAGACTTACCCCTTTTCATACCCTTAATGGCCTGTGAAACCATTTTGCTTGTTATGCTATAGACAGGAACCGCAGCACTGTCCAAAGTGTCCGAAGTATTCGAAGTATCCGATACCACACAAGAATTTAATGGCGAATCTACCTTAAAACATTGCCCAAACATATTGGCAATACTTACGGGATCACACTTATTATCGACACTAACTGGCAGAGATACCTTTCCATTTAACTTTTTAGTGCTTTTCCAAAACTTGTCGAAATGTTTAGACGCATGCTGCGAGGCAAGAATATCCATAGCGATTTGCTCTTGGTTCTTTTGACAAAACCGAAGTCTAGACTTGAATATCTTCCTACTGAGACACATAGCCTCATAAACAGGCCCACACTTAGGTCTGTTATGCAGGACATAAGTCGAGAAATCCAACCTAGCCTGCTTATGCGCATCTGCCACATGCCTATTCCAACCCCGCAAGCACCTATTTCTGTTGACCATTTTAACAGGCTTTTTTGTACGGCAGTCAATTGAGGCCTGGCGCAAAGTATCTATAATGGTTTTGTAGTAATTGTCTATCACATTTTTATGTGAACAATCCTTGCAAAATGTATCGGCACACAATTTAAACTCTGTAGGAAAATCTATTAATTTAAGTTTAAGATTACATATACATATACATTTAATGCACAACTCAAATACACAAGGAAACAGCACATATTAAGGGATACTATAAATAAAAGCAGAGGTATACAACAGGCGAACCTACTTGCCTACCTTTGCTTATATTTTCTTGATAGTTTAATTTCTAGGTATGCAATAATAACAGCGGATGCTTAAACAGAAAAGTACGGTATGCGACTACGACATTTAATAACCTTTGGCAGACGTGATCTTTGGCAGGGTAAATCTAGGATATTTTAAAAAGAAACCTCTTCAGTCGAAAACTTTTTAAAAAAAGAAGCCTCTGTCCTCTTAGTCGAAAACTGTTTTCTGAAACCAATCATTAGGCATATCAAATAAAATAACTATCTAAACAAGATTTTATTAGAGAAAAAACTACACGAAATAAATAGTTATTTGTTATGCAAGGCTGCAAAGTTGTTATTTGGCGCGACTGTTGAAATTGAAAGCTGAGCGAGCGAAGGAATCTAAGATTGAACCATGAGCGAAGCGAATCATCATCGCTTACAAGACACGAGAAGCTAAATAATTTTGCAGCCATGCGGAATACACCACCACCACCACAGAGAATCAAAATCATCATGTTCGAAATTCAAATGACTTTTGCACGCAGATTTCGCGCTATAAACGGAGGTTTTCCGAGCGAGTGAGGTGAACAAGTATATAACTAAACCTTAATAACTTATGGTCTAATTAAACCTAACTTAAACTATTGGGACCTAAACTATATGTACATATTATATCCCCTAGGTCGCTACCATTGGGTAGGGTGCCCATATAAGGCTGGCCGCGTTACCTCGCTGGATGTCAATGCCAATGCGTTAAATAACTCAGCTTTTTGAAAAGCTTAGTTGCTTCCGGTCCCCACGGTCCTAGGGGCTCCACGGCAAACGCCACAAATACGTAGCTATCACTTGGCTGTCTCTGCCGCAGCAGCCGCGCCACCTGCCCTCAACGACGTCGTGCCCACATGGGACGGCGCTAGGGTATCCACACATGTGGCGTCCCATATTAATGGCCGTCCCTGTTGCCAGGGCACGAGGGTCATTCCCTTGGGCCTCTTGCCATTGTCACGCACCAGGCCATTTGGCTCTAAAGTGGCCGGCACGCCGACGCTGAGCAGGGCGCGGTGAATGATGTCGTTGAGGCAGGAGTGGCGGGACAGTCTACCAGCACTATTTGAACATGATGAGAGTCCGTGGTTGGCCGACCGAGTGACGAGTGTACCACAATAGCAGCGGTGCGGTTCTACGATATTCGCCCAGAGATGCAGGCCTACGATGGATCGGAAAGAGTTTGGATCCAGGAGGTACCGTAATGGGCCGAGGGGTACGCGTGTAGCCAATAACCCAATTCCCTCTCGGAGATTGCCAGAATGTGGGCCTTTTCGGAATCTGATGTGCATGTTTCCAAAGTATAAATTAACTAGCTTTTGCCCGCGACTACGTCCGCGTGGAACTTGGAAGTATGGAAGCAACCTCGTACAACACGATAGATATCCACCTAATCACTACAACTGTAAGAGCAATTGTACTTTTGGGTTTATCATTACATTTTCTACAGGGTCATCAATGTCATCATGAATTACTTACTCACTTTTCAATCTTTTTAGAAATAATTTCCAGGATGAAAACTATCCTGTCCTTCCTCGGATCTTAAACTATCTCCATGCCAAATTTCATCAAAATCGATTCAGCGGTTTAAGCGTGAAGAGGTAACAGACAGACAGACAGACACACTTTCGCATTTATAATACTAGCTGTGCCCCGCGGTGTTACCCGCTCATCCCACGGGAACACTACATTTTTTCGGGATGAAAAGTATCCTATGTCCTTTCCCGGGACTGAAACTATCTCCATACGAAATTTCATCTAAATCGGTTCAGCGGTTTAAGCGTGAAGAGGTAACAGACAGACAGACAGACAGACACACTTTCGCATTTATAATATTAGTATGGAAGTATGGATTAGTATAGTATGGATTTCAAATATGCACATCAGGGTATAAATAAATATAGTTACGAGCTAGAAAAAAAGTCAAATATTGTTTAATTAATTCAACTCGCCCTACACTAACACTGACCAACCTAAGCCATTCTACTAAAATTGTAAACACACAATATCCCGTTTCTCCATACTCAGTTACTTTTAATTTCAATCAACACTCCACACCAATTTAAACCATAAACTCACACATTACCAGCTTCAAAACAAGTCAATTACGTGCAATCAATCCAAGCAGAAAATAGCCCGAAACACCCGTCGAACAACAAAGCACAAGGATTTGGACCCTATCCTAGAGATATACAGTCTTTGTAGACCGCAGCATATGGCTATGCTAGTTGAAAGGAGACTGTATTGGAATAGTACAACGATCCTCTTTTGTTTGGTGTTAGGAAACCTAGCTGGCAACTACAAAGAATTCTAAAGCTTGACTCCAACTATTGAAGGTAGATTTTCGTGTGTTCGATAGAGTAGTTTAATCCACTAGGTGTATTGATGTTGTTGGACCTTAAGAGGATGTGGAAAAGGTTTATTTTCGCGGCTAGTGCGGCGATGTAGTTGCTAAGGGCTATGGAGGTCAGGTGTGACGGCCGATCACTAAAATTCTACTTCTAAAAGAGCGTTTGTAAGTCTCTTTTTATGGCACATACGCCTTTTCGAATTTTGACGGTCATACTCTTTGTGTGCTTGTATATTTAGACGTGGGCGCATGATTTGAAGGTAAGGGCTGTCAAAAAAATAAGGAAGATGTTAAAAACGTGAGCGTTCCCAAGGGAACGCACTTTTCCGGGATCATAACCATTTGGCTTTGACAACAATCAACTTGATTTAATTTGCAGCACTTTTTTTATTCTAGATAGCCAAAGCATTTGATTTCAATCGCACCTGATGTTAAGTGACAATGAGGCCTACGATTTGCTTGCATTGAAAATGTTTGTACACTTGCAACTTGAAGATATCTAGATAAGTTATATTTTCAAGGAGAAGGTGCGCAAGTAAAGAGTTCCACTCCTTTTCTGTCCTGATAAGAAACCCAAAGCGTTTCTTACGAATCAGCAACAACCAATCGACAACATACGGATGGAGACGGTGGAATCAGTTCATGCAACCCTAGCTAGTGCACGCAAAGTGTATCCTGATTAATTTGCAATGTTTTCATCTTATATTGAAGAGTTAAACTCTTGTCAGTAGTGACCGACCGAAACACGTTTTTCTGCCGAAACCGAAACCGAAACCGAAGGTTCGGTTCTGATTACAGTTTCGGCCGAAACCGAAACCGAACCTTTTATAAACGTGATTAAAACGTTGTATAAAATGTCAGCGGGTCGTTCTTTCTAGATCTAATATGAATACAATGAAAAATTTCGCTGGCATAATTGACCGATGGAGCAAAGCGTTTCAGTTTCAACTTGGCCATAAATTCTTTCGTATGTGCGGACGATTGGATGCTTTTTGGGATGTTCTTCGTTCTCGCCTGGAGGTCGTATTTCTTAACCGATTCTCATGAAGTTTTGTGAGTAGGTTTTATAAGAATATACTTAGATTATTTTTGTCGATTAGAGAAATTTCAAGAAAGTGGAGATGTAGGTATATAGAGTGGAGCGGGGGTGGAAAAGGTAAAAAAGTACAAATTTCAGCAATTACACAACAAACTCACGTTTCACTTTTGTTTAATTGATATTTTAACATCGACACTTGGTCTTGGTTCAAATTAAATTACCCAAAAATTTAAAATGTAGCATTAACCGCTGTAATACTGTACTGAGGCAGCGATCTTTTAATTGTAGATGGTATAAAATAAAACAAGTTTAAAAACATAGCAGCAAAATAATTGATTGAGTTTAAATTATTATAATTGCAATCAGGTGGTTTCGTAACGCTAACTCAAACGTACTAATTTTATTACATACACGCAACAAATGACGAATTCTAAAGTCATTTTATGAAATAAGTAACTTACTCAGTCACTTTTATCCTAAATAATCAATATCGCCGTCAATCTGTTTGTAAATTTAAGAAAAGCGTTAAGAATTACACTATGAGATGACAAATTCATAACAAAAATAAAATTAAGTAGTGATGATTTTACTCCTCCTATCTTCGCTATTTTGAAGATTCCAAGACCATGGGACTTCAAGGGAAAGTACCTTAAATATCGTAGATAGGATATTTTCCTGAAAGAAGACTTTATGTTATTTCTAAAAGTTAGCAATTCTGTATTTAAAGATTTTTTAAGAATACTTGTTTCGTCTGGGAATCGAACCGACTTAAATGTGAAAAAAAAACACCCCTATGCTGCCAATAGAAAGAATGGACATAAAATAATAATTCTTCCTAAGTAACATAGTATCTCAAAAGAAAGGAACAACGTAAAATGTTTGAGTCAAATTTCAAGAAAATTATTTATTGCCGACGACGAATAATTAAGCAAGTAATTCTTAGAAAATCTTTAAATGCAAAATTACTTACTTTTAAAAATAACATAGTCTTCTTCCACAAAATTATCCTATCTACGATATGTAAGGTACTTTCCCTTGGTGTCCCATAGTCTTGGGACGCCCGGTATACTTATCGAACATACTCACCAAATTTCTTCAGAATCAATTGAGAAATTCGACATTAAGGCAAGAACAGCCGGTAAGCGCATGGACATCCAAACGTCCGGGCATACGAAAGAATTTGTGGGCCAATGCTGAAACGGAAATGCTTTGCTCGCTCGGTCAATTACTTAACATTATTCGGGGAACAAACACAAACGTCACCTCACTGAGCAAAGTGATTCAGCGGCCGGCAGAGTCAGGCGAGCGAAGCCATATTGCCAACCGTGCCGACTGCCGAGCGCACCCGACGTTAACCGAACGCGACCCGAAAGTACGATGTTGGAAGTTTCGGCGCGGCCGAAAGGTTCGGCTGTTTTTTGGCCTCGCCTTTGGCCGAAACATGATTTTTAGGCGGAAACTGGCCGAAACCGAAACCGAAACCGAAACTTCGGTCGGTCACTACTTGTCAGTAACTGATGAAGTAAGTAGTTTCTCCATATAACTCTGGTTTTAACGAAAAACGTTCGGTCTGGTGCACGCTCAACCGCCTGAGAACGGGAGTTGGTAACTGCAACCAACTACGGAAAAGATGGGGCTGGACCGAGGACGAAAGCTGCGAATGAGGATGCCCAGAGCAGACTGTACGCTATATTGTCGTGGAATGCTGTTAATTTCCTCACAAATTGTAAATTTCGTAAGCACGCAGTGTCAATTTTACGCCATACATAAATAAGTAAAAAAAAAACGATAAATAAATAAATCTAACTCTGTCCATGGCCATTTCCTTGACTTCCCTAGAGTGCGACCTATTTTTTAGGGTTCCGTACACAAAGGGGGTTAACAGAAACATCCACAGGAGGGGTCAAAATTCATGGGGAAAGTATTAAATTTGTACGTTTTGCAGACGATATAGCAGTGAGTTGCAAAGAATAGTAGAGAACTTCAGGCATTGCTGCTAGAAATGAATGAAGTATTTTTGGAAAGGGGTCTCAAACTTAATAAAAGCAAAACCAAAACTTTAGTTGTCTCCAAAAGAATAGTCGACAGTACAATTATATTGAAAAACACAAAAATAGAACAAGTGAAGTCGTTTAAGATACCTTGGCAGCATTATTACAGAGGACTCTAGATGTACACCAGATATTATAACCAGGATAGCCATGGCGAAAAAGGTATTTAACACTAAAAGAAGCCTACTTACAGCTAAAATATCAAGCTCCGTCAGGAAGAAACTGGTGAAGGTCTACATCTGGAGTATAGCCCTCTACGGCTGCGAAACGCGGACCATGACCCAAAGAGACAGAGATTGGAAGCGTTCGAAATGTGGTGTTGGAGGAGGATGGAACAAATCAGTTGGACAGAAAAGAAAAGTAATCTGGAAGTTTTAAATATAGTTAACGAAAAAAGATCATTATTGAAAATAATTGAGAACAGGAGAGGAAAAATGTTAGGTCATCTCTTGCGTCACGATAATTACATGAAGACTATAATAGAAGGAAAAATAGAAGGGAAAAGGAAGAGGGGAAGACCGAGAAGGACATATATGGAGCAAATAAAAGAAAAAATAAAGGTTTCATTGTTTAAAGACGTAAAAGAGAAGGTGGAATGTAGAATACGCTTGAAATTACTCCACCGACAAGAGCTTAGCTCTTAAATATGTGATGATGATGACACAAAGGGGAAAAAACGGGATACTCCGTCTACAATTTGATGTGTTCATACTTTCTCGCTATCCTAGCCTAGGCCGCTATTGCAGACGGCATTGGAACTATTATATACTGCTTACCGCTGGACTCTTTTTCAAATATTCTCCTTTGAAAGATTCCGCTACTCCTTTTTCCACTTCATAATTTAAATATAGCTAGAACACATAACAACTGTATTTACCCTCCATGCAAACAAAGATCCACCTTAAAATTGCGATTAACTTAAGTGATAAAACCTGATCAAGTATCACCATTATTTTTTGTCTAAAATTACCGTAATGTCGTAATATCAGATAAAACGAGCTGCTTAATAAAAGGTCGAGAGGTGGCCTCAAACAAAGAGGAAAGACGAGCCTCGCCGAACAATACGCTCGGACACGCGTATGGGCCCTCTACTCGTGCGATAAAAAGGGCCTTTATTTTGTAATAACTTCGTGCAATGTACGAGCGACGAGCGGGAAAGTCTCTTAAAGCCTAAATATTTTGGGTACACTACTTAGTTATTTTGTGTGAGAGCATCATTATTCCCAATTTCCATATATCAAAAAAAAACATTATTTGTTGTAAACAAAACAATGTGTAAAATCTAACAGCAACAATGATCGGTTTTCGCGAAAAATCACTTTCGGCGAAATTGAGAATATTGATGCCTATTTAATTTTGAAACACAATGAAGTCTGCATTTGGTTGACGATCCTGGAATCTTTTTTAACCCCTTACCGCATACCAAGCCATATATGACAGTTATTAATGTCAACCTTATTGACACAGGTTAAAGTCCAATTTCAAAAAAATATTTTTTTATGTATGCGACAAGGGGTTAAGGCGAGATGTAATGCAAAATTAGTACCAGTTCAGATTTTATTCTTATATCATCATAATCAGGTTAAACTTCAATAATTGCCGGAGTCTAGGAACTAGGAGAACACCTTTACTGTACTTTAGCCTTAAAATTTGTTAACGTCAAAAGCGGCTCTATAGTTTCGGGCGAGTTTTCGGGGACAAATACGGAACCAAAAACTGTATACAATGATTTAATAAATGGTAACGTTTTTTCAGTTCCTAGACTCTTGCAATTACTGAAAATTAATCTGATTTAGAAGATAGTATAAGAACACTATTTCCGCATCACTGGTTGCCTTAAACGTCTTATTTTATAACTTGAACCACTTTCCAAGATTCTAATAATTAGAGGTCTCGTCCATTTCGATCGTCACGACACGAGAACACGTAGGTACGATTCGTACGAATATAGTACTACGCTCTCAAACTCAGAACGACATACCACAGTAACAAACCCATAACGACTTAAGACTTTTCGGCTTCACTCTTAAAGGGCCAACACATTTCCGGAACAGACCGGTTTTTTCCTGCGATTACTCGATCATAAATCATTAATGGGACCGTTTTGTTATTATAATTTCCTGGGATTTTTTATCGCAGTCGCTAACAAAGGAACACGCTGCTAAACGAGGTGGAAATCGGACAAAAAATAACTTATTTTAGTAACGAACAGATTGTTTTTACGGTCGATAGGCATCTACTTTTGACTGATTATACTTTTTTTATGAATTGTAATGTATGTACACATGAGTATGAATCTCATGAGTGACGCCTATATCTCGCATCACATAAGAGCCTGACTTCTCGAATATAATGAAAAAAAACAGTAGTTTTTCTGAAGTCCCTTCATTGAAAGAGCTTCTATCTTAAATAAAATTGATAATGTACCTGTACGGTTAGCATATATCTTGCCGCGACTTAGATTGTCGCATCTCCTGTCTTGCTTGCATGGTATTTAAATGAAAGTGACAGGTAATATTTGTCACGCGTCAAAGTTATGCTAGACATACTGTACTTCCAAGTTCTAAACAAGTTTATCAGTTATACAAATCTGGGAATCTCTACTTCAACGCAATATAAATAATAACAACAAAACAATTTATCCCGGGAAGCGCATTCATCAACCCAAAGGGCATCATATTCAATTCGTTCCATTTATAGTCGATTTCGAAAAATATCGCTTAACCAATATTTCCTTTTATCAACAAGCACTTTTATTTTCCTCGGCCCAAGAATAAGATCAAGAGGAGTCCTTGTGCACCCTTCCGTAAACATAAATTAAGAAACACCCTTTCATTTGCCGTCACTCACAAATTCAAAATAATCCCGTCTCATTACCATCACATTTAAAAAGATCCAACAAAGGGAATGGGATACCGGGAAGTATCCGGCTCGAAGGACCAAATAAATAGCTCGTGCTCGCTGGCCACGCCCCTCGGCATTAAAACGTCAACACTTGAGCATGCTATCGCCTAAGGGCTGTGGAACAGTGCGATGAAAGCTATAATGATTTTAGTCTCATCCATACTGAATAATTAATTAACTCCTTTTGTTCGATAAGATCTATTTTGTGCAAGGTTAAATAAATAAATAAATAATTTACGTCAGTATAACATCTTGTTGAAAGGAAGCTCTCCTTTAACGTGACGGTCCACCACTTGGTTTGACCAATGTAACATAATGAGACCTCATTTTCGGACCAGCTTGTACGAGTAAACATCTGCATTCTGTGAAAGGATGCTACTCTTGAGGGGTGCTTTGTATTAGGATATTTTGTTTACTGGTTTCAAATATATTCTCCTCGGTTTCCGCGCTTGCACATAAAAAAAGAAAACAATTGAAATGTCGGAAAGTATGCCTCAATGGAAGTCCGCTTTAGGGCGTTCTGGACCTTGTTCTACCTGCAGAAGAGGAACACGGGGTATCTGATGGAATCGTGGCGTTTGGAGCCCCTTATTGGTCCAAGGCATAGAAAGCAGCTCAGCGCTCAACGTCGCAACCGAAACGTCAAGAACTCATCACACTAATATTATAAAGGCGAAAGTTTGTGTGTGCGTTTGTATGTTTGTTACGTCTTCACGCTTAAACGGATTTACCAATTTTGATAAAATTTGGTACGAAGGTACTATAATTATAATAAACTAGCTGTGCCCCGCGGTGTTACCCGCTCATCCCACGGGAACACTAAATTTATTCGGGATGAAACCTATCCTATATCCTTTCCCGGGTCTCAAACTATCTCCATACCAAATTTCATCTAAGTCGGTTCAGCGGTTTAAGGGTGAAGAGGTAACAGACAGACAGACACACTTTCGCATTTATAATATTAGTATGGATACGGTTTAAACTCACGTCAAAATTGACAGGAACGAATTGTTCGAACTCACAAGAAGCTATATAGAGCTCCATGAGAGCGACATGTCGGACCGTTCCT
Organism: Apotomis capreana; assembly: GCA_947623375.1. Taxonomy (NCBI): domain Eukaryota; kingdom Metazoa; phylum Arthropoda; class Insecta; order Lepidoptera; family Tortricidae; genus Apotomis; species Apotomis capreana. Next base: position 23,176,222 of record OX392514.1, on the reverse strand, counting down.
CACAATAGTTTTAATACGAGTATCTTCGCTTGCAGCACATTCCTGGTATAAGGGCAGCCCGCTGCTAGCAAATCGCTTCCGTATCTCTAATTAGTTAAATATGCTAAGCAGCCCCCGCTTTCTCCGCCCGCGCTTTCAGACGTTATATAAATCGTATTTATCGCAAGGATACTGGAAATATCTAAAAGCGATACTTGGATTATACTTTCTCTGTTCGTTGGCTAGATTCGATGTTTCTTCTGGCATTTCATTTCTCCATTCGAGATATTGCCTATGAAAACTTAAGCTTTGGCCCTCCATAATCTCTTTTCAGCTTGGCTATCATTTTGTGTCGTATGCCGGGATTCCGGATGTTCGGATGTCCAACTGGCTTCGTCTACAGGCGGCAGTTCTCAACCCATTCTCGTAAAATTTTGTGAGCATGTATATAGTTCGTCCGATTTTTTTCCCATTGAAATTTGAAATAATAATAATGATTAAAAAATGTTTCGAAATCTACAGCGAGCCTATGAACATGAGCATGAGAGAGTTATAAATAAGTGACAAAGCACCTGTTACTCACACTCGCAATTTGTCATAACTTGACGGATCCTTTGTCACTTATTTATCGCGTGATAAAAGCAACCATCATAGGTTCGCCAGCTCACTAAGTCACTATTTTGTTAAATAAGTAATTCTCGCGAAAGTCATTCCCAATTTTTTACGCATACATACTACCTTTAGGTATGTATCCCTAGGATAACTTCTAAAGTATCCTGTTTTACTATAAACATGTCGAGTACAAAGGGTTTGATTTAATTTCGTTTGACATGGGCAAACAAAAACACGGAACCACCCAGAGATCAAAAAAGTTCCGTCACAGTTCGGGGGCTCACGTTCCCGGCCATGTCTCTGTTGTTCTTTGTACGGGTGAGACACAATTTGCGTACATTGGTAATGCAAACAGCATTTAAGGGGTTAAAAGGAGTTTGTAGGAACATTCATATGTTGACATATACCATAGCAATAGCACTTTAACATGCTCACTACGCACACAGTCATGAACAATCCATTTCAGTACACAAAAAAAGCCAAATCTGTTCTGAAAATTATTTATTTTTGATAACAATCAATTTAGGGATCAAAAGCTAATTTTATTTTCCGTGCAGAGATGAAGATCGTAGGTATAGTGTCATATCAAACATTAAGCTGCCAATAAAATTGTTATTTTTTTTACTCTTTATTGATTCCTTTTTTTCTCTTACTTACTTATTGTATGTTGTTTTTTTTGTAAGTATGTCACACGTCCATTCCGCCAATTATGAATCGAAGTTAGTCATACTTCAGACGTGGTCCCATGTAAATTTTATCGAAATTAATATAGCAGATTTTGAGAAAAGCAACAAAAACAAAATGTATTTTCGCTCATTGAAGTCGGTTATTTCCTTTAAAAATAGATTACTATTTCGTTTCGTAAATTGAGCATATATATGAAAAACGTCATCATTAAAAGGGATTGTTTTACCCCATTATTTTTTTATTTTTATTTTCACGTTAACACCCGAAATCAATTCACAATTTCGACCTAGTTCGCAACCTATGGCTACAGCTCATTCCTACTCAGCGCCGTATATTTTTAACACGCAATAAAATCCACCGGTCAGATTATCCAATTCATTCGATTAAAACCGACCGAATAACCACGCAGCCAATTTTAAAAAGAGGCCAGTGTTCATATTGATAAACTAAATAATATAAAGCGATCCCTGCCAAGTTATTAGAATCGTAAATATATGAGATATTAAAATTCTAGGCCAAGTATTCTTGGAGATAGGTTTCTAAACATTTGTGCGTTATTTTATTTTAAATTGTTACTGTACTCGAGATCGCATTGTTTTACCATAGATTATACGAAAAGACGTGACAGATCCAAGATTTTTAGTTATATTCGTCAACAATAAGCCATAATATCATACATTTATAACTTTTCACTATCATACATCGACGCTTAAGAATCAATATTGTCTAAGTAACAAAAAAAAACCGGCCAAGTGCGAGTCGGACTCGCGCACCAAGGGTTCCGTACAAACACTTTCCATCCCTAAGTGGTTAAGTTAAGTTTGCACCTGGTATGTATAGCGCCCCATATAAATTAGGTGCAAAGTTAGGTATTAAAAAAACTACTTACTAGATCTCGTTCAAAACAATTTTCGTTGGTAGTTTTTATAGTAATGTACATCATATGTTTTTTTTAGATTTTTCATTTTCTTATTTTAGAAGTTAGAGGGGGGGGGACCAACTTTTTTCCACTTTGGAAGCGTCTGTCACGCAAACTATTCGGTTTAGAAAAAAAATATTTTAGAAACCTCGATATTATTTTTGAAGACCTATCCATAGATACCCCACACGTATGTGTTTGATGAAAAAAAAATTTTTGAGTTTCAGTTCTAAGTATGGGGAGCCCCCAATATTTATTATATTTTTTTTATTTTTGCATCAAAATCTTAATGCGGTTCACAGAATACATCTACCTGCCAAGTTTCAACAGTATAGCTCTTATAGTTTCGGAAAAAAATGGCTGTGACATACGGACGGACAGACAGACGGACAGACGGACAGACGGACAGACGGACAGACAGACATGACGAATCTATAAGGGTTCCGTTTTTTGCCATTTGGCTACGGAACCCTAAAAATTGACGATTATGGCATTCTATTCGTTTTTTCTGTACCTGCGTCAAAAATGTTAGTTAGACGGTATTGATTCCTAAGCGTCGACATGTCAATTTAGTGAATGCCGAAAATCACACAATAAACTAACACTGTTTTTTTTTGTATTTTTGGCTATAGTCGGTTAATCCTATTTTTGTTTACGTTTCTATATCAATGATTACTTATGGATGTATTGAATGTACCTACTTAACAGTGAAGTGGAATATGACTTTTTCTCCAGTTTTTTTTTACAGAAATATCACCTAAATGTCACTTCTCGAAAAACCACTTCTGAATTATGAGAATCGTTGTCTTAACTCGAATCCGCAGCTCGCGTATGCTCATATTCTTAACTCAGAACCACGGTGTGGCGGATGTTATTGAAAACATTACTACATTTATACATTCGACAGAAAAATAGGTAAACAGACATAAAAAATGTGAACATGCGAACATAGAAATTCCTTTTTTAGTCAGTTAAAGAAGTTCCTCGTCTATAAGTACGTTGTGTTGTGTTACTCTTTGGCCTGAGTTAGTCCAGTCGAGTGTAGGTCGATAGGACGCCCACGCGAATACACAGCGTAGTAAATATACACAGTCGTTCTATTAGTTACACTTGTAACAAAACGGGACTTCATCGCGTTCAAAAAGTGTTTATTTAATTACCTCCACGTTTCGAACGTGACAATAAATATTTAATTTTTTATGAATTTATTTATTTATTTATTTAAACTTTATTGCACAAAATACATAAGTAAAAGTACAAATGGCGGACTTAATGCCATGAGGCATTCTCTACCAGTCAACCACAAATGAATGAATGTATTTATAACCGTTGTTGTGTACAGTAAAGTGTTTACATACATACATACATTAATATATTACGTTCATGGCACGTTCATGGTCTCGAAGGGACTCAGATTAAGTCTCATTTTGTTATAATAATGTGTGAAAATCGTTTGTTTAAATTAGTAGGTACATATATTGTTCTGGGGTTTCCGAGTGGCAACCACAAACCGAAACACGCAGCCTACTGAGGCCCTTAACAAGGAGTTGCATAGATAGATGATTTATTCTTGCTTAAGGGAAATAAAAAAAAACTTCTATTCGTCGGTTAATTATTAGGTACAACATTTTTTTCATTTTTTTTTCTTTTCATGACATTGACAGTGTACCCATTCATCCCAATCTGATGGATATGTATTACCATTATGGCCAAAGAGCGCATAGCATATCGCTAAAGAATAAATATAGCGATGAGTTCTCTAATATCAGTATCGAACGTCGATTAATGGCTCAGTAATTTCAACGAATTTCATCAGAAGCACTGTCCGCAACATATACGCTGTCCGCAATCGTTGAATCCACGCGATCCATTTTATAAATTATCACTTAAAATAAATGGCGTTCCACTTGGCCGCCCAGCGAGGAAGTGAACCGAGGCAGGGTTACGCCAGAAAATAATCGTTAGATAGCCCATGTGTGGCTGACGGTAGATTACTTATCTGAAACACTAATTTTTGTTCCTTATCTGTAACAAATTTTCCTTTATTTTTTATTAAAGCAGTAACGTCTGCTAACGTAAACCGAATGATTACAATGAAGCGAAAAATTTAAAAATTTAATGGTTCAGACAGGATTCGAACCTGCGTTTCCAACGGCTTTCCGGGCCCACACGGGCGTCCTACCAACTGGACCACCGAACCAGATGTCAGAGCCATTGAATTTTTCAACCAGTTGTTTCAACGTGCCTTAGGGTGGCATCGTAGCGCCATCTACCGTAAAGATTTAGACTTTTTATCGTCGGCACCATCGTCTCAAATTTGTTAAGAATCGATAGTAGCGATGTGCTACATCCGATTTTTTTTTCGCTTCATTGGAATAAAAATTCTTGTCATAATTTTGATTGTCATAACTCATTTCGCTTAATGGCTTTCCTCATACATGTTATTTCTCATAAATTATTAATTGCATAACATTATAAATGTGTCATAATTGTTGTTTGGCAAGCTTTTCATACGCATAATTTAGTATGGCACAAAATTTCAAGTCATATTATTGAATGTCATAATAATTGATAGTACGAAGAAGAGCAACGCATAAATTATAGTTTTCATAATTAATGGCAATAGAACTATATAGTATAAGTTATATCACATGTACCAATCATAATATCGTATAACATTTGAAATAGTTAATGATACAAAATTTACATGAACAGAAAAACAAAAAGGGGGGACGGGGGGCGAAGCCCCCCACGCTTTAAGAAATCCTTTTCCACACTGACTTCTTGGTTGTAGGTTAGGTTAGGTTAGAACTGTGAACCTACAAATACGAACATCGGCTAGAAAAGTAGGTTAGGTTAGTTTTAAAAGAACTGCGACCCCCTCAGAAATGAACTGCTGCCAGAAAAGCAGGCTGATGTTGAAATAAAAAATTAGAAGCTTGATATTTATGTTCTTCAGTATTATGCGCCAATGTACGATATGCATAAAAAACATTATGACGATTAATGATTATGATTCAGGGTGATATGCTCCAAAATTATATAACATTCCTAACTTATGCGTAAAAACATTATGGTCATAAAATTTATGCGGATCAATTAATGACTATACACCTTATGCGCAAGAACTATTATGACAAAAGTAGTTATGCACACCGACATTATGGCAAAATAAAATTTATGCAACCCAATATGGAACCAAAAAATATCTTTTGTCCCAAATGCCTTTTTTTTTCCGAAACTGTTAATTTTTCAGAATAATTATAAAACAAACCTAACTAACCTAACCTAACGGGTTCTTTAAAATGATGTCTATAAAATCCAGAAAATATTACGGGTTACAGGGAAAAATGACTCTCCGATTAGTGAAAATTTGGCAAAACCTTACAGAGAGAAACAATGTTTCGTAGGTGAGATAGGATACCCCGACGGTAACCATATCTGCTGGTATAATCATAGTACCACCACCGACCTCAGGACCTAGTCACCTAGGAGTAAATGAGTAAGGTACTTGCGACAAAGATGGCCTTTTTCCTAAGATAGCCCACTTCAAAATTGTATAGTTATGACCGTTCAGGAACAGGGTCATCTTTGGCGCAAGTATCTTAGTATAGGAGCTTGATTAATGCACTTAGCATTTTAATCATAAAAATACAGAGGGCGCACTAAAAAGCGGAATGAGAAGGCATTATTTCATTTGGTCTGCATACCGGTCCTGTAGTTCAGTTGAAAGAGCAATGTTCCGGTTAAACAGAGGTCGTGGGTTCGGTTCGAGTCTCAATTAGACTGCAGTGTGCATAAAATGTTGGATTCTATTTATCCTTTGTATCTATAAACAAAGGAATAAGTTCGCCTTTGTACATGCATATTGTTTGAAATGTATTTCTTGTTTTTGTGAATATGTACTGAATAATTAGTGTTTCACTTCGGTGCCAATTATAGGGCAACTCCGAGTACTCTTTACACTTTAAGTTAATTTAGAATAAGTGTAAACGCAATAAGGGCAAGAACTGCGCGTCTATCGCTTTCTATTTTCTGTCTTTATGTACACGAGTTGGTAAGTGTTATGCACAATTATATTCTATAAACTATATTACAGATTAACTTATCGTATTAAATTAAATGAGCTTCTTCTGGAAGCAATGAAAACAATTACGACGGTAATTATACATTTAATTCCTATAAAAACATACATTATCGTCCTGTAAACTTTAAATATCTCCCCACAATTATCGCGAAGCGGGATGAGCCGACAATTATCATACAGTCGTTAATGCGTCTTCCCAAGTCCAGTAAAATGTTAAATGGCGGTTCAAGTAAAACTTTAAACAAATCTCGACTTGTCGGCAGGGGAAAAAAAAAGTTACTTAAAAGGTTATAATTGCTGAGACGTGACCAGCGGGGTAATTGGGATGATTAATTCTGTGATTCAAAAAACACACATCGTTTTGCATCACATAGGATAAATGTATCCTCTTATTGTTGACTGTTCAGTTGTTTAAGAGTCGACAGTAAGATGAAACATAAAGGATTGATCACGTAAGATTCCCTTCCATTATATTAAAACAGGCAGTTATAAAATGAACAATATAAATAAATAAATAATAAATAACTATTAAGGGAAAATCTTACACTTGACCTTCTTTGACGACGCGGTTGGCTCGATTTGTAGAGACAGAGACCTGCCTACTGAGCCGGCGGTCCCAGGTTTGAATCCCGGCCAGGGCAAATATTTGTGTGATTTACCCGAATATTTGTGCTTGGGTCATGCATGGTTGTTCTATGGTTCCATATTGGGTTGCATAAATTTTAAAGCCATAATGTCGATTCGCATAACCACTTTTGTCATAATAGTCCTTGCGCATAAGGTGTATAGGCATTAATTGATCCGCATAAATTTTATGACCATAATGTTTTTACGCATAAGTAAGGAATGTCATATAATTTTGGAGCATATCAACCTGAATCATAATCATTAATCGTCATAATGTTCTTATGCATATCGTGCATTGGCGCATAATACTGAAGAACATAAATATCAAGCTCCTAATTTTTTATTTCAACATCAGCCTGGTTTTTTGGCAGCAGTTCATTTCTGAGGGGGTCGCAGTTCTTTCAAACCTAACCTAACCTACTTTTCTGACCGATTTTCGTATTTGTAGGTTCACAATTCTAACCTAACCTACAACTAACCTAACCTTACCTAACCTACTTTTCTGGCCGATGTTCGTATTTATAGGTTCACAGTTCTAACCTAACCTAACCTACAACTAAGAGGTCAGTGTGGAGAAGGATTTCTTAATGCGGGGGGCTTCGCCCCCCGAGCCCCCCTTGTGGGGGGCTTCGCCCCCCCGTCCCCCCTTTTTGTTTTTCTGCTCATGTAAGTTTTGTATCATTATTTCAAATGTTATATTTTTGGTACATGTGATATAACTAATACTATATGTCTATTGCCATTAATAATTATGAAAGCCATAATTTATGCGTTGCTCTTCTTCGTACTATCAAATTATTATGACATTCAATAATATGATTTGAAATTTTGTGCCATACTAAATTATGCTTATGAACAGCCTGCCGAACAACAATTATGACGTAAAAATTTTATGCAAATAACAATTTATGACAAATAACATGTATGAGGAAAGCCATTATGCGAAATGAGTTATGACAATCGAATTTATGACAAGAATTTTTATTCCACTAGAGGTGATCCCTTGTTCTATGTATTTAAGTATATATTTATCTATATAAGTATGTATATCGTCGTCTAGTACCTATAACACAAGCCTTCTTGAGCTTAATTTGGGACTAGATCGATTTGTGTGAGGTTATCTGATATTTATTTATTTATTTATTATTACACAAATTGTCCTAGCCCCACACTACGCAATGCTTGTAATATGAGTACTTGACGACGATGGTACAAATATAGATAACAAATATTCGAGTTCATCACACAAATATTCGACGATGGTACAAATATAGATAACAAATATTCGAGTTCATCACACAAATATTTGCCCTGGCCGGGGTTCATACCCAGGACCACCGGCTTAGTACGTAGGTGCACTACAAACTGTTAAAAACTGGGTCATCAAAAACATACCTACAGTGTTGATATAAAAAAAAAGCATCATATTTAAGCCTAGCCTAGCTTCGACTGATTTCGTGATTCAAGTGTGATAAAAAATGTGCCTAATGTGTGCCTCTCGCAGCTACCCATGCTACACACAAAATTCCTTGCCCAAAATACAAAATTACTCGATATTAATAACTGTAAGCGTTCCAACAGCAGTAAAATGAAATGTCACTGTAAACTTACTTCCCGACCATTGCCAGAGCTCGCGCGTCATGTCGTGTCGTGACAAAGCGCTTTATGTGTTGACGGTGTGTGAGAGGTCGTTGACTGCGTCACCATTCTATGGATACACAAATATACATCAGAGAAACTCGCACAAATCGGACTAGATTAAGTTATAGTAGGCTCTTTAGGGGCACTAGGCGATGATGAGTCTACTAGAGTATACATAGAACACATCTATGACCCTGGAATTAATGTAGCAACTCAGCACTTAGGAAATTAGCATAATTTTGGTTACTACTAATCACAATTTGGCTATTTCTCAAGGTAGTTAAACTAGTTGAGCTTTTTTAGGGTTCCGTACCCAAAGGGTAAAAAACCGGCCAAGTGCGAGTCGGACTCGCGCACCGAGGGTTCCGTACAAACACTTTCCATCCCTAAGTGGTTAAGTTTGCACCTGGTATGTATAGCGCCCCATATAAATTAGGTGCAAAGTTAGGTATTAAAAAAAACTACTTATACTAGATCTCGTTCAAAACAATTTTCGTTGGTAGTTTTTATAGTAATGTACGTACATCATATGTTCTTTTAGATTTTCATTTTCTTATTTTAGAAGTTAGAGGGGGGGGACCAACTGTTTTCCACTTTGGAAGCGTCTGTCACGCAAACTATTCAGTTTAGAAAAAAAATATTTTAGAAACCTCGATATCATTGTTGAAGACCTATCTTCTTTTCATCAAACACATACGTGTGGGGTATCTATCCCCACACGTATGTGTTTGATGAAAAAAAAAATTGTGAGTTTCAGTTCTAAGTATGGGGAGCCCCCAATATTTATTTATTTTTTATTTTTTTCGCATCAAAATCTTAATGCGATTCACAGAATACATCTACCTACCAAGTTTCAACAGTATAGCTGTCATCATCATCATCATCATCAGCCTATTCTTGTCCACTGCTGGACATAGGCCTCTCCAACTGCACGCCATTGTAAGCGATCCTCGGCTACTCTCATCCAGCTTTTGCCAGCCACCCTGCACAGATCATCGCTCCACCTAGTCTGAGGGCGTCCCACACTACGCTTGCCGATCCGCGGTCTCCACTCAAGAACACGTTTACCCCACCGGTTATCGGATCTTCGGCTAATATGGCCAGCCCACTGCCACTTCAAATTGCTAATACGGTGAGCTATGTCGGTAACTTTGGTTCTCTGACGGATCACTTCGTTCCGAATTCGATCCTTCAAAGAAACTCCGAGCATTGCCCTTTCCATAGCTCTCTGAGCGACTTTAAATTTGTGGACCAGCCCAACCGTGAGTGTCCACGTCTCGGCACCGTATGTCATTACGGGTAGGACGCACTGGTTGAAAACTCTCGTCTTCAGACATTGTGGAATTGACGATGTGAAGACACGACGAAGTTTGCCATATGCTGCCCAGCCCAGCTGTATTCTTCTATTAGCCTCTCTCTCGAAGTTGTTTTTACCCAACTGCAATATTTGCCCAAGGTAGACGTACTCTTGAACAACCTCGAGAAAGCTGCCCTGTATCGCAATTGGTTACGGACTAACATGTTCATTGAACATAACCTTGGTTTTGTCCAAGTTCATCCGGAGGCCAATGCGTTTTGAAGACTCAGCTAGGCCGTTCAGCATAAATTGCAAGTCTTGCAGCGTTTCCGCCAGGATGACAATGTCGTCTGCAAATCGCAAGTGTGAAAGGTACTCACCGTTTATGTTAATGCCTTGTCCTTTCCAGTCCAACGTCTTGAACATATCCTCCAATGCATTTGTGAACAATTTGGGGGATATAACATCCCCTTGTCTCACACCACGATGCATGGGGATAGGTTCAGACTGCCGGTTCTGTATTTGGACGGCCATGCTAGCGGCATTGTAAAGACCTTTCAACACTTGGATGTATCGTCAATCGACTTGGCATCGCTGCAGAGATTCCAAAACCGACCAGGTTTCGATCGAGTCAAAAGCCTTCTCGTAGTCCACGAACGCTAAGCACAGGGGCCGATTATACTCTTCCGTCTTCTGTATAATCTGCCTCACTATATGAATGTGGTCTACGGTGCTGTATTCTGATCGAAACCCCGCCTGTTCCGGGGGCTGAAACTTGTCGAGTCTTCGTGCAAGACGGTTCGTGATAACTCTCGAAAACAGCTTGTAGACGTGACTTAGGAGCGAAATGGGTCGGTAGTTTTTCAAAAGAGTTTTATCACCCTTTTTGAAAAACAGCACGACAATACTCCTACTCCACGCCTCCGGAAATAGCTCTTATAGTTTCGGAAAAAAATGGCTATGACATACGGACGGACAGACGGACAGACAGACGAATAAACGGACAGACAGACATGACGAATCTATAAGGGTTCCATTTTTTGCCATTTGGCTACGGAACCCTAAAAACGGGACCCTATTACTGAGACTTCGCTGTCCGTCCGTCCGTCCGTCTGTCACCAGGCTGTATCTCAAGAACGGTGATAGCTAGACAGTTGAAATTTTCTCAGATGATGTATTTCTATTGCCGCTATAACAACAAATACTAAAAATAAAATAAAATAGATATTTAAGGGGGCTCCCATACAACAAACTTACAGATAATGGTACGGAACCCTTCGTGCGCGAGTCCCACTCGCACTTGGCCGATATTTTAATTTTTAGTGTGGAGGTATTCAGTTGACATATATCCAATGGACTCTAGCAACGTTCGCCAAAGCCTCAGCCGCCGCTGGTTCTACTATGGTTCTTCTGTGTACTCGTATCATTCCTGATTCGATCTTGCTGAGAAATTCCGAGCATAGCCCTCACTCCATTTCTCTCTGGATGACTTTGAGCCTTTAGGCAATTTCATGATAGTGTAACGCAAGTTATCAACTTGCTTGTTCTTTCATGTATGGTATAATTTTAGGTTTTAATTCATCTCCAAATAACTGTTACCTTTCATCCCAGACAGATTAATACTCCGTCGTAATTACCGCTTTTTATTTTTACAGCAATATGAATTTACAGTTCTTGAAGGAAAACTAAAATGGTTCGCGAGCAAAGCGATGAAAATAATCTTGTATTAGATAAAAAAATCACGTTTTTTCACCAACGCCATTAATATCCACTAATGTTATCGGACGTTTCACGTGACCTCGTAAATTACTCCCTAAATGCCCCCATAAATAAGAATCTCATCGGCTGAACATTTAGAAATTATTTTAACACGCTATTAATCTGCTTAAAAAATGTGGCAATGATGTTGTGGAGAAAGATAATATTGTGGCATTAATTATTCTTTAGTGCCGTAAAAACGTAACAAAAAAGTATGCATATTTATTGGATTTTCGGTTTAAGCAAAATGTTACACACAACACAACAGCTGATTAACAAAGTACAGAGCTCATTAAAAATACGTCTATCTAAATATGTCGTACCTATTAATAAACTAAATCTAAAAGTCAACTATGTCACTGTAACTCTACACTAATGGGCGTCGTGGCATTGCACCAAAGCACTGTAAAATGTTTAATATAAATCGTTGGAAATTCTAAAGTTAGCCTAGTCTTTTCAACTTAGCCAAGAACCTTCCGCGGAGAAACCAGTTATTCGATAAGAAGAAAATGAAATCCAAAGTAGTCCCCAAATTTGACAGGTACGATGCCACAGACAAATATAAAACACACACGTTAAACTTGAACACTTCTTTTTGCGTTGCAGGCGAAGTATTTTCGTTCGCAACACAAAAACCTGTTGACTTGACGGTTCAGGATTTGTGTTGTATCTCTCTTATTAGTAAAGAACATCATGTTATACATAAAGTTATTAGATTTGAACTGAATAAAAAATCATTACTTCCCTATTTCTAATCCCCGACAGTCACAGGAAGCAGCAGTCAACGCTAAATTCAGAGCTCACTAATTGCCATTAATTCTCGGAATCGGGTCTAGAGTCGTCGAACTCTTTACTACTTCATTGAATTATTGAAACCAAGTGTCACGTGCTAACAAATCAGTAAAAAAATCTACAACTCCTTCAACATTTTCGAAACTATCCCAACCTTGAAGATGAGATTTCAAGATTGAAGTTCCTATAGATTTGACGACGGATTTAGATCGGTTTGGTTTTGGTGTGTGGATGATTTGATAGTTTGTTTGTAAAAAAGAAGTGGTATTGACTGAAATTCAGTGAAATGCGTAGTAGTGGGTGAGAGATTAGTGTAATGGCATTACAAATGGAGTAGGATAATGTGGAAATGGGGCTGCGGCGGAGAAATTTTGGTCTAGACTGTGACTCAGAAAATATAGTGTTTTGATTAGAAAAAATACAGATCACGGATAATTTTAGTAGGCCTAGGATAATCGCAAAGCGCAATATTTTTTGGACTCTTGAAATCTTTTACGCGTCTGATTCTACCAGTGTTTCGGAAATGACACCTGATGAGAAGTAGGGTACAGTACACATTAAGTATAAAGTTTGTTAAGGTTAAGGTACATTTTTTTTTTTTTGTTTTTTAATTTATTTAAAACAAGGAACTTATGATCTATTACATATCGATACCTTTGGGTTCAATTGGCGTAAAGGACATTTTGGCGAAAATGAGTTATATATATAGTTTTGTTCAGAATTTCAAGCTCTATCGTTCTGTGTAGTTAAAATTTCGATAGCTTTAAAAAAAATGCCTTTACGACCCAGTTTTTATTCATCATGTTCGCAAATCTAGCTCAGGTTAAGGGACGTAAGTGTCCAGTTATAAATTACGAATTAAAAGGTGTATCGTAAAGTAAACCGGTAAATATTAATACTGTCGTAGATGACGTATTTTTTTCTTGGTAACCTTTAAGCCCTTAATTTCTCACGATTACTTTCCATTAGCGCATAGTCGAAATGGGCGTTAAGGACATGTTTTCTTTTACTTGTCCTTTACGACCTGCATTCAAATTATGATACTCTAATTTGATAAACCGAATAAGGGTTGTAAAGGGCATGTATTATTTTAGTTGTCCTTTACGACCTCCTTAAAAATGATTACACAATTTTTTGATAGAATTAAGTAGGTTGTAAAGGGCATGTATTCCTTTACATGTCCCTTACGACCTACCTTCGAATTATTATACTTGTTTACATACCGTAATTTTATAAACCGAAAACGGCTGTAAAGGGCAAGTAGTCTTTTAATTGTCCTTTAAAACCTGCCTTAAATCTAATCGATACCTTTGGGTTCAATTGGGGTAAAGGACAAAACGCTGGTTTTGAGGAGAAGGAAAAAACTGTTTTATTTTACAAAAAATGGCTATACTTTTTTTGTTTCTCGACCTATATTTTTGACATGTATATGAAATATATTTTAATTGTCCATATCTTTAACCTTTTATGACAGTTATTCCTGTAAACAATGAATTATGGAAGTTAGATGTCCTTTACAACTGGTAAAATGCTATCAATGTAATTTACACCCGTGACTTTTTGGGGTATTTGGAAATGATGGGGTTGTAAATGACGGTCTCAGATGACTTTAGTCTAATTTCGGGGCGTAAAGTTAATAGCTAAGTAATAAAAATGGACAGTTTTCAACTTAATTTACATTAAAGAGACTTGAAAAATGTATTATAAAGATAATGAATTCAGCTAGGCATGTCCAGATTATATTTAAAATGAATATTTTTTGGAAAACGCAATAATAACTATGAAAGAACTAACGATTTTGTAATCAGATTTGAAATAAAAAAAAATATTAATTGTTTATAAACTGACTAGATTGCGGGAACAAGGAGGGAAATAGTGTCATACTAGTGTTCTACTCTCTTCCAATAGCACTAAATAATAGTAATGGAAATGACAGAGTGGCTAATGATTATCGACATTAGGATGTCAAACATTATTAGGACGAGTACGTAGTGTGTAAAATACTGTAAATGTAAACAATAAGTATAATAGTATGAAAACTAATGCAGTCATGCGTACATAATGACAGTTACTTTAAAAAATCTTACTACTAGGTCTTATTTTATACTACGATTTCTAATTCAAGACCAAAAAAACTACGACAGATACGTCACTGTCAAAATTGATAACATTTAAATGACATCTGAGTTTGTTTCTTGGTTTGCGCCAAATGGACAATGTTACAAGTACAATACCAGATTTTGTACCAAAAATCGCCGATGTTTTAGTTTTTATTATCTCCTCTCGTAATTATGTAATAATAATTATTCCTAGTTATTTTGTTAAAACATAGAGTTAAAGTTACCAATAAATAAATTATCTTAGCGTGTTTAAAAAATAAAAATAAATTTATTATTGTAAAAATATTTTATTGTAGTGGCAACCTTGTGGTAGTTTTTTTGGTCTTGAATTAGAAATCGTAGTATAATTAGTAATAGTTGTACCTTATGAGAAAAGTCACGGTACAAGTATTATTTATTTAGTTTCACGTAACTTGTACCATTTTCCACTATACATTTCCATTAGGGTTTATTGCCCAAATTTAAAACAAAAAACTTACTGGTTTCAACGATTGTTGAATATAGACATATAAAAACTTAACAGATCTTAATGGACGTATTATTTCTTTATAAATTCGTAGCAATATGTTTCAAACACTTTATAAACCGTACGCTGTTTTTTACCCTGCAATCCCTTCATTCACGATTAACTACAATAAAATGTTAGAGACTAATCGAAATATTAAATTATAAATACTTATAATATCAGGGACTGGAACCGGTAACCGGAATTCATACAAATATAATTTATATATGACATTATTTCCCTCCTTGTTCCCGCAATCTAGTCAGTTTATAAACAATTAATATTTTTTTTATTTCAAATCTGATTACAAAATCGTTAGTTCTTTCATAGTTATTATTGCGTTTTCCAAAAAATATTCATTTTAAATATAATCTGGACATGCCTAGCTGAATTCATTATCTTTATAATACATTTTTCAAGTCTCTAATGTAAATTAAGTTGAAAACTGTTCATTTTTATTACAAAACTATTAACTTTACGCCCCGAAATTAGACTAAAGTCATCTGAGACCGTCATTTACAACCCCATCATTTCCAAATACCCCAAAAAGTCACGGGTGTAAATGACATTGATAGCATTTTTACCAGTTGTAAAGGACATCTAACTTCCATAATTCATTGTTTACAGGAATAACTGTCATAAAAGGTTAAAGATATGGACAATTCAAATATATTTCATATACATGTCAAAAATGTAGGTCGAGAAACAAAAAAAGTATAGCCATTTTTTGTAAAATAAAACAGTTTTTTGCTTCTCCTCAAAACCAGCGTTTTGTCCTTTACACCAATTGAACCCAAAGGTATCGATATAATATACGGTGGGCGAAAACCGCGCACGGTTTATCTGCCACCGCGTTATCTCTCGCTTACAGCCTATCTCAATATATTATATTTTGTGTCTTTAATGAATATTAACATAATTGCCATACATTTGTATGATTCGTGTCACATTTGAGAGTTCAAAAAGGAATTCTTAATGTAAAAATATTTACACATTAATTTCCTGTTTGCGTTAGAAACGACAACTACGTAAACTTTTATTGCTATGACACAAGTGACGTGTGCATAGGCACTTGGCAGCCATACTCCATCGCAATCAGAAAACAGAAAACAGGGAAGTGATGACGTCATATCACAAACGTCACGTACACTGCCGTTGTTAATAATACAATCCGTGTATTTTTAAGCAATGCATGAGATGGAAAGCAGAATTAATTTGAATCTTGGGAAATGCCGGTAGTTTCACAATCTGACTTGTAAAGGTGCCCTTGTTGCATACTTAATGATTAAATTTCAAGAAAAATGGAAAAATTTAATGGTTCAGGCAGGGTAGGGGCAAAACATTTGGTTTACGCTAACAGACGTTACTGGTTTAATAAAAATAATGATAATCGATTTTTTTATTAACTACACACATGTAAAAATAAAAGAGACTGAATTTGTAAACTAAATTACATAAAGATTCTATATTATTCAGTCCACATAATAGTCCAAGAAAACGAGACTGAATCGTGTAATAGTACATTACATCAGAGGCCGGGAAAATGAGGATTTCCGGCCAAGTAGGTATATATGGCCGAGCGAGCGTGCGAGCGAGGCCGGATAGTGATACGAGGCCGGGAATCCGTTTTCACGACGAGGCATGTATAGTGCTTTTATCAAACATACAATGAAATAAAAAAATATACTTCAAAGAACAACATTTTATTAATTGACGAATAGGCCAATTTAGTCTAACAACCAACCTTTAAAAAAAAACTTGCTTTTTGTCAAACCAGCCAGCTGTGTGAATGACCTTGTTGTTGAAACCAAAAAAAAGTTACTTTGCAGGCCTAGGCCTGAAAAGCAGTATGAAATCCCTTTACAGTCCTCTCGAGTTGTTGCGCCCAAAAAGCGATACTTCCGAGCCTATTATAAGGAACGTAACAGACAATATTTCATTGCATGTTTGAGAAAACTAAATTACATAAAGATTTATGTATGTTCCGCTTTGGTTTCATAATAGGTATAAATATAACTGGATAACCAGTAATTACACTACGAGTAGTAAACTTTTAAAATGCAAATATATTTTACTACCTTATAGATAAGTTGATTAACCAAATTGTGTAGTCGTTGCGTTAATTAATTGCACTATAAATGCTACTCGTAAAACAATACAACATCAAATGTCAAAACAGTCGAAATCCTTGACACGTTTTAAAGGAAAATAAAAACATAATTAACGATGCATAACTTATGCTAAATTGTCATTCGGCTCTGTTTATGTTAAAATATGTACACATGCGCTTTATAATGCAGATTCCCAAGTAGCATACGAACTGTATAAGCGATTATAGAGCTCATACATCTTGAATTAGGTGTATAAGGGCTGCAACTATGGAACCTGTGTGCTACATGTGTTGTATTGTATGATACCAATCTAGACCATTAGGAGACTAGCCAATTAACATACGAATAGCAATTTAGCCACGCTGTTACGTCGCCTAAATCAAATTAGATTTAAGTTTTTTGTTTTTGTTTTGTAATGTAATTTTGCAGTTCACAGTGCCTTGGTTTATTTACTGTTATGCTGTGGAACTAATTTAAATAAATAAATAAATTTGAGCAAAAAGTTAAAATCAAAATTATTTATTTGCTTTAGTGAATTCAAATTCAAATTCAAAATTGTTTATTTGCATGAATACATTAAAGTACGTATAAACGTTCCTTCCACATGTATTTTGCCTGCATGCAGGCGTGCAAATATTTGTGCTATTAAGTGACTTTAACGAGTTATTCTAACATTATTATTTTAACAAGTTGATAAAGCAGATCACTACAGTAGACATAGGTAGGGATTTAGGCGTTGAGCTAAAATTAACGTTATTATAATGAACCTTAAAATTTTACTTTCAGGTACCTACGTTATTCGATGGTTATTTGTCATCGGACAACGGAGACTTTCATCATCTTTCATACAAATAATTGACTTGAAGAAATGTTTGTATGTTAAGGTGGTAAACTTTTTGGTCTTTTCCCAGGTACCTGGCGATATTTCGAGCACAGGCATTAGAAACGGTAACCTTAAATTGGTTTATTATTATATTATTATTTATTTTATTACACCAGAGGATAGAAAATGGGGAAAAAAAGTACGAATAAAAAACATCGTTTTATTGTACTATTTCAAGACAATGTCACATTTTGATGTGATCAATAGGCATAAGTTTATACTTAAGTAATATGTATTCGCCATTACCAGGTCATATCTCTAAATATAACAGATTTAACGTTGTACCACTTGAGCATAAATGCAATTGGCCTTGTTTTGATGGCGGGCCCAGGGTCGACCCTGGAGTAGCGCGCGCTATTTTCGGACAATTGGCTATTGATATGGAAAACATTACGAGTAATCCTTTAATTCGTGGCATGTTTTATATCGCTTTTAGTGTGTCTCGTTTTACATTGGTAGTCCAGTAAAATTTTAGTGAAATAGAAAGTCGACCTTTCCTAAATTAAAATCTTTGTTTTTTTTAATCATTGAACCGTAGATAAATGATGGCTCCGAAAATAAAAAAATATTGTCGTCCCCCCCCCCTCTAACTTTTCAACCACTGGTCAAAAAATTATGGGAAAATTCATAAAAATGAGGCCTTATACGTACTTCCAACGAAAACTATATAGAATAAAATCGGTCGAGCCGTTTTTGAGTTATCGTTATATTCATAATTTTCTTTAAAATGACGTAAGTGCCGCGCGGTGTCCCTACACTTCGAACGTTACATATATTGGTTAAGTGTCATACTATATTAAAATATTTCACTCAATCTGGCGCATATAATCGATAACTTCCAGAAGGTAATAAGTAATTACTTTTACTTTGGCGTTTACGACCTTTTTATAGAGCTTGCAATCTTTCTCGTAATTTTCGTCTATTGTGAAGGATGGGCAACTACGGAACCCTACACTGAGCGTGGCCCGACATGCTCTTGGCCGGTTTTTTATTACCGTAGTGGGATAATTTGCCCAGCCTACGAAAATGAGGTTTGGATTAGAGTTTCTGATTGTGTGTATACTTAGACCATGAATTAAAAATACAATGATTTCTCGTTTTGAAATTGCCAAGAGAGCAAAATCCCGTTCACTCTGAACTTTAATATCAGGACTATCAGAGTAAACGATTAATTTTAAATATAATAGGTATTACTCTTAAGGCATAAAAATATATCCACGACCAACTTTATGGTGATTTTGTAACACGGCCTAGTTTCTGTTTGTATAATATCACCATTTTTTATATTTATGACATTTCATGGCATTTACCTACAATGTTTTTGTTAACTGCTTTGAATATATTGCATCATAATATCGATAAAAAACTACGAATATATTCGGATCACGGCCTGGGAACATCGTTTTATTAAATTACTTACATAAGTACTCTAAATATAATGTTGTAAAGACAGTGTCCACTATTATGTGTGTGTTAGGTTTTAAGTATGATTTACGAAAGAATGACTTAATGTTGTAGCGGCCTCCTCTTTGTTAATGCCGGTAGATTCACAACCTGACATGTTATAGTGCCCTCGTGGGGCCTATACTACTGAAATAGAAGCTTTCATTTCATTTCTACTGCTTGTTCTTGTCCTGAAGTGTCAATAGATAAACATGATATTTCAAATAAAAAAAAACATATTTCCACATTTTTTAATTTTCGGAAACATTCCAATTTACAGTCACAGCGCAGAAAATCTTACAGTCAGGCTAATGCTAAGACGGATTTAGTATGGACATTGTACTACTGTTCTTTCTGTAGTAGTTTGTCAACTGTCCATTTTCCACGAGGTGACGTCATCCGAGTGCTAATTCTTAGACGCTGCTTTAACTTTTTTTTTTAACTAGTCCGTATAGCCAAATAAAACTAATAGTTTTGAGTTCTGTGGTAACCAAGTAATGAAACTAGTTTAAACTTATCACTATTTAAACATTTGAAATAGAAAAAGCAAGATTTTCGAAAAAATATATCGATATACACTCAAATTCAGTTCACCTCCTTTAATTCCTGTCAATTTACCTTTGAGCATTGAGAAGGAAGTCACAAGCCAAGCATCGGCGACAACCAATTGTAGGTCAACAAGCACAAGGCCGAAAATATTTACCGACGGCACCAATCTGTACGCACCACTCGTATTTACGGATTAGCCTGCTCCTGCAGATCAGGTAATTGTACAGATGATGAACATTCTACAATGTACACACTAAAATTGCACATAGAAAGTCTCAGACATATTCAAATACATAAACGGATTTACTCACGTCGTAGAAGTCGAATATCGATCGACTTGTTTCGAATCGGCGTGCAGCAGTGCTCGGTTGGCCGCTGTCGTGACTGATCGGCTTTCCTGATGATGAATCGCGTACCGATTCGAAACATGTCGAACGATATTCGACTTCTTCGACGTGAGTATATCCGTTTATGTACTTTAATAATATGTACGCGCTAATATTTTATAGGCGAAAGATGTGTGCTTGTATCTTTCTTACTTCGTCACGCTCAAATGGCTGGACCAATTTTGATGAATTTCGATAAAGAGGTAGCTGACACCCTGGATAAACACAAAGGCTATCTATAAAATATGTGGGGTTGGGAAGGTATGCTCCGGGCCCGACGTCATATGAGACGTATAGGCTTCGGCCGATTAATCAAACAAGAGAAACTCGCTTGAATATTTTTGTAATACACTCTATTTTTTGTTTCAAGTGCAAGTAATACATGCATGAAAAAAGAAATAAAGTTTCAGTAATAAATAACAGAATTCATCATACAAATATTTGGCCAAGCTGGGATTCGAACCCAGGACCGCCAGCTCAGTAGGAAGGAACTGCACTACTACATCGCCAACCACATCGTCAATATTATGATAATAATGACTGATTTATTTTATGGATGGAAGTCCTCTCTGAGGGCAATAATCTTTGCGCCGATGAAGCGAACCGACCTCGCCAAAGCAAATAAACTTCATTGTGTAACTTGCGCTGCGTACACGCATCTCGGCGGTTCACGTGCCATGTGTGTATCTGCCCTTATTCTGCTGAAGCGAAGGGGTGATACAGAAGGAAGCATTTAAACTGCCCAGCTGCAGAACGACAGAACAGCTGGCTAGAACCAGAAATCTCATACATGATCAGGTTCCTATGAAAGAGGAATTTATATTTTTAAGGATTTTGACATTAAACCCTGATTCAGCAGCCCCTTATAATACAGCTCGAGAAATATTATTTAGAGACGGTAATATGGAAGTAAGAAGAACTCTAAACTTATGTGGGGTGGCTAGTTAAAAAATAACAGTAATTTTGGACCACTCTAATGGCATATTATTACGAGTGCAAGTGATCAAGTGAACACAAGTTATTAACACAAACACACACAACCAATAGCTAGACTAGCAAGAGAAATTATCCCGTAAAAAATAAAAGTCAATAAGTTACACAGTTTAAGTATACCTTTAACCAATTAGAGTTGCAAGCCGCAAACCTTGTCATAATAGCATAATGCCTATGCGCCAGGCAAGAAATTATTGCCGTAATTGTATATTGTCCATATTGGCTGATTGCAGTCGGAAATGGGATGACTATTATGTTGTTACGGCAATGTAATTATATGGCTAGTATAACCTTAGATGAAAACAAAAGGGCCATATAAAGCGTTACGATTTATACGTGCTCTGCGAAATCGAATCAGGACTGAAGAAATCCGTAGAATAACTAGCCACCGGCATAGCACGAACAATCGCAAATCTGAAGTGCCAATGCGCAGGGGACATTGCGGGCAGTTGGATGCGGGTTGCAGAGGACCGGTCATGGTGGACGTCTCTTGGCGAACGATACTGATGATCATAATTAATAAATAGTTACGTCACTGATACGATTCCTCCTAATGTCGTCATATCCGATGACCGGACGATAGAAACAGTCTATTACCATTGATACAAAGATCAAAGCTTAAAGAAAAATTGAAAAAGGGAGCTACCTGGAAACGAACCCGGTACCTCTGGATTGCCGGTCTAGCGCGTTAACCACTTCGCTACCCTAGCTAGCTAGAGCTAACGTCTCTTCCACCAGGTAGCTCCCTTTTTCAATTTTTCTTTAAGCTTTGATCTTTGTATCAATGGTTTAAATAAGAATTATGGTGTGTACCCACATTACAAAAAATTAGACATTACTTGTTTCATAAATTTATAAAAAGTCTTTTACCACTCAGCTGCAACTCTCTGAGTTGTATTGATGATTAACTTTCGTAACGTGGTGACTATTGAGAAACAAGCATGCAGATACATATAATGCAGTTAAAATTCCAAGCACATAAAAATCTTCCAGCGAATACATCTCTGTCAAATTTAGAAATGAAAACACAATTAATCCCACCAATCTAAAGTGTTATGAGGTTCAGAGCGAATTAAAACACTAAATTGCGATATCTGGCACCCGGTCAAAACTATACCAACCTCGTTCCACTTCAGAGTTAGAAGTAGGGACGTGTGGGTTCAACGCATGTTCGGTTCAATTTGTCGATAGAATTTCGCGTCTCTTTTGATCGACAAGACCTTCGAATTGAAAAACCTGCACTCAAATTGGTTCATCAGTCTGGGGGGCTACGATGCCAATGCCACAGACAGAAACACTGATAAACAGATACTTACATAATCATCTGGTGACAACCGAAATTCACTAAGTAAACAAATACCTACTCAAAACAAAACTCGTATGTCAGTATCAATCTACAAAGTAGAGACGAAGTTTGATGCGGGGACAGAAATTTTAGTGAGTTTTGGTTGTCACCAGGCAATAATGTTTAAATTATGACACCCCTCTGTTTTTCCGTCGGGGATTAAAAACAAAAATATACATTCATAGATAAACATCAAAATATTATAAACAGTCAGGTTCTTAAACTTTCAAACAAAAACATAATATACATTAGATATCTGAACATAATATCATGAACTCGGTTAACAATAGAGTCGTATTCACTTACTTCGGATCGAAAGTAAGGTTCAAGTTCCTAATAAAGTTGGCGTCTTTCTTGATCAAAAACAAGACGTCAGGTACGTTGACAGGGGAGAAATTGTCGCCATAAATATCTATGAATTGTAGCATTCTATGAAACATTTAATTTTCTATATTCAAGTTAAATTATACTGATTTACAGAACATCGAATACCGAACCGAAAACCGTTCGGAGCGTCTCTAGTTAGAAGTTTATAAATACACTAACTGTACGCGGAAATCTTGAACATAACCAGTCTAACCAGACCTTCCATGAGTCTTCGTATCTCTCAGTCCTGTACCAACAGAAAGGGCAAGACGGGATGCTGCGGCTCAAGATATGCTGGTCTAGGAACTACGCCCGATGGGCAATCGTAAATTGCAGAAAGAGTTCAGCATGAATGTGACAAGGCGTTTTATTATGTTTGTGGTCCGTACCACTGTGAAATACGAACTTTATTAGATTTTTATTGGTCAGTTGACATTATTAGTTGGTGCCAATTTTTGTCGCAAGCTAGGTAAAGATTTCCATTTGTTTTCATACAGAATAATATGATCCCTAAAGGTCTCACAAATACCCAAAATTTATTTTTAAATAGAAGCCTCCCGTTAATCACAGACATCTGTCTAAAATTTTAATTCCAATTCTAGTATCTCTGATTGGCCCTATGGTTGACTGGTAGATAATGCCATTTGGCATTAAGTCCGCCATTTGTACTGACTTTGATTTGTGCAATAAGGTTTAAATAAATAAATAAAATACATGTGAAATGGAGTTTAGTTCGCAACCGATCGTCACTTAAAATGATTATGAATCGCGAATCTATTCAAAAAATGTCGACATTTTTAAAGAGTTTGCAAAGTTACGCCAATTATCGTACTGCCACAATTATAAAACATTATGCTGACCAAAATCTGATTTCAGATTTTGGTCAGCATAAACAATACATTAAAAGAAAAGGTTAAAATCATGTCTTACCAAGAAGTAAAGGAAAAAGCCCAAGAAACCGACAAGGGCACAATTCTTAAATTAAAGAAGAATCAATCAAATGTCTTGAGAGTTTTAATAAAAAAAAGTGAAACCTTTGGCAATTTCCTTTGGAAGCCTTGCTGGAAGCAACCAAGGACTGTCCATATTGTTAATTACCTGTACACACGGCTTGTGCAATTAAAATGTTTATTTTAAGGTGTTAATGGACCGCGAGGCGAACATTAGCAACTGCTCCTTATAAGGACGAGTGTAATTACAAAACCTCATTTTGACATTTCTGTGAAATTTGAGTATGCTGGGAGTTTCTCTGCGAGGTGGAATTAGGCTTCGTTCATATGGGCCAGACGGTCTGTTGGACTTATTTACGGTACTCTATGAAACGGCCAAGCCATACTTTTGAAACCAAAGTGTAGGCCTGTAGGGTTAGTAAACTCATGGCTTAGGGGCTTGAAGCCAGTTGATGCCATACTTTTTAAACCAAGGTGGTAGGGTTAGTAAAATCAGGGCGTAGGGGCTTGGCTGTTCCTGGGATCTGATAACTTTTTTACAGCGAAATCATGTGAGTCTTGGCCGTCAATTTTACATGAAATATTTTTGGTGGGATTACCATGTCTCATAAATTTACCATAAAGTTTATTCAATCGAATTAAAGTTCAGTAGGCAGGGTACGTATTGCTCGTAAATCTATGCGATTCTTCAAAGAATATCATAAAATTGTCGTTCATGTCCATACTTTTATAAAAATATTATGAAACGTGATTATAAAGCTTTCCCATTTTCTTAATGAAAAATTCTTTCACGTCTCTCAATGAAGACCCAAGATTGTATTTCACTCTTGTAGCGATAAACTCTCATAATATCCTCTGAGCTTCATAATGGCTGAATAGCGGAAATTGGATAGCCTCCAGCGGATAATTACAGGCTGGAACAATTAACCGCACTTTCTCGCTGTCTGCCGCTATCGTCTGATAAGATACGGATATCAAAGTACGTAGTTCTTATTATATAATGTACTCAATAGGTTCGATTATCTTTCCTTGTTATGCTTTCACCTAGCAATGCCTTCAGGGTATGTACTGTCTTTACACTTAGACCCATCAGCGGGCCTCTCATGGTTGCTTTTATCACGCGATAAATAAGTGACAAAGCATCCGTCGCGTTTTGACAAAATGCGAGTTTGAGTGACAGATGCTTTCTCACTCATTTCTCACGTGATACTCGCAATCATCATAGGTCCGCTGTGTGGATGTAGATGTACGCACACCTTGGTGCTCGATGAAGCCTTCCACGTTTGTTCAGGTAAATAGGCGCGCACTCGTAGCGATGCACATGCGTTGATTGGTTGCCTCGTTGCGCACAAACAATCAATAAAATACAATTCTTCAAGAAACTTTTTTCTTCATTTTGCGTTGTTCAGGAAGCTATGATAATAATAGACAAGACAACCTGGCACAAATCGATCTACCCACAGTAAGCTCTTTTAGGCTTATGTTATGGGCACTAGACGACGCCGACGATATACACATACCTACTTAAATACATAAAAAATGCAATGAGCAAGGTACAAACATTGTACAGAGGTGAAATGAACCTTCTGTCAGTGCAGTTTTTTTTTTATATTATAATATCTATGCTGGTAGTAAATAGGGTCAAGTCACGTAGACAGTTCCTACGAGATTCGTTTAGGAAAAACAAATAAAATATAACTACCCTTTAATTATACATGTCATTAACACAACACCTCCTCATAACGAAATAATCCTATAACATGTCACCATCCGAAATACGTATAAGCATAAAAATAAAATCTGTTCCCGCCCTACGCAGTGACATTCTGCATCATGGACCCCCTTTGTATTTGTAACACCTAGCCACCAAGTAGGTACAGTCCACAAACATGAGCACCATATTCCGTAACCCATAAATAAACTTCAAAGCGCTCATTTATTTCAGGCGGACTGTATCAACTTCTTACATTTATACCAAGTTTCCTCCCAAGGATAAAAATCCAAAAATAGCGAGGTAACCTCAGGCGTAAAGCGACCTTGTTCGATCGTTCTTAGGGTTTAGGGTTGTTTGGGGTAGGGTATGTTAACTTTTGGTTGCGATTTTTTATCCGGACCGCCTAGGGAAATGAGGTTAGTTGAGATAAAATGAAATAAAGAGATAAAGGAGGTAACGGGCGGCTCGAGCAAAGGTTGCTACAAATCCGGGGAGATTCGGCAGAAGCGGCTCGGATGGAGGATTATTAGTTTCAATATATTCTACAATATCGTGTAAAACGTATAACAATAAATATTGAAGATTAATATTGATATAGAGGTAAAAAATAAATACATTTTTTTACGCGATTCACACCATTGCGGTTAGGGATTGAACTGACGAAATCTACTTATCGGAAGTAGTGTACACTTGAGCTACTACGACGATACGAGCATTGCGTGAAGCCTCATTGAATCATATTCCACTAAAGCGCCCTCTGTCTCACTTGTTGGTGGAATAAGCGCATTTACTCATACCTCCAGGACGTAAGAGTAAGACCATGTCTTACTTATTACACAGTGCTCGAAGGAGAACCAAAGAAAGTAACTGACATATTTAGCCCAGGAATTGCCAAGCTAAAGTGGCAGTAGGCGGGGCACACCGCTCATATAACCCATACGGCCGCTATGTAGTGTAGGGATGTAGGCCGGTTATAAAGAAGTGTTAAGGTTATTATCTTAAATGAAGATTATCTCGCTGTCCGGTGAACGATATAATAAAATATGGTGCCATTGCTCTGCAAGCCACCACCAAACAAACATCTGTGTTTCCCTGAGTCTCCACCCCCACAGTTGTAAGAACTGTTGAGTGACGACTCCGTATCGGTGAATACAACGTAGGAAGGCTCCTAACAATATACACCGAAGATCTCATAATTTAGGAAAACTGTTGTATGAGCTACCCTACAGTGGAAATCGAATAGGCCTAAGTCCTGCTCTTGACGTTTCTTAGCTGATATGATGACTTCCATCAACGAACTAAGAGCAAAACACAATTACAAGATGCGACATCGTATCGTGGTACGACGCGACATGGTGCCACGATGCGACGTCGTGAGATTGTTAAATGAATTTTAATTTTGCATTTTGTCACATGAAGATAAAGTTCATTTTGGATTTGCATTTCCGCGACACGACGTCGCATCGTGGCGCGATATCGCGTCGTACGACGGTGCGATGTCGTGTCTTTGCCCTAAGCGCTCAAATAGTTAATCAAACCCCGCTGATAGACAAACCGTCGCTTCCGCGCGGCGAGCGGCGATCGCAAACCGCTCGACATTACGCACGCGACACCTTATCGCGCTTAATCGTAACTTTTTATTTCCAGTTCCGAGCTTTAGACGACACGGAACTATAGCGGCCGTAGCGACAGCTACTGCATTCTTACTATGATGGCGACAAACAAGCATACGCCCTTCATGGTTTGCACTAAGCAGTTACCTTGGCGTAGACACTTGTAACTCCACATCAGGCAATATCATGTGCGTGTTAAGTGTGTCCTTATTATTAAGAACCTTCCTGTGTGAGCTATTTATAAAATGTGTGAAGATCCCTGAATCGAAACTTTTTATGTTTTTACATACCTGTATATAATGTATTTGCGGCTTTATTTCTTCAAAACGGCTGGACGGATATCAATCATATTTAAAAAACCTTTATTTCATATCTATTGCCCGCTGTCAGAAAGAAACCGTCCTAGCAGTTTTAATCTGTGAGACTCATGATAGTACTTAGTAGTAAGGTAGTAGGACTACTAATTACAGTTACTACCAAACCATGCTTCAGAAAACCAAACTCTAAATTCAGTAGAACAGCTTTTGCTTTGCATTATGTCACCCATCCATCGAAGGACTCACGTTTGATATCGTTTTACGAGCGGCTCAGCTGACATGACATGCTGCGTAATAAAATGATAATTGTTATTTTATTTAAAAAATATCGCGTATCGCACGCGACGGTAATAAGCCCTTTTAATGTGTTTTCTGGCTTTTGTTTAAATTCTACTGTTTTCCGTTTTTTTGGCCCGTTCGTGTTGTAGTTTTAAAATAGCTACTTAGATTAAGTGTGCGTTAAACTCGTGATTTAGAATAATAATAATTAGTAGAGTATAGCTTTGTACATACGTTCAAATGACACCAGAACACCACTATGTAAATAAAACTCATAAATAAAACTAATACGAGTAAATATAAGACAACTAGCTTTTGCCCTCATACACTCCTACGGGAATCATGTTTTTTTCAGGATAAAAAGTAGCCTATGTATTATTTTGGGGTAAAAACTATCTATTCCAAATTTTATGCAAAACCGTGCATCGATTTCAGCTTGAAGAAGTAACAAACATCACACAACAACACACACAAACAAACTTTCGCTTTTATAATATTAGTGGGATCTCAAACAAATCTACCTATATAATCCCAAATTAAGCCCTAAGTAGTTAGTTTGTGTTGTCGGTACTAAACGGCAATAAATAATTATACTTACATAGCTTAACCCATGGTTTCATGACATTCACAGAGATATTTCCCCGTGCAGGAGTCGAATCCAGACCCGCCGGTGTCGCAGGCAGCTGCACTACCACGGAACCAGCCGTATCATGATCCTTCGCTTCAATCTGGCAAACAAAATGATTATCTAGAAATTAACAAACCTCCCAACCGATCGTTCAAAATCACAGATTTAGTAAACATACCCAAGCCAACGGACGCCTACACTATAATAACTATAAACCATCTAATCAAAACCTGCATCTGCACCTTATGGTATTGACTTAAGTCCTATTATCGTTCGAATATAAAGCAACCTTTATGGCACAATCGGTTAACTTAAAGATCCCAACTGTCTAAAATATTTAATCAATACTAAATCTTTCTCAATTCTCCTAAGACCGAAAATAAAATGAATGTAGCAAAACTTAGGACGTTTTCTTCCGTTAAATGGTTCTTCTATTTTACTGCAAGAAAACAATCCCATTAAATAAATCCATCGAAGCTAAATTATTGTGCATAAATGAATAGTAATGGGTTATTTATTTATATAAAACGTTTAGTCGATGGAAAACTTTGATACCTATTGTTAAATTATTCAATGTATGACGTTAAAATTTCATTTAGTATGATCATTGATCATGTATCGCCAAAACTCTTCTGAATTTTGAAATAAGTAGGCTTTTCTTAAGGCTCCATTCAAATATACTGATTCTTTTAGACATTTTTCTGTATGATCGATCAAACATGTTTCTCAACATATTCTCAATGTTACTACTTAGTTAGAACAGGGCTACTGGGATTTATTGGTATATATTTAAAGCCTACAGTTTGAAATTTTAATTGATAAGTTTTGTTTCAAAGACTACTCGAAATTGAGAAAATTCAAGCAGAAAAATCGTTTTTTTTTTCAACTTAGTTTCGACTGCACGCAATGAAAGCATCAAATAGCTATAATATTACTACCTAGAACTGGCGGAAAAGTATTATTCACTTCAAAAAGTTGGTTGAAATTATCAATACATATATATATTTATCTAAAATTAAAAAAAAATTGAAAGGAATAATGGCCTCTTAATCGTGGCAACACATGCTTACAAAATGTTTATATTATAAGTAACTTTACAAAATAAAAAAAGCAATGATGACTATTCTGATTCTTCTGGAGGAGAGGGCCGTTGAGTGTATTTCAAAGATATTGACGGCTAGTTAAAACTTACATACTTTCTGTAAGATATACATCCAAATATTTAACTCTAAAATTGTGGAGGAACTGGTTGTGCAGGCTAGAATCAAACGACTTCAGATAACGAGGCCGTTCACCAATACGATGGAGATGGACACACCAGATCAATGGCTGACAAATGCTTCCCTTAACGAATGTGCTCACAAAGCTCAAGCTCGAGGGAATTGGAGGAAGGTTTTGCAACGCGCTACCGCCAAACCTCACTACTGACCGAGACTGCTCTCCCAGGTAGCAAACAAGCTGTATAAGAACTTGTGCTGTAGCCATTATAACTCTAATTTAACTGTATAAAAGCTGTACGAGTGCTTATGCAGGCTGTGCGCTACTTGAGCTGCCAAAAGCATACGCCTAAGAAGAACAATTACAATCTGAAAATAGCTATTCAAACATATCAAAGCAACATCTCTTATTAAACTTCAAACAACTTTTGTGTGTATGTGTACGTTTTTGCAGATTCAACATGCCGAAACGGCTTGGACACTTTATTTCTTCCATACGTTACCTAGTTTTTAGTACCTAGATAGTTTCATAATTTTTCATTTAATGTTAATCACACACTAAATTATGTTGCAGCAGCATGTATTATACGTTATTTACACTACAGTGTCACAACTACGTGACGACGGCATTTAAAGGGTTCCATAGAAGTTAGGAACGGGTTTGAGATCTAGGCTACGGTGCACCTGTAAGGCTCTGGGACCTGACCGGTTTAGACCGCTCATGCGCAGAAGGATGTATGTTCCGGCTATGATATATGCATTTGCGCCGTTTTCGTAATCAAATATTGCCCCTATACAGTGAGCGTAAATCTTAGTACAATTTAGTACCTTGTCATAATATCTTTCTAGAATATTTAGCATGGATAATCATTATCGCTGTTAAAGCCATGTGGTACTATAATGTGCAGTTACTTATGACAAAAGTCGTGTCTGAAAACGAAAAACATGTTGGTTAAGACGTTTCTATATAAATGACTAAGTTGTTTGGCTTGTATCTAACTGAACTAACAGGCGTACTTGTCAAATGATAAGCAGAAATAATTACGCTGAAGTTGTTTACTTATTTATGATTTCAATATATTAGTCTTGAATAACCTTCAAACGCGCGCTTTGATATTTGATTTTGAACTCTTTCGAATAGTGATCAAAGGTTGTTTCTGGTCGTTTGCTGGAATTGAATCTTGTTTTGTGGATACCTTAATAACGAAATATGTAGCTTTTACCAAGGAATGCCAAGTCTTTAGGGTATTGTTGTTGTAATATTATTAACTAAATATACAGGTCGGTTAACTTTAGACTCCACTGGTTCAATTCGAGGTCGCTTAGGAAACTATGGAGATTGTTAACTATAATATGCTTTATGAAGGATGGTTTTCAAAACTGAAATTATATGATTCCTTAGACGTAATACTCGCGGCAGCTTGTGAGCTTAGCATTTATCTAGTTGCGATTACGACTTCGCTTGTCGCGCGACTCAGAGTCACTGTCTTGCTCGTACGGTATTAAATGGAAAGTGATAGCTATTTGTCGCGCGGCAATGAATCGTGTCACCGTTGTACTTGAGATGCCGTAATCAAAAAACTGGCGAAAGCTCACCTACGAGCAGTACAAAAATCACTCGGCATTCTAAAGAGAAGAAGAAATTATAATAAAATAATAAATAAATATCGGACAACCTCACACAAATCGATCTAGTCCCAAATTTAGCTCAAGAAGGCTTGTGTTATGGGTACTAGACGACGATATACGCAAATATATAGACAAATATATACTTAAATACATAGAACAACCATGACCCAAGCACAAAATATTCGAGTTCATCACATAAATATTTGCCCTGGCCGGGATTCGAACCCGGGACCACCGTTCGATAAAAGTTATCGGATTATGACTGGAGAAGAAAAATCAGTAATCAGGTTATATATGGCATGTCCAAGAGAATAGAGGTATGCCTTAGTTCACTTTAAGGAACTGTGTGAACTTTTCAATTCACATTTTAGTTTCCTCTGGTACTCCTCGTATATTTTGTATATTACCTACATACCAGCACATTGAGTTGAGATAGACATAACCTTTGTTTAAACCTTAGGTTGTCAACATACAAACAACTAGAACCCTTTGCCCTATACAGTAGAAAACGTCGACCAAACCTAACCTCTGTATACTAAAATTAAAAAACCGGCCAAGAGCATGTCGGGCCACGCTCAGTGTAGGGTTCCGTAGTTGCTCATCCTTCACAATAAACTGCTGTTTTAAGCCCGAGGTTTACGTTAAGAAAGATTTTAAGCTCTTTAAAACGGTCGTAAACGCCCTGGAAACTGTAATCACTTATTACCTTCTGGAAGTCAATTTACGATCTTTTAAAGAAAAAATATGAAATTTAGCGATAACTCAAAAACGGCTCGACCGATTTTGTTCAATATAGTTTTCATTGAAAGTACTTATAAGGCCTCATTAACATGATTTTTTCCGAATTTTTTGACCCGTGGTTGAAAAGTTAGAGGGGGGGGACACTATTTTTTTTGTTTTTGGAGCGAATATTTACAAAACTGCTGACTTTATAAAAAAAAATGTTAAGTGACCCCTATTATTTTTACAAGACCTATTTAACGACACCCCACACACCAGTGTTGAAAAGAAAAAAAAAATCACCCCCACTTTAGGTGTTCGAGAGGTACACGAAAAAAAAATTTTTTTTTAAATTTTATTTTACCATTCTGTAGGCGTTATACATACACATATTCATACCAAATTTCAGCTTTCTAGTACTAATGATCACGGAGTTAAGCCGCGGACGGACGGACGGACGGACAGACGGACATGGCGAAACTATAAGGGTTCCTAGTTGACTACGGAACCCTAAAAATGGAGCACGACGATTCATCAAAAATAAAGTAAGTTAACACTTTATTTACAAAGGCAAACTTATCTCTATAAGGGATCTCTTTCAGTTAACCTTTGAGCTAAGAGCAAAATAACTAAATATGGTATAATTTTCATTCCGTGTGAAATTTGCACGAATTTCCATCTAAATGCAAACCAAACTGCTTCCGTTACGGGTTTAGACGCCATATTGTCATAAAATTCCCATACTTATTTAGCAGTTCACGAAATCCTTACGGGAAACCGGAGCCATAACCGATACCGTTATATCTGATAATGACTCGATAAAAAGCCCTTCGCTAAACAATATGGGGGCATTTCCACCGCTTTACTACTTTACCAACTTATCTAGAACTTTACTGTGGCGCTAGTGTCGCGAAAAGGACAAAATAAAAAAATACACGTTAGAACTGTGAAGGAATATTGTGCTACGCTTAAAATAGTTTTCAAGCGTAGCACATATTGCTTTTTAATGAAAATTTGTTCTAAATATAATCGGTTTTAAGCAACATTAAGCGTCATATTTTGTTCTGAAGAAATAAAAAGTGGGATTGGTGTGTTTAGTTCCAATTCTCGTCACCAGCTCAAATAATGTGGTTTTTATAACCTATAAAAATCGGGGTGCGCGTTTTCGGTGATTTTATAACTTTAACACGGCGTTTTCATCGTTTCAGTAGTTTCGAAGTAGTTTAGGGGCTTTAGTCTGCGTCACTTACATTGTGTAGGGTTATTATTGCTTTTTAGTTTTGTCAAAATGAAGGCAAGCCGTATTGAAATTTTCACTAACATTAAACTACCTAACTATAGCCCAGTCCACACAACTATGGTCCAATTGAATCCGAAAATTACTCGTTAATATATGACAATTAAGTGAACAACATAATTAAACAAACTTAAATAAAAATGTATAAAATCACTGATAGAGGATTTTGATAAAAATAAACGAGTTTTGTTTTGGACCATAGTTGGATGATTGGACTATAGTAGTAGTTTTACGTTACCATTTCATACATTTTGTGCGTGTGACATGTCATCTCAGTACATTTTATAACCTTACTTTGAATATGGCAATCGGACAAAGCTACAATCCAACAATAAGGGCTCCCCCACATCTAGCGTCTCCCGAACGTCGACGCCTCACCAACGCCCGCGCAGCGTCGCCGCCGCGCTCCCGCAGCGCCGACGCGACGCTGCGGCGCCTCTCGAACGTCGACGTCGCAGTGCCGTCCACGCGGCGTCGGCGCCGCGTTAGCGCCGCGCCTCCTCGACGTCAGTGTCGACTTTCGAGCGTCGGAGCGTCTTGT
Source organism: Apotomis capreana (assembly GCA_947623375.1). Lineage (NCBI taxonomy): Eukaryota > Metazoa > Arthropoda > Insecta > Lepidoptera > Tortricidae > Apotomis > Apotomis capreana. The sequence continues at coordinate 23,142,217 of OX392514.1, read as the reverse complement.
CGGCGCCCACGCAGCGTCACTGCGACGGACAGAGCCCGCAACAAAGTCCAGGGTTTCCAGATGTACGATAATTATCGTACATGTACGATAATTTGGCCTCCAGTACGATGTACAATACAATGAGTACTATCGTACGCAAAAGTACGATAATTTGCAGGTCGTCGAAGGTTGGGTTAAATTGTTCGATTATCAAATAAAAGTCATGGATTCCGACGAAGAAACACTGCTGTTAACGTTACTGTTGAAACGAAAATTACGTAAAAAGAAGAGAAAATATTGTCGTCGATATTGGCAAGATCCTCTATGGAGTTCTGGAATTCATGAGTGACTATTTTGTGTTGTATAAACGAGTGAAAAAAAATGAAAAACACTTTTTTGAATACCTTAAGATATTTAAGAATGCCAAGAAAAACATTTGAGGAACTTCTGCTTATAATCCAAAACGATTTAAGACATCGCGATACAAAATTCAGAATGTCAATTTCACCTGAAGAGAGACTAGTATAGCATAGACAATATGACGCGAGCTGTGAGAACAACCTATAAATAGCTTACGAGGATTGTTAATTGTTTAGCATATTTTGTATAAATGATTCACAAATTACTTAATTGTAATTTTCTTTCATAAAACACTAACATTGGCATCCCTGCTAATGGCGACCAAACAGTGAAAAATTTTGACGATCTGATCAGGTTGGCAGTCATTTCTGACCAGTTGGACGTTTATTTCGATTCAAGGTCACTCCAGTGAGTGCGTTTTCATATAATGTTATTAAAAAACCCTAGAATTTAACCCAACCTTCGACGACCTGCAAATTATCGTACTTTTGCGTACGATAGTACTCATTGTATCGTACATCGTACCGGAGGCCAAATTATCGTACATGTACGATAATTATCGTACGTCTGGCAACCCTGGACGCGGTGGGTTGCGTGCTTTGTCCATCGCAGTGACGCTGCGTGGGCGCCGACAAGACGCTCCGACTCTCGACAATCGACACTGACGTCGAGGAGGCGCGGCGCTAACGCGGCGCCGACGCCGCGTGGACGTCACTGCGACGTCGACGTTCGAGAGACGCCGCAGCGTCGCGTCGGCGCTGCGGGAGCGTGGCGTCGACGCCGCGCGGGCGTTGGTGAGGCGTCGACGTTCGGGAGACGCTAGATGTGGGGGAGCCCTACAGTGTAGAAATTGAAAAGTGGCAATACTGTAGCGCTGTCCCGTTATCTTAGATTGATTAGAAAGGGATGACACTACAGTATTGCTACTTTTAAATTACTAGTCTTTTATGTCGTCCTGTTTTGAAATAGATAGATAGAATACTCTTTATTGCATACGTCAACAAGAAATAAATACAATAGATGTAAACAAAAGGCGATCTTAGGCTATAAAAAAAATACATTTAAGTTTTTCAAAATTATTTCAAAATGTGGTTAAGTACACAGATTACTTCACGCACAGGCAATGTTTTATGATCTTTATGAGTTTACCAGATTATAGCGCTTACGAAGATGAAAGGCGGCGAGAGAAAGATAGGATAGGAAGATGAAGATAGTTGTGGGTGTGAAGAAACCTGAAACCTATTTTAAAGGCTTTTATTAGCCTCATGTCTTTGTACAGATTACGAAACATACAAACTGTGAAATATGACTAAGTATAACGACACCCAAAAGTCCCGCTATTTTTAAAGTATGTTTTGTTTTTGAAACACATCTGCGAGCCTATGATGGTTGCTTTTATAACGTGGTAATGAAACGTTTTGATAAAATGCGATCATCAGGCCGCGGCCGTTATAAATATAAAATAAATAAATATCAGACAAACTCACACAAATCGATCTAGTCCCAAAATAAGCTCAAGAAGGCTTGTGTTATGGGTAGGGGAGACCGGGTATGGAAGTCACATTTTATTTCTTTTGCATTTTTAGTACTATTGTTTTAAGTTGGGGATGATAAAAGATAATTTAATGGATAGTGTATTTATTTGAGTTTAAAAATATATCAATACTTTTTCACTAACATTATGTACGGGGGAAATATTTTTATGAAAAAAGAGAAATGTGACTTTTAACCCCGTGTCAGGGATGGTTGTCACAGGTGCTGGGGTACGTAATCACATAGTAAAATAAGAGGGATAAACAATAATACACACATTTATATGAAACGAACTTTTTTCTTGTTGAAGATAAAAATGTTTTATGTAAGTACTGTAACGGAAAATAACGAATTATTCGTAATTAATAAAAAAATCTCAAAAACAATTTTTTTTTTCAGCTACTAACTTATATAAACTTAAATGATGTATGTAAGTCACTGTGACCAGGAAAGTAACGAAATACGTATTCATAATTAATAAAAACACCCAAAAACTAAATTCGCTTTCAACTAATAAGGTAGTCACACGTGACTACCAGCCCCCGTCGACCTGAGACAACCTGCCCCAAAACACGTTTTAGAAAATAATCTTACAATATAAATTCAAATGAATGTTTCCACTAAAAACCTTATAACAATATGATTATACACAAGTTCAACTTGAACAATACACGAAGAAGCATATTAATATGCAAAATAAAAGTGTACCTACGAGATTTAACACAGATGCACAAAAAAAATACTTTTACTGGCGGAAAAAAGTAAACGAATGTGGCTCCGTCACAACATACCGGAGCCGACTGAGGTAAAGTACGGAGGGGGGTTTAGCTCTCGCGATCCTTGGACAACGGTCGGTAAACTGATTCGTGCCTTTAGTTGTCAGTTATGGCCGCTGTGACAACCAACCCGTGTGACTTCCATACCCGGTCTCCCCTACTAGACGACGATATACATACTTATATAGGTAAATATATGTATACTTAAATACATAGAACAACCATGACCCAAGGACAAATATTCAAGTTCATCACACAAATATTTACCCTGACCGGGATTTGAACCTGGGACCGCCGGCTCAGTAGGCAGGTGCTTATAAACTGAGCCAATCGCGTTATTAGTAGCCTGCATGACGAGAATCTTGTGAAGACCAACCCAGGTAGCAAATAGGCTGTATAAGAGCTAATACAGCCGTAACTCTAATTTAAGCTGTGTAAAGGCTGTATAAGTGCTTACTTACTGTGTGCTAGTTGGGAAGTACATCAAACTCAGCACGTGAATTAACTCTCAATGAAACCGCGTGAGTTTCGACGTTCACTGTTCCGATAGTCGCAAGTCGGTTGGTTTTTGGATCTTAACTACGTTTCACCATTCTCAAAGAGACTCTTGCTAGGTAGCGAGATCAAAGGTCAGCAGTAAAATGTAGTGGGTTTTATCATTCTCAAGATCAACGTAACCAACCCTAGGACCGATGATTCGTAAGTGGTTGCACATGCCTCGCCACCAACATCGACCACTATGTTAACAACTGACTTAGAAAAAGAGCGTTGCTGTTTGTGGGTTTGCTACCACTGCGTCCGATTGCTGGCTATAAAATAACGACAAGCATACCTGGGAAAAAATATGAATAAAAGGTCGGCCGGTTGCGTCGTGGTCGCACCGCGGTCGTGTCGGGGTCGTGTCGGGCCGCACAATGCCGTGCAACTGTGCTACGCTGTTGCTATGCTGAAGAGTGCGTAATCAAATGAGCCACTAGTTTGTGCCTACGAAGCGAGAGCATATAAGAGAATGGTACCGAATTGAGGTTGCTTTTCCGTTTTTTCACTCGACGATTTTGGGAGGGTTATGAGAAACTGTAGGATGCAAGTAACGCAATCCATCATTGTAAAGAACCTGGGTGTAAATGTTTCCCGGCACCTTCTCACATCTGCTTCAAATTATGACGCAGAGATCTGTTCAAATCCAAATATTTTCGTTAACTAATGAATAAATAACTTCTTGAAATTAACGTACGTACTATAATAAATGTTAATTTAACTTTCTTAATATATGTTACGTATTTTATTTATTTATTTAAACTTTATTGCACAAAACAAAAGTCAGTACAAATGGCGAACTTAATGCCTAATGGCATTCTCTACCAGTCAACCATAGGGACAAACAGAGATGCTTCAAGTGGGTGCAGAGTAGAAAATTAATCGTTCGGAAAGCATCTAAGATACAAGTGAATAAATGTATATTAAATAATAACTTTACCATAACTACAATGATACATATATTTACATACTATAAGATGTATATTATATATAATATAATAATAAATACGATGAAATGTCTACTGCATAGGATGATGGACACTATTTTCTTACGCATTCCTTTTCTAATTTCTGTCGCTGCATTAAAGTGCAGTTCTTCTTGGTCCTTTTATCTACGGTAGGTGTAAACGTTATCCATGAATTTGTAAAATCATCAGGCGATGTCTGATGATGTCTTCATAATACTTATGAATATACTTGTATTTGAATTAATATAGTGATATTTACGACGAATAAGTATTTTGATAAATTAATATTTTCAACAAAAACGTGAAACCAAACTAAAACACGATATATCAAATAAAATGACGAAGATTTAAAATAACCCAAACCTTTTTCATCCAATATATGACCTTCGACTCGTCTCATAAATAAAAAACTATCCACTCTGCATCATCCAGTCTATGCCCAGGTCGTCGACCGCCGCTCGAGGCCTCTCGATGCTAACAAATAACAGCTGAGCCACGCACACACACAAAACTAATACTTGTCAGTGTGTAATAGTGCTCCATGGATGCACACACACACACCGCTTGTGTGCGTTTAATAGTGCCATGGAGAAAAGAGTTCGTTAGTTGCACGACCAATTTGTTCGACCGCGATACAACCTTGTCGCAGTACGTCAATTAGATCTTTCATAGCCGTAGCATGACGTTGATAGAGGTTGTATTGTGACAGGGTTCTGTGGGTTGAAAAGGAGCTGTAATGAAAGGTTTAGTTAGATGGGTGTGATGTGATAGAGATAGGTTGGTAGAGAGATGGTTTTGACGTAAGTTGTTAAGAGATCCATATTAGGATCATCTGACAATGATGTGGGATCTTAATCCGACTAAGCTTTGCAATATCCCCATTTTTTTTTATTTCGTTTAAACTTCATTTCACAAAATACAAAAGTAATAGTACAAATCGGGGACTTAATGTCAAAGGGCATTCTCTACCTATAGGACTTAACAATTTACCAATATAATTTTGCTATCAGAGCAACATTACTTAAATGACACTACGTAAATTTTAAAGGATTTAGGGAACAAAAAAAATTAAAAATCTTTATTTGCGACTTCAAGCCCTCCTTCTTCTTGCTCTGGCTTACAATCACACTAATATTATAAAGGCGCAAGTTTGTGAGTGTGTTTATGTGTATGTTTGTTACTTGTTCACCCTCAAACGGCTGGACCAATGTTGATAAATTCTGGTATTAAGGTAAAAACTACTTTTTATCCCAAAAAAAATACTGTTCCCGTGGAATGAGCGGGTCCCAAGCAGCACATTAGTGAATTTTGCAGCTTATCTTATAGCTTTAAGTTCTAAATGAGTGGTTTAACAGTGTTTGATACAACTTATAGCTTTAAACACCACTCAAAACTGTATATGAGTTCATCCTATCACTTGTAGTTGCATAGGAACGTTTTTTGTTTCTACTTTATTACTTATGGTGGGATAAAGTCGATTTTGCTACTTAAAGTTGCATGCAGGTTCAAATTGTCACTCAATAAGAAGCAATAGTGCTATATAAGGCCTTAAAATCACTTATAAGCAACCTTTACATATAAGTGGGAACATACCCTTATTTGGAACTAAAAGTTCCAAATGACTAGTACAATAGCGAATTATATCACCAATAGTGGCTAACGGGGTAATTTTACGGCTCTTTTGGAACCAAAAAATATTGCAACTTTAAGGCCTAAGAAGTACCTTATTGCCACTCCAACGCATAAATAGGTGTCAGTAGGAGGTTCTTGGAACCAAAAGCAGTTATTTTCACTTATTTCGAACCACTAACGAACTAAAAGTTCTATTATTGTTCCTATTTGCGCCTTGTCAAAATATATTTAATAGTCTTGCTTGTTTAATAGTCTACAAAAGAGCAAATAATTACTATTGGTAATATCATTCACTGCTTTGCCACTCGCAAGATACAAATAAGTGATTATTAGACTTGATAGTTCCAAATAAGGAACAAATAAGTGAAAATAAACACTGTAGGATCTTTTTTAGGGTTCCGTAGTCAACTAGGAACCCTTATAGTTTCGCCATGTCCGTCTGTCCGTCTGTCCGTCCGCGGCTTAGCTCCGTGATCATAAGTGCTAGAAAGCTGAAGTTTGGTATGTGTATGTATCACGCCGACATAACGGTAAAATAAAAACTAAAAAAATAACTTTTTTTCGGGTACCTCCCATACACCTAAAGTGGGGGTGATGTTTTTTTTTCGTTCTAACACTAGCGTGTGGGGTGTCGTTGAATAGGTCTTTTAAAAACAATAGGGGCCTTCAAAGATCATTTTTTGATAAAGTCAGCAGTTTTGTAAATATTCGCTCGGTAAATCCAAAAAATAGTGTCCCCCCCTCTAACTTCTCAACCACGGGTCAAAAAATTATGGAAAAATTCATGAAAATAAGGCCCTATTAGTACTTTCAATGAAAACTATATTGAATAAAATCGGTCGAGCCGTTTTTGAGTTATCGCAAAAATTCATAATTTTCTTTTAAATGACGTAAGTGCCCCGCGGTGTTCTTATACTTCGAACGTTACACATATTAGTTAAGTGCCATACTGCATTAAAACATTTCGCTCAATCTGGTGCGTATAATCGATAACTTCTAGAAGGTAATAAGTAATTACAGTTACTTTGGCGTTTACGACCTTTTATAGAGCTTGAAATCTTTCTCGTAATTTAAATTCGATTTTATTGTCTATTGTGAAGGATGGCCAACCACGGAACCCTACACTGAGCGTGGCCCGACATGCTCTTGGACGGTTTTTGTTTCGCCATGTTTACAAATGGAAGCCTATGAAAATTGATTATTTTAACCAGAATTTTATCACACTGACGCATAATCACAGACTTTTGATAGTTGTGACGATGTTACTTTAACATTGTACGTAACCTACAATCATTAGGTCAGGTTTTTAACAGTTTTATTTCTTATCAGTATCTATTCCTTATTTAATTTAGCACTCTCTTTTTTAATATTCCTGATCAAATGAAGGGCGCGTCGAAATTTACAAAGAAAACATACTATAGTTTCACAGTAAAAAAAAATTCGCAAGAATTTCGTGCTTATTTCGATGCTTGTATAACGTAAAGTTTTAATCACTCATCAAACAGACATATAAATCCAAAATGAATATGGCAGATCACGTATTACTTCAATTTGACAGTTGCCTCGCCACTCAAAGATAATTTTGGCGACTCATTTATCACTCATTGACCGAACTGAAATGTTTTCATTCGTTCACTGCGCATAACTTTTACCCTTAGTTCTAATTGCCACTTAAGGTTATTGTGAGATCTCTTATGGACGCATAACTTTCACCCATAGTTCTAATTTCCACTTAAGGTTATTGTGAGATCTCTTATGGATTCTATTTAGCACCAAAAATAGGCTGCAATTTTTCTCCTTTTGGTTCTATACTGGTGGCATAAGGGTTCTTGCCACCTATATAGCACTTAGTCATGGTGGTAAATTTCACTTAAGCATCTAATTAGATATGATATACGAGCTATTTAGACCCAATTGTGCTACTTGGGGTAACACCGCGCGGTGCAGCCTTATGTCTAACTAAATTGAAAACATTTCTTTGTATGTACTCGTGTTCTGTAAATCTGTATATACTTTTAGTACACAATGATGTATTCTGTACTGTATAATTTTTTATTTTTTTTTACTAGCCTGTGTTTGTGTCCCACTGCTGGGCAAAGGCCTCTCCCTCAGACTTTCACAGGTCCCTGTTTAGTGCCTGTTCCGGCCAGTTGCTGATGAATGCGTCCAGGTCATCCCGCCATCCCCGTCTGGGCCTACCCCGTCTGCATCGTCCATCTTTGGGCACCCACTTAGTGGCTATGCTGGCCCATCTTTCTGGATGCATGGGGCAAAAGTGGCCTGCCCAACCCACTTGAGCCTGGCTGTTTTGCTACCTACGTCATCTATACGTGTTTTGGAGCGCAGCGTGGTGTTTCGGATGCGGTCCGTCCTTTTCACCCCTAAAATGCTGCGCTCCATGGCCCGTTGGCAAACCTTTAACTTGGACTTTTGGCTCTCAGTAATATAAATTTTTAGTACACAAATAACATTTAGCATCAGCGGCAGGCTGTCTCTGTCGTGGTGCCCGTTGCTTACTTCGTTGTTCTAGGCAATTAGGTGCGCCCTTTCTCAAATGTCGAGGGCAGGCCACCTGACCTTCCGAACCAACCACCACACTCCACCGTTTCAAACAACTTCAAACTCCATCATCTAGTCATAGAGCTGTGTTTCAAACAGTGCGGTGTAGCAAGATGAGAGCTTTTGGTAATATTTATGTGTTGAAATGCCGAAACATGGTTGTTCTGATATAATCACGATTTAGTTTTCTGTGCGATATTAGAGTAAAGTTTCTCAACTTTAGACGCAGACAATAAATTAACCGAACAATTGGTTAATTAAAAACGCAATATTCTGGGCGCATGAGAAATAATTATTAATTTAAAAATATGTAAAACCCTACTATGTACAAGTTTTTTTTTAAATAACCCATGTGCGAATACTATATTAGTATACTTACATAAATAATCCCATATCGACAAATAATTACCCACTCTAAGTGTCTGAGGGCAACTACAAGCTACAGTAGGAAGCCATCATCTGATCCTGATCTTATGATAAGAGACAAACTTTATAAATTATAATATTTTCCAATATTCAACCAAAAAAAAAACCTCTTTAAAAAATAACTTTTTTAAAAGGTTTCGACTGTATAATTTTCTTGCTGGTGTGCAATAAATATTTTTTGCGTTGTTTTGTATTATAAAAGTTGATATGTACCTAGGTACTGATTTACTTAAAGGTCTGAACTAAACAAACAATTATTTGAGACGATTTCCATAACAGGTAAAATGGTCACAATGCAATCCAGCCGGCAACCAGTTTGGCTCAATGCTAAGCCCAATGGCTGCTGCTGCTGCTAAAGTACAGTCGCCCTCATTATCGAAATGAGAATCAGAGGGCTCTACTCTGTACTGTAAGGAGTTTATTGGTCGGTGACAGCAGGGCTGGCAGGTTAAATTGTATCTATACTATTTATTATTAAATTCTAGATTTGTATAAAAAATCATTTCTCTATAGAGCGGGGTCATGATTTTAGCAAAAATCTTAATAGCGTGACGCAGGTACGTCATTTGATCGTCATTTGGCATTTGGCAACAGGAGCATATCTTATGCTCCAAATGCTAATTTCTGTTTAGCCCCATGATCACTCAACCATGAAACAGGGAGAGAAAATGCCTTACAACGTCTTAAGTCCGTAATTTGTATAATTTTATTTATATTCAGGTAAACATAAGGGTATAAAAACTTACTTAATATCTTATAGCGACGGATTACAGACAATTTAACACTATATATAATTTATATAAAAAAAGATAACATAACACTTACAAAAATTATATACCCTCAAATAGTGGAGCCGCCCGGGGCATTGTCCCCAAAACGCTGACCGCGTTTCCTCTTTGAATCGCCAACCATTTTATTTTGCGTAATAAAGTTTTAATAAACAAAGATTTGTACGTCTTTCACATGCTGATTTACCAACTACCTGGCCCTAACTAACTTATCACAGGCACACTCACGCTAGGTTTATTAAGTACTTAGTTAGTTACGTAAGCAAAGCCGACTGTACATTTGTATGATTTGAATGGCGCCTGAGGTTCGTTCGCGGGCGTCCGCTAATTAGCTCAAACGAGGCGTTTACGGCTTATTTCATCATTAACATGTTCATATTATGTAATACCACAGAATAAAGACACTAGTAATACCATAAAATAACAACATAACATAAAATGTTGACATAAACTGAAATGCCGACAAGCAACGCAATCACTTCATAGAAAATTTATATTAGAATTGAATGAAACATTTTTTTCATTAAATGTATATCAGAATTGAATGAAAAAAAAACTATTCTGATATTAATTTTCTTCCATAACAGGTTTAGTTCACAGGAAATCCTCTGAAATGCAGATTTTCGCTATTAAACTAGGTATATAGGGCTTATTACTCGCATTTAATTATTAAAAATTTTCATCATTATCTATATATTAGTAGAAAAACTGCCTACTGAGCCGGCGGTCCTGGTTTCGAATCCCGGCCAGGGCAAATATTTGTGTGATTAACTCGAATTTTTGTTCCTGGGTCATGAATGTTATCTATATATAATTATATATGTATTTATATATCATGTATACCATCGTCTATTTAGTACCCATAATATACCCATAGCTTTGGGACTAGGTCGATCTGTGTAATAATTGCCTTTAAAAAAAATACGTCTGCTGGATGAAGGCCTCCCCAAACGCTGCGCTGCCATTATCCAACGACTTCCAGCTGCCCTGGCCAGATCGTTGGGCCACCGTGTATGATTTAGAATTTTACTACAACTATAATGTAATGCGAACAGCGAAACGCCGATTCATTCACCAGAATGTATCCTCTTCTTCGATGGCCGATGTCTGGAAGTTTGTTAAGTCGCTTGGTCTAGGTAAACCTAGTAACGGTTTCGATGGCACTTCCTTTTCGCTAAACGATTTAAACAGACATTTTTCTACTTCCGCCTCCATTGATTATCATGTTAAGAGTAGTACTCTTTCTGATATTTCATCTATGCCCGTTGCTGTCTCTGATATCTTCTCTTTCTATCCCACTTCTGACGCTAATGTTAAAAAAAATATCAATAAAATTAAATCGAAAGCTGTTGGTTGTGATGATATTGGGCGTTATATGGTAGTATCAGTCCTGGACTGTGTGCTTCCCATAATAACCGATATCATCAACTCCTCGCTGCTTAATGGTGACTTTCCTTCTCTCTGGCGTCGCGCGTTCGTTATTCCTTTACCTAAAATTAGCAACCCCACATCACTTAGTAACTTTAGGCCAATTTCAATTCTCCCTTTTTTATCAAAAATTGCTGAAGCGGTGGCTCACAAGCAACTTTCTAGCTTTATACACTCTTTCAAACTGTTGAGCCCCTTTCAGTCTGGTTTTCGTCCCAGCCATAGTACTTGTACTGCACTTCTCAAAGTGACTGAAGATGTTAGGCGGGGCATGGAGGATCAATTGGTCACAGTACTTGTTCTCATTGACTTTTCTAACGCTTTCAATACTGTTGACCATGAGATCCTTCTTGCCTTGCTCAGCCATCTTAATGTGTCTTCTTCTGCTCTTGGCTGGTTTGCTTCATATCTTTGTGGGCGCCAGCAGGCAGTCCGTGTAGATCGGGCTTTGTCTGATTGGTGCGACCTTGCCACTGGTGTACCTCAAGGAGGAATTCTCTCTCCTTTATTATTTTCTCTTTTTGTAAACTTTATCACCCCTGGTCTTCGCTGTTCTTACCATCTTTATGCTGACGATTTACAACTTTACAACCAATGTAAAGTGGCTGATATTACTGACACAATTAACAAATTAAACCTGGATCTCTTACACATCCAACAATGGTCTGAGAAATTTGGTCTGTTTGTAAACCCCTCAAAGCGTCAGGCTATTATCATTGGCAGCTCTCGTCAGCTTGCTAAATTTGACCAGGATTCTGTCACTCCTGTAAATTTCAACGGAACGCCTATTCCTTTTAGTTCTAGTGTTAAGGACTTAGGTGTTCACTTAGATAGCACACTGAGCTGGAGGGTGCAGGTAGGTGAAATTAGCCGGAAAGTCATTGGCTCGCTTCATGCTCTCAACAAACTGAAAAATTTCTTGCCTATCAAAACTAAGGTATTGCTTGTAAATGCACTATTACTACCCATAATTGATTATGGTGATGTTTGTTATCCGGACTTAAATGAGGATCTTCTTGATAAGTTGGATCGACTTCTTAATAATTGTATTCGCTTTATTTTCTGTCTCCGTAAATATGATCACGTTTCTTCTTACCGCTCTCAGCTTGGCTGGTTTCCCATCCGTCAACGACGCAATATTCGTATGCTCTGCACTCTCTTTTCAATACTCAATGATCCACAAGCTCCTGAATACCTGAAAACCTTTTTCTGCTATGTTGAATCCACTCGTAACCGTAATTTTCGCTCTTCCGGCAATCTTGCCCTTTCTATTCCTCTTCACCGTACTGGTTTCATGTCTAATTCTTTCTCCTTGCAAGTGGCTCGCCTCTGGAACGGTCTTCCTCTCACAATAAAACAGGCTCCGAGTAAGTGGGCATTTAAAAGGGCCGTGCGAAGTTTCTTTGCTGGCAGAACTGAAGTCTCATAGTATATCTGCTTGGTTTGTTTCATCGTCGTATATATTTATGTATGTATCTATTTATATATATATATGTATATTATATATATGTATGTACCTAATATGAGTATTTTAATTATATGTAATTATGTTGTCTGATGCACCGCCTACAATGTCTCTGCTTTGCCCTAAGCTTGACTGGTAGAGAATGCCTCATGGCATTAAGTCCGCCTTTTGTACGTTAAGTTTTTCTTTTGTGCAATAAAGTTTAAATAAATAAATAAATAATAATGAATAGGTATACTTTATTTTGATTTTCTAGTACTAATGATCACGGAGTTAAGCCGCGGACGGACGGACGGACGGACAGACGGACATGGCGAAACTATAAGGGTTCCTAGTTGACTACGGAACCCTAAAAATGGAGCACGACGATTCATCAAAAATAAAGTAAGTTAACACTTTATTTACAAAGGCAAACTTATCTCTATAAGGGATCTCTTTCAGTTAACCTTTGAGCTAAGAGCAAAATAACTAAATATGGTATAATTTTCATTCCGTGTGAAATTTGCACGAATTTCCATCTAAATGCAAACCAAACTGCTTCCGTTACGGGTTTAGACGCCATATTGTCATAAAATTCCCATACTTATTTAGCAGTTCACGAAATCCTTACGGGAAACCGGAGCCATAACCGATACCGTTATATCTGATAATGACTCGATAAAAAGCCCTTCGCTAAACAATATGGGGGCATTTCCACCGCTTTACTACTTTACCAACTTATCTAGAACTTTACTGTGGCGCTAGTGTCGCGAAAAGGACAAAATAAAAAAATACACGTTAGAACTGTGAAGGAATATTGTGCTACGCTTAAAATAGTTTTCAAGCGAGCTTTTTAATGAAAATTTGTTCTAAATATAATCGGTTTTAAGCAACATTAAGCGTCATATTTTGTTCTGAAGAAATAAAAAGTGGGATTGGTGTGTTTAGTTCCAATTCTCGTCACCAGCTCAAATAATGTGGTTTTTATAACCTATAAAAATCGGGGTGCGCGTTTTCGGTGATTTTATAACTTTAACACGGCGTTTTCATCGTTTCAGTAGTTTCGAAGTAGTTTAGGGGCTTTAGTCTGCGTCACTTACATTGTGTAGGGTTATTATTGCTTTTTAGTTTTGTCAAAATGAAGGCAAGCCGTATTGAAATTTTCACTAACATTAAACTACCTAACTATAGCCCAGTCCACACAACTATGGTCCAATTGAATCCGAAAATTACTCGTTAATATATGACAATTAAGTGAACAACATAATTAAACAAACTTAAATAAAAATGTATAAAATCACTGATAGAGGATTTTGATAAAAATAAACGAGTTTTGTTTTGGACCATAGTTGGATGATTGGACTATAGTAGTAGTTTTACGTTACCATTTCATACATTTTGTGCGTGTGACATGTCATCTCAGTACATTTTATAACCTTACTTTGAATATGGCAATCGGACAAAGCTACAATCCAACAATAAGGGCTCCCCCACATCTAGCGTCTCCCGAACGTCGACGCCTCACCAACGCCCGCGCAGCGTCGCCGCCGCGCTCCCGCAGCGCCGACGCGACGCTGCGGCGCCTCTCGAACGTCGACGTCGCAGTGCCGTCCACGCGGCGTCGGCGCCGCGTTAGCGCCGCGCCTCCTCGACGTCAGTGTCGACTTTCGAGCGTCGGAGCGTCTTGTCGGCGCCCACGCAGCGTCACTGCGACGGACAGAGCCCGCAACAAAGTCCAGGGTTTCCAGATGTACGATAATTATCGTACATGTACGATAATTTGGCCTCCAGTACGATGTACAATACAATGAGTACTATCGTACGCAAAAGTACGATAATTTGCAGGTCGTCGAAGGTTGGGTTAAATTGTTCGATTATCAAATAAAAGTCATGGATTCCGACGAAGAAACACTGCTGTTAACGTTACTGTTGAAACGAAAATTACGTAAAAAGAAGAGAAAATATTGTCGTCGATATTGGCAAGATCCTCTATGGAGTTCTGGAATTCATGAGTGACTATTTTGTGTTGTATAAACGAGTGAAAAAAAATGAAAAACACTTTTTTGAATACCTTAAGATATTTAAGAATGCCAAGAAAAACATTTGAGGAACTTCTGCTTATAATCCAAAACGATTTAAGACATCGCGATACAAAATTCAGAATGTCAATTTCACCTGAAGAGAGACTAGTATAGCATAGACAATATGACGCGAGCTGTGAGAACAACCTATAAATAGCTTACGAGGATTGTTAATTGTTTAGCATATTTTGTATAAATGATTCACAAATTACTTAATTGTAATTTTCTTTCAAAAAACACTAACATTGGCATCCCTGCTAATGGCGACCAAACAGTGAAAAATTTTGACGATCTGATCAGGTTGGCAGTCATTTCTGACCAGTTGGACGTTTATTTCGATTCAAGGTCACTCCAGTGAGTGCGTTTTCATATAATGTTATTAAAAAACCCTAGAATTTAACCCAACCTTCGACGACCTGCAAATTATCGTACTTTTGCGTACGATAGTACTCATTGTATCGTACATCGTACCGGAGGCCAAATTATCGTACATGTACGATAATTATCGTACGTCTGGCAACCCTGGACGCGGTGGGTTGCGTGCTTTGTCCATCGCAGTGACGCTGCGTGGGCGCCGACAAGACGCTCCGACTCTCGACAATCGACACTGACGTCGAGGAGGCGCGGCGCTAACGCGGCGCCGACGCCGCGTGGACGTCACTGCGACGTCGACGTTCGAGAGACGCCGCAGCGTCGCGTCGGCGCTGCGGGAGCGCGGCGTCGACGCCGCGCGGGCGTTGGTGAGGCGTCGACGTTCGGGAGACGCTAGATGTGGGGGAGCCCTACAGTGTAGAAATTGAAAAGTGGCAATACTGTAGCGCTGTCCCGTTATCTTAGATTGATTAGAAAGGGATGACACTACAGTATTGCTACTTTTAAATTTCTAGTCTTTTATGTCGTCCTGTTTTGAAATAGATAGATAGAATACTCTTTATTGCATACGTCAACAAGAAATAAATACAATAGATGTAAACAAAAGGCGATCTTAGGCTATAAAAAAAATACATTTAAGTTTTTCAAAATTATTTCAAAATGTGGTTAAGTACACAGATTACTTCACGCACAGGCAATGTTTTATGATCTTTATGAGTTTACCAGATTATAGCGCTTACGAAGATGAAAGGCGGCGAGAGAAAGATAGGATAGGAAGATGAAGATAGTTGTGGGTGTGAAGAAACCTGAAACCTATTTTAAAGGCTTTTATTAGCCTCATGTCTTTGTACAGATTACGAAACATACAAACTGTGAAATATGACTAAGTATAACGACACCCAAAAGTCCCGCTATTTTTAAAGTATGTTTTGTTTTTGAAACACATCTGCGAGCCTATGATGGTTGCTTTTATAACGTGGTAATGAAACGTTTTGATAAAATGCGATCATCAGGCCGCGGCCGTTATAAATATAAAATAAATGGGTCGTTCTCAAAAAATTTGCACCGCTGCGTTAATTGTGCATTATTTTTTTAAGTTGTGATTTCTTCTTTTATTTTTCATAGGATCGCTAGAAATATATTCAGACAATTGATATCACGTCGAGGGAAGTAGTTCAATTGGATATCTTAGAAGATATAGGTGTTTGAAATTTTAGGTCGACAGGTGAAAGACATCGATGTCAGGTAAACGACATTTGTTACCAAGTTATCGACAATGGGTGCAGGTTTGCGACAAACATGTTCCAACTTCACTGAATTTGTTAGCAGGTTAACGACGACGGTTGCAGGTAAGTGACATTTTAAATAAAACCTACGTTGAACTGTCAAATAGTGCTTTTTTGATTGTTTTTGTTTTTCTTTTTTCCTTATGTTAGTAATTTGCATAAAAAAACAAGCATTTAATTCTCATATCATAGGACATTTCTCAGGAGGTTTTTTAAAGCCTGTACAATCCTGAAAGGTCATAACCGGCAAAAAGATGCAAAACTCAAGCATACCCGCGTGATTTTACAAATTTCTTATGAAGGTTCAACAGCGAATCATTTAAATAACGTTTCTGCATCCTAATACTGCCTCTTTTGACATATTCTTTCCTACCCGCTGAGTAACCTACTGCTGTTTTCGTCATCTTCAAGGAATTCCTTCACATCTGATAACCAGAAAGCCTTCGGCTGCGTTAGGTGGGATAAGCTATGGGAGGTATTGTCTGAAGCTGCCAGCACATCTGGTAACACTTTATAAAGCCTTTACGAGTCTGGATACAGAATGGTGTCAGTAGGAGATGTCACATACAAGAACTTTAAGTTCCGGAAAGGCCTACGACATGGATGCATAATATCCCCAATACTATTTAACAGATATGGAGCCCTTGAAGGTAGACATCGCCTATTTTGCATCACCCGAAGTCTGCTTCGGGTGGCCCGACTTTTGGAATGACTCAAAACAACCAGCCTCAAAATGGGTCTCGATATTAATAAATATAAGACCGAGCTGATGATAGTCGGCCATTACTAGTCGACAAAGTACTAACCTGCTTCAAGAGTTCGAAACTGTTGATCAGTTCCAGTACCTTGGCTCCATTGTCACAAATTGAGGCACATGGAAACCAGAGATGCGCAGGCGAATCGGAATGGCCAAAACAGCGATGACCCAACGCGGCAAAATATGGAAAGATAGACACATCCCTAACTGAACTAACATGCACCTCGTCTGTGCACTTGTCTTCTCCATATCTCTTTATAGGGCAGATACCTGGACGCTCAAAGCCGCTGACAGGCAGAGGATTGATGCTTTAAAAATCTGGTGCGGGCGCCGCCTGCTAAGGATTCTTAAGACAGCTTCAAAGTAAAGTGGAATACTCAAACTAAGCTACTTCGGTAAAATATATGTTTTTATAACAACGAAACATGAGTTGAGACACGGCGAGTGACCGATAAAACTTGGTTTTTAAATAATTTTGTATAAGTGTTTAAATAATTGTCGTTCACCTGCCGTATGTGTCGTTCACCTGTTTTTATATAGACAAGTGAACGACATACAGGTGATGGACAAAATGACAGTTATGTCATCAAAACAAATAAAGTATTTCGTTGATGAGCTGCATATTTATACACATAAAAGTAGACCATACTTTACGCGTTATAAATTAAAATCAATGCAATAGTACACACGTCAACCAAAATATGGAAGGCAGAATATAGACTACATACCCATTACAAACTCCCGCTCGCGTAAGTGTAAGTATCATATTTTTTTAGTGCAGCACACTGACGACGTGTCACTCGGAACAGTGTTAGGTGGCAACTGAAGGTCTCGATTTATGCAGGGTGAGGCAGGGGAAACGAAATAGTAGTCACACAATTGTAATGTTTGTCTCATGACAAGTGAACGACAAAAAATGGCGTGGACAAACTTAAATTGAAAATAATTCGCAAAATAAGCATAGTATTATTATTCGATATGGTAGTATTCAATCTTCATCATATATGAAAATAAACTGGAGTACTGAACTTAAGCTAAGTCGGTAATGTATATGTTTTTATTACAACGAAACATGAGTACCTCGCGTTGGGACACGGCAAGTGACCGACAAAACCTAGTTTTAAATCGTTTTTTTGTCTATTAATATACTTTACTTTTAATTGAAAGCATTTGGCCTCTATGTAAAAAGTGTCTTTAGATATGTGATGATAATTGAATATTTAAAATAATGCGGTGTAAAAAACTTCTTCTAAGACAAACCTGTTGACAGGTGGCGGTGCAAATATTTTGAGAACGACCCAAATAAATATCAGACAAACTCACACAAATCGATCTAGTCCCAAAATAAGCTCAAGAAGGCTTGTGTTATGGGTAGGGGAGACCGGGTATGGAAGTCACATTTTATTTCTTTTGCATTTTTAGTACTATTGTTTTAAGTTGGGGATGATAAAAGATAATTTAATGGATAGTGTATTTATTTGAGTTTAAAAATATATCAATACTTTTTCACTAACATTATGTACGGGGGAAATATTTTTATGAAAAAAGAGAAATGTGACTTTTAACCCCGTGTCAGGGATGGTTGTCACAGGTGCTGGGGTACGTAATCACATAGTAAAATAAGAGGGATAAACAATAATACACACATTTATATGAAACGAACTTTTTTCTTGTTGAAGATAAAAATGTTTTATGTAAGTACTGTAACGGAAAATAACGAATTATTCGTAATTAATAAAAAAATCTCAAAAACAATTTTTTTTTTCAGCTACTAACTTATATAAACTTAAATGATGTATGTAAGTCACTGTGACCAGGAAAGTAACGAAATACGTATTCATAATTAATAAAAACACCCAAAAACTAAATTCGCTTTCAACTAATAAGGTAGTCACACGTGACTACCAGCCCCCGTCGACCTGAGACAACCTGCCCCAAAACACGTTTTAGAAAATAATCTTACAATATAAATTCAAATGAATGTTTCCACTAAAACCCTTATAACAATATGATTATACACAAGTTCAACTTGAACAATACACGAAGAAGCATATTAATATGCAAAATAAAAGTGTACCTACGAGATTTAACACAGATGCACAAAAAAAATACTTTTACTGGCGGAAAAAAGTAAACGAATGTGGCTCCGTCACAACATACCGGAGCCGACTGAGGTAAAGTACGGAGGGGGGTTTAGCTCTCGCGATCCTTGGACAACGGTCGGTAAACTGATTCGTGCCTTTAGTTGTCAGTTATGGCCGCTGTGACAACCAACCCGTGTGACTTCCATACCCGGTCTCCCCTACTAGACGACGATATACATACTTATATAGGTAAATATATGTATACTTAAATACATAGAACAACCATGACCCAAGGACAAATATTCAAGTTCATCACACAAATATTTACCCTGACCGGGATTTGAACCTGGGACCGCCGGCTCAGTAGGCAGGTGCTTATAAACTGAGCCAATCGCGTTATTAGTAGCCTGCATGACGAGAATCTTGTGAAGACCAACCCAGGTAGCAAATAGGCTGTATAAGAGCTAATACAGCCGTAACTCTAATTTAAGCTGTGTAAAGGCTGTATAAGTGCTTACTTACTGTGTGCTAGTTGGGAAGTACATCAAACTCAGCACGTGAATTAACTCTCAATGAAACCGCGTGAGTTTCGACGTTCACTGTTCCGATAGTCGCAAGTCGGTTGGTTTTTGGATCTTAACTACGTTTCACCATTCTCAAAGAGACTCTTGCTAGGTAGCGAGATCAAAGGTCAGCAGTAAAATGTAGTGGGTTTTATCATTCTCAAGATCAACGTAACCAACCCTAGGACCGATGATTCGTAAGTGGTTGCACATGCCTCGCCACCAACATCGACCACTATGTTAACAACTGACTTAGAAAAAGAGCGTTGCTGTTTGTGGGTTTGCTACCACTGCGTCCGATTGCTGGCTATAAAATAACGACAAGCATACCTGGGAAAAAATATGAATAAAAGGTCGGCCGGTTGCGTCGTGGTCGCACCGCGGTCGTGTCGGGGTCGTGTCGGGCCGCACAATGCCGTGCAACTGTGCTACGCTGTTGCTATGCTGAAGAGTGCGTAATCAAATGAGCCACTAGTTTGTGCCTACGAAGCGAGAGCATATAAGAGAATGGTACCGAATTGAGGTTGCTTTTCCGTTTTTTCACTCGACGATTTTGGGAGGGTTATGAGAAACTGTAGGATGCAAGTAACGCAATCCATCATTGTAAAGAACCTGGGTGTAAATGTTTCCCGGCACCTTCTCACATCTGCTTCAAATTATGACGCAGAGATCTGTTCAAATCCAAATATTTTCGTTAACTAATGAATAAATAACTTCTTGAAATTAACGTACGTACTATAATAAATGTTAATTTAACTTTCTTAATATATGTTACGTATTTTATTTATTTATTTAAACTTTATTGCACAAAACAAAAGTCAGTACAAATGGCGAACTTAATGCCTAATGGCATTCTCTACCAGTCAACCATAGGGACAAACAGAGATGCTTCAAGTGGGTGCAGAGTAGAAAATTAATCGTTCGGAAAGCATCTAAGATACAAGTGAATAAATGTATATTAAATAATAACTTTACCATAACTACAATGATACATATATTTACATACTATAAGATGTATATTATATATAATATAATAATAAATACGATGAAATGTCTACTGCATAGGATGATGGACACTATTTTCTTACGCATTCCTTTTCTAATTTCTGTCGCTGCATTAAAGTGCAGTTCTTCTTGGTCCTTTTATCTACGGTAGGTGTAAACGTTATCCATGAATTTGTAAAATCATCAGGCGATGTCTGATGATGTCTTCATAATACTTATGAATATACTTGTATTTGAATTAATATAGTGATATTTACGACGAATAAGTATTTTGATAAATTAATATTTTCAACAAAAACGTGAAACCAAACTAAAACACGATATATCAAATAAAATGACGAAGATTTAAAATAACCCAAACCTTTTTCATCCAATATATGACCTTCGACTCGTCTCATAAATAAAAAACTATCCACTCTGCATCATCCAGTCTATGCCCAGGTCGTCGACCGCCGCTCGAGGCCTCTCGATGCTAACAAATAACAGCTGAGCCACGCACACACACAAAACTAATACTTGTCAGTGTGTAATAGTGCTCCATGGATGCACACACACACACCGCTTGTGTGCGTTTAATAGTGCCATGGAGAAAAGAGTTCGTTAGTTGCACGACCAATTTGTTCGACCGCGATACAACCTTGTCGCAGTACGTCAATTAGATCTTTCATAGCCGTAGCATGACGTTGATAGAGGTTGTATTGTGACAGGGTTCTGTGGGTTGAAAAGGAGCTGTAATGAAAGGTTTAGTTAGATGGGTGTGATGTGATAGAGATAGGTTGGTAGAGAGATGGTTTTGACGTAAGTTGTTAAGAGATCCATATTAGGATCATCTGACAATGATGTGGGATCTTAATCCGACTAAGCTTTGCAATATCCCCATTTTTTTTTATTTCGTTTAAACTTCATTTCACAAAATACAAAAGTAATAGTACAAATCGGGGACTTAATGTCAAAGGGCATTCTCTACCTATAGGACTTAACAATTTACCAATATAATTTTGCTATCAGAGCAACATTACTTAAATGACACTACGTAAATTTTAAAGGATTTAGGGAACAAAAAAAATTAAAAATCTTTATTTGCGACTTCAAGCCCTCCTTCTTCTTGCTCTGGCTTACAATCACACTAATATTATAAAGGCGCAAGTTTGTGAGTGTGTTTATGTGTATGTTTGTTACTTGTTCACCCTCAAACGGCTGGACCAATGTTGATAAATTCTGGTATTAAGGTAAAAACTACTTTTTATCCCAAAAAAAATACTGTTCCCGTGGAATGAGCGGGTATAACACCGCGCGGTGCAGCCTTATGTCTAACTAAATTGAAAACATTTCTTTGTATGTACTCGTGTTCTGTAAATCTGTATATACTTTTAGTACACAATGATGTATTCTGTACTGTATAATTTTTTATTTTTTTTTACTAGCCTGTGTTTGTGTCCCACTGCTGGGCAAAGGCCTCTCCCTCAGACTTTCACAGGTCCCTGTTTAGTGCCTGTTCCGGCCAGTTGCTGATGAATGCGTCCAGGTCATCCCGCCATCCCCGTCTGGGCCTACCCCGTCTGCATCGTCCATCTTTGGGCACCCACTTAGTGGCTATGCTGGCCCATCTTTCTGGATGCATGGGGCAAAAGTGGCCTGCCCAACCCACTTGAGCCTGGCTGTTTTGCTACCTACGTCATCTATACGTGTTTTGGAGCGCAGCGTGGTGTTTCGGATGCGGTCCGTCCTTTTCACCCCTAAAATGCTGCGCTCCATGGCCCGTTGGCAAACCTTTAACTTGGACTTTTGGCTCTCAGTAATATAAATTTTTAGTACACAAATAACATTTAGCATCAGCGGCAGGCTGTCTCTGTCGTGGTGCCCGTTGCTTACTTCGTTGTTCTAGGCAATTAGGTGCGCCCTTTCTCAAATGTCGAGGGCAGGCCACCTGACCTTCCGAACCAACCACCACACTCCACCGTTTCAAACAACTTCAAACTCCATCATCTAGTCATAGAGCTGTGTTTCAAACAGTGCGGTGTAGCAAGATGAGAGCTTTTGGTAATATTTATGTGTTGAAATGCCGAAACATGGTTGTTCTGATATAATCACGATTTAGTTTTCTGTGCGATATTAGAGTAAAGTTTCTCAACTTTAGACGCAGACAATAAATTAACCGAACAATTGGTTAATTAAAAACGCAATATTCTGGGCGCATGAGAAATAATTATTAATTTAAAAATATGTAAAACCCTACTATGTACAAGTTTTTTTTTAAATAACCCATGTGCGAATACTATATTAGTATACTTACATAAATAATCCCATATCGACAAATAATTACCCACTCTAAGTGTCTGAGGGCAACTACAAGCTACAGTAGGAAGCCATCATCTGATCCTGATCTTATGATAAGAGACAAACTTTATAAATTATAATATTTTCCAATATTCAACCAAAAAAAAAACCTCTTTAAAAAATAACTTTTTTAAAAGGTTTCGACTGTATAATTTTCTTGCTGGTGTGCAATAAATATTTTTTGCGTTGTTTTGTATTATAAAAGTTGATATGTACCTAGGTACTGATTTACTTAAAGGTCTGAACTAAACAAACAATTATTTGAGACGATTTCCATAACAGGTAAAATGGTCACAATGCAATCCAGCCGGCAACCAGTTTGGCTCAATGCTAAGCCCAATGGCTGCTGCTGCTGCTAAAGTACAGTCGCCCTCATTATCGAAATGAGAATCAGAGGGCTCTACTCTGTACTGTAAGGAGTTTATTGGTCGGTGACAGCAGGGCTGGCAGGTTAAATTGTATCTATACTATTTATTATTAAATTCTAGATTTGTATAAAAAATCATTTCTCTATAGAGCGGGGTCATGATTTTAGCAAAAATCTTAATAGCGTGACGCAGGTACGTCATTTGATCGTCATTTGGCATTTGGCAACAGGAGCATATCTTATGCTCCAAATGCTAATTTCTGTTTAGCCCCATGATCACTCAACCATGAAACAGGGAGAGAAAATGCCTTACAACGTCTTAAGTCCGTAATTTGTATAATTTTATTTATATTCAGGTAAACATAAGGGTATAAAAACTTACTTAATATCTTATAGCGACGGATTACAGACAATTTAACACTATATATAATTTATATAAAAAAAGATAACATAACACTTACAAAAATTATATACCCTCAAATAGTGGAGCCGCCCGGGGCATTGTCCCCAAAACGCTGACCGCGTTTCCTCTTTGAATCGCCAACCATTTTATTTTGCGTAATAAAGTTTTAATAAACAAAGATTTGTACGTCTTTCACATGCTGATTTACCAACTACCTGGCCCTAACTAACTTATCACAGGCACACTCACGCTAGGTTTATTAAGTACTTAGTTAGTTACGTAAGCAAAGCCGACTGTACATTTGTATGATTTGAATGGCGCCTGAGGTTCGTTCGCGGGCGTCCGCTAATTAGCTCAAACGAGGCGTTTACGGCTTATTTCATCATTAACATGTTCATATTATGTAATACCACAGAATAAAGACACTAGTAATACCATAAAATAACAACATAACATAAAATGTTGACATAAACTGAAATGCCGACAAGCAACGCAATCACTTCATAGAAAATTTATATTAGAATTGAATGAAACATTTTTTTCATTAAATGTATATCAGAATTGAATGAAAAAAAAACTATTCTGATATTAATTTTCTTCCATAACAGGTTTAGTTCACAGGAAATCCTCTGAAATGCAGATTTTCGCTATTAAACTAGGTATATAGGGCTTATTACTCGCATTTAATTATTAAAAATTTTCATCATTATCTATATATTAGTAGAAAAACTGCCTACTGAGCCGGCGGTCCTGGTTTCGAATCCCGGCCAGGGCAAATATTTGTGTGATTAACTCGAATTTTTGTTCCTGGGTCATGAATGTTATCTATATATAATTATATATGTATTTATATATCATGTATACCATCGTCTATTTAGTACCCATAATATACCCATAGCTTTGGGACTAGGTCGATCTGTGTAATAATTGCCTTTAAAAAAAATACGTCTGCTGGATGAAGGCCTCCCCAAACGCTGCGCTGCCATTATCCAACGACTTCCAGCTGCCCTGGCCAGATCGTTGGGCCACCGTGTATGATTTAGAATTTTACTACAACTATAATGTAATGCGAACAGCGAAACGCCGATTCATTCACCAGAATGTATCCTCTTCTTCGATGGCCGATGTCTGGAAGTTTGTTAAGTCGCTTGGTCTAGGTAAACCTAGTAACGGTTTCGATGGCACTTCCTTTTCGCTAAACGATTTAAACAGACATTTTTCTACTTCCGCCTCCATTGATTATCATGTTAAGAGTAGTACTCTTTCTGATATTTCATCTATGCCCGTTGCTGTCTCTGATATCTTCTCTTTCTATCCCACTTCTGACGCTAATGTTAAAAAAAATATCAATAAAATTAAATCGAAAGCTGTTGGTTGTGATGATATTGGGCGTTATATGGTAGTATCAGTCCTGGACTGTGTGCTTCCCATAATAACCGATATCATCAACTCCTCGCTGCTTAATGGTGACTTTCCTTCTCTCTGGCGTCGCGCGTTCGTTATTCCTTTACCTAAAATTAGCAACCCCACATCACTTAGTAACTTTAGGCCAATTTCAATTCTCCCTTTTTTATCAAAAATTGCTGAAGCGGTGGCTCACAAGCAACTTTCTAGCTTTATACACTCTTTCAAACTGTTGAGCCCCTTTCAGTCTGGTTTTCGTCCCAGCCATAGTACTTGTACTGCACTTCTCAAAGTGACTGAAGATGTTAGGCGGGGCATGGAGGATCAATTGGTCACAGTACTTGTTCTCATTGACTTTTCTAACGCTTTCAATACTGTTGACCATGAGATCCTTCTTGCCTTGCTCAGCCATCTTAATGTGTCTTCTTCTGCTCTTGGCTGGTTTGCTTCATATCTTTGTGGGCGCCAGCAGGCAGTCCGTGTAGATCGGGCTTTGTCTGATTGGTGCGACCTTGCCACTGGTGTACCTCAAGGAGGAATTCTCTCTCCTTTATTATTTTCTCTTTTTGTAAACTTTATCACCCCTGGTCTTCGCTGTTCTTACCATCTTTATGCTGACGATTTACAACTTTACAACCAATGTAAAGTGGCTGATATTACTGACACAATTAACAAATTAAACCTGGATCTCTTACACATCCAACAATGGTCTGAGAAATTTGGTCTGTTTGTAAACCCCTCAAAGCGTCAGGCTATTATCATTGGCAGCTCTCGTCAGCTTGCTAAATTTGACCAGGATTCTGTCACTCCTGTAAATTTCAACGGAACGCCTATTCCTTTTAGTTCTAGTGTTAAGGACTTAGGTGTTCACTTAGATAGCACACTGAGCTGGAGGGTGCAGGTAGGTGAAATTAGCCGGAAAGTCATTGGCTCGCTTCATGCTCTCAACAAACTGAAAAATTTCTTGCCTATCAAAACTAAGGTATTGCTTGTAAATGCACTATTACTACCCATAATTGATTATGGTGATGTTTGTTATCCGGACTTAAATGAGGATCTTCTTGATAAGTTGGATCGACTTCTTAATAATTGTATTCGCTTTATTTTCTGTCTCCGTAAATATGATCACGTTTCTTCTTACCGCTCTCAGCTTGGCTGGTTTCCCATCCGTCAACGACGCAATATTCGTATGCTCTGCACTCTCTTTTCAATACTCAATGATCCACAAGCTCCTGAATACCTGAAAACCTTTTTCTGCTATGTTGAATCCACTCGTAACCGTAATTTTCGCTCTTCCGGCAATCTTGCCCTTTCTATTCCTCTTCACCGTACTGGTTTCATGTCTAATTCTTTCTCCTTGCAAGTGGCTCGCCTCTGGAACGGTCTTCCTCTCACAATAAAACAGGCTCCGAGTAAGTGGGCATTTAAAAGGGCCGTGCGAAGTTTCTTTGCTGGCAGAACTGAAGTCTCATAGTATATCTGCTTGGTTTGTTTCATCGTCGTATATATTTATGTATGTATCTATTTATATATATATATGTATATTATATATATGTATGTACCTAATATGAGTATTTTAATTATATGTAATTATGTTGTCTGATGCACCGCCTACAATGTCTCTGCTTTGCCCTAAGGTTGACTGGTAGAGAATGCCTCATGGCATTAAGTCCGCCTTTTGTACGTTAAGTTTTTCTTTTGTGCAATAAAGTTTAAATAAATAAATAAATAATAATGAATAGGTATACTTTATTTTGATAGTAGAGAAATTCAGAGTCACTACAAATCGCACTAGTCCCTAAGTCAAAGTCAAAATATTCTTTATTCAAGTAATACCTAAAATGCTCCTAGACGAAGATATGTGAAAGTGCCGGTTTTTTCAATATGGCGTCAAAAAAACGCCGAAAAACCTTGCGTGATTGGCGCACAACCCCTAAGTTAGGCAGCACTACTGCCACTCTCAACCGTCAATTAGAGAGAAAATGGCAAGAAGTTTAAAACGGCTACGAATACGAATGCTAATCTAGCTAAGCATATATATACATATGAAGGTGTGATTTCGGATATATGCCACCAGGAAGGTCGAGTTAGGTTCATGATTAAATTCTATGCATGTCTTCAGTTGACGCAGCGGAAGATTTTACTCAGCGCCCATTACAGCTTCAAACTCAGCATTACCTGAATAAACAACGCATCACTTATCTCAACTCCGCAACTCGTATAAACAAAGCTGTTACCATGGCAAACGCACGTAAGTACAGAACTTCACAAAATATGCAAATCACATTCAAACACGCAACTTTGACAACCTATCATGTCGCATACACCTCAGTTCTAATCACCGCCGTATTATAAGTAAGTTTAGTTGGATTTGCTTTAAATTTCCGTAGTATATGGGATTTTTGGAGGGTTGGCTACTGAAGAGACTGTTCAGAGTTTATGCAAATGACAGTGATTTGCAGTAATCAGGACGAAGGGAGTCAGATTTAAGGGATTATTGTTTACTAGACGGCATGAATTAAACAATGGATTAGGTAATCGTTCATCTGTGAGTTTAGAGTGTGCGATTTGAATTTTAAATGGCGTATGATCTGTTAGTTTTGTAATGTATGCTTGGTGACATTAATACGCGTACTTAGTGGCTTTGTGAACTGCAGGCTTCGCGGCTGAAATAGGTTAAGTTTGCAACTTTGCACTTGGTATGTATGGCGGATACAAATGAGGTGCAAAGTTAACGCAACTAATCACGTTTGTTGTATGGGATCCCCTTAAATATTTATTTTATTCTGTTTTCTTGTATTTGTTGTTATATCGGCAACAGAAATACATCATCTGTGAAAATTTCAACTGACTAACTATCACGGTCCATGAGATACAGACGGACAGACAGAAGGACGAACAGCGGAGTCTTAGTAATAGTCGAGGTCCCGTTTTACCCTTTGGGTACGGAACCCTAAAATATTGATTGATCGCCTAGCTACGCCACTACAACTTCCTTGCGATAATTATCGCTCCAAGTCTCTGAAACGCGATTTTGACTCAATACTTACACTTTAACCTAGTTCAGAAAAAATACGTGACAGTATAATCTATTTAAATAGTCTTGCTTAAATGATGTGAAACATGTCTCGTCTAGCCATAAAAGTACTTTAGCAAAATTACTTTTCTCTACACGTCGTCAAAGAGCTACTTTCAAAACGTCTTAAGTATATCAACATCCAAAGCCTTACCTTTTAGATCCATGGATAAAGTTATTGCTATAAAAGGGCGTAAGTGTATTGGTATGGATCGGTACTTAGGCTGTTTTAATCTGTAGTAGGTGTCACTTGAGTGTTCCAGTTTTTATATTAACTGAACGAGCTGGATGAGATGAGTAGGTCTAATACTTACTTGTTTAGGGTTGCCACTGATAATTTAAAATATTGTATTATAACTGCCTATTTTCTTCAAATACCTACCCATTCCTTCAATTCCTCAAAGGTTAACTGGAAGAGATCACTAATTGGTCCCTAATTTCTTATTTTTATTAAAGCAGTAATGTCTGCTAACGTAAACTAAATGTTTACAAATGAAGCGAAAATTGAAAAATTTAATGATTCGAATAAATCTGAATCCTGTCCGAATCATTAAATTTTTCAATTTTCGCTTCATTTGTAAACATTTGGTCCCTAATTTGTTATGGATGTATTTATAACCAGTTGTTGTGTACAATAAAGTGTTTACATACATACAATACATAATTGCATTGTTCATTTTTATCTTTGTTCTGATCACATAAAACTAGGTATGTGTTGATATTTTTGTTCTTAGAGTATTCTTACCATTGTAACTAATATATATATTATAATTATTATGACTAAGTCCCGATTAATAACTACGAAATCACCAAAACAAAATATGTATATCTGTAGTAGGCGATCCCGTACATGAGTGCAGCAGGAAAACAAAATAACAGAGGAAAATGGCGAGATATCGTGAGTAATAACGACAGCCACACAGCAAGAATGACCACGACCGCTCTGATAAGAGTGTTATGACAAAGAAGACCACACACAAGAGACAAATTCCCTAATCAACTTTTTACAGCCTTACATCGTGCACCATTATCTTCAACCGCACACACATCCTTAACTCGCTTCTCATTTCAAGAGTAATGAGAAGCGACGACCCTAACCGCCTATTACAGCCCGGTGTAACGAGTTCTAATTTGATCAGCGTCTATTTCAAAGGCTGGAGGCTCGAGGAAATATAAATATAAATAAATCATGCAATTAACGTCGCCGAGTCCCGAAAATACGGGCCAGTCGTTAAATGGACGCTGTCACACCGACGCGTAAGCTAGGACAAAATATAGCAGACCTACTTTTTTTTTCGAATAGCGCCTTCTCTCCCGCGGTTTTGCACTTGCTGTTTACAGCAAGTGGAACTAGGGATCGTGCAAACGCATATCCTAGTGCGCGTAAGTGTTTAAACAGCGTAGAATTGTGGAATCAAGATTTAGTGTGATTGACGTAATGAAATGATGTGATAGCCCAGTTGGGAGAGAACCACGTCGGGAACGTAGGGTCGCAAGTTGGTGTCCTGCTTACAGTGCAATGGATCACATTACATTTTTCTTTCATAATTTACCTTTGTGCCAATATTTATAAAAATAAAATACATGTATATTTGAAACCTAGAGTTTGTATTTTTCATTAATAAGTAATTTTTGTTTCAAAGTCTGTTTCTATTGGAAATTGACAAATTTCACGCAGGAAACTGTTTTTTTTTTCACTTCTTTTCGACCGCATGCAATGAAAACGTAAAATCACTATGTTACTATCTAGAACTCAGGGAAAAGTATTATTCACTTCAAAAAGTTGGTTGAAATTATCAATATCTATATCATTGTAAATAAATAAAAAAGAAATTATGCCTCTTAAAACAGAATCTATAAAAAAACATTCATGATATTATTACAACACGGTGTGACAGACTACCTTAATTTGTAACACCAAAATAAACATAACAGGAGTTGCGTCTTTTTTGGAAAGTCGTCCAAACAAGTCGTGAAAGCTTTAGGGCTAGCAGAGCTTTGAACTTAATTAAGCTGCTAAGTAAACTGTTATCATTATCACTTGTGCTTACCGAAGGTGTCCTGGTTGTCTTTTTGTGCGTCATATGTAAAGTGATATGTCGTTTATACCAGTATTGTTAATATATAAAAGATACTTTGAGTATCTGTACTACATTTGATGTCAATTCATCAAATCCACCTAGGTAGAACGGGGCCCTAACTAAGACTCCGTTGTCCGTATGTCTGTCACCAGGCTGTATCTCATAAACCGTGATAGCTGGACAGTTGAAATTTTCACAGATGAAGTATTTTTGATGCCGCTATAACAACAAATACAGAAAACAAAAAGTTAAAAATGATGTAGTTGTACTACCCTACCCTCGGTGCGCGAAACCGACTCGCACTTGAGTGGGTTTTTAAAAATATCTTCAATATTATTGTTGAACAATACTTTCATAAATGTTAGGGGTAACTGGTACTTTGTAATGATTTATTGTTGGATTTACATCTGAATTAAGTCCATTAAACTGGTGGTTCTGTGGGCTGGAGACATTGCGGTCTTCCACGAGAAATGGGGCTTGTAGGCGAGAACACCCGGAAATCCTGACATCCAAACATCCGAACATACGTTTTTTTTTCGCCAAACGAAAACGTAATAGACGCTTCGCTCACTTCTCTCGCTCGATCAATAAAGATTGACTTCTCATATTAGAACCAAACAAACAAACTGAATAACAAAAACACGCAAGAAGAATCGTCCAGGTGCAATCAAACTGTCACATTTAAATACCGAAAATAATCATAAAAACTGGAAAGACCGAACCCTGCCAAGAGAACCAACGAAGCGCGCTTTGACGTAAGTATTTCTTAATATAACAAATGTCGCAGCCTACAATTTCTTTGTCGTGTTAACTCCATAAACGATATGAGATCACTCCGAGCACATTATATTAAGAGGCCTTATAGGTACATTTTTTTTTATGACAAATATACTTACTGATAATTTCAACCAACTTTTTTAAAGTGAATAATACTATTCCCGGAGGTAGATAGTAGCATAGCTATTTCCTGCTTTCATTGCGTGCAGTCAGAAACATTGAAAAAAAAACAGTTTTCTGCGTGAATTTTGTCAATTTCGAGTAGTTTTTAAAACAAAAATTATCAATGAAAAGTTCAAACTATAGGTTTCAGATATATACCTATCTACCAATAAATCGCAATAGTCCTGTTCTAACCTGTAACATTAATAATTGTTAAGAAACATGTTCGATCATAGAGAAAAATGTCTAAAACAATCAGCATTTTTGAACGGATAAGGAGCCTTAAAGCACAGTCCAAAAATAAATATCTCGGAACGGACCGTTCGTCCGCTAAAAATAAAATAACGTGGTTATAACATTATGCTAACTGCCTTGTTTGTTCCGTGAGATTTAAAAATATATTCAAATCGTGCTTTTGATGTTTCTGTTATTCTTAGACCGGGTATGAGATGGTTCGACGTCTTACAATCTCATAGTCATAGTATTTATTCATTAACAATACATGATTGTGTTTGAAATACTTTGTTTTGGATATGATAATAATGTTAACAATTAATATTTTGTTGATGTCAACGAATTACATTACTAACAATATTTTTCATTGATGACAATATATAGCAAATAAATTATAAGTATAATACAATTTACAAAGACAAACAATCGCAAATTCAATAATACAAATACTCAATAAAATCAAAATTGACAAATAAAATACAACGTCAAGAATCAATTAGTATCTTAACATGTATTCTAATTTAAAAAGAACTTGATTAAATATACTATGTATTGTATATGACTAAGTAGTTATACTAAGTATACACAAATGCTCTAACCTAAACATAAATTAATTAATGCTGTGGTAAAAATAGTGTGGTTTAGTACATCACTGCTGACGTTGGGAAAGAAGGTCTTGTCGGGTGAGTAGGCATATACCTTCGTATCACTGGATAGGCGTGTATAGTGCTTTCCTCAAACATATACAATGAAATAAAAAAATACACCACTAAAAAACAGCTGTTATCCTGTTCATGAACACAGACGCGATGTAAAAAAAAACTTCCCGGCTTAGGCCTAAGAAAAGCACTAACATTTTTTTTCCCGGCTCAGTAGGCAGGTGTCTGCAAACTGCGCCAACCGCGTCGCCATTTATTGTGTTTAGTGTAGTGGTGCAGTTAATATTTCGTCTACCGTATCCCCCAGATCGAATGCCCCTGAATCAACCAATAACCAATACCGCCAATGCGAGTAAAGTCGTGTTTTCCAACCTGCACGTCTAGCATAACTGTGACACTCGACTTTTTGTCACTACCTGTCACTTTCCTGTCAATACTGTACGAGCAAGAGCGGAGACGCTAAGTCGCGCGACAAGCGAAGTCGCGTCAAGATATCCTAGCCCCACTGGTGAGACTTTGTAAAGACATTGGCAGTCTTGCGTTATTGGTACACGAGCGCTCTTAGCCCGAGACTCAGCGGTGCGCGGTACGTTTGTCTCGCTTACTCGTATTACTAGGATCGCTGGCTCAACCGCTCGCCACGCCGCTGCCGCCGAAAGTCGTGGCGTGTCCGTAACGGCTCGGTCACTACTTCGATCTTAGTGGCGAAGGGCGCGGCGGTCGGTGCGCGGGGCGGCTAGCAAATGCAAGCATGCCACGTACACCGCGTGACCCGCCCGCGCGAACCGCCGCACACGCCGCTCTGAAGTCGAGGCATCTTTCCTAATCGCCGATACATTTGTTCCCACGATTCACTCGGTAAAAACCGCTAGAGCTTCATACATCATCATCATCAGCCAAAAGACGTCCACTGTTGGACATAGGCCTCCCCCAGAGAACGCCACCATGACCGCTTCTGATGCGCCTCCCGCATCCAGCGGACTCAAGCGACCTTCACCAGGTCATCAGTCCACCTTGTTGTACCCACATACATCGGTAGGAGCTTCATACATCGGTATGATTTTGTTTTTGCCGCTCAACGCTCACGGCTGCTGCTGCCGCGCAAAGCCGTGGCTGCCCGTAACGGGAACCAAACGCACAGCCAACAATAAACAATGGGTTGATAACCGCGGATTGAACCTCTAACCCCGTTGGGTAACAGATCGACGCACAAATCATGACGTCAGCTGCTTTCACCGGACCCGTGACCTTTCGGTGCTAGGCTGTTCGCTGCGAATGTTTCCATTATGTCCATTATGTTTATAAAAAATAAATACATTTAAATATCGGACAACCTCACACAAATCGATTAAGTCCCACAGAAAGTATCATTGGTTTATTGTCAGTTGCTTGGGTCTTTATGTTTACCATTAGGCGAAGTGGAGCCAATATGTTATGCCACTATAAAAAAAATATAGTATCATGTTCATTTCCTGAGGTGAGGTGGGTTATCCTGGCGCTTTGATTTTTGTATCAACTTAGTTACAAATATATGGAAATGAAAATAAATTTAGAATTACGCTTTAAATTGATGTGATACTCCAATTGTGTGTTATGATTATGAAAAATTAGAGTTTCTTTAATTGTCTATTTTTTTACGCAATGGGAACGATTCTTTTGATTAACGATAAAAGTATGATATAAAATGTATTCGTGGATAAAACCTTAAGCAATGGTGACCAAACCTAGCAAACTCGTTATTTTCAGGGTTCCGTACCGAAAGGGTAAAAAAGGGACCCTGTTACTAAGACTCCGCCGTCCGTCCGTTTATTTGTCTGTCTGTCCGTCTGTCACCAGGCTGTATCTCATGAACCGTGAAAGTAATTGACGCTCCCATACAACAAACGTGATCGGTTGCGTTAACTTTGCAGATCATTTGTATCCGGCCCTCATCATTTGTAACTAACCCGGCCAGTTAAGATGGGAATTGTACGAAACCCTCGGTGCGGAAGTCAGACTCGCACTTGGCCGGTTTTTCAAACGTGGATCTTATGAATGGAGTGACATGCTGAACAGTTTATACTCTCGCGGTTTGTACTCATAATTAACACAAATTATAACGGGTCTAACGCGATATTTCTTATTTACCTTTATAATCTAACGTTTCGGCGGGGTTGCACACGCCGTGGTCTCAGATGTACTGGTGAAACAGCGAGTTGTTACTGGAGCTGTCGGCCAAATGTAGTACTACCCGACGAAATGTCTAATAAAATGGATGGGTAGGAAAATAAATGTTCAACTACCACCCATTTATTTACTAATTATTGTCACCGGTCCGACACACAACACTCACAACATCAGCGCACAGATTCGAAGATATATCCCGCGGTTTAAACTTTTTAATCACTGGTCCCCAAGTTTGCGATAAATTAAAACCATCTTCCCGGTTGAAATTCTTTGGGTGTTTCTTGATTTCAATTGCTTCCCTTACCATCCGTGGATAATAGTGCTTTTCTGTGGAAAGAATTTTCGGTTTGTGCAACTCGATCCAGTGATTCGTTCCAGATGTTAACAAATGTTCAGCTATTGCAGATTTTTGTATTTGGCGATTTTTGACTGCTGCTATGTGTTCTTTCACCCTTTCCTGAACACTCCGCTTAGTTTGGCCAATATACGAACTTCCACAGCTACGAACAGGTAGTTGAACATTTATTTTCCTACCCATCCATTTTATTAGACATTTCGTCGGGTAGTACTACATTTGGCCGACAGCTCCAGTAACAACTCGCTGTTTCACCAGTACATCTGAGACCACGGCGTGTGCAACCCCGCCGAAACGTTAGATTATAAAGGTAAATAAGAAATATCGCGTTAGACCCGTTATAATTTGTGTTAATTATGCTGAACAGGTTCTGCAGGCGCCACGAGACATTCTATATTGCAAATTCATACAAAAACAACGACAATGGAAACACTACCCAACAGGTTATGGTAATGCGCCCGCTAATTGGACGAACAGACAAACAAACAGTCACGTAATGCATATTTATACGTCGATGGCTTTGTTTGCGTGTGTTGGTACTTTATATGGCACTTATTTCTAACGAAGTTTCCCTAAACACTAACAGGCGAGGGCCCTTTCAGATTTATTTTGTAGCATTGAAGAGGGATTTTCTCGGAGTTTAGGGCCTTACACTTGCGATCTGCGAGCGAATTTTGTGTGAAGGCGATCACGCAGCGAGTTTGCAGCGACGCTTTTTTGTATCGAAAACACGCTCGCAACTCGCAAGTGTGATAAGGCCCTTGTGAAATTGATTTAGGGATGAAGATATTTGAATAAAAAACATAGTAATGGGTATAAGCTCGTATAACAACAAACATGAATGGCATTTAATTAAATAATATATTCACTTCTCCCACTCAAAACGTAGGTGATTTTAGCTAGATTTGCGATCGACTTCAACGTCTTAATAAAGACATACGATCTCTTTCTCTAAACATACGTAGAGAATTGCCTATGAAAACTATAATAAGCATACGTATTCGTATGTATATTTAAATATAATGTGTAAGTATTTTAGTTAGTTAAAAGCGTGATGCTGGCAGGATGGCACAAAACACCGGTCCTAATCTAGACAGTGTAACATTTTCTTTACTGTTTACATCGTTGCATTTGTGAAAAGGTTCGTAGAAGTAGGGACCTATACATTGTATATGTACCTTTTATTTATAGTATACATTATCAAAACATTCACTTTATTTATTATTCCCGATCAGCTGTTAGCAACAGACAGACACACAGGCGGTGAACCATTGCAGCGGCCTCAGGCGTGGTGAGAATAATATATAAATTATAACTTAACTACCGCCATTGGTAACCGATATGCGTACGCGCAACGTAGGCTAGGAGCTCACAGACTGATTTCATACATCATCACATCATCATTGACCTCTTGCGTCTATAAAAGATGATTTAATCCCTTGTATACAATGTAAAAAAATTGCGAATCAAATTGAAATGAACTGATATTTAAACGTAAGGCTAAAATGTCCCGCACAGATCTGTGCCGAAGCATACAAGGGGTTAAGCAGCATTCATAAAAGTGCAGCACTTACAAACGCACTCGATAGCCCGATTCTTGAGCGACAGCCTCGGCTGCATATTGATTTACATGGATACTCCATCATCATTATCATCTCGGCCGAATGACGTCCACTGCTGGGCGATGGCTTCTTAATATCCAACAGCTTCTCGCCACCTTGATGAGATCGTTGATCTACCTTGTATTGCGCCTTCCCACACTGCGCCTTACAGTTGCCACTCAAGAAACTTTCTGCCTCCACGGTTGCCGGCTCCAAGAGCGATTAAAAATACACAAGCTTGTAGTATTTTTTAACTGGTCAGCAACAGAATGCATGGTTGGACAACTCAGTTGCCGAGCTGAGGTCAACATTACCAATGGACGGGGTTGCAGAGAAAGGAACCTCTTGACTATACACTTCGTATCCCGTTCCAGGACAACCTGCCTTCTGTATCTGACTCTCAATCCAACCATTTAGTGGGTCTCTTTAAGGTGTTGGTCGAGAGATTGATAGCTATACGGTCGCTGATACGTTTTTCTGTTCTATGATTGTCTAAGTAAAATACATAGAGGTCAGTTCGTGAGTCAAGTCAAAGTGGGTATTTACTAAATTGGCCTTTTTCAGTGTTCATCGAAGTCACTATGACAGATTTAATGCCAAATACCACCACCACCCAGACCACCACTATACTACACCAGCAACCATAAACAGAAATACACAATGAAGTTAGTGCTGAGTGGCAATTCAATTGTACTGAGAGGTTTGAGATCCTTCATCTTTATCACTAATTGGATCTAGGCTGAATTATGTGAGGTTGTCTGACATTTATTTATTCATTTATCATTAAGCTATATCTTTGATGACGTGTGAAAATATTGTAGACTCTGCGACTACGAAACACACCTTCCAACAGTGTATTCCAAGCGCGGGCGCGGCGATAAACAAACCATCGTCATTCTGCGCGTGCGCCGATTGGGACAGGATTTATAATGCTTTGTTTCGATGGCAGCCCTTTGCATGCGCAACCCGCTTAGCTGTTACGTCGCTAAACATCGCACGTATCTATCTACCTATGTACATAAACTCCTTCAAGAAAAGAGCGTAACTCCCACCTGAAAGGCCGGCAACGCACTTGTGACTCCTCTGGGTTGTATCATGCGATCCGTTTGCCCATTTGCCCCGTATGACATAAAAATAACAATAAGTAACTTATTTTTTTTTTTTTTTATTTATTAAAGCAGTAACGTAACAGTGGATTGTGCCGACGATAAAGTCTAAATCTTTACGGTAGATGTCGCTACGATGCCACCCTAAGGCATGTCGAAGCAACTGGTTGAAAAATTCAATGACTCTGACATCTGATTCAGTGGTCCAATTGGGAGTACGCCAGTGTTGGCCCGGAAAGCCGTTGGAAACGCAGGTTCGAATCCTGTCCGAATCATTAAATTTTTCAATTTTCGCTTCATTTGTAAACAATTAGTAACTTCGTCCGTGTTTTTTTTTTCTTCGCCGTAGTCGAGACGAAAGTATCCTATAACCATCTTTGGATGTCCAGCTATTCCTGTACCAAAGTTGTTTTAAATCCGTCCAGCCGTTTCGGTGTGATGAGCGGGCAATGCAATTTTTACCAACAGAGGGCACTAGACGGCAGGCACCAATTGCCCATACAAATCCTGCATCGCGCTGTTAAGATTTTTCCTTAAATACAATTACAATACAATTTAAATTTTGTATACTTAATAGTATAAATGTCATGGTCACTTATTTTTAGAATCTTATAATTATGGCATATTTAGCAAAAAACTGGTTTCAATGTAGTTCGATGATATATAGAATTAAAAAAAATTGGAGGTATGGGATTTGAAAACGTACGTGAAATTACATATTACAGCTTTTTCAAATTATGTTCTCGTGGTAGGTATACAGCTAACAGAGCCGCAAGTAGTTATTAATTTGTACATTTTATTACCACATTACATTCAAAGTGGACGTGTAGGTGTGGTCTTTCAGACAATATTTATACAAACGGACAGGCATTCAATGGAAAAACGACGTAAGTATATTGAAACTGGATGCATAGTTGTTTCGTTGTTAAGCCAAGCCAGCCGAAACATCTTCCACCCACGCTAGTAGAAACTAGACACCCTTTTATGGCAATTGTTGCATAATTATAGCCGTGTTTACTTACACACAAGGTAGTTTGCCTTTGTATCATCCGTGTGTCAAGCCAGACTTCCATTTAATATGAGCTAAAGTTATAGGGATATTTGTACGTAAAGACTATGAATCGATATCGGGCTTCATTAATTCATAATCACATCCCGGGTTTTCCGGTGCACGAATTATTTAAGTAATACTATGCCGACAGTAGACATCACATCATTTAATACTAGGCCAACAGTAGGCGTCAAATCATTTAATACTAGGCCGACAGTAGGCGTCATATCATTTAATACTAGGCCAACAGTAGGCGTCATATCATTTAATACTAGGCCAACAGTAGGCGTCAAATCATTTAATACTAGGCCAACAGTAGGCGTCAAATCATTTAATACTAGGCCGACAGTAGGCCTCATATCATTTAATACTAGGCCAACAGTAGGCGTCATACCATTTAATACTAGGCCGACAGTAGGCGTCACATCATATAATACTAGGCCAACAGTATGCGTCATATCATTTAATACTAGGCCAACAGTAGGCGTCACATCGTTTAATACTAGGCCGACAGTAGGCGTCACATCATATAATACTAGGCCAACAGTATGCGTCATATCATTTAATACTAGGCCAACAGTAGCCGTCAAATAATTTAATACTAGGCCAACAGTAGGCGTCATATCATATAATACTAGGCCGACAGTAGGCGTCACATCATATAATACTAGGCCAACAGTATGCGTCATATCATTTAATACTAGGCCAACAGTAGCCGTCAAATAATTTAATACTAGGCCAACAGTAGGCGTCATATCATTTAATACTAGGCCGGCAATAGGCGTCAAATCATTTAATACTAGGCCAACAGTAGTCGTCACATCATTTAATACTAGGCCAACAGTAGGCGTCAAATCATTTAATACTAGGCCAACAGTAGGCGTCATATCATTTAATACTAGGCCGGCAATAGGCGTCAAATCATTTAATACTAGGCCAACAGTAGGCGTCATATCATATAATACTAGGCCAACAGTAGGCGTCACATCGTTTAATACTAGGCCGACAGTAGGCGTCACATCATATAATACTAGGCCAACAGTATGCGTCATATCATTTAATACTAGGCCAACAGTAGCCGTCAAATAATTTAATACTAGGCCAACAGTAGGCGTCATATCATTTAATACTAGGCCGACAGTAGGCGTCACATCATATAATACTAGGCCAACAGTATGCGTCATATCATTTAATACTAGGCCAACAGTAGCCGTCAAATAATTTAATACTAGGCCAACAGTAGGCGTCACATCATATAATACTAGGCCAACAGTATGCGTCATATCATTTAATACTAGGCCAACAGTAGCCGTCAAATAATTTAATACTAGGCCAACAGTAGGCGTCATATCATTTAATACTAGGCCGGCAATAGGCGTCAAATCATTTAATACTAGGCCAACAGTATGCGTCACATCATTTAATACTAGGCCAACAGTAGGCGTCAAATCATTTAATACTAGGCCAACAGTAGGCGTCACATCATTTAATACTAGGCCGACAGTAGGCGTCATATCATTTAATACTAGGCCAACAGTAGGCGTCAAATCATTTAATACTAGGCCAACAGTAGCCGTCAAATAATTTAATACTAGGCCAACAGTAGGCGTCACATCATTTAATACTAGGCCGACAGTAGGCGTCACATCATTTAATACTAGGCCAACAGTAGGCGTCAAATCATTTAATACTAGGCCAACAGTAGCCGTCAAATAATTTAATACTAGGCCAACAGTAGGCGTCACATCATTTAATACTAGGCCGACAGTAGGCGTCACATCATTTAATACTAGGCCAACAGTAGGCGTCAAATCATTTAATACTAGGCCAACAGTAGCCGTCAAATAATTTAATACTAGGCCAACAGTAGGCGTCACATCATTTAATACTAGGCCGACAGTAGGCGTCAAATCATTTAATACTAGGCCAACAGTAGCCGTCAAATAATTTAATACTAGGCCAACAGTAGGCGTCATATCATTTAATACTAGGCCAACAGTAGGCGTCACATCATTAAATACTAGGCCGACAGTAGGCGTCACATCATTAAATACTAGGCCGACAGTAGGCGTCATATCATTTAATACTAGGCCAACAGTAGGCGTCACATCATTTAATACTAGGCCGGCAATAGGCGTCAAATCATTTAATACTAGGCCAACAGTAGGCGTCAAATCATTTAATACTAGGCCAACAGTAGGCGTCACATCATTTAATACTAGGCCGGCAATAGGCGTCAAATCATTTAATACTAGGCCAACAGTAGGCGTCAAATCATTTAATACTAGGCCAACAGTAGGCGTCACATCATTTAATACTAGGCCGACAGTAGGCGTCAAATCATTTAATACTAGGCCAACAGTAGCCGTCAAATAATTTAATACTAGGCCAACAGTAGGCGTCACATCATTTAATACTAGGCCGACAGTAGGCGTCAAATAATTTAATACTAGGCCGACAGTAGGCGTCATATCATTTAATACTAGGCCAACAGTAGGCGTCATATCATTTAATACTAGGCCAACAGTAGGCGTCATATCATTTAATACTAGGCCGACAGTAGGCGTCACATCATATAATACTAGGCCAACAGTATGCGTCATATCATTTAATACTAGGCCAACAGTAGCCGTCAAATAATTTAATACTAGGCCAACAGTAGGCGTCACATCATATAATACTAGGCCAACAGTATGCGTCATATCATTTAATACTAGGCCAACAGTAGCCGTCAAATAATTTAATACTAGGCCAACAGTAGGCGTCATATCATTTAATACTAGGCCGGCAATAGGCGTCAAATCATTTAATACTAGGCCAACAGTAGGCGTCACATCATTTAATACTAGGCCAACAGTAGGCGTCAAATCATTTAATACTAGGCCAACAGTAGGCGTCACATCATTTAATACTAGGCCGACAGTAGGCGTCATATCATTTAATACTAGGCCAACAGTAGGCGTCAAATCATTTAATACTAGGCCAACAGTAGCCGTCAAATAATTTAATACTAGGCCAACAGTAGGCGTCACATCATTTAATACTAGGCCGACAGTAGGCGTCACATCATTTAATACTAGGCCAACAGTAGGCGTCAAATCATTTAATACTAGGCCAACAGTAGCCGTCAAATAATTTAATACTAGGCCAACAGTAGGCGTCACATCATTTAATACTAGGCCGACAGTAGGCGTCACATCATTTAATACTAGGCCAACAGTAGGCGTCAAATCATTTAATACTAGGCCAACAGTAGCCGTCAAATAATTTAATACTAGGCCAACAGTAGGCGTCACATCATTTAATACTAGGCCGGCAATAGGCGTCAAATCATTTAATACTAGGCCAACAGTAGGCGTCATATCATTTAATACTAGGCCAACAGTAGCCGTCAAATAATTTAATACTAGGCCAACAGTAGGCGTCACATCATTTAATACTAGGCCGGCAATAGGCGTCAAATCATTTAATACTAGGCCAACAGTAGGCGTCAAATCATTTAATACTAGGCCAACAGTAGGCGTCACATCATTTAATACTAGGCCGACAGTAGGCGTCAAATCATTTAATACTAGGCCAACAGTAGCCGTCAAATAATTTAATACTAGGCCAACAGTAGGCGTCATATCATTTAATACTAGGCCAACAGTAGGCGTCACATCATTAAATACTAGGCCGACAGTAGGCGTCACATCATTAAATACTAGGCCGACAGTAGGCGTCATATCATTTAATACTAGGCCAACAGTAGGCGTCACATCATTTAATACTAGGCCGGCAATAGGCGTCAAATCATTTAATACTAGGCCAACAGTAGGCGTCAAATCATTTAATACTAGGCCAACAGTAGGCGTCACATCATTTAATACTAGGCCGGCAATAGGCGTCAAATCATTTAATACTAGGCCAACAGTAGGCGTCAAATCATTTAATACTAGGCCAACAGTAGGCGTCACATCATTTAATACTAGGCCGACAGTAGGCGTCAAATCATTTAATACTAGGCCAACAGTAGCCGTCAAATAATTTAATACTAGGCCAACAGTAGGCGTCACATCATTTAATACTAGGCCGACAGTAGGCGTCAAATAATTTAATACTAGGCCGACAGTAGGCGTCATATCATTTAATACTAGGCCAACAGTAGGCGTCATATCATTTAATACTAGGCCAACAGTAGGCGTCATATCATTTAATACTAGGCCGACAGTAGGCGTCAAATCATTTAATACTAGGCCAACAGTAGGCGTCAAATAATTTAATACTAGGCCGACAGTAGGCGTCATATCATTTAATACTAGGCCAACAGTAGGCGTCATATCATTTAATACTAGGCCAACAGTAGGCGTCATATCATTAAATACTAGGCCGACAGTAGGCGTCACATCATATAATACTAGGCCGACAGTAGGCGTCACATCATATAATACTAGGCCGACAGTAGGCGTCACATCATTTAATACTAGGCCGACAAAAGGCGTCAAATCATTTAATACTAGGCCGACAAAAGGCGTCAAATCATTTAATACTAGGCCGACAAAAGGCGTCAAATCATTTAATACTAGGCCGACAATAGACCTCACATCATTTAATACTTGGCCATCAAGCAACAAAAAAGTTACATTTAGCAAGTCAAGTTACAAAAAAAGACACTTCTACTGTAAAGTTTGCTTTTCCTTCTGTCGTATTCTTCTGTTTTACTTACTTACGCTAAAATGTCTAAAGGTTCGGCCAAGTGTGTGATATTGTAAATTTTATAATTTTGATTATCGTTAGCATATTTTATGAATTATAATATATCTGTAACAATAAGCGAAATTAAATACAATGGAAACATTTACAAGTTAATTTATTGGCCACCTTTCTCTTATTTGCCAGTATTTCGCACGTTAGTCTGCATATGAAAGCGGACCCTGGCAATAGCCGGAAAAACGCTAGGTAGAAGAAGACAGCGTACCTACTTACTCGTATTACGAGTAGGTTATGTAGACACAAATAAGAACCGACTTTTTGAAACTTTTGAATACCTAATACCCTCTGTGCTAATTCCATATTAATTAAGTGGATTAAGAAGTTTTAAGGAACACTATTTATTTCGTTATATCTTGTTGGTTGCGACATCGCCGCCTGGTCGGCAGATGGATCAATTGGTAATTTTACGCAGACCTAAAACTAGTACTCTATACAGCCCGCCTGTTGTTTACCTCTAAGCTCTGCCTGTTGCTTATTGCTCTCATTATTTGTGCAATTGCTTATTTATGACAACGCGATTGGTGTAGTGGTAGTGTTACTGTGCCGGCCCTGGGTTCGAATCCCGGTCAGGGCAAATATATTTATGTGATGAACTCCAATATTTGTTCCTGGGTCATGGATGTTTTCTATGGGGTCTTCTTTTTTAATAGACAAACGCACTTCACCGAATGCTAAATTTCATCGAATTTTCATTTCATAGACAATTTTTCCTGAAGTCTTATATAAATAACGAAATAATAATGAAATAATGAACTTAATTCTGCAAGTAGGCCGCAAGGGCACTTTTTTACATGTCTGAGTCTACCGGCATTTCACAAGAGGAGACCACTGTTGAGAAGAAACGCCGAAAGAAACTCAACAGTCAGTCATTTTTTCATAAAGGATAAGTACTTAACTATTACAGTAATATGAACTTAACTATATGTGGTTCTCATATAGTTAAGTTCATATTACTGCTCTCGATGAAATAATATTTCTATGAAATGAAAATTCGATGAAAATGTTTGGTATAACAAAGTTAAACCGTTTTCTATGTAAGTATGTATATCATCGAGTGCACATAACACAAGCCCACTAGAGCTTACTGTGGGACTAGATCGATTTGTTTGTGGTTGTTCGATATCTATTTGAGGTGTGCTTTGACTATTATGTAAGTAAGTATATACGTTTGTGTGAGATTGTCTGATATTTATTATT
Organism: Apotomis capreana; assembly: GCA_947623375.1. NCBI lineage: Eukaryota > Metazoa > Arthropoda > Insecta > Lepidoptera > Tortricidae > Apotomis > Apotomis capreana. The sequence goes on along the minus strand of OX392514.1, from coordinate 23,097,911 downwards.
ATTTAAGTTTTGCTATACGTAGCGTTAATCATGTGTTCTTTAAATGGCAATGCCACCTTATTTACCTGCACAAAATCTCAGTGGGAATTGTGTTCGGATGTAGGCTATACCTAAATTAAGATTTCTTATTATATTATGTAACTGTTTTGTCTGTTTTTTTTCTCCCATTACAGAAAATAAAATATACTTTATGTACGAGACTGTTTCGGGTCATCATGCCGCCATGGGCACACGTATGGCATAGTCACCGAAAGGCTTGTTAACGTTATCAGTATCGGGTTATCACAGCCACGTCGTGAGCTAGCCGCAGTCTGCAGACGGGCGTAACGGGGCTCGGTCGATGCGTGTCAATTGTACTGGTTTTAGGTGACGGTTGCACTGTCGCTACTGGAATGATTTTGACACCATGTTTTTATTAGGAAACAAGAGTAAATCGATATGATGTTATAAGGAAGTTGCGTTTTGTTGACAATTTTCAACGTTTAGGTACTTTCTGATGCCTGCAATTGTTTATGACGCTATTTGTAAGTGTCAATGTTTTGCGTTGGTTTTGCGCATCAGCAGATAATAGATGAATGCAGGTTGGAGTGACACAGGCTAATTTTTTGTTCCATAAAAACCCTCAGCGATCGGCTTGACTCCTTGGCGCTGCGTAGAGATGTAGCCTCTCTCTGCATCGTTTACCGCTTACATAACGGGGAGTCCCCCGAGGAATTGTTCGGATTGATCCCTGCCGCATCTTTCCGCCATCGTTGTACGCGACAATTCTTTCATACTCACCACTTAGATGGTTGCAGTCCACAAGCGTGCATTTTTCTTGAAATTTTCTACCTCGCACGACTGCATTGTGGAATGAATTGTCGCTTGCGGAATTTCCGGACCGACACGACCTTCAACTTCAAGAAAAGAGCGTAATCCCCCCTGATAGATCGGCAACGCACTTGTGACTACTCCGGTGTTGCAGGTGTCTATGGGCGATGGTACTCGCTTTCAATCAGGCGATCCGTTGGCTCCTTTGCCCCCTGACTTACAAAAAAACACAGTTTGTGTTGAAGACACATTGCTACATGTAAATAAGAATAGTTCCACTCTAATAATGTATCATCTGTTTATTGATTGACTGGCAGCGTTGTAAAATACATATATACTATTCTAAATATGTAGTGAAAATCTGTTTTTTTTTTAACAAAGTGCGATGCTGGATCGTTTGTTTTGTATGGGCGCGCGGCATCATACCTGTTGGGTATAATTTATTTGCCCTCTCATCACGCAGATCACTCCGAAATGTCAGGACAAATTTTAACCAATTTTGATACAGTAAAAGCTGGACATCCAGAGATGGTTATAGGATACTTTAACTTGTCTATGATAATTCAAATATGCTGGCACATTTTAAAATAAATAACTAGTCCCAGTCGTGCAGTCGCTCCATCGAAACCCAACCTAACAGAGCTGACACATTACCACGGCAATAATTTGAGGTAGCAACTCGTTCCTAAACTGGTCGTCGTAACGCACGTGACGGCAGGCCCACGGCTTTAGGGTTCTCTATAATAATGAGTAAACTTCATAGTGTTATTTAACCCAGCTTGATTATCTTTGGCATAGAGTCGTGACTACCTCACTTCTATACAAAATCACGTTCCACCTATCTGTTGTAGACAGTATAACCTTAAGTTTAGCCTCATACATTTTGTATGCCGCTTGAACTTTCTTACCGTAGAAAGCTACTAAACTTATTAAGTATTTATTGAGGTAGTGCGTTAAGCGAAGTCTCAGCATACATTCGATATTTGACACTAATTTCATAAATTTTGACATAAGTGCTTGCTATACGAACTTTATCATAATAACAAACCATAAATATATTTATGTACTCTATTTTGTGGGACAAATGTTAATGTCTACAGTTACCCTCATCTGGCAGAAAATTGTTTAACCGATGTATCGCATAATGCTCATTTGGCAGAAATTTTCTTTAGCTGAAATGGAAATATTATATTTAAAAATGTTTTGGTGTATCCTAGTAGATTAGGGTAGGTTAGGTTAGGTTTGTTTTATAACTTTTCAGAAAAGTCAATGGTGACTTTAGGTACATAGAACAAAAATTATGCGAAATGAGCTATATGCGAAACATAAAGTTGGGTAAAATATTTTTTTGTGAAACATTAGTAAACCTAATACCCAAAGTACAAGTGACAAGAGTGACCAATCATCAGCTCGAATAACAAACATCGCGATTTAAAGTTTGTTTTATCGATATGGGTGATTCCACAGGTATTTCAACCGCCGCGCACGATCAGTCCGCTGACATTCAGATCAATTATGATATGGAGAATAAGGAAGAATAAAGAGATCTAGTAGCAAGGCTTATATTACAGGAGAGCTAGAGCAAGGCGTCCAGACTCCACTGGCTCGTACACGTTGCACGGTGAGAGAATGGGAGAGGTTTGAATAGAGAGATGCGACAGATGTTGAACTATACAACAGTGTAGTCACATATATGAATAAAATTAGCTCAATACGTCATGATACAAAGAGAAAAAAAAACTGAAAATATTTTTTTAAATATGTGACTTAAAGGTACGAAAATTTTATGATTGCTTTTTAACGGACTTCATAAAAAGGAGGGGGACGACTTCATAAAGTTATTATCAACGCATGTTCAAATTAGCGCTCTGAAATTAAGCGGTACATTTCATTCCAATAATAACATACGGAACTCTCTCCTCTCATGTCGTCACGCCGAGCCACCAAATTTGGGGTCGTTTGTATGTAAATTTCTACCTTGGCGCCGTCTCAGTCCTCAAATTATTTTTATCTAACCCATGGCTATTATTTATGTAAATCCGTTAACGTATGCCTTTTGCCCAAATTATTGTGGTCGTAAATAGTGGATGTTGTTTAGCTGGCCGTCAGTTTCGAACCCGAGATGAGATATTGTGTATTATGTTGTTTGGACTGCTGAATTGACGAAAGCAGTTGGTATATTACAGTATGCATGAGCTCTAGAAAGTTTAGAGAGTCTACATTAAGGAAGGTCGTATACGGTGACTTTGAAGCGAACAGTCTGCATCGCGATTGTATCGCGAGTTTATGGATGCTGAATCGCGACTGTATCGCGATAGTAGCGATGTCGAATCGTGTTTACGTGTGCGAGGATGTATGACCAGCGACACCATCGCGACTGTAAAGCGACCTTTTGCGACTGGATCGCTGCTGAATCGCTACACTCGCCGTATGCCACCTCTCTAAGTATTCTACTATAGAGTATAATTACAAAATATATGCATTAAAATCCAATTTACAAAGACTACCTTAAAAACGTAAGTATTTATTGTGACCTATATTATAATAATTCCAAATCCGAAGAGACCTAAGAAATATTAGTCTAGATAGAAACATTTGATAAAAATGCCTCTCAATCGTTTAGCAGACTGAAATAATATCTCTTATGAAGGTAATATTTCTATTATATTCCTCACTCATAACATACGGATTGCCTACATTATGCAACTAACTGCATGCATATAACATATCTCTTCTCTGGAACCCCATAACATTACCCGCTACGCTCTATCCCATCGTAAATACACACAATTGTTTTATTCAGAAACTTCCCTCGGCAAAACTTCCCCAAAATATACAACGACATAATTAAGAGATGTTTACGGCTTTAATATCCAAAGTTGGCGTATCCACACGTTGATGATGAACCCATCCCCGGGCCATAGCCGTACGAATCCTGGATTTGCCTCACGAAGCAATAACAGGACTCGTAAAATTCTATGCAGTAATTTGTATAATTTCGTTATGTCGTTTTGACTATGGGGAGGCGCAGTAGAGGAACATAATCACTACGTTATCCATATGTGACGAGATTCTTATAGAACAAAAGGAATCAGCAAGTTGACCGTATTTGTATGAAATCGACGGGAAGAGCCATTATATTTTTAACACATTTCCCGGATACCGTCATAAGATTATTTGTAGGTATATGAGTTTTTTCATTCTTTTATTTACGTACAGTCAACGTCAAAAGTACCTGACAATTTTAGTACTAGACATACGCCTCCATAGTACCTAGGTATATGAAATTCCGAAAGTGTCATGTTCTCAAAGAGTTGACAAAATGGTCTTACGCTTGTTTTGCCATTGGTATCTTTGAAAATTGTATTGTTCTCGCGAATTTATTTGTGAACAATAGAGGTATACACATAATGTAATAAAATTATGCTATATGATAGGTAGGTACATATGAATCAGAGTCCAGCTACATGTTCTGCCACAAGGCATACAACATCGAATAACAAATAGCAAGAATAGATATATGTATATAACAATGCTGCAATAAATCGAATAATATCGGACCATATTTCACGCAAAACAATATCTCTACTGCTTGGCCGTTGTTTGTGGCAATGGCTGAAATAAAGGAGATTTCTCTTGTGCATTAAGATATTAAGCATAGCGCTAGAGACTGGAATTAGGACGCTCGTGGATTGCGCGGATCTAATCGGAAATAAAACGCATTTCCGGCCTAGTCCGTGAATCTTAATATCCTTGCTGATAAGTCTGGTGATCCGTTTGTTTACTTCGTTATCGTGTTTTGCTTTTCACATTCAATACTGTTGTAGTTGTATGTATTTAACGGAAGATTCGGAAGCAAAAATACGCTAAAACTGCATTATTATTTATTATTTATTTATTTCTTTATTAATTTTACAACAAAGATTACATATAATCTAAAGCCCTGCGAAACTGTTATGACAGTTTGTCTATTGTGGAATGAATTGTCGCTTGCGGTATTTCCAGGCCGATACGACCTTCAAACCTTCAAGAAAGAAGCGTATTCCCACCTGAAAGGCCGGCAACACACTTGTGATGACTGCTCAGGTGTTGCAGGTGTCTACGGGCGATGGTACTCGCTTTACATCAGGTGATCCGTTTGCTCGTTTGCCCCCTATGATATAAAAAAAGATATTAATTTATTTTATTTCTTTATTTATTATTATCTGATTTCTTCTTTGACATAAATCTATTTTAAAAATAATAATGTGTAATTAAAATCGAATAAATAAGCTCAATATTTTGACATACATGTTAAAGTGAACTATAGGGTACTATCTAATAAATATAATTATGATAATGGTATAATTGTGGTATTGCATGCATTTCCTGGTAGAACATAAGTATCTGTAGGTATTCTATAATTATCATCTTATGTAACTATGTTTCTTGCAATAGAAGATGATTGATTGATATTCACAAAAAAATACCACTTTAACATTGAGGTTTATTACGTCAATGCACTTTAACGAAAAGAAATGCTATTCTGGTAGCAAATGCATTTACATGAAACACGACACGCTTTAAGTATATGTATTCGTGTGTTTATAAAATATCAGTTGGAAACTGATCAATGATTATTGATTAAGCCTAGACCCCAGATTATAATAAATAAATAATAAATAAATAAATAAATATTAAGGGACAATCATACACAAATCGACCTAGTCCCAAACTAAGCAAAGCTTGTACTATGGGTACTAGACGACGATATACATAATATATAAATACATATATAGATAACATCCATGACCCAAGAACAAATATTTTTGCACAAATATTTGCCCCGGCCGGGATTCGAACCCGGGACCGCCGACTCAGTAGGCAGGTGTCTACCAACCGAGCCAAACGCGTCAAAGCGTAATCTGCAGGTATATCACTTTAGGGCCGAAACATTGAGCTACATTACCAACATAATATATTATTTTTATTCTATTATATTATCATAAAATAATCACGAAGAAGATATTGGTATGCCTCTTCTAATTCAAAATTAAGTACGAATTAAATTAAATATCGTGGTATTGACAGCATAGTAAAAAATTCACTCCGTATTATCTAAGAAACACAATACAATTCAAACCAAAATCGGTCTTTTATTTCGATCACACCCCTAAGGATCAAACGAGTACCTCTAACTAATGGGCTCACGCGTAATCTCAAAAAGCGGACTCCAAGCGTCTTTACAAAAGATTACGTTTGACCGTTATCCGGACAAAGGTTGCCCGGAAACCGGACCAGACCCGGTCGGACCCTCGGCCATAGCTCCAAGCTAAATTCCAAGTTTCAACTGACATCTGTCCGAGATAGCGCTACATTATGTTTACTTTAGCTTTCAGATCCCAAAATATACGTCTATAATAAATTAAATATATAGGTATAGGGTCGTCGACACAATATTGTTTCTTAAGTACATGAGAATATTTAAATATACCTATCTAAAACAATTTAAATAATGAACATATGCGATATAATCCGTTTAAATTGTGAATTCTTTGTGACAGTCGTAGAAACCGAAGAAAATATTTATTTTCTAGTAGGTAAGCGTATTTTTAACAGGAGTGACATCGCTAAAGTGGAAATTACAGGAGCAATGTATTTATTTCAGCTATATACCCATTAAATTAACAACTGGTCAATGAAAATTTTCCGTTTTCTGGCTGCAACCAGGCTATATTGCTAAATTGTAAATAATAAAATGCTTCAACGAATTAAACGGTCGGTCCTCTCAACGACTTATCCGTCCCTTTGTTCCGGGATACGAGTGATTTGTGAGTATATCGCGGAATGTTGCTATAACTCCAAAGGCTATGAATAACAACCGGTGCAGAAAAGGGATTGTTATGATTTCAAGCATGGAACATTTTTGCACAAAGCTACATTTCTCTTATGAGACAGTGGATGGCGCTCGCAATTCTATCAACGCAAAAAAAAAACATTATTTAGCTTTACTTACTACCATCTATCTGTGACCAGCTATACACACATAATGCAAATACCGAAACATATAAAACATTTTCCACTTCATTTTCAAAGTTTACTTTTTTGTAGACTTTACTGTATTGAAGAGGTGAGAAGATTGAAGGTACAATATATTTATTTTTTACCGGTTTACAGCACCGATAGGAGGTACAAACTTCAGAAGTACCTATAAATCGTTTAGTCACCTATGACAAGCCAGATATAAAATGCAATGTTCCCCTCAAACGTCGAGAATATCAATATCCCCAACAGATCCCACGTTAGACAGAATAATCCATCGCCACGCAAGTAACGACAATCGTAAAATTCCGTAATGACAAAACTGCGGCGCGGCGACGATTATACGACGTCACGTAGTCGTTGCGTATGCGGTGCGTCGTCGTCGTAAATTTTATCGACATCGCATCGCGTAGCGTGTGGCCTGGCATGCAGATGACGGGTGGCTTAGTGCATTTCACATTATTACCCGATTGCATCGGAAAGAGTTATGTTCGAGTGTTCATTTTCATCTATACCTTTAGCCACTTTGGCGTTGATTCGACGCTCATTGTATAGGTTCTCCCAAGGCTTTATGAAGATGAGTTTCGGCCCGTTACCTTTCGACTCTTTCTCGATGGATGGATCGTTGGATCAGATACAGAAGGCAGTACTCCTGGATACGGTGCGCGTCTTCAGTAAGTCTCTCTGCAGTTGTAATCACCGTCAGCTTTGGTGGTACTCTAGGTTAGCTAAAATTTAGGTCTTATTTTTGTGTGTTACTTTCTATTGTTCGTTCGGCAACAAAAAAATTCAAAAAAAAAGAAGAACCGACTTCAGTAAAACTAAAAAGCCAAAAATAACCCGTTTAAGTAAAGATTACATTTGACTCACCCTTTGAAGTCGATCCCAAACCACTCAGTAATTATATTTATATATTATAGTTTACGTGAGGTTTGGCACCGACTTCAAAGGGTGAGTCAAAGGGTGATAAACAGGTAACACCGTGCGGCGCGGCTAGTAAATAAGTATTTTTGAAAGTATTACATATTTTCCATTGGCCTATGGTAAAAGAGAGGCTTACTCGGATTGAATTTACGGGAGCCTTCTAGTCTAAAAAACACATCTAAATTCATTAGGGATTCGTTTTTTTCTAGGATCGTATTTCTCTCAGTTTTAGGCGCGGTCCCCTAAGGACAAAAAGCAAAAACCCCCAAGTCATAAAGTAGCAAACTCGACCCCCAATTTTTCAGCCCAACTTTTAATTAGGTCGCCGGTCAGCGTTGATAAAAATTAAGCCTTAATCAAGTTCTGTTTACACTCGAGCACGTTTTAATTTATCTCGTGTTGACTCGGGGTCATTACCGGGGATAGATGAGGTAGTGGATGCTGATAGGGAGTTTGCCCGGATGGTGGAGCTAGCAGTTTGATCCCCTAACACAAAAGAAGTGTATCTATCTGTCTGTGTGTGGAATAATGAAATAATGAACTTAATTCTGCAAGAGGCCACAAGGAGGGCGCTTTTACATGTCTGAGTTTACAGGCATTGCGCAAGAGGAGACCACTGTTGAGAAGAAATGCCGAAAGAAACTCAACAGTCAGTCACTTGTTCGGAATCGATACTTAAATGTTACAGTAATATGAACTTAACTGGAGATACTAATATGCTCCAGATAGATGCGCAGATACACCCTTCATTTTTGTCTCGTGCGTATATAACAGAGGTTGATCATTACGATACAACAAACCTTTATTGCACACCAACCAGAACAAATACACAACAGAAACGTTAACTTAACAATGTTAGACAATAGACAATCTTATCGCTGAAAAGCAATTTCTGCCGGACAACCTTTGGGCAGAGTCAGTTGAGATAAAAAAAAACTGTAACATTTTAATAACATCCAAATTATAAGATAAAATGTCATACGCATACATATATAAGTATTCATATATGTCACATGTAGTTCACCGGAAACATAAACCAACGGAACCCGATAACCAATCAAGATCTGGCCCATAACTTTACGTGTGAAAGCCGATCGAGCGCGTGCGCATGATGATGTGATAAACTATTATTGTATTAAGCGGTTTACACTCACGTGAAATTGTCAGGAACGGCCCGACATGTTTCGAACTCGTATGGAGCCCTTCATCAGGGACGGTTGCCCGTACACCGCCGCGGCACACTCGTCACAATCCTGACAATTTCACGTGAGTGTAAACCGCTTAATACAATAATAAAATATGTCTCACGAAAGTTTTAATAAAATTATGTGATAAACTTTACGATTACCATCACCTATAAGGGTCCTTCGTCATACTGCCGAGTCTAAAACCGGACTAACCTCTATATATAAATCCGTTATGTAGCCTCAAGTGTATGTTTCCAACGCATTAAACGTCTTGATCGCGTTTTCAATAAGTAAAATAAATTAATAAAAATACAGTATGTAGAGACTCGGGTCCGGCGGTATAGGTAACGTCGTTGTCTTATAGTTGTCGAATTTATTCTAACTAATATTCGTTAAAATGATGACACTATTATTACCAGGGATCGGAATCGGAAAAATATGCGTCATTATACACGGTGTCCTGTATTTATTGGACACACCGTGGACCCACCGAAAATTTTAAGATAAACTTTTTTCTAAAAAGTTCACAACTTCCTTTATTTATTTTTTTCTTCACTATGATAAGATTGGTTAGGAAATAATTTAAGACTAAAACGAATTTCATTAATTAACACATATTTAAGTAAGTATCACTATTAAATAATAAAAAAAAAAAAATAATGATCTAGGTATGTCCTACCCGGTCATTAGAGTGAAAAAGGGGCCCAATCATCAAAGAAAATATAATATAGATTAGTTATCTTCAAAACAATCGGATTTTTAATAACGCTAAAAAAGAGACCATTTTCTGGACCATTCTAAGGTAAGCTCTGTAGGACGTTAGAAAGTTGTCCATTAAATACAGGCGTGTATAATGACGGCCGTTCGTCCGATCTCTGATTATTACAATTGATGATTATGATTTATTTATTTTTTTGCCATTTTTATTTAAAGTTAAATTACAAGTAAGCGATTTGGTGTAAACTGTAAGCTTATTTTGACTTAAATAAATGAAATGAAATTTAAATTAAATAACCAACTATAACGCGAAGTGTCGTGCTAAACGGACGTTATATTTACATCTGTTGTACGGGTTTATCTACTTCAATACCTATTTTTAGCCAAAATAATAAATAACAAAGCTATTATCACACTCAGATAACGCCTTCCTTGTTACACACGTTTTTTATACAGCACTTATGCAACCAGTCGTAAATAGGTTACACTACACCAAAGACATCTGTTTTATTCGGCGATAAAGATGGCCTTGGGGATCATTCGTCCAACCTCAACCAATATACTCCACATAGGGATCAAATTCGTATGAAACAATGATGTAGCTAACTTGGTTATGATACACGTGCTGCGCCGTTGGATCGAGAGATACTCCAATAAAATCGTGAATACCACTTTTAAGCGCTGATAATAATGCTTATTTTTCAATGTTCGCATCTTTACATACCAATCCTGAATCATTTCAAACCATAACGCAGGCAAATTGGGTCGATTTTTGGTGGGAACGATGAAGTAAACAACATTTTGCGAAGCTTCCGTGTGGCCGCGGATAGCAAAAATACGCTTTTATATTGTTAATTTGCTCAAACAATTGCCGTATGACCTAGTTACGATTAATTAATAACTCATTTGACTGATAAACGCGGCAATGAGGACGTTTCGTAATTATTGTAATAATTCAATTTACAATTTAAAATTAACAAGATACTTATTTAATTGAATTGCTCATTTTCGTCGTTCAGAATTCATAAATGCAAAAATACTAGTACAGTCAAGCTCATTTACATCTACACACTTATGAGAACAAAATATCTGAACACGACCCTATTGTCAGGAGCATAAAATCGTGTTCAGATATTTTGGTTCTCGTAAGTGTGTAGATGTAAATGAACTCGACTGTACATAGTATACTTAACGAATTTAAAGAAAAAAACCTAACCTAGGGTGCCGCTAGCAGCAGGACAGGGCAGAAGCTACCGGTGGTAAGCGCTGCAGAAAGAGGAACCCTCAGAGCCCTTCAAAATGGTTGACTTTTGAACCCCAATATCTCGGTTAATATTGATCGGAGAGAAAAAGTTAATATTATTAAACATGCTTATTTTGGCGTTTTCTACATGATCCAATCCAAAACATGTCTTTTTTTCTAAGTCCCTATTCGGCCCCCCTTTGGTACCGTACATCTGACCCCTCCTGACGATGCGCGCTGTGTCTAGAAGTACTGCCTTCTGTATCTGACTCTTTATCCAGCCATCTAGCGAGAGTATCTTAAAAAAGTGTTGATCTCGATTCTTCTTTACATCGATTTTTTTGTAAACCGAGCGAGCGAAGCGTCTCCAATTCAGTTTGGCCAAAACATCGCACCTTTAGAATTATAGAGACCTAATTCAAAATCTTGAAGTTTTAGAATTAGGTCTCTTTAATTCTAAATATATAATAAAATAAAATAAATTTAAGTGTCGACAATTTTGAATTAGGTCACTATAATAGACATGTTGACTAATTTTTTGAGGATGTCAATCGATTCTATTTTTTATAGTGATCAAATGTCTATATGTGACTGACTACACTTAAACTGCTCCAAAAGTCAGAAATGACCGTCAAAGTTCAACATTCCCACGTAGCCCTAAAAACGCTCCAAACAAAGGCGTCCAGGCTAGTGACGTCACAAGCCGATATAGGTACCAACAATTGTATGGAGAAATTAAGTGCCATTTTCACCGTGAAAAAGTGCGTTTAAGTTCATAGTTGCTATACAATTATTGTTTTGTAAAATTATGAGGATTCTGAAAACATTTTCAAAATTTCTTTTGGATTAAAAAAAAATATTTTTTTGGATTAAAAAAAATATTAAAAATTTGCGTACCTTTGAAGTCACATATTCCCAAAACAGATTTATTTTTCTGGATTTTTTTCTTTGTTTCGTTATATCTTTAGCTAACTTTATTCATATAACTACAGTACGCTGTAGAGTTCAACATCAGTCAACATGTCTATTCTAAAGGTGCGACATGTTTATATGTCCGTGTGTGCCGGATTTCCGGCTGGGCTAGCCTACAGGCCGCATTTCTGAACCGATTCTCGTGAAATTTAGTGAGCAGGTTCAATAAATATATGGACTTTAGTTGAATCAGATTATCGAAAAATGTCAAAATGGCGGTGTTACGGAGATTGAAAACGTAAAAGAGGCATATTTCAGCCATTTCAATTATTCGAGCGACACTACATATTTTTATTAAAGCAGTAACGTCTGCTAACGTAAACTACCGTAATCTTTACGGTAGATGGCGCTACGATGCCACCCTAAGGCAAGTCGAAGCAACTGTTTGAAAAATTCAATGGCTCTGACATCTGGTTCGGTGGTCCAATTGCGAGGATGCCCGTGTTGGCCCGGAAAGCCGTTGGAAACGCAGGTTCGAATCCTGTCCGAACCATTAAATTTTTAAATGTTCGTTTCATTTGTAAACATCTACACTACAGTTCACAGAGCCACTATTTTATTATTTGTTTAAGTTAACAGATACATATAACACAGGCATCCCATTCCCAGAATGATCTAATTCACGGAATTTTCATTTAATAGAAAACTTTTCGCATGAATTAGTGAATATCCCAGATCTCAGCAGGCCTATGATGTTTTCTTTTATTACGCGATAAATAAGTGACAAAGCATCCGTCACGTTTTGACAAGATGCGAGTGTGAGTGACGGATGCTTTGTCACTTATTTGTCTCGTGATAAAAGCAACCGCCATAGCTCGCCCAGGGGGCCTATGATGGTTGCGTTTATCACGTGACAAATAAATGACAAAGCATCTGTCACTCTTACTCGCATCTTGTCAAGACGAGACGGATGCTTTGTCACTTATTTATCGCGTGATAAAAGCAACCATCATAGATCCCCTGGTGTCTAAATTTTTACGTCTTGCGTTAGCTAGGAAGTGAGATTGGGATTTACTACTCGCTACGCGGGGAGAAAGTCTCACTGCCTGATTCCTAAACTTAAATAATCATCTGGTGCTTTTTTTTATATGCTCTTATTGCAGTTCCGTACACATTTGTTGTTATAGCGACAACAGAAATACATCATGTGTGACAATTTCAACTGTATAGCTATCACGGTTCATGAGATACAGCCTGGTGACGGACAGTGGAGTCTTAGTAATAGGGTCCCGTTTTTTACCCTTTGGTACGGAACCCTAAAAAGGGCGGCCAGAGACAAAGCAAAAAAGCGCTAGAGAATAATGTACCAATGTCTCCAAATCAAGTATAAACAAGTCCACAAGACAATACGTCTTTAGCAAAGTTCCCTATTACAATCAATGGATGGTATATATGATTTGTATTACAAGCATGACTTGTGAAAACAAAATCCTATCTTGGGATTGGGCCCAATTCAAATTGACATTGGCAGGTAGCTATTTTAGTGATACGTTGGTCATATAACGGATAGGTATTAAGCCAGAGCTCTTTGTATAAAGGCGATATAGCTCAATAACGCTAAATTACTTATCAAGGCGATATGTCTATGCTATTCGCGATAAACACAGTTTTTACTCTTGATAACAGTTACGAGTGTTACAACACTTACGACGCAACGATTACTTCGGATAGAAATAGAACCCATCGTTGAACTAAACAGTCATTATAATGGCGGCCATACACCATGCTTCCTATCGTCCAATCAGCATGACGCTACCGATTGGATCAATTAGAACTGACCGTGTGTGGCAGTGGATTGGCATGACAGTTACACTTGACGGCTCAATCGAATTTCGATTCTTTGGGCTTGATCATGGCGATTGGATCTGATTGGACCGTGTATGGCGGTCGGCGATCATCAGCTCACTCAGGTCAGGTCAACAATCTTTAGGCGTAGCCTTTAATTATTTTAATAAATTAGTATGAGTAAATTGTTTTCTTTTCATTAACCACTGATTGCACCACTCTGTTCAATCTTTTCGTCGTCACCGATGACGCCATGGCATCAACTGAACGTCGCTGCCAATTGGACAATTTAAACTGATCGTGTGTGTTGTATATAGACGAACTGCAGATTGGATCAAGCCTGTAGCGTCATGCCGATTGGACGATAGGAAGCATGGTGTATGGCCGCCTTAAGAGATGAAATGAAATCGTTTATTAGTAAGTACACTTTTACAAGTCCGATTGTGTACTTACCGGCATTTTTCAAAAGCAGACCGGTGTTTAGAAAAAACTCACCATGTCTCGGACATACCTCAACGAAATCTTATATTCTACGTCGAATTGCGCCCAGCCCACCACTGGGCCAGCTCGCAAGCTTCCCACTCCGCAGGTATCCCTGAATAATTAAAAGGAAAATTTTATCATTTCCCGGCGGGCCAACTTTACCACTTTCCTCTTGTTTTTGTTGAAAGGTGTTTACTTGGGGGAAGTTAATTTGGCCTGCGCTGGGACGAGCCGTAAAAAAGGTTTAGGGGGTGGTACAAGCTTCGACAAAGTGGACAGGAAGAACTGTTCGGCAGGTGGTAAAGGTAAACAAAATAACAAAAAGTGCGAGCACTTGCGCTGCAATAAGGATTCTGTACTACTACAAACAAACAACGTTCAGAAAATCGTGTCTCTTATTGTCCTAATACTCGTGTTTTTAACTTTAATTTACTATGTAAATATAGTAGCTGCAATAACACAGTAATACAATCTAGTGGCTACCCCGATCGGTGAATGAAATTTTTTGTGTTGATGTGACATGGACGGCAAAGTGAATGTAATAAAGTTGTTAAATTAAGTGTTCTAGAGATCATCATTGCCCACAAACTATTAGGAAAAAATAAACATCACAATTTTAAGTCTTTATGGACATATTTATATCATTGCTCACAGTATATAATGTATAAATATCGATCTTAAGTACACTACTAAATCTCTTAGATATCGGGTCATATTGTTACCAGCCAATCACAGCCGTTCGTCGCGACATATTCTGGAGACATCGCTCAAACGCACTTGCATTTCTTTCGCCAACCGACACACACTCATATTAAATTTATTATTAAACAGTTAATTTTGAAGATTTTGGTTTCTTTCCAATTTTCCTTGTTTCCATCCGGAACAATCATCATACTCTTGCTCTTAACCCATTTCATTGGGGTCGGCGTAGCATGCTTTTTTCTTCAATTCTTCCCTATCATTTGTCATCTCGTCAATTATGGACATATTTTTGTATGGATAATAAAATTATATACCTCCTCTCCCTATATACATCAAAGGCATCAGCTTATCGTCCAAGTTCCTTCCCTCAGCATAAACAGACATGAGAACCGAAACCCGTGCATGAAATTGACTCATTGTTTACCCTAAGCAACCCAAACACTCCATACAACAACAAATACACATCATGCGTCCGGATATCACAAGTGCATCAACAACCCATCAATTACTTGTGTTTATGTATGACTTACTGCTGTCAACATGCTATTTTGAAATCTTGTTTAATGTGACGTCATAGTTAATCAATTAATCATTGATATGCTAAGAAATTCTAGAGGAATTTACTTAAACGGTTTCTACAATTAAGATAGGTAATAAACTGAGCTTATTTTCTAGCCAATCGAATCGTTTAAGTGTTTAAGTAATTATGGCATTTTAATCAGTAATTAATGATGATTGGTTTGAAAACTGTGCTACACTTATACAATTATATGACATTGCATTGACAATTGATACAGATAGGTACTAAATTATCTGACGAAGTTTTACACAATAATAAATAATATATCTATCTCATTAATGTTTACCATGTTTGCCGAAGCTGGAGTAGACAGTTTTTCTGATGTCCTGCGTAAGAATATGGCATCTCTTGATCAGAATACTCAAACAATAGCTCAAACAGCCTCTTGAAGACCATAGCTATAAGAAGCGAGTGCTCAATGATGCAACACTTAATTAAAAATACAATGTCGTTACCTAAATTTGAATACTATAGTTATAAGTAAAATGCTAACAAAAAGTGGATGCCGTTGTCTGAATAAATAAAGTGTATTATATTATTTTAATATATTTTTTTTCATAGGCGTTTTACAAAATCGCAAAAACAGAACATAACTTGCCGCCGGTAGGAGGAAAGACGTCAAACTACCTTTGATGTCGGACCGTAGAGAACCGACGTACCTTTTCATGATGTACGAGTACGTTGTGTCCGAATGCTCTACCTTCTGTGTCTCGCCCTTGATTCGGCCAATTTAGGACCCAATCACTTTCTCATTTATTCACCTTTTTAAGCTTGTCTTCTTCCCTTATCTCGCTTAGCTACTATCTTTCCTTATAATAACATTATTTATAAGCATACCGCCAGGTTTTCGGTGCATGAATAATTTGACAGTAGGCGTCAAATCAGCATATGATGTTCATTAGATCATTAAGGGTCTGAAAAAACGTTATCAGCGAGCTGAGAACCACTTTACATCCAGCATTTTAATGTATTTCACACATAATCTACAAACCTAACAAAGTACTCACCCGCTAACAAGACAGGTGTGCTAAAAGGCACCACTGCCCGTTTAGTGCTTACAAACAAACACATAAATCGTGTCGTGCATTTACAAGTGTGCGTGCTTGAATAATGATGGTTGCAAGTAAACAATTGACTCATGGCTTCATACTTAGTCCGTCGATTATGCAACAGCGTTGATTGCCCAGGTTTATAAATACCCTGAAGCAGCGAAGTTTTATTGACTTGGGTCCAGTGATCCTTAATTCGTATCCATATTCACGTAATGTCAAGTTATGTATTCTTAAATGTACTAACTGCGTTACACTGCAAGGAAGAGCGGTGTCTCTTAACACAAGTTTATAATAGAATTTAAAAGACATCGGCATACTGAAATATTGTTACTGAGTAGATGAAATAAAGATTTTTTTTATAATACCGTAAGGTCGGGTTACTTTAGCCCTGGGGGGTAACATTGCCCACCCATTAGAACCAACTTTATTCAATAAGTAAATTCTGAAAAAGTATATCTTATGACATATCCACTTGTGAGTGATCGCTGGTGATGTTTTTAAAAGTTTTCTTAGTAATTGAAATGGATTGAAATGGGTGGCCAATGTTACCCCCCAGGGCTAAAGTAAGCCGACCTTACGGTACTCTACTGAAAATTGGTTTTCTATGGAAATATCTCTTTATTTAAGGAAAATTTCAAGAGTGCGATGCAGGATTCCGGCGCGCTGCGCAAGCCGTACGCTATCTGTCGTAAAAATCTCCGCTCATCCGGATACGGACTCTAACGGATATGGTACGTGATTATTTTATAATATAATAAAATATTAAAACTGAATCTTTATCCTCAACACGCCGAAACCAACTGGCTGGACCAACTTCGTACATTTTGGTTTGGTAAGTGTTATAGTATGGTAGGTATATGGTAGCTGCGCATGCCCGAACGATAATAGAGTATTTTTTACCTGACTATTAGTTAATTATAAAAATCTCCCAAATGTCATCTTATTGCAAAGATAACACACATAACACATTCAACCAGTATCACCACTCGACACTTCCACAAGCAAAGAAAACGTCGAGCGAAACATTATGCGCAGTAAAAGCTAAAAATAGTTGTATATCTGGGCAAAGCGAAAACACACGATAGTAGCTTCCTAGATGACATGATGCCCTGGTAACATCGTCGGTCATGCATGACAATTATCGCAGTACAGATAAATCAAGTAAACAGAACCCTTGATCTTATATGACGAGCCAATATGGCGTAAACATAGATTTATTGAAAAATCCATTTTATTCTGTTAGTGAGTACATGGACATGAAATTATAAAATGACATTTGTTTATTTAGTTATATTAAATGTTTTTCTGACGATCCCATGGGAGATATGTATATCTATTATAAGTTGTATAAGCTAGTTTTTTTGCTGATAGTGACATATATTTCTGTTTTATCTGACATTGCATTTTATGATTCTATTATTATTGTTGTAGTTATTATTATGATGGTGTATTTGACTTAATTGAATGAGTATTATCTAATTTTATGTTGCTATTGACGATCATAATATCAAGATTCATGTAAATTAACTTAGGATAATTTATAATGTAAATTTGTTATTATGAAATAAATAAATCTGACGGCGCGTCTATAGAAATGTCATCGTTAAGAGTGTTCCAGACGTAGTGACCGGTCCGGACCGGACTAAATCGAGTCGTCTGGCACGCTCCGACGGAATGCAGAACACTGGTGCATCTCGGGTCGTGTAAAGCTAGCTTTATTGGATTGAGTTCTAATCTACCCACTTATAAAATAAATGACACACGAACGGCTCGGAGCTCATAATCCATTGTCATCTCGTCGAAGCACCACGTGTTCTGCAGAACGTCATTCGTGATTTGCATAACGGTTAAATCTAATAACAGTACCGGTTATATTTCATGATTCTTTTTAGTCGATTTGTGAATCAGTGTAATTAAAAGTGTGATTAATCGTAATAGTTGATTTCTTTAACTCCTCGCCCGCATACCCACGTGTCTGCTATAAATGGATCCTCCACAGATAGAAGGTACGATTGAGGATCCTGGGCCCACTGTGCTTTTATCAGAAGTGGGATCCAAAGGGCATTCTTCAGAGGAGGTTGATAACCGTAGTGCGACAACGGCAACCCCGAATCTGTTGCTGAACATGGAAGCGCTTTTGACTCGTGTGTTGGCGAATCCACAACCGCAAACGCAGGCGGTCCAGGCCAGCGGTATTACGACGCAGCTCGTCAAATTTGACCCCGATAGTGCTGAAGCTGATATCGAAGGTTGGTGTAACCTGACGGAATTTATTGTGAATAGCAGACAGCTTACGGGAGCCGAGTTATTGTTAGCTCTTACGCATGCGCTTAAAGGAAGAGCTGCCATGTGTCTCACTAAGTTGCAGCCTACGCAAATAACCTGGCCGCAGATCAAGGAGTTGCTTATTGCGAAATTTGCAAAACCCATGTTACCTCAAGATTATTTCGACGAAATTCTCCGCTTTCAAATTACAACGAAAGAGACTGCATGTGAGGCAGCCATGCGTTTGTGGGGCTACATAGAAAGAATACCACGTGTTGAAATGTCAGAAGATATGACAGCCGGATTAGTGACTTCCGTTCTGTCTCAGAGAGATAACACCATACGTCGAGAACTCCATTCTCATATAATACAGACTAGAGCACAACTATGTCGCATACTCAACAGTGTGTCACTGAAGAGACGCAATGAGAACGGAGACATCAATGAGCCTGAAGCGAAGAAGCCACGTACCTTTGATCAACGCTTCTCGGGCACATGTCACCGCTGCGGTATCACAGGGCATAAAGCGATTGATTGCCGCAGGCGACGAGAAGAACAAGATCCTTTAAAGAAGACATCCGAGAAGACACCGAAGAATCCAGAGAAGCCGACGAGTTCAAATGTTACCTGTTTCGTGTGTGGGCGACCGGGACACCTCGCATCAACCTGTTCAGAGCGCAAAGGAGGCGGTGGAGCACCGGCGGCAACTAAAGAAGTGCAAGTTTGCGAGCGCAGAGTAGCCAAGGGGACGCTGACTACATCACTCGGTGAGACCGTTTCCTTTCTTTTTGACAGTGGATCTGCCTGTTCATTGGTAAAGCGTAGCGTCTCTGAGAAGTTGCCGGGTACATTGCGTAGAGATTTAGTTGAACTAGTAGGCATAGGTAACGATAATAGCGTCGAATGTAGCTCTCAGGTTCTTAGTTTGGTAGACATTCAGGGCATTAAAGTTTCAGTTTTATTTCACATCGTCGCGGACGACACAATTTCGGAACCGATACTAATAGGTAGGGACTTGTTAGACTTGGGTGTAGATGTTAAAATAAGTAGGAAAAATATCTCATTCTCGTGGCACAATGAGATCAATGCGATCGACACCTTTGACTGCACAGACATTGACACGGACTTACAAGGAAAAGACCGGCTGGCACTTATTAACCTACTTAGAAAATACAAGGATTTCTTTATCGATGGTGTACCCACCCGCCGGGTGACAACTGGTGTATTACGCATTGATCCCATAGACCCCCATAAAACCGTACAAAGACGTCCGTATAGGCTATCCCCCGTTGAGAAAGATGTAGTTAATGAGAAGGTTCAATCTCTTCTAGACGCAGGTGTTATTAGAGAAAGCACGTCACCTTTTGCAAGTCCCATCTTGCTTGTCAAAAAGAAAGATGGCACGGATAGGTTGTGCGTCGACTATAGGGAGCTGAACTCAAATACAAAGCCCGAACATTACCCCTTACCCAGGATCGACGAACAGATCGACAGATTGCATGGTGCATGCCATTTTTCATCTCTTGATATGGCATCTGGCTACCACCAGATTTTAGTAGATACCGATGGCGATAGCATAGCGAGGACAGCCTTCGTAACTCCGGACGGGCAATACGAGTACCTGGCGATGCCCTTCGGACTGCGAAATGCTGCGTCAGTCTATCAACGATGCATTAATAAGGCCTTAGGGTCACTAAAGGATCATGTAGCGCTAGCCTATATGGATGACGTCCTCTGTTACTCCAAGGATGTAGCTCAGGGACTGCATCGGCTGGATATCACGCTCAAGGCCTTATCAGAAGCCGGTTTCTCTTTCAACATACGTAAATGTAAATTCATGAAAAATCAAATTGACTATCTAGGCTACGTCATCAAGGCCGGAGAAGTTACACCAAATCCCCGCAAAATAAAGGCCCTGGTAGATGCCCCCATACCCAAAACGGCTACTCAGGTCAGGCAATTTCTGGGCCTCGCGTCTTACTTTAGAAGATTCATACCCGGCTATACCCGTATTGTTGGACCTCTTTATCCCCTCACAAAGCTGAAAGGCCCTATCAAGTGGACCGAAACAGATTGTAGGTATCCTCACATCCGAGCCCGTATTAACGATCTTCGATCCTGAGTCACCCATAGAACTGCATACCGACGCCAGCTCGGATGGTTACGGAGCGATCCTCATTCAAAGAAAAAATAACGTACCCCATGTAGTTTCATACTTCAGTCGCCGAACGACCGACACGGAATCGCGGTATCATTCCTATGAGTTAGAAACTATGGCTGTCGTTCGTGCGGTAGAAAATTTCAGGCATTACTTGTACGGTCAACACTTTACTGTCTTCACAGATTGTAATTCTCTGAAAGCTTCTAAGTCTAAAACCGACCTAACTCCCCGAGTTCACAGATGGTGGGCCTTTCTACAGGCCTATGATTTTGATATCGTTCATAAACAAGGCAGTAGCATGGAACATGCGGACTTCCTTTCTAGAAATCCCCTCCCGAGTCCCGAATTGAATGATCTCCAACCCAAACCAACCGAGACATCACAAAGGCACAAAGTCATTCACTTTGTGGAGCTGCATCAAGGTTGGCTCAGCGTAGAGCAAAAGCGTGATACTGAAATACAGGATCTAGTCATAAGGCATAACAATGGCGAACTCCCCGAAGGAATAGCGCATACGTACGACGTGCGTAATGGCATTCTATACAGAAAGATTGAACGCAACAAGTGCAGTTATTGGCTTCCAGTCGTACCCCGCTCATTGACATGGACTTTGATCAACCATGTGCATACCGAGATTCAACACTTGGGCGCAGATAAAACTTTAGACAAAATTTACGAGCAATACTGGTTTCCCCAAATGTCTAAACAAGTCCGTAGGTTCGTAGACTCATGCATAGTTTGTAAGGCATCCAAAGGATCCTCGGGAGCACAGCAGGTCAGACTTCATCCAATCCCCAAAGTCTCGACACCGTGGCATACCATCCATATCGATATAACTGGAAAGTTGAGCGGCAAGAGCGATAGAAAAGAGTATGCATCGGTGATCATAGACGCTTTCACGAAGTTTGTTCTTCTTGAATATACTCAGTCACTTGATGCTGCCTGCGCAGTCAGAGCCCTTAGGTCAGCAGTGTGCCTATTTGGGGCACCTAAAAGGATCATTGCCGATCAGGGGCGTTGCTACGTCAGTGCGGAATTCAAGCAGTTTTGCACTACTCACAACATAGAACTCCACCTTATTGCCACGGGTTCAAGTAGGGCAAATGGTCAGGTTGAACGAGTGATGCGCACACTCAAGAGTCTACTTACCATCGTTGAGAACGACCCAAACAAAGCGTGGCGTGATGAGCTTCCCAACGTGCAGTTAGCAATTAACAGCACTCGTTCGAGGGTAACAGGCTATACACCATCAGAATTAATGCTAGGAATACGCTCGCAATCTTTAGGCCTATCTCAAATATCACCTAACGTCGAACCGGCAACACGTTTAGACCTCGAAACCATTCGTAAAAACGCATCGACTAATATAGCAAAGGCTGCGTCAGCTGAGGAAAAACGGTTCAATCAAGGCAGAGCAAAAGTCAAACCGTTCGCGGAGGGCGACTTTGTTTTCATCAAGTGTAGTGAGCGCAACCAAACGAAATTGCATAGAAAGTTCAAAGGGCCATTTGTTATAACTCGCGTTCTAGATAACGATAGGTACGAACTTCGCTCAATTAGTGGCACCAATCGTCTTTACAAATATTCTCATGAGAACCTACGTGCTGTACCCGGGGGCTTTGAGGGCTTAGTAGAAGTAAGCACTAGCTTAAACAGCGAGGAGGCCGAGACGGCGGTCCATGGTCAGGAGAGTGGGGAGGTTTCATCCGATGATGATAGTGACACGCTCTCTGTGGCAAGCTCTCGCACATCGACCGCCAGCTCCGCCACTCTGTCTGCTTCCGAGAATGATGAGCCTGAGTTGACTTGTAAGTAATCGATGCATGTGTAAGTTATTTTCGTGGCTACACTACTTAATCTGATGAACTGGCCTACATCGGGACCACCGTTCAAGTTTAGGTCAGTGTGTGATGTATTGAGTGTCGAACTACTGTTCTAAGTTAAGGGACTGGCTCATAAGGGTCGACGTTCTGTTTGACTTACGGCAGAGTTGAAGGAGGTCGTAGGGGCAGCAAAGAGTGGTTGCCCGGTCCGACTGATTATAAGTTTTGGCAAATCATCGTAGGGGCACTAATGAGTAGTCGCCCGGTCCGATGTGAGGTGCTATGCGATAGCGATGTTGTAGAGGTGTCAATGAGTGATCGACCGGACCGATATCGATAAGTTAGTGTGTGTGTGTGTGTGTGTGTGTGTGTGTGTGTGTGTGTGTGTGTGTGTGTGTGTGTGTGTGTGTGTGTGTGTGTGTGTGTGTGTGTGTGTGTGTGTGTGTGTGTGTGTGTGTGTGTGTGTGTGTGTGTGTGTGTGTGTGTGTGTGTGTGTGTGTGTGTGTGTGTGTGTGTGTGTGTGTGTGTGTGTGAAGAGGATGTCAGAAATGGACGAGCGTATGCCATGAAAAATCTAAGGCGATTCATTTCTTTCTTTTCAGAATAGCCAGCGTATGAAGTCGCACGAGGACGCGCGACATGTCAGTCAGGCCGTGACGGCGCGTCTATAGAAATCATCGTTAAGAGTGTTCCAGACGTAGTGACCGGTCCGGACCGGACTAAATCGAGTCGTCTGGCACGCTCCGACGGAATGCAGAACACTGGTGCATCTCGGGTCGTGTAAAGCTAGCTTTATTGGATTGAGTTCTAATCTACCCACTTATAAAATAAATGACACACGAACGGCTCGGAGCTCATAATCCATTGTCATCTCGTCGAAGCACCACGTGTTCTGCAGAACGTCATTCGTGATTTGCATAACGGTTAAATCTAATTACAGTACCGGTTATATTTCATGATTCTTTTTAGTCGATTTGTGAATCAGTGTAATTAAAAGTGTGATTAATCGTAATAGTTGATTTCTTTAACTCCTCGCCCGCATACCCACGTGTCTGCTATAAATGGATCCTCCACAGATAGAAGGTACGATTGAGGATCCTGGGCCCACTGTGCTTTTAAATCTAAATGTAAATCTATGCAATCATAAACATACCATATATCATTATTTTATACTTCGTTTATTTTTATTAAGTTATTAAATTATCGCATCAGAACAGGAATTAGTTTGCCTCTCCACTCAAGCGGAGCGGAGCGTAGACATACACTACACACATCATAATATTGAACTTGGCTCTCATTTCACATTTATGTTTTTGATGGAATTTTGAACTTACTAATTTCATTTTAATATGACGGGCCATCTGATTCTGCCAAGATTGATGTTAATTACGTCTTGTTTGGCACCTACCGAACATGAAATACAAATTCGATAATAGAAAAGACAATGTTGACTACACTATAGTTGTAATTAAAATAACCATAACGCTCCATCAAGGTCGAATCTTCGCAAAACCTCCGCTGAGATCAGAGCCAATTGCGGAGAATAATTTCATCATCTCAATTATACGATGAAAACCATGTTATACTAATACTAGTTTTCTCTACGGCTTCACTCACGCGGCAACACTGAAAAAAAATAGCTCAACTAGTCTAACTACTTGAGAAACTGCCAAATTGTGCTTAGTAATAACCAAAAGTGTGTTTATTTTACATAACTTATTTTGGTTACTAGTAACCCTCAGTTTGTCAGTCCACTGATTTATGTAACTAGCAGCTAACATTTGGGCTACTGCAAACAACTTTTTTTTTCTTTTTGAGAAAAATGTTATTTTGGTTATGGTTATTGTTGAAACCGTTCAGTTTACCTAACTTCAAAAGAAAGAAGAGGCTTTGAGTTCGTCAAGATGAAGTGTTCCTCGATTACTTAGCGACGGATGGCCATATTTGGGAAATTGTTTTTTGTTTGAACCTGTATACTTTCCACTTATGTCATTAAGTCAGGATCTGCTACAGAAAATTCGAAACAACTCTTCAAATATTCCAGGTAAGTACACCTACCATGATTTGGGTATTATTTTACAAGTTTATAGTTCTGATCTTGGAAATCACCGTTTGGTGACGTGAAGTGAAACGGATGACGAATAACACAGAGGGCCACCGTAAATAAGATTTCCTGACGTTCTTTATTAAATAAGAATAATATTAAAATAACTACAAAACGGGTTTACTCACGACGTAAAAGTCGAATATCGCTCGACATGTTTTGAATCGGTACGCGATTCATCATCGGGAGAGCCGATCGTCGCGGCAGCCGCCAACCGACTACGACGAGACGACAGCGAGCGGTTTTAATATGCCTGAGACTAGTTTTCTATGTAAAAAAGAAAGATTATTTTACATAAATTTATTAAAACTTTCGTGAGACATATTTAATTATTGTATTAAGCGGTTTAGGACCAGGACGAAGCGGTGACGAGGTTGCCGCGGCGGTGTACGGACAGCCGTCCCTGATGAAGAGCTCGTCATACGAGTTCGAAACATGTCGGGCCATTCCTGACAATTTCACGTGGGTGTAAACCGCTTAATACAATAATTATGTTACATAGGTACAAAAACAGAATACATCCCATTTCAAATGAGTAATGATTATTTTAATATAACAATTGTATCATGCAAACAAGCCGTCTCGTTGACTGCCACAGACACCAAAATCACAGATCCAAAAGACGCTAACAATGTATTAAGTTCCATAGGCACTTAATACCTTTATCTACTGGAGAGCAATTCATACTCATGCTCATTGCATAATACACGTGTGGCCTTCTATGATATACCTACGGATATAAAGAGGCGTATGTTATTCGGGACTCCTTGGTCGTTACGTCTTTTTGGGTGTGGTTGGTGACATTATCTATTGAAGCGTTGTACAGCGCATTATTTACTCTATGTACATTGTGTACACGTGGAGTCTTGAAGCAAGACTGTAACAATGTAGAATCTTATACAAAAACATCGACAACGTATTTTTTTTAATACCATAGTTGGGTAAATAGTATCCTATAACCAGCTTTAGATGTCGAACTAACCCTGCTGCTGCTGCTAATTTCCTGCTGACAGGTTGTAACGTATTAAAACGTTAATAACTTTTGTATATCTTTAATTTAAAGCTAATGCTTTACCTTAACTATACAACCTATAACTAACTTATTATAAACTTAACCTAATTAAATAAAGAAACATATTTTAATTACATCTTACTCGTAAATCAACTCGAATTTTAATAACAAATACTACTTGACAAAATAAATCGTAATACTAACTAGTTAACCCACGCGCGCTGACTCACAGCTCAGCGAGATACGAAGTGCAGCCGAAGTTATACGAACGCGCCCCGCTAGATCGCGGCGCCCGAGTATGTGGTGCACTCGCCGCGTCATACACTCTGCCGCCGGCTCTTGCTTGTGAGCCCGCGTCACCTTGCCTCAGAATCAGTTCTCGTACGCTCGCTACGGAGCGAATATAAACTTAATTATTTTCTTGATTTTAAATTCTGTGAGTTTGTTATCCCAAATTGGGAACACCCTATGGGATTGATTACCTATCCAGCTGCGTGGCCGCAGCAGGCCGCCCTTCACCTGGCCCATCACCTATGATGGAGAGCCACACGTCCCGCCTAACGACCTGGCGATAGAACCGGTCGCGTCGAAGACCTGACGCTCGAACTGCTTTTCGCCCTCTGGACGCGCCGTCGCCGTTTCGTCCACATTCGCGCTCCAGGGACGTGGGGTATTCCGGAAGCTGCTCGGCGACATTCTTGTACACTGACCTTTTAGCTAGGCCGAACTCATTTGCCTGAGATCGTTAGGACTATTTATCTACGTTAAATACTAAACTAAATTTTAAACTAAATTCTATAGAATCTTAAAACTAAACTTAAATTAACTTAACTAAATATTATTTAATAAGAATCTTAAAGGTAAACTTAAATTAACTTAACTAAATACTAAATAATATAATTAATTGGACTCAACTTATCTTAATCATTAGATCTAAATCCTGCCTTGCTTATAGTTTTAATAAAGTCGAAAATAGTGAGTAGAATAATATTTATGTAAGAAAATATTTAGTTTAAATAAAATTGTAATTGTTATTTTTTAAAATCTTGTTTTTTTGTTCCGTATTAGGTCCTTAAGCTAAAGAGACTCTTATTTACGTGACAGTTTGGCGCCCATACGTGTTTTTTTTTAATAGCTCTTGGGTCTCTAATGTGTACAGGAGTGTCGGTGAGTTGTCTTCATTTTTTTTTAAGCTTTCTTGGTGTTGGTGTGTGCACGTCCCAGACTAAGCTAATCATTAAATCTGTAGTGCTAAACCTAGTTTAAGTTGTGTATCACTTTGGAAAATTACATTATTGTGTCTTTGATTTTGTTACCATCCTTGCAACACTTACCTGGTTTAATTATAACTCATTAAATTACGTTCTATTCAATATGTCTCGCCCGATTAAGTTTTTGCAACTTACGAAATCTGAGTTGACTTACGAAGTTAAAATACGCGCGGAGGAGCCTAAGGATAGGGTTGAGGATTTAAGACAACAGATATCCAAGCTCGCAATCTCGTTCCCATCTGAAGATATTTTAGATTCATGTTACGAGTTCAATGAGGATATTGCAGGTATTAAGCACACCTTGGCTAAAGTTGCTATTAATATAGCTTGTCTTCAACAAGATCCTCATCAAAGGAACCTGCAGGAACGTACAAATACTTATTTGAACCATATCTTTCATAGATTGTCTAGGATCGCAACACCCAAAGAATCCTCGGATTTGGGTTTGTTACATGAAACTCGGGAGTTTTATGAGGAACAATGGTCTAAGTTCCAGCAAATCCTTGTCACCCTCGGCGTATCTGATATACAGCTTGCGCGTGCTACAGCTCCGCAGGCAGATTTGCTTTCAAACCCTACTGCTGCTGGTGAAAGGGATGTGGCTGCAACTATTGCTGATTTAAAGTCTCAAAATGCTGCACTTCAGAATATTAAAGTAACTTGTGAACGCGGCCGCCTCACGTCTGAAGTAGCAAAAATTAAATTTGACGGAAAATCTTGCGTTCGGTCGTTCATATCGCGGATAGAAGAATTTCGCTTGGCCAGGGATGTCTCCGATTCGAGTATGCTCTCATACGCTACTGAAATTCTAACCGGAGATGCCTTACATTGGTATCGTAGCGTTAGAGACGGTATAACCTCTTGGGGAGACCTCCTTGCTCTGTTAAAAGAAGATTTTGATATCGTAGACTATGATTATCGGATGTTAAACGAAATTAGGAACCGTAGTCAAGGGCCGTCTGAAACTATCACTATCTACTTAGCTATCATGCATGGTATGTTCACTAGGCTTTCAAGGAAGTTGAGCGAGCAGGAGCAATTAGAAATAATATTACACAACATTAGGCCATGCTACTCTAATGTTCTTACAACTTGCCCTGATCTTAATACTATTGCTGACCTCAGGAAACTATGTAAAAACTACGAGCAAATTAAGGCACGTTCTGGGGACTTCAAAGAGCCTCCTTCGGCTACGGGTAATACTCTGGCTCCTGACTACGCGTATACTAGGAAGGATACTTTTAGGAATAGCTTCAAGCCTACTTACACCCAAGCACACGCTGGCCCTAGCCAAAGCAACCCATCTTACCCCAAGTCTAGTCCCAATCGACCATCGTATGTTGCGGCAGTGCGAAAAGAAGACTTTTGCTACCGCTGCCGAGTAAATACCCACACTATGAGACAGTGTCCTGCAGATCGCACGATATTTTGTTTCCGATGCGGTCTTAAAGACTATCGGCTACCTGACTGCCCCAAATGTAACCCTCGCAATGCCACAACCGATGATCCGGTTGAAACAGCACAGCCAAAAAACTAAATTGTGAAAGTTGTCGCGAGCCTAAGTTCGATGTAACTGACTGGAACAGTTGGCTGACAACAATAAAGCACTTCTTTAACACTTACAAAGTCGCGACAATTTTCAATACAAAGCCTTCAAGTGATCCTCGTCCATATATCAACGTCGCTATAGATAACATTCCAGATTTTAACATTTACGGTCTCCTTGATTCTGGCTCTGTTGTTACAATCCTTGGCAACAATTCTCATTTACATTTTCTTAAACTTGGCTACAATTTATTTACAAATGAGAATCTTTCTGTTGTAGCAGCAGGTGGTCAGAAAATACAATCTCTTGGTTACATATTACTACCCTTGATATTCGAAAATGTTAAAAAAGTAATAAAAGCGTACGTTATACCTGAAATTGAATCTAACCTCATCCTCGGAATCGACTTTTGGAAAGATTTTAAAATTTGTCCTAAATTCCTAGACAACATTAACTATATATCCTTGTCAGAGCCTTGTTTATCTCATATCAATATTGATACATCTAATGTACACATACGCTCTTATAGCAACCTTGATGACTCAGAGAGACTCATCGCAGATAATTTAATTGACCAATTTAAAGAGATCTCGTTCGAAAGTAAAGGCTTAGGCCGGACCTCGCTAATTACACACCGTATTGACACCGGAAACGCCGAGCCCATTAAACAACGGTATTATCGTCTGTCGCCTGAGAAAAAACGCATTATCACGGAACAAGTTGACGAGATGCTGTCGTTAGGCGTCATCTCTCCATGCGAAAGTCCATGGTCTTCACCGGTGTTGGTAGTAAAAAAAAAAGACGGAAAACCGCGTTTCTGTCTTGACAGCAGAAAACTTAATTCCGTTACCAAAAAGGATGCCTACAGCCTTCCATATGTATCTGAAATACTGGATAATCTTAAAAATGCTAAGTACCTTACTAGTCTGGACCTCTCAAAAGCATTTTGGCAGATTCCTATTCACGAGGAAGATAAGGAGAAGACTGCATTTTATGTACCAGGTCGCGGAACCATGATGTTCAATGTAACAGCCTTTGGTCTGACAAATGCTCCTGCGACACAACAACGCCTCGTAGACTCGTTGTTTATGCCTGACCTAGAGCTCAAAGCCTTTTGTTACCTCGATGACGTCATCATTGTTAGTGATACCTTTGAAGAACACGTTGCTATTCTTTTGAGAGTGCTCGACAAGCTTAAGAAAGCAAACTTAACTATTAATTTTGATAAGTGTCGTTTCTTCAGGGAGTCGCTAACATATTTAGGCTACGTTGTGGACTGTCACGGACTTCGAACGGACCCCGATAAGGTGCAGGCCATCTTTAACTATCCTGTTCCAACCAGCCGTAAGGAAGTGAAGCGTTTCCTGGGCACAGCTTCCTGGTACAGGCGTTTTATTCCGAACTTCAGCACCATCGCGGGCCCGCTGAATAAGCTTACCTCGACTAAAATTAAATCTGCACCATTCGAGTGGACGGCTGAGGCTGACAGGGCTTTCGTAGATCTTAAATCTCGTCTCGTACAGGCACCGATCTTGGCCTGCCCAAACTATGAATTGCCATTTGATGTCCACACAGACGCTAGTAATTACGGAGTGGGTGCTATGCTTTCACAGACAGTAGACGGTGTGGAACATCCGGTGGCATTCATGAGTAAGAGTCTGACCGGTCCTGAACGGAATTACAGTGTGACAGAGAGGGAGGCCCTCGCAGTTTTAACAGCCCTAGAGCATTGGAGGTGCTACCTAGAAAACGGCCGTCCTTTTACAGTCTATACTGACCACTCAGCCTTGAAATGGTTTTTATCCTTGACTAACCCAACCGGCCGCTTGGCAAGGTGGGGTGTGAGATTGTCCGCATTCGATTTCTCTATTAAACATCGTAAAGGGAAGGACAATGTCATACCCGACAGTCTTTCTAGGTGTGTGCCGGTAACTGAGTTATCTCACAGTAGCCCTCCTACTACATCTGACCCGTGGTATCTCAATATATTTAACGGTTGCCTGAATTCGCCAACCAGCTTTCCTAACTACTTAGTTAAAAACAATAAATTATATAGACGCATGGCTAACAAGAATGTTTTAACCTCGGAATTTGCTTGGAAAGAAGTAGTGTGTGCTGAAAACCGTCCTCAAATACTATCCAAATGTCATAGTGAACCTACTGCGGGACATTTCGGTGTGTTCAAAACCTACAAGCGACTGTCTCTTAGTTTTTATTGGCCCAAAATGTACAGCGATGTTGTAAAATACATTTCTACCTGTGAAACATGTTTATCTTATAAACATGTTACACACGGCACTTTAGGTAAGATGGGAAGGCCAAAAGATTGCTGTAGACCTTGGCAGGTTATCTCCATGGATCTCGTGGGTCCCTTGCCTAACACACGGAAACAGCATAGCTACATATTTGTAGTCACCTGTTGCTTTTCTAAATACTGTCTGATATTTCCCTTGAGACGTGCTACTGCTGACGCCGTGTGTAAAATCATCGAGGACAACGTATTTTTAGTGCATGGTATTCCGCAAACAGTCATCCTAGATAACGGGAGCCAGTTCAATTGCCACGAGACTATAGACTTATTTAAAAAATATAAAGTCCCTAATGTCCACTTTACACCTAAGTATACACCGCAGATAAATAACGTTGAACGCTATAATAAAACGATCGTGACGGCTATAGCAACTTTCGTAGACGACGATCACAGGACTTGGGACCTAAATTTATCTAAAATCCAATTTGCTATCAATAACTCTGTGAACGAAGTGACCGGGTATACACCATCGTTCCTAGTCCATGGTCGCGAGCTAGTTACGTGCGGGTCTCATTATACTGAGAATGATACCCCAAACAAACTAGTTTTCATACCTCGAGACAGTTACGCGGAAAACCTAGGTTGTTTGTCAGGCGTCTTTGACAACGTCCAAGCGGCTCTCTGGCAAAGTCATAAGAAAAACTCTGAGCGATATAACACCAGAAGGAAGGAGATTGACTTTAACGTCGGAGACATTGTCTGGAAACGCTGTTATTTCCAAAGCGACAAGGGTGCCTATTTTAGTAAGAAACTAGCACCCAAATTCCAGAAATGTCGAATTAAAGTTAAGCGCTCACCTCTAGTTTATGTCGTTGAAGACATGGCTGGCCGTGACTTGGGAGCTTGGCATGTCAAAGATTTCAAAATTTGTAATGCAGCTAATACCTCATAACGTAAAGTCATGATGTTATAGAATTACCATCCCCGTGTAGGGACGGGTGCAAGAATACGTTTCCCTAC
Organism: Apotomis capreana; assembly: GCA_947623375.1. Taxonomy (NCBI): domain Eukaryota; kingdom Metazoa; phylum Arthropoda; class Insecta; order Lepidoptera; family Tortricidae; genus Apotomis; species Apotomis capreana. Next base: position 23,065,982 of record OX392514.1, on the reverse strand, counting down.
CGCCGCCAGATAGCGTGACGTAAAAGGCGTCTAACTGAGCAGCTGTTTCCTAAAGTTATATTGTATGGATCAGCTGTAGTTTAACGATTTGTTCTGTCCCTTGTAACTTGCAAGTTCTTATTTCTGGTCTTAAAGCCTGGACCTGAGCTTTCCCATATTCCTTGTAAGAAAGCTCAATCTGAAGCAGGTGGTGACTTCACATATTATATCTTAAATTCTTATACAGTCTAAGAAAGTCTCAAAGCTGCTACTCGAGCATCGCATTAGGGTATGTTGCGATTCTCATTTTAATAGAAGTTTCCTTACATCAATAACAAAGTAAGAAAACAATTTGATTGATATGATTGCGTGAAAGGTGAAATATGAAAGTGTTGAGTAGTCGTGTATTGCGAGTTTTTTTTATATGGCTTCTCCCTAGCCTAATTACTGTGCCTTGAACTTGTGTTTCATAGTGGTACCCTGAGTTTTATAAATAAAAACTGAGTAGGTTTCACAAATGATACTCTGATCTATGTGAAACGCCTTGACCGGAGGCAATCTTTCCCTTGAAGGAGTGTCTCAAACAGAAGCGGGTGATGAGTTCACATTTTCTGATTGGTGTTTATGCTAATTTTGTAACACAACTTTCTGAGTTAAAGGGCGGATTTTTATTCACCTAGGAAAAATCCTTCTTCTAGGAGACGGGGTACTGTAACGTATTAAAACGTTAATAACTTTTGTATATCTTTAATTTAAAGCTAATGCTTTACCTTAACTATACAACCTATAACTAACTTATTATAAACTTAACCTAATTAAATAAAGAAACATATTTTAATTACATCTTACTCGTAAATCAACTCGAATTTTAATAACAAATACTACTTGACAAAATAAATCGTAATACTAACTAGTTAACCCACGCGCGCTGACTCACAGCTCAGCGAGATACGAAGTGCAGCCGAAGTTATACGAACGCGCCCCGCTAGATCGCGGCGCCCGAGTATGTGGTGCACTCGCCGCGTCATACACTCTGCCGCCGGCTCTTGCTTGTGAGCCCGCGTCACCTTGCCTCAGAATCAGTTCTCGTACGCTCGCTACGGAGCGAATATAAACTTAATTATTTTCTTGATTTTAAATTCTGTGAGTTTGTTATCCCAAATTGGGAACACCCTATGGGATTGATTACCTATCCAGCTGCGTGGCCGCAGCAGGCCGCCCTTCACCTGGCCCATCACCTATGATGGAGAGCCACACGTCCCGCCTAACGACCTGGCGATAGAACCGGTCGCGTCGAAGACCTGACGCTCGAACTGCTTTTCGCCCTCTGGACGCGCCGTCGCCGTTTCGTCCACATTCGCGCTCCAGGGACGTGGGGTATTCCGGAAGCTGCTCGGCGACATTCTTGTACACTGACCTTTTAGCTAGGCCGAACTCATTTGCCTGAGATCGTTAGGACTATTTATCTACGTTAAATACTAAACTAAATTTTAAACTAAATTCTATAGAATCTTAAAACTAAACTTAAATTAACTTAACTAAATATTATTTAATAAGAATCTTAAAGGTAAACTTAAATTAACTTAACTAAATACTAAATAATATAATTAATTGGACTCAACTTATCTTAATCATTAGATCTAAATCCTGCCTTGCTTATAGTTTTAATAAAGTCGAAAATAGTGAGTAGAATAATATTTATGTAAGAAAATATTTAGTTTAAATAAAATTGTAATTGTTATTTTTTAAAATCTTGTTTTTTTGTTCCGTATTAGGTCCTTAAGCTAAAGAGACTCTTATTTACGTGACAAGGTAAGGTATATTTTCGCTCTTACTTTTTCCAACTATTGGCTTATAAGCCACATTATGACTTGAGAGGAAAAGCGTTCTAGCGGTTAAGATTTTCCCGAAATAATGACACTCCTCCATAAAGAACTGATTATCAATACAATTGTTGAACTTTATAATAGTACCAAGACCAAAGCTCTGCCCAACATACTCAAAGGGCAATGGAGCGAGCTATGCTCGGAGTTTCCTTGCGGGATTGAATCCAAAGTGGTGAGATACGCAAGAGAACCAAGGTTGTAGATATAGCTCAGACAGTCGCCAAAGTTAAGTGGCAGTGGGCGGGGCACATTGCTCGTGGAACCGATGGTCGTTGGGGCAGAAAGGTACTTGAGTGGCGACCGTGGACCGGAAGACGCAGCGTGGTAAGGCCCCCAAGGGTGGACCGACGACCTGGTTAAGATCGCGAGCAGAAATTGGATGAGGGCGGCGCATGACCGATCGTTGTGGGGAACTTTGGTGGAGGCCTTTGCCCAGCAGTGGACGTCTATTGGCTGATATGATGATGATGATGATAATACTACCTATGCAGTAATATGCATAATATCTGGATTAGATAAAAAAATACATTTAATTGGCTCCTTCATCGCATTAGTCGCACATTAAGCTCTTATGCTTTTATACCCTCTGGCTCCACAGATGCACATCTCTCATCTACAACTTACATAATAATATATCGTCTGTAATGTTAATGAAAATATGTTTTTTTTATTCTAAACCATTTCTTTTCACTACCGTTCTCCATCGCTTCAGTTTGATTTGGTTTCTATCATATTTTATGCCGCTGAATTGCATTGAACTAAAATTATACATATAATGCAAAGAGCAACATACTCAACGAAAGTACTAAGTATTTCGTGTAGAGTCACACCAATACTTTACTTAGTAAACTGTTTATCACTACCCAAATACTGTCTAGAAAATAGTGCCTAATTGACGACCAGGGTAAGTAGGTTGTTGATAAAAATATGTTTGTAAAGCAATACTTTGGGTAAGTAAAACAATAACATAGATAATTCGTATTATGTTAGTTAAATTCACCACCGGATTTGCTGTTATCGTTGTAGTCACGTTCGAATCTAAAGTTATTTAATTTTTTCACATTCTGAAGAATATCGAGATATTTCGACTTAAAAATATTCGATTGTTTTTTAAGAATATTGTGAAATACTTTTGTAGACGTAGTTACGCGGGACAAATACCAATCGAACTGATGGGCCACAAATAATAAAGATGCCGGTTCAAATCCAGCAAATGGTTAAATTTTGCATTGTAATGGATGTATGTATAGTATCTAAGTTCATCTTTGAAGGTCATAACTGGACTAGGCCACCAGTTAACGTGACCAGAAAGCATCACCGCCATCAACGCCACACTGTCTCGTGCTGACTCGAGTCTGGCTGATAACGCCGTCGAAGCCGCGCGTGGCCATTATCTCTTATCAGTCAGACAGACGCTCTCACGCCTTATCAGACTGTCTAGAGAGCGAATGCGACTTCAGACGAACATTTGTTTAACAATCGGAAGACTATTTACTTGGTTGGGCAATTTTCAAAAAGTGTTCCACAAGGTAATTTTTGGACCCACATTATTCCTACTTAAAATATCTAATCATATATTTAGTATTAGAATATTTCTCATCATATTTAATCGATATGTATTTACAAGCAATGAGAACTGTGAAATACATGCTCCAATTTCACCAATAAATAGCTTCATTGCGTTAGTAGATGCTGGTACTCAGAAGAAACATAAACATAATGCTGAAAGCCGGTCATAATCTGATACTGAACATGCGCCAACATCAGATCGCCCATTTGAAATCGATCAAAGGCAAGTAGCACCCGCTATTAACGGCCAGTTGATCTGGTGATTCATTGTCCACAAGTACACAGCGAAGGCCGCACGTGGCGTTTGTTTAACTTGTTATAGTGCCACCTGCCCCGTATTGAGATAAGAGTAGGTATTGCGGGCATTGTTTGTTTACTGTGTATGATTGGAATCTCAATGGATCTGGCTAATGTGATCTGTGAGATGTCCGGTATAGTAAAATTACAATCTAAGTGTAGTTTAAACGTTTTTCGAGGAGCGTTTTTGATTTGAAAAACTATACAAAAATGAACAGATTTTGTCAAAACTGAGGCATACGTACAAAGCATATTCCCAGGATTAGATAAGTAAGATCTAAAGTACACAAATAGGTCAGACTAATAGACTATAATTGCAATTTTCAGTACAGTGTTTTGTTTCTGGCATGGCTTACGATTTGCCAATATAAATTATTTATAGTGTTATTTGGCAGTATTTTATAAGTTATAGGTACTTTAACTGAAAAGGTTGAGGAAAAAATTTATCATACGAACAATTTTAAAATGTTTTTATGTATCCGTTATAAACTTCATCTACTTTTATAATTGTAATAAGATTTAGTATTACACCAGCCAACCCGCGCCTGCGTGCTATATGCGTTGTAAACAAGAGTTGCGTAGGCGACGCGGCCACGTGGAGCCGGCCTGCGTACTCGCAGGAATAAAACTATTACACGTTTTGAGCGATTATTTGAGCGGCTTAATTATAAAAGAACTCAACATCATTTTGATAAGAATTGTAAAATTCCACGACTACAAAACAACCTAAAATGGCGCCTAATTTCATACGGAGGTCGTCGATATTGCGGACATACCTATTAATGAGGCGGTTAAAACGCAAAAATAATCACTCTTTTCTAAATTACTAGTGGCTCTGTGAGAGTTTATCCCGAAATGGCTGAATATTTCTTTTTTTACGTTTTAAACCCCCATAACGCCACCGTCTTGAAAAATGTCGTAAAACTGGATCGACAAAAACAATCAGTATACTTATTGTTTGAACCTACTCACAAAAGTGCATGACAACCGGGTGAAAAATACGAGCTAAAGGCGAGAACAGCCGAAAATCGAAAACGAAACGAAAGTAATTTGATACATAATTTATGTAAACCATTGATACAAAGATCAAAGCTCAAAGAAAATTTTAAATGCGTAACCTGGTGGAAGATACCGGGAATCGAACCTGGTACCTCTGGAAGGTTAACGCGCTGGACCGGCAATCCAGAGGTACCGGGTTTTCCGGGTTTTGATATTTCTATCAATGGTTTAATATAAAAATTGTGGTGTGTACCCGCCTAAAAAAAGAGATATTACCTACATGTTTCATTAATTTATAATTTGATACGTATTTAATACCGCAAAGGAGCGCCTGAATCTTCCAAAAAGACTAAGGCTCTAGAGAATTTGCATTGAAATAGATTTTTATATTATTCATCATTAAAAATGGGTTCCAACTTCCGCCTTGTGTTCTGAACTGTACTTCAAGTTGGTTGAAAGACACGTCCATGGAAATCTTTTTATGGTGGCGATAAATAAATAAACCAACGTCCGCGAGGCGAGGAAGCATGGCCACCGGCGGCCATACAAGCTTCTGTGTGGTGTGGTTTGTTACACTGGCAGCTGACTTACAGTAGAATACAATTTATTGCACACCTCACAAAACATACTTATCGCTAAAGACAGTACGTGAACTGACAGACTGTGATTCGAATTGTACATGTACACCTGTCTCGCTCACTTTTATGCGATCGAGATAAGGAAGAAAGAAGTCTCCGATTTCATCCAAACCCGAGTCCCAATTAAAAATGCTCACGGACTATCTCTCTCTCTCTGTGGGCGCTCCCTCATGACTGAGGATCGTGGTCATCGGACCACGGACTATAGCTGCATCTTATTCCTCAAATATCTAGTTGCATCTCTTTTGTTCTTATGACAAGCCAAGTAGATCAATGTTTGGTAAATATGGCCGAATAGCCTGCCAATTAGGCATCCAAAATTACACCGTACAGACACAATGCGAGCCGCACTATTTATTTACCTACCCAACCCACCAATGACTGACTCCACTTTCTGCTCTTGTTCATACAAACTTGGCACGTGTTCATTGACAATTGTAGCGATTTGCACATTATTGTCGGTCGCGTCTCCATTTTTCGTGGCCAATTGCAACGCGTTATACACAAACAACCAATAAGATACAGTGTAAGTTATAGTTATACACAAACAACCAATAAGATACAGTGTAAGTAATGTTTTATTCTATGATAAAATGAAACAATTTGACAGTGAAGTCATAGTCTGCGTCTATATTGCTCTAATCATGGTATAATAATAATGGCTCTAATACAAGGCAATTTATTTGAAATATCAAGTAAGTATTTACTATATTTGTATGAACCACCGTGGTTGAATAAAAGAGCATTAAGCTTTTTCGCCGCGAGCTTCGGAAAGCTCCCGTATCGTATTATAATTAATGGCCGACGTTTAGGAGCTTATTTTTGAAGTCGCGTTAAAAATAAAGTTTAGTTATGATATGATGTTTCCGCGTCGAGCGCGGGCGCCGTTATAAAAGGTTTTAATAGACCGAGGTTTTTGTTACGTTGGGGAAATGGCGGCCGTAAGAACGAAAATCATCACGATGTCGTGCCGTGGTCGTGGCCATTGCAACGTATCGTGTCCTGGTAATCTATGTGTGTATCATGGAAATTTAAAGCACGAACACGTCGTCGTCGGCCTATCCACTCTTGCTTTGAAGTTCGTTCAACGGCGGTCGACATTCGACGATACCGGGTTCGAATTCGAATCCCAGCATATGCCAATATATTATATTTATGTCAACTGTATTGCACAAAATAGAATGTATCGACTTAATGCCTCATGGATCTACTACCAGTCAACCTTAGAGTAAATAAGTACCCAAAAACTTAAAGTAATACCTATCTGTGTAGTAAGTGCGAATACGTTTTTGTCTCCTCAAACAAATTTACGTGCTGTGCCTGTGCTTCTAGTGTATCTAAAAAAATTGGGCAAGTGCGAGCCCGACTCGCGCATGAAGGGTTCCGTACCGGGTGTGTAATGTTTTGCATAACAACAATTTGCGAATTTTCATTTTGCATAAAACGAATTGCATAATTTCAACCTGCATAAGTGATCATATAGCATAAAAACAAAATGCATACAAACGAATTGCATAATTTCGAAAATTATAATAGTTTAATTGATTAATAATGTATTTGCATAATAGACAAATAGCATAATAGTCACTTTGTATACTATACCATTGTCATATCATACTTTTTTCATAAAAACTTAAAGCATAAATGTTGTCCAAATAAATATATACAAAAATATAATATTTTTTTCTTATTCATTCTTCCCCATTGCCGAGCCAAATTAGGAGCAGTTACCTTTTAAGGGTCATAAAAGATAACCCTAACCTACCCTTCTCTCGGAGTAGTTTCGTTTTTAGGGTAAAAAAACCCTAACCTACCTATCTCTGGGAGCAGTTTCATTTTTAGGCTCATAAAAAAAATAACCCTAACCTACCTATCTCTTGGAGCAGTTTCGTTTTTAAGGTCATAAAAAAAAATAACCCTAACCTACCTATCTTTTGGAGCAGTTTCGTTTTTAGGGTAAAAAAAAAAACATAACAATATTTCAGTAGGTAGGTACTCAACAACTTTTTATTCTTTATTTTTAGGACTTATTTGATATGATATTTATGCAACTTGATAATTATTTTAGGTGTTTTTATGAGTTTTAATAAATATTATGAATGTATGTTATACCAAGTGACATTATGACTTATGAACATTATAACTAATGTTATTATGATTATTAATGGTTATGATGTTTAAATATTATCGCTGACAAAATTATGAATTTTGTTTTTATGCAATGTGTTTATTATTCATTTTGAAAGTAGTTAAATGAAAATATGCTAAAAGTTTTTATGCAACTTGAACCGCACCCTTCCGTACCTATACATAATTATATATAATCTACTAGCTGTTGCCCGCGACTTCGTCCGCGTGGAATCTTATCTTGAACAGTTTACATCTTTATTATATTTTTCTTTTTTTGCAAGTTGATGATTTTGATGTTGGTTACTGTAATTCAACAAAAAATAAATAATAATAAATATTGAAGTGCTGCTCCCATACAATAAACGTGTTTTTTTTTGCCATTTTATACGTAATGGTACCGAACTTCGTACGCGAGTTCGACTCGCTCTTGGCCTCTTTTTAGTTTTTTTTTCGGCTAAATTGCTCTAATTACGCGGAATCATTATGAACTCAGGTTTCAAGTCCCGCACTCAAAATAAATATTTGATCTTCAAACAATTTTTCAACCCCTTTTTCACCACCTTCTGGGCTGAATTTTCAAAAACGAATTCACTTTTCTTGTATTCTGATAATATACCCTTATACAAAGTTTCAAGTCCTGCGCTCAAAAAAATGTTTGATCTCAATACAAACTATCAACCTCCTTTTTACCGCCTCAGGGGTTGAATTTTCAAAAACGCTGAAATAACTTTTTTTGATTTCTAATTATATGCCTTTATACAAAGTTTCAAGCCCGGCGCTCAAAAAAAGGTTTGATCTCCATTCCATTCCAAACATTCAACCCCTTTTTCGGGTTCCGTACCCAAAGGGTAAAAACGGGACCCTATTACTGAGACTTCGCTGTCCGTCCGTCCGTCCGTCCGTCTGTCACCAGGCTGTATCTCAAGAACGGTGATAGCTAGACAGTTGAAATTTTCACAGATGATGTATTTCTATTGCCGCTATAACAACAAATACTAAAAATAAAATAAAATAAATATTTAAGGGGGCTCCCATACAACAAACTTGTTATAGATATATATATATAGGTACGGAACCCTTCATGCGCGAGTCGGACTCGCACTTGCCCAATTTTTCACCATCTTCAGGGCTACATATATTTTCAAAAACGCTGAATCACTTTTTTTGTATTCTAATAATACGCCTCTATTTAAAGTTTCAAGTCCCACACTCAAAAAATCTTCATACAAACTTTCAACCCCTTTTCACCACCTTCAGGTCTGAATTTTCAAAAACGCTGAAATTTCTTTTCTTGTATTCTAATTATATGCACTAATACAAAGTTTAAAGTCCCGCGCTCAGAAAAAGGTTTGATCTCCATTCAAAGTTTCAACCCCTTATTTACCAGTTTCAGGAATGAATTTTCAAAAACACTTAAATCAGTTTTCTTTTATTTTATTTTAATACCTATTTACAAAGTTTCAAGTTCCTAGCTTAAAATTAAAATTGAACCCCGAGACAAACTTTTATCCCCCTTTTAACCCTCTTAGAGGTTGAATTTATAATGACGTTAAATTAATGTTATTTTGTTATTATTATATATGCCTTAGTCAAAGAATTTGTAATGGAATCAAACTTTCAACCCTTTTTAACCATCTTAGGGGACGAATTATTGAAAACGCTGAAATTACTTTCCTTGTATTTTAATTATATGCCTTTATACAAAGTTTAAAGTCCCACGCTCAAGAAAAGGTTTGATCTCAATACAAACTTTCAACCCCCTTTTTACCACCTAAGAGGATGAATTTTCAAAAACGCTGAAATCACTTTTGTTCCATTTTATTTGCATAACTTTTTACGAAGTTTAAAGTTCCTAGCTTAAAATTAAATTTGAACTCCATGACGAACTTTCATCCCCCTTTTAACCCCCTTAGAGGTTGAATCTTTGATGACGTTAAATTAATGTTATTTTGTTATTATTGTATATGCCTTAATAAGAAGTTTCAAGGAATTTGTAATGGATTCACACTTTCAACCCCTTTTTAACCCTTTTAGCGGACGAATTTTTGAAAACGCTGAAATAACTTTTCTTGTATTCTAATAGTATGCCTTTACACAAAGATTCAAGTCCCGCGCTCAAAAAATACTTGATCTCCATACAAACTTTAAACCCCTTTTTTACCCTTTTAGTGGTTGAATTTTTGAAAACGCTGAAATGACTTTTCTTGTAATCTAATAGTATGCTTTTACACAAAGATTCAAGTCCCGCGCTCAAAAAAATACTTGATCTCCATACAAACTTTCAACCCCATTTTTACCACCTTAGGGGATGAATTTACAAAAACGCTGAAATTAGTTTTCTTTTATTTTATTTTAATATCTTCTAACAAAGTTTCAAGTTCCTAGCTTTAAAAAAAACTTGTATCCCATACAAACTTTGCACCCCTTTTTAACACCCTTAGGGATTGAATTTTTCAAAATCGCTTCTTATCTCTAGCCCACGTTATAAAAGTAACCCACTGTGCAAAAATCAACTCTCTTACATTAGTAGTTTTGGCTGTGCGTTGATGAGTCATTAAGGACTTCTTCTTTTATATATATAGATTAGCGGATTTCCCCATACAAACTTTGCACCCCTGTTTAACCCCCTTAGAGGTGAAATTTTCCAAAACGCTGAAATTACTTTTTTTTGTATTTGATTACGTAAGCTTTCTACAAAGTTTCAAGTCTCCTAGTTCAATAAAAAAAGTTTCTCCCATATAAACCTTGCACCCCTTTTTAACCCCCTTAGGGGTGAAATTTACTAAAACGCTGAAAGTACTTTTTATGTTTTTGAATAAGTAATCTTTCTACAAAGTTTCAAGTCTCTAGCTCAAAAAAAAAAGTTTCCCCCATACAAACTTTGCACCCCTTTTTAACACCCTTAGGGATTGAATTTTTCAAAATCGCTTCTTATCTCTAGCCCACGTTATAAAAGTAACCTACTGTGCAAAAATCAACTCTCTAACATTAGTAGTTTCGGCTGTGCGTTGATGAGTCAGTCAGGACTTCTTCTTTTATATATATAGATTAGCGGATTTCCCCATACAAACTTTGCACCCCTGTTTAACCCCCTTAGAGGTGAAATTTTCCAAAACGCTGAAATTACTTTTTTTTGTATTTGATTACGTAAGCTTTCTACAAAGTTTCAAGTCTCTAGTTCAATAAAAAAAGTTTCTCCCATATAAACCTTGCACCCCTTTTTAACCCCCTTAGGGGTGAAATTTACTAAAACGCTGAAAGTACTTTTTATGTTTTTGAATAAGTAATCTTTCTACAAAGTTTCATGTCTCTAGCTCAAAAAAAAAAGTTTCCCCCATACAAACTTTGCACCCCTTTTTAACACCCTTAGGGATTGAATTTTTCAAAATCGCTTCTTATCTCTAGCCCACGTTATAAAAGTAACCTACTGTGCAAAAATCAACTCTCTAACATTAGTAGTTTCGGCTGTGCGTTGATGAGTCAGTCAGGACTTCTTCTTTTATATATATAGATAACAAGTTTGTTGTATGGGAGCCCTCCTTAAATATTTATTTTATTTTATTTTTAGTATTTGTTGTTATAGCGGCAATAGAAATACATCATCTGTGAAAATTTCAACTGTCTAGCTATCACCGTTGTTGAGATACAGCCTGGTGACAGACGGACGGACGGACGGACGGACGGCGAAGTCTCAGTAATAGGGTCCCGTTTTTACCCTTTGGGTACGGAACCCTAAAAACCAGCAACAGTACCAGCTTTGCTTACTTTGGAGCTATGTGTATTTATGAAAGGCTGTGCCAGATATTTCTTCAATTACTTCCTTTCCTTAGCAACATATTTCCCTTTTACAACAAGCTTTTGTGCTCGACAAATTAAAATCCCCGGAGACGTAAACAAATTAGGTATCTGAAGCCAAGCGACTTTTGCATACCTTAATTGTTTCCCAGTGCACAAGAGTTCCGTATGTTCCCAGGATCCTTTCACCACCAGTCAACAGGTGCGGCGCATCGCCGCAGGCCGTAAGTCCCCCTTTTGATCTCGAATTTACGGCTGTTTATACAAAAATAATGTTTACGCGGAAGGTTGTTTACGTGGAACAGGTATTTTTGTAGCGCGAGTAACGAGTATGCAACCCTTGTTGTAGCAATTATTTGTAGAAGGTAAACTTTTTGTGATTGTTACAAAATAAAGTAAACCTAATTGTTTAAGTGGGACGTCCTACAATATTAGAATCAAATACAGCTTAAAATAAAACGTTTTCGAAATGAAAACTGGGGAACCTTCATATTCTTTTCTCTCAATTACTTATCTATCTACGGACGCATAAAGATAGGTTTTCAACAGTATCTGGGGGCACGGTAGTGCCCCCGCCAAGACGAAAAAAAAAGAGGCGGGGCACTACCTACCTTTTCTCGAACCGTTTCGTCTCATTTTCAAACCCTCATAGTTTCGTCCCAGTTAACACCAGAGCGCCCAAATTCACAGGTTAGGATGCAGTTAGGGAACATATGAAATGTACTAAATTTCATTGATCTAGCTTTTATACTTTAGGTTTTATTGGTACCTAAAATACGCCGATTTTGCCACTCACTCACTTATGTATCAAAACCTCTGGGGTGCTTCCCGATGACCTAGAAAGCTGAAATTTGGTATGTAAGCTAGGTTTAGTACACAAACAATAGAATAATTCTGAAACTTGGAACTTTTACCCCCCAACCCCTTAAACTAGGGGATGAAAGTTTGTATGAGACTTTCGCAAATTTTGATACTAAAGGTCTGAAAATTTATACCTATTGGGCTCATTGTTATAAATAAAATACACATTCTAGGATTTTTAGAAAATCACCCCCCACCCTTAAAATAAGGGGATGAAAGTTTGTATGGGCTTTCCATAGGTAATGGGGGATAAAAGTGTACTTATATATATATATATGGGGCTAAACGTAAGTATTTCTTAAATACACAATTATTTTTATTACTACTTACTTAGAAACACTTCAGCACAAAAAAAACATATAAATTAAAAATTACCTTACAAAAAGAAATGAGATCCCACCAAAAACATTTCATGTAAAATTGGCGGCCAAGACTCACATGCTCATAACGCTTTCGCTGTAAAAAAGTGGTCAGATCCCTCGAAAAGCCAAGCCCCTAAGCCCTGAGTTTACTGATCCTACACCTTGGCTTCAAAAGTATGGCTTGGCCGTTTCATAAAGTACCGTAAATAAGTTTAACGGACTGTCCGGCCTATATGGTAAGGAATTAAGTTTAATATATTTTATCATGAAGACATAAACTTAATTTCTTGATACCGTATGGGCCAGACGGTTCGTTGGACTTATTTACGTTACTCTATGAAACGGCCAAGCCATACTTTTGAAGCCAAGGTGTAGGATCAGTAAACTCAGGGCTTAGGGGCTTGGCTTTTCGAGGGATCTGACCACTTTTTTACAGCGAAAGCGTTATGAGCATGTGAGTCTTGGCCGCCAATTTTACATGAAATGTTTTTGGTGGGATATTACTTACACATTCCTATAGTTGAAGTAAAGGTACAAACAACCGAATTAATTTTCCAATAGAACCAAGTTTCCAAACAAAACAAATTATTATCTTACACGCAATAGCCAATAATTGACATTCACCGTATCATAACAAATTTCGAAAAACCGCGACTGATTCGAAGGGCGTGTAACTGGTACCACACTGTGTAAGTATTTTCACAACACTATTTACCTTTTGATGTCTGAACCTAACAAAGCGCTTAGTCGACGGAACCGCGCCTACACCATAATCGGCGGCATCACAGCGTAGTTGCAAACTTCCAAACTAACTTAACAAACCTGGAGAGAAGATAACAAGTCAACCTAATTCATGAAATTATATACCTTTTTTGTTAAGTATTAAGCTTCAATTTAGTTTGCTAAATTGAGAGGACGTAACACTGTTTGTGTTCTTCAAGGTTATTAGTGATGTTAGTTTCTATCAACGGCGGGAGCAACTTTGCGCCATTTTGTTTTTCCCCTAACTGCCATAATGGCGGATGCGGAAGGTAAGTTTCAGCAAAACAACTAATAAATAATTTTCATACGGTAAACATTGGGGGAGCTAGTTTGTTTTTGCGCGAAGGTTTCAGCTTTAGTTTCAAGTAAAGCCACGTTAGAATAACAATCTTTGTCTTTTCATCTTTTCGTTTGATATTGTTGCAGTCACAGGATCAACAACAACCAAGAGAACCAAGTGACCGAGTAGCGGAAGACACAGCGTGATGTATCGCTTAACAAGGCAGATCGATGATCGGGTCAGGATAGCGGAAAGCCGTTGGATGAGGGCGGAACACGAAAATGCAAACAGAACTAGACCAGCAGGGCTAGCATAAATCTTGCCGCGACTTCGCTTGTCCCGCGAGTCAGCATCACTTGTCTTGCTCGCACGGTATTGAAAAGAAAGTGCCAGATAGTATTAGTCACGTGACAAAGAGTTGCGAGTCAGAGTTATGCTAGACGTACAGTTCGATAAATTGCCCTGTCATTGTCACCAAAGGGATTCTATATCATAAGTACTTGTTCTGAGTAGATTTCTTTTACATTTTCAATCAATATAGTGGATTTGATACAAAAAGAGTAAATAGTAAAGATATTTTATTAAAAAACATAAAATTGTTCTTATCTGCATAAAATAAATTCTACATTTCTAAGTATCCACTACCCAAAGTTTATCTGGAAGAGATCACTCTTTAGCAATAAGACCGCCTGTTGTCTACCGTTATCAAAATTATTGTATCTGTGTTTAATTTGTAAACTTTTTTTGGTGTGCAATAAAGCATTTTGCAACGTAGGTATATGTTTTGTATCAACTTGAAGTGTAACTATAATATTTTGTAATAATATAATCTACGCATGTAAAGAGCCGGCTCTACTTTTTGATACTTAAACTTAATGTCTATTTATCTTCAGTGAGGGTGTGTTGTTTGACGAAGCCTGTCGCTGATTAGATTTTGTATTATCTCTGACGATGCCTGCGTTGCGGATTTGACTTTTACACTTTGTCTTATGCATTATTTACTGTTGAATAAATGATTTTTACGTTTATCTTCATATTTCTACTCAACTTTTTATTCAAATCATGTTAAGGTACGAGTTCCCAATTAAAACCGAAAATCTATTAACTCGATGGCCGTATGTTAATGAGTTTAATTCCGAAGAGGCTGGGTGGTCTTTGATACCGTTTAGAAACGCATCAGTGTAACAGTGTATCGATCTCAGATGCAGCCTACAAAGATGTTTTTATATATTCAATACCAAGAACATAATATATCTTTTCGACAGGTCGGATTCAACCAAACTTTTATACCAAATATAACGCACACTCGGATAGTAATGTCTAAACCCCATTATAGTTTGACAATACTATCAGAGACTAAGGGTACGTCTCCACTCCACTGAAGAGGAACGGAGCGGAGCGGAGACGTTTGGAATAGACCAATCACCTGAGTTGAAATCTGTAACTCAACTCCGCTTCACTTTTGTGATTGGTCGATCCGCACATCTCCACTTCAGTGGCGCCGCACCCTAAGCATTATTGTCGGGCTAAAACTTTGGTCGAATCCAGCCTTAGAAGCTATTCTGTCTTTTACTATCGGCTTTTCCTCTATTCCTTACATGAATGGGTCTGTTAGTTTGTCCTGCTATTTCGGAACAATGAAATTATCTATTGTACATGGGCCAAATAACTATTTAAGCTACACGAGAGACGCCGCAGAGTAACTAAGTGTAGTCCTAATGCTTATAATTATGTAAATACTAGCTGTTGCCCGCGACTTCGTCCGCGTGGAATCTTATCTTGAACAGTTTACATCTCTATTATATTATTTTCAGATCTAAACAATGTTGAAATTACTTTTCTTTTTTTGAAAGTTGATGATTTTGATGTTGGTTACTGTAATTCAACAAAAAATAAATAATAATAAATATTGAAGTGCTGCTCCCATACAATAAACGTGTTTTTTTTGCCATTTTATACGTAATGGTACCGAACTTCGTAAACAACTGGCTCCCAGTAAATGATACACTGCTGCTTGGTTTATCTATATATATAAAAGAAGAAGTCCTGACTGACTCATCAACGCACAGCCGAAACTACTAATGTTAGAGAGTTGATTTTTGCACAGTAGGTTACTTTTATAACGTGGGCTAGAGATAAGAAGCGATTTTGAAAAATTCAATCCCTAAGGGTGTTAAAAAGGGGTGCAAAGTTTGTATGGGGGAAACTTTTTTTTTTGAGCTAGAGACATGAAACTTTGTAGAAAGATTACTTATTCAAAAACATAAAAAGTACTTTCAGCGTTTTAGTAAATTTCACCCCTAAGGGGGTTAAAAAGGGGTGCAAGGTTTATATGGGAGAAACTTTTTTTATTGAACTAGAGACTTGAAACTTTGTAGAAAGCTTACGTAATCAAATACAAAAAAAAGTAATTTCAGCGTTTTGGAAAATTTCACCTCTAAGGGGGTTAAACAGGGGTGCAAAGTTTGTATGGGGAAATCCGCTAATCTATATATATAAAAGAAGAAGTCCTGACTGACTCATCAACGCACAGCCGAAACTACTAATGTTAGAGAGTTGATTTTTGCACAGTAGGTTACTTTTATAACGTGGGCTAGAGATAAGAAGCGATTTTGAAAAATTCAATCCCTAAGGGTGTTAAAAAGGGGTGCAAAGTTTGTATGGGGGAAACTTTTTTTTTTGAGCTAGAGACTTGAAACTTTGTAGAAAGATTACTTATTCAAAAACATAAAAAGTACTTTCAGCGTTTTAGTAAATTTCACCCCTAAGGGGGTTAAAAAGGGGTGCAAGGTTTATATGGGAGAAACTTTTTTTATTGAACTAGGAGACTTGAAACTTTGTAGAAAGCTTACGTAATCAAATACAAAAAAAAGTAATTTCAGCGTTTTGGAAAATTTCACCTCTAAGGGGGTTAAACAGGGGTGCAAAGTTTGTATGGGGAAATCCGCTAATCTATATATATAAAAGAAGAAGTCCTTAATGACTCATCAACGCACAGCCAAAACTACTAATGTAAGAGAGTTGATTTTTGCACAGTGGGTTACTTTTATAACGTGGGCTAGAGATAAGAAGCGATTTTGAAAAATTCAATCCCTAAGGGTGTTAAAAAGGGGTGCAAAGTTTGTATGGGATACAAGTTTTTTTTAAAGCTAGGAACTTGAAACTTTGTTAGAAGATATTAAAATAAAATAAAAGAAAACTAATTTCAGCGTTTTTGTAAATTCATCCCCTAAGGTGGTAAAAATGGGGTTGAAAGTTTGTATGGAGATCAAGTATTTTTTTGAGCGCGGGACTTGAATCTTTGTGTAAAAGCATACTATTAGATTACAAGAAAAGTCATTTCAGCGTTTTCAAAAATTCAACCACTAAAAGGGTAAAAAAGGGGTTTAAAGTTTGTATGGAGATCAAGTATTTTTTGAGCGCGGGACTTGAATCTTTGTGTAAAGGCATACTATTAGAATACAAGAAAAGTTATTTCAGCGTTTTCAAAAATTCGTCCGCTAAAAGGGTTAAAAAGGGGTTGAAAGTGTGAATCCATTACAAATTCCTTGAAACTTCTTATTAAGGCATATACAATAATAACAAAATAACATTAATTTAACGTCATCAAAGATTCAACCTCTAAGGGGGTTAAAAGGGGGATGAAAGTTCGTCATGGAGTTCAAATTTAATTTTAAGCTAGGAACTTTAAACTTCGTAAAAAGTTATGCAAATAAAATGGAACAAAAGTGATTTCAGCGTTTTTGAAAATTCATCCTCTTAGGTGGTAAAAAGGGGGTTGAAAGTTTGTATTGAGATCAAACCTTTTCTTGAGCGTGGGACTTTAAACTTTGTATAAAGGCATATAATTAAAATACAAGGAAAGTAATTTCAGCGTTTTCAATTATTCGTCCCCTAAGATGGTTAAAAAGGGTTGAAAGTTTGATTCCATTACAAATTCTTTGACTAAGGCATATATAATAATAACAAAATAACATTAATTTAACGTCATTATAAATTCAACCTCTAAGAGGGTTAAAAGGGGGATAAAAGTTTGTCTCGGGGTTCAATTTTAATTTTAAGCTAGGAACTTGAAACTTTGTAAATAGGTATTAAAATAAAATAAAAGAAAACTGATTTAAGTGTTTTTGAAAATTCATTCCTGAAACTGGTAAATAAGGGGTTGAAACTTTGAATGGAGATCAAACCTTTTTCTGAGCGCGGGACTTTAAACTTTGTATTAGTGCATATAATTAGAATACAAGAAAAGAAATTTCAGCGTTTTTGAAAATTCAGACCTGAAGGTGGTGAAAAGGGGTTGAAAGTTTGTATGAAGATTTTTTGAGTGTGGGACTTGAAACTTTAAATAGAGGCGTATTATTAGAATACAAAAAAAGTGATTCAGCGTTTTTGAAAATATATGTAGCCCTGAAGATGGTGAAAAATTGGGCAAGTGCGAGTCCGACTCGCGCATGAAGGGTTCCGTACCTATATATATATATCTATAACAAGTTTGTTGTATGGGAGCCCCCTTAAATATTTATTTTATTTTATTTTTAGTATTTGTTGTTATAGCGGCAATAGAAATACATCATCTGTGAAAATTTCAACTGTCTAGCTATCACCGTTCTTGAGATACAGCCTGGTGACAGACGGACGGACGGACGGACGGACAGCGAAGTCTCAGTAATAGGGTCCCGTTTTTACCCTTTGGGTACGGAACCCTAAAAAGGGGTTGAATGTTTGGAATGGAATGGAGATCAAACCTTTTTTTGAGCGCCGGGCTTGAAACTTTGTATAAAGGCATATAATTAGAAATCAAAAAAAGTTATTTCAGCGTTTTTGAAAATTCAACCCCTGAGGCGGTAAAAAGGAGGTTGATAGTTTGTATTGAGATCAAACATTTTTTTGAGCGCAGGACTTGAAACTTTGTATAAGGGTATATTATCAGAATACAAGAAAAGTGAATTCGTTTTTGAAAATTCAGCCCAGAAGGTGGTGAAAAAGGGGTTGAAAAATTGTTTGAAGATCAAATATTTATTTTGAGTGCGGGACTTGAAACCTGAGTTCATAATGATTCCGCGTAATTAGAGCAATTTAGCCGAAAAAAAAACTAAAAAGAGGCCAAGAGCGAGTCGAACTCGCGTACGAAGTTCGGTACCATTACGTATAAAATGGCAAAAAAAAACACGTTTATTGTATGGGAGCAGCACTTCAATATTTATTATTATTTATTTTTTGTTGAATTACAGTAACCAACATCAAAATCATCAACTTGCAAAAAAAGAAAAATATAATAAAGATGTAAACTGTTCAAGATAAGATTCCACGCGGACGAAGTCGCGGGCAACAGCTAGTAAACAATATATTTACAAACGATCAATGTACAAAAAAAGTAAATGTATCGAAATGGGGTCATTATCTCAGGGAAAATCTTAACAGCGTGAAGTAGCCGATTTTACCAAAGTAACAACGCCATCTAGCAGGCAATTGGGTTATTACATTATAAAGAGACAAAATGTCAACACACCGTTGAACACTTCGTACGCGAGTTCGACTCGCTCTTGGCCTCTTTTTAGTTTTTTTTTCGGCTAAATTGCTCTAATTACGCGGAATCATTATGAACTCAGGTTTCAAGTCCCGCACTCAAAATAAATATTTGATCTTCAAACAAATTTTCAACCCCTTTTTACGCCTCTATTTAAAGTTTCAGGACCCACACTCAAAAAATTTTTTAATCTTCATACAAACTTTCAACCCCTTTTTCACCACCTTCAGGGGTGAATTTTCAAAAACGCTGAAATTAGTTTTCTTGAATTCTAATTATATGCCTTTATACAAAGTTTCAAGTCCGGCGCTCAAAAAAAAGGTTTGATCTCCATACAAACTTTCAACCCCTTTTCACCACCTTCAGGGCTGAATTTTCAAAAACGCTGTAATCACTTTTCTTGTATTCTAATTATATGCACTAATACAAAGTTTAAAGTCCCGCGCTCAGAAAAAGGTTTGATCTCCATTCAAAGTTTCAACCCCTTATTTACCAGTTTCAGGGATGAATTTTCAAAAACGCTAAAATCAGTTTTCTTTTATTTTATTTTAATACCTATTTACAAAGTTTCAAGTTCCTAGCTTAACATTAAAATTGAACCCCGAGACAAACTTTCATCACCCTTTTAACACTCTTAGAGGTTGAATTTATAATGACGTTAAATTAATGTTATTTTGTTATTATTATATATGCCTTAGTCAAAGAATTTGTAATGGAATCAAACTTTCAACCCTTTTTAACCATTTTAGGGGACGAATTATTGAAAACGCTGAAATTACTTTTCTTGTATTTTAATTATATGCCTTTATACAAAGTTTCAAGTCCGGCGCTCAAAAAAAAGGTTTGATCTCCATACAAACTTTCAACCCCTTTTCACCACCTTCAGGGCTGAATTTTCAAAAACGCTGTAATCCCTTTTCTTGTATTCTAATTATATGCACTAATGCAAAGTTTAAAGTCCCGCGCTCAGAAAAAGGTTTGATCTCCATTCAAAGTTTCAACCCCTTATTTACCAGTTTCAGGGATGAATTTTCAAAAACGCTAAAATCAGTTTTCTTTTATTTTATTTTAATACCTATTTACAAAGTTTCAAGTTCCTAGCTTAAAATTAAAATTGAACCCCGAGACAAACTTTCATCCCCCTTTTAACACTCTTAGAGGTTGAATTTATAATGACGTTAAATTAATGTTATTTTGTTATTATTATATATGCCTTAGTCAAAGAATTTGTAATGGAATCAAACTTTCAACCCTTTTTAACCATTTTAGGGGACGAATTATTGAAAACGCTGAAATTACTTCCCTTGTATTTGAATTATGTGCCTTTATACAAAGTTTAAAGTCCCACGCTCAAGAAAAGGTTTGATCTCCATACAAACTTTCAACCCCCTTTTTACCACCTAAGAGGATGAATTTTCAAAAACGCTGAAATTACTTTTATTCCATTTTATTTGCATAACTTTTTACGAAGTTTAAAGTTCCTAGCTTAAAATCAAATTTGAACCCCAAGACGAACTTTCATCCCCCTTTTATCCCCCGTAGAGGTTGAATCTTTGATGACGTTAAATGAATGTTATTTTGTTATTATTGTATATGCCTTAATAAAAAGTTTCAAGGAATTTGTAATGGATTCACACTTTCAACCCCTTATTAACCCTTTTAGCGGACGAATTTTTGAAAACGCTGAAATAACTTTTCTTGTATTCTAATAGTATGCCTTTACACAAAGATTCAAGTCCCGCGCTCAAAAAATACTTGATCTCTATACAAACTTTAAACCCATTTTTACCCTTTTAGGGGTCGAATTTTTGAAAACGCTGAAATCACTTTTCTTGTATTCTAATAGTATGCCTTTACACAAAGATTCAAGTCCCGCGCTCAAAAAATACTTGATCTCTATACAAATTTTAAACCCATTTTTTACCCTTTTAGGGGTTGAATTTTTGAAAACGCTGAAATCACTTTTCTTGTATTCTAATAGTATACCTTTACACATAGATTCAAGTCCCGCGCTCAAAAAAATACTTGATCTCCATACAAACTTTCAACCCCTTTTTTACCCTTTTAGGGGTCGAATTTTTGAAAACGCTGAAATCACTTTTCTTGTATTCTAATAGTATGCCTTTACACAAAGATTCAAGTCCCGCGCTCAAAAAAATACTTGATCTCTATACAAACTTTCAACCCCTTTTTTACCACCTTAGGGGATGAATTTTCAAAAACGCTGAAATCAGTTTTCTTTTATTTTATTTTAATATCTTCTAACAAAGTTTCAAGTTCCTAGCTTAAAAAAAACTTCTATCCCATACAACCTTTCATCCCCTTTTTAACCCTCTTAGGGGAGTTATTTCCAAAAATCCCTTCTTATCCCTAGCCCACGTTATAAAAGTAACCTGCTGTGCAATAATCAACTCTCTAACATAAGTAGTTTCGGCTGTGCGTTGATGAGTCAGTCAGGACTTCTTTTATATATATAGATAAGTTCTTTCGTACCAAAAATATAAAATTGTTGCGATTATTTACGCGATACCAATATAATAATAATAAAATACACCAATAATTCAAGGTGAATTTACTCTTCAGGGGCAGGGTTTATGAGTTACCAGTTTTTGCTTACGGTTCCTCGCTAGCGTTAATATTATGCACCTAGGTCTGAAATAAACTTTTTTTTAACATACACTAATCTACGGGAAACGGGCACCATCCTTTTTTGGAATATAAAGTAGCCTATGAATAAGTCAAGGTACCTATTATAAACAATCTCTGTTCCCAATTTCATGTAAATCCGTCCAGCCGTTTCAGCGTGAAGAAGTAAGAAATATATACAAACACACACTAAGCTTTTCGCTTTTATAATATTGGTGGGATTGATCCATAAGTTCCATAACGCAATCCATGATCTTGAACAACGTCTCTCGAGCAATTCATGTACAAAGTTGCAAGCAAATTTCTAGTAGGTAACCAGCATTTCTATCTCCACACATCTACAGTATTCCACAAGCCATATCACGTTGATTCAAGATTACTTTCTTTACCTCACAACAAAATTACAAATTATATTCCAACTCAAATTGCGTTTTTGTTCTACCGCAAATCTTAATGTGTATCTTGCTTTCTTATACCCATAAAGATAAGTGTTTCTGTGTAATAGTCGGGAACCGAACCGGCGAGCCTCCATTGTCTGCTAAGTGCGTAGATAAGGGGTTCCCAAAGTGTGTTTCTGGGGTCCTGCAGGCCTACCACATCTTGCCGCGACTTCTTTTGTCGCGCATCAGCCTCAGATTTTTTGCTTGTAACGAAAGAGACAGACAATGTTAGACTGGAAGAAATCCCTTACAGGGATAAGTTCGCCTTTGTACATATCATTAGTTTAATGTCCTTGCTATGTATATGTATTTTAATGTAGGTACAATAAAGAGTTTAACATACATACATACAATGTTCGTCGCGCGACAGAGAAATGACGTGTCACAGTTGTGCTAGAGATGTTGGGACTCTGTAAGGCCTCTCAGAAGGCTCCACCAAAATTATTTATGAATCTGTAAACTGAAAAGAACTTCCTTTTTAACTGTAAACAAAGAGTTTAGCAATGTCTCCAGAATACCCTTTGTCTCGAAAGCATTTATTAGCAATTATTGTTTGTCTACTCGTTGCGGACAACTTTGGGGGAGGCCTTTGTCCAGCAGTGGACGTCTATCGGCTGATATGGTGATGATGATGATGATGTTTGTCTTCTGATAATAAGACTCAATTTCTCTTCTTATATTAAATAAGTACTACAAATTAGGTTCACCTCTTTTGGGGCTCCTTACAAACTTATCAGTGTTTAAAAAAGGTTCAGTAGTAAAAAAAGAATTGAGAACCGGCGGCGCAGATAAAAGTCTGGGCCTAATGGATGGTGTATAAGCCAAAAAGTAAGCGTTGGAAGGGCGAGCAGTTACACAACCTTTGGTAAAAGAATAGGTCTTAAATGTGCCATTACATCGCTTGGCTTCGTACCAAATGGCAATGAAAGAATTGCTTGAGTTGCAAGGGCAGGAAGACTTCTTCTTGTTATCGAAAATAGCGTTTCGAGGAAAATGAGGAACAGTTTATTTCACTTGAAGTAACTATTAAACTTAAGATAAATCATCATTATTAAGTACTAATAATAAAACCAGAAGTATATTTTAAGTTTCTACTTGTAAAAAAGAAACGAGATAACTGAGTAACCGGATCGGCGTGATTTTATGTATAGATATAAATACGGGTGATACTAGCTACATTTTGGTATGATTCGGAACAATAATCATTATTATTATAATTCGTTTATCACTTTTGTAAAGTTGCGACTAACCAGTTTTATAAAAAAAGAAAATTTCTCAAAACAACTTTTCCTTTTTTTTTCAACCAACTTGCAAAACAATGAATAATTAACTTTCTTATACAAACCCGTAGGTAAGAAAGTATAATTAGGTATTATTCAAATCACCGTTAGATAATGACCATTCACCCGTCACTTAACCTAACAGAGCCCTTTGGCCAAATCAGCAATAAACTAATTAACGTCGGTTACAAGTTTTGTTTAAAGTTCCGATGTAACTTTAAGCACTTTAGCACCTTGTCACAATTAACTTCTAACAAAATACAAAGTAATTAACAAAAGATAGAACGTCAATTTGAAATCGACAAGGTTGTATATGCTGGGTCGGCTACAAAGCCATGTTCCGAAACGTACAATCGCAGCAATCAGGAGCGATCGAGCAAAGGGCACCGCTGCGGGCTACTCGATGATCTATTGCTTGCCGGTAGGGCTCCGGCACACGAAAGAACAAGCCCCGCCCGGCCATGACTTGGGATTGAGCGAGACAACGCGATCGAACCTTCCGCTCTCACCTAATATGTCCGCCGATCGCCGCTCCACTGATCGGGCGAAGTATCAGCAAGACGGGCTATCTATGCGCCGTGAGCATAAACTGACATACAGTCCGTGAGCTGTCAGTTTGCGATTAGGTCATAACTAAGAAGCTCTTATCTGGATCGCGTAAGAGCGAGCGAGACAGTTACAAAATCGAATCGTATTCCGACAGACAGATCACGCACTGTACAGTCAACCAATATGATTCCTAGACCATTTCGTACCTTGTCACAGTGAACGTCAATATGAAAGCCGCTTGAAATCTCATAATCATTGTCATTGTGACAAGATGACTCCCTTCAGCCAAGAAATTCTTCCTTGGTAAAGGTCGTTAGCTTGTCAACTCTCCATAAAATTACGGCCTATAAATCCATAGTCCAGGCTCATTGTAAAGAGCCTGTGACCCCGAGACCGCATCCGAAGCCCCTACCCGAGGATGTAAGTCTGCTTGCCATCCAATAGCAAAGCCTCTGTGAGTTGATGCGAGTATATGCGCATCGGTCGGTTTGCTGACGCGAAACCCGACGGATTGATCGATCGCCCCACGATTGGTCGCTTTCTACACAAACAACCAATAAAATATAGTTCAAACGATCTTTTCAAATATCAAAGTAGCTAATCTTCTGTAATGTTATACATCATAAAGACTGATAGGGGCAAACGAGCAAACGGATCGCCCGATGGAAAGCGATTACCAAAGGAGTCACAAACGCATTGCCGGCCTTTCAGGGAGCACGCGGATTTTAACGAGTCTAGTGTTAAACCCCGCAGTTCTGTTAAAAGAACCGTCCTACAAAACTAGAAGGCGAAAAGAGAATATTTTCTGATTTATTTGTTTCCAAACGAAGGGCCTCTTCGTCTGCCGCCGCCCTACGGCGCGCACGACCGCCGGCGCCAGTGAAAGGTCACACCCGGCACGTAAATATCACCATCAGCTTATTGACTGTAATCGATATTATTACACAATGTTTACTGATTTCACGATCCCCATTGATTTTGCGCGGTTTCATTACACGTGTATACTTACTATGGACACGGACGGCAACGTAAATTGTTTTTCCTTTATCAATTATCATGCTCAAAAAGTATGTCATTATAGCTTTGCGACATGGGGCTGAAAATCGTCGGTAGCCCCAAGGATTTAAATGGATAACATAATTATAATAATAATTTCTATGAAATTAAAGAAAAAAAACTTGTTACTGGCCAGCTACCTACTAGATACGTATAATTAAACCCAAACCAACCTGATCAGATCGGCCAAAATTACTGATCATCTGGCTAGGTGTCTTAAAGGTTTATTTTAGCCCCTTATTAAATTGGCGAGGTAAGCATACCGTCCATATCCAATTCTATAAGTACCTAATGCACATCTTGGCGTCTCTACAAGAGTGTACAGCCGGTGGCGAAACAATCTTCTATTTAATTGAATCGTATTTTTTATGCGAATTTAGGGCTATAAGACACAACTCAACGTAAAAGGGCTGTTGATATTGCCGGGGTAAAAAGTAGGAAGCTTATGTCACCCTCTAGTCCATATCCATAGGGACCACTGGAAGAACTAAGGTACTCGTTAAGTGGTCATGGCGTGGAAAAATGTGTGACACAACGTGTTACTCGTGTAATGTCGCGTCCTCGTGACGGAGAAATGTGCGTCCTACATCTTTTAAATTCACGTCACGGTGGCGTTAACTCGGAAACTGTAATTTATTCGAAACGTTAGGAACTCAATTGCTCTATTTAAAACGGATAAAATAAATAAACCAATCGTCAATAGTGAGTTAATTCCTTATTACAAACGCCATTATCCTACGTCTCAACTTTCTTCGGCGCCGGCGCCGGCCGGTCATTAGAAAGGTGCGCGCGCAGATTTATATACCAGTCTAAATCCGCGCTCAAAACGTCGTAACAGCCAAGCTACCCCTATTAAGATACGTCGTTTGTGTTTGGGGGGCTGCGGTGTGGAAGTATCGGTGAAAACGGCCCTCTATGTAAGAGTTCCCGGGATCAATCCTGAGGGTCAACAAATTATTATAGTCGCTTCTTTAATAAATAAACAACGCAAGACATAAAACAAACAACCGTCTTATGTAAGTAGATACCTAGTATTACGTATAAATATTAGATTTAAGACATTTCTACCCTAAGTCCGCCAGTTTTATTTTGGTACATGAAAATGAATAGGCATTTTAAATATGATCTCGTATTCAAGTATTCAGCTCCTGCTCCTGACGTTACATGAAAACAACAAACTTTTTTCGATCCAATACCAGCCCTCGAAAGTAATTCATATGGAGTTCATGGAGAACCGTCTCCACCATGACAATCCAGCGTTTTCAATCTTCCTCCATTCTCATAAAGACAAGCTGTCGGAGTCTGTGATGCTCTCTCCCCAATATAGTCCATTAATGTTGCATTACGCTGAAATATCAACTCTTTGATTTCGAATCCATCAGGCGAAAGGGAAGTCTATCTTTTGAAGATTTCTTTCGATTAAGTAAGAGATCTAGAGAGACCTGTGGACCAGTGGTGTGTTTTGAGCAAATTTGTATTGAGGAGTACTAAATACTACACCGAGTGGGCAACGTACAGAACCTACTATGTTGACATAAACCCATTAATTGCACAAAACATATCATGTTGTATCAGAGCTTATACGGCCATTATAACACTAATTTAAGCTGTATTAAGGCTGTATATGTGTTTATGCAGCCTGTGTGCCAGTTAGGTTACCTTTCGTCTTTTTCTGAGCAAAACATCGAATAGCCTGTACTGAAACCAAGGAGCTAAGTAGCTGTCGAAGCAAAGTTAGCGGTGCTCGCTGCTTTTCAAGAGCGGTTGTTTTGAGGCACGTGTTAGTATAACTCAAAATAACGTTATTTTAGCATGAGCGGGGAGAATGGTAATGGCGGCTTGCGTCGTGTCATGAATAATATGTTTCGTAAAGTTTGCCTATACCGGCCTCAGTCACACCGAGGTGTAAGGTACCAACCTTGAAGCGTTCGCACGAATTATCACACTAGTATTATAAAGGCGAAAGTTTGCGAGTGTGTTTCTGTGTATGTTTGTGACTTCTTCACGCTCAAACGGCTCAACCAATTTTCATAAATTTTGGTATGAAAGTAGCTGACACCTTGGATTAATACATAGGCTACTTTGTATCCCGAAAAATTTAGTCTTCCCGTGGGATGAGCGGGTAACACCGCGCGGCGCAGCTAGTTATCCATATATGAAGTGTTCCTTGTGCTATGTATGACGCGCAATAGATGGAAAAATCTTAAGAGCTCTCAGGGTAGATGAAGGCAATAGTTATGCTTGAACCTTAAAACCAAGAACAGCAGAGATGTATTCCACCAGAACACGTGACGCCACCGTCATTCTCTATTTTGAACTTCTAACAAGGCTAGATAAATGTTTGGAACTGTTTATTTATAACTTGGCAATCGTATTGATTTTTTATGTTTTTATTTTATCTGCCTGCTTAACCTGCTGCTGCCTTTTTACGTGCCTTTTAGAGCTGAACTTCTGGTAGAGTGTCCCTGCAATGATATTGCTGAGCATGACCACAGGTATTGAAGTCATCCAAAACCACCTGACAGAGTGTTGCACCTTTATGTACGATTCCCACCGACCGGGCGGAGTCAGCGCGCGCTCAAGCGCATCTAAATAGTTACCAAACGAATGTAGAGCTTCTTTGCGACAGTCAGATCCCATATTCGAATGTTATTGGCGCCGCTGCCGGCCGATCGGGCGCTTGCGGACGCGGACGGAGGTGCTCGGCTGTCGTCGCGCGTAAGCGGCTCCGTTCGGTCACCGCCGCGCGCCATCGGCTCCGTTCGGTTACCGCCGCATGCCATCGGCTCCGCTCGCACGTCCTTCGCCCTAGAATTTAATCGCTCGGACGGACGCAGTCGGCTGCCGCCGGGCGCTCCAGCGTCCGCTGGAACGTGGCGGCAGCTGAACTCGCCCGACCTGGTCACTGGACGCGGACGGCCGCTGCCGGCTGCCAGATCGCCCGTTGCGACGCGGCGGCAGCCGACCCGGCCCGGCCCGGTCTATGTGAATTGTACATTAATCTTTTAGAAAGAGACAGTTTTTGAAATCATATGAGTAAGTTACAGAAAGGACTTCACCAAGAATAATAAAACAACATCATTGCATTGTAATGCACATTGCAACACAACCTTGTTACAATATGGCAAAGTATCTAAATAACACTGACTGTACCAGTGCTACAAAGATCAATGCTCAAAGAAAAATTGAAATGCGTAACCTGGCGGAAAAAAACTGGAAATCGAACCCCGTACCTCTGGATTACCGGTCCAACGTGTTTACCTTTGCACCATCCTAACGCGAAGTAACCTTTCGAATTTTTCTTATGTTTTGTGTGTTGATCTTTGCATTGTTTATTTGAAAGGTTTAGGTAAAAATGGTATAATATAAAAAAATGTGGTGTTACATTGAGTAATATTTCATAACCAAGTAGCAAACAAGCTGCAGAAGCGCTTATACTGCTAATTTAAGCTGAATAAAGGCTGTTTAAGCGCTTCTGCAGTTTTGTTAGCTACTTGGGTAAATTAATAACTGGTTTTACATAGACGCGGTGTGAGAGGCGCCCTCGCAAAGCCCCACAGACAGCGATGGGCTGACTCCTGCACCGACACGTGAATATATTAATTATATTGTGTTAGGCTTGCACGCTGAATTACGGCCATGTTTGTTTTTTGCTCCGGCATACTGTAAGCTTTTGTTTGCTTTCGGAAACCAAATATCGTATACGTGACCCAAGATAAGTTCGAATACGTGCGCGAAATTGACGTATTTTGCCACTTTTGCTTACCAATTGGCATTAACTCACGATACAAGAACATCGTTATTCCTGCCCATTCCATTGCAAAGCTAGATAGAGGTCATATATGTTAAGATTCCACCGTAAATATCTACAACTACCAATACCAATAGTTATATTTGACAACCTAAATTCAAACTTTAAATAACCGACGACCCAACTAAACATAGCTAAGAACCAACTCGACACTAAAAAGCTAAGATAAAATAACCGCATTTAAATCGGGCCATCCGTTTGGGAGCTACGATGCCACAGACAGACACACAGATACACATTTAAACATAACACCCCTCTTTTTGTCAGAGGTTAAAAACAGTAATGTGTTTGATCCGTAACGGACGCGGCGTGACATTCAATTTCCTATCAATATCGGCGATGGATTCGCTATAAGGGAGTGGTCAAAGTCAGCCGAAGGGCAGGGGCTAGCATGTACGCAGCTCCAAGATCAGTGAACGATGGAGGTAAGAGTTCTGAAATGAAGGTCGCTACCTGAAATACGCAGTCAGCGTCAGGCGTCAGCTCCCTACTAACCTTACTATGAGTTAACGTGTCCGTAGTCGCTAGCGACAGTGTAAACGATTTGTGTGGAGAATAGTACAGTGCGCCTAGCAGTTACTTTATAGAGCTTATTCTCCATATAATTAGTTTACGATATCGCTAGATTAGGTACTGTCACTGTTATCTCATGGTAAGGTTACAGATCAACGGACGAACTCGTTACAGGAAGAAAGTTGAAGAAGTTTTTAGGGAGATCTGTTGTTCCCGAGCGAGCGAAGCGTCCGTTTCAGCTTGGCCAAAACTTATTTCGTATGTCCGAATTAGGGTTGTTCGAATGTCTAGATTTCCAGCTGTTCTCATCTGCAGGTTGCATTTCTCAACTGATTCTCGTGATATTTCGTAAGCGGATTCGAATAACTCTATAGAGTTTTTGCCGATTCGGTTTTTCGATTTTTAAACGTAAAAAAACACACACTTGAACCATTTTAAATAGACTAGCGCTACTGAGCTCAGAGAATCACTAGTTTATGATCAAGTAAACGTACAACAGAGCACAACAGAGGGTTTTACAACCCACGCAATATTGCGGATTTTTAGTGAGTAGGTACTAATTTATCTTACATGCAACGACAAATTTTTGGTAACTAACGTTGAAAGTCGGTGAATGTCACTGATGTAAACAAAAAGAAAACAGAACTAAATATTCCGCCAATTTCAAGTAATTTTTGCATATAAAGCCAAGACTATCAACAGTGATGAAAGTCAAGTTTTTTCAATAGGATTCAGTATTTATTTCGCAAGAAGAAGAAAGCATTGAGCATTCCGGTAAACAATATTTTGAATTTGGTGAATGACAAATCGCTATTTGACGTTTAAAAATATAAATATATGACGTATGCACATTATTGCCATACGAAAGCTGTTTGTAGCGCCACTATCCCTGGGCTGGACCGACGTTTATTAGGCTATAATACGGGATCTCTGCACAGAACACACAGTAAACACACCGAAACCGAAGTCAGAACACAAAAGGACACTCGGCGCTAAAAGCCAAGTCACCGTCAGCAACGCAATCAACTGTCGAGGGCAACTGTTACTGACACCTGTGTTTGCGCGCCGTGTTTACTCGCTTGGTGCCGAATGGACCCCCAAATGGTCACCCTTCCAAAGTGGTTTACTGACGTTTATTTGAACAGTCTTTAGTCGTGCGCGTGTGTTGTCAATGCTTTTTATGACATTCCTAGTGCCGTGATGTAAATATAAGTAAATGCGAAAATTGCTGGTTAGTTGGTTAATTTTTAAACCCCGACAAAAAAAGGTTTAGTTTTATATGTATCTGAGGACTGTTTGTCTATTTGTGGCAACGTAGCTCCCAAACGGATGATAATTTGAATGTGTGGATGGTAATTTTATCGAAGCCTAGTCTATCAAGATGGTTCTTAGCTATTTTTGATGAAGATAACCTTAACCGTTTCCAAGATATTACGTTTTGATTGAAGCAAGTGATAGGGTCTCAAGCAATATTGAAGGTAAGAATTCCTTACTTTGCGGTTATGTTCAGGTTTAGAAGCATTTTTATGCCACTCATTAAACAGACCTGGCGGCGGACGATCACTGCAGAAGCGTAGGCGATAGGAATGCCCTGGAGCGAAGTGAAGCGCGAAGCCCAAGACCGCTCGGGATGGTGACTTACTGTGGACGCCCTCTGCCCCATCCAGGGGACATAGGACATTAAGTCAAGTCAAGTCACTTAATGAGGGTATCATGATGACCGACTACTTGGCTCGGGGTTATTAAATTGTGCAGGTTTTTATATGACAACTGGAAAGCGCCTGCTAAATATTCAAGAGCAAAGCACTTTAAAACAAACATAATCTTTACTAATTAATTAAATGCGAGGAGCATTTCCATTTATTCCGATGTGTTTTCGTAATTTTAATTATGTTTTGTGTACCTGTGATCCCTCCGGAAGTTCAGCGCTGGCTCTTGAGCTAGCATCATGCTGAAGTGGGACCTTTTCGTGGCCCAGCACAGCCATAATAATATCATAGTTGCCTATTGTTACATATTTTTTATCATTTCTGTCACATGTAATTATGTTTTATGGTCACATCGCGAATAAATGTATTTATATCTTTCTTTCTTTTCTTTTTCTTTTTAAGGCTTTCATCAGATCTGGGTCACCAATAAGATAAGCAATATATTTTTTTTATATTATTTGTTTGATGTTGTACAATGACACGCGTGCATCACACAAACTCACAAAATATCTTTTTCGATTTAGGGACCTTCAACCTAGCTATTATCATAACTAAAATTTTATAAAATCTAATACGTGCTACCTTTGCATAAAATTACGTTAACTCCGTTTAGAACATTATGAGTAGGTACTAGGTAATCTCTCAGTGTAACAAGTATGAAGCGAGTCTAACCAGAGGTATAATTTTCCAATTTCCCTTCGCCAACATTAACTAGTTTTAAAACCTGTTGTCCCGCGGACACTGGGAGTTAACCGCGGTTAACCAGGCGATAGTAATAAACTTATTATGAAACTACGTTTAGTCATTACGACATAGGTAGGTACGTGGATTAGATTTATTTACACATTATTATAACAGAACTGGATTTAATCGCATATAAAAAGTGTTTATTTAATTAGGTACCTTGCCGGTTTGTCCCGAGTCTATGAACGAAACGTCGAAGTAATTAAATAAACACTTTTTGAACGCGATTAAGTCCCATCTTGTTATAATAATGTGTGAAAAAGTTTATAAACACAAAGATTTAACAATAGAAAACCCTAACTGAACTTGAAGTAGTGCCTCGTGCAATACCGGGAGATCACGCTCTGTACCGACCGTGCCACAAGATCCAGGCATTTATTTGTATGTGTTTATAATACTAGTAAACAGAGTGCCTTTTCAAATTGCAAAAGATTTTTTTACTATTTTTAACGGCACCGAGGTTTGAACCGTGGTTTCTTTTTTATTTTGCGACTTTAAGGGTTAAAAATAATGTACAAAATTATTTGTTGTTCTAGACGGTTCAGTTCAAATTCTAATCTTTATTCTCATGTAACTGTGGCCCGGCCTATACATATTAAAAACGAACATACCTACATACTTGTATTAGATACAGACAAAACTAAACAAACATCACTTTTTGTAATATGTAACGCAAGTCCGTAGTGTTGGTTCGCCGACCGCGGTAGCACCGGAATAATTGGACTTTCGGCCAAATTTTTCCCTCATAAAGAAAGGAAACCTAATAATAGGAATTAAAATTCCTAAGCTAGGTAAAGGAGGGATGGACTACTTTTGGACAGGTAAATTGATATTCTCCATAGCGGACCAGCTGCGACTTGCGCGAGTTGCGCGACAGCGGTAAGCGGTACGTGTGTCTCTCTCACTCGTATGGCCGGCGCTCGGATCTCTAGCTCATCCACTCGTCGCGCCGCTTGCCGCCGAATGGCATGTCCGTAAGCCAAAGCCGGCCAGAAAATCTGAACTAACACAAAACATTATTAAAACCGCTTCCAAAGCATGTCACCTTAAATTATTCAAGAATAATCCCGAAATCCGCCGTTAATTAGTTTTTAAAACCTGCTCAAATCCCTTTCAAA
Organism: Apotomis capreana; assembly: GCA_947623375.1. NCBI lineage: Eukaryota > Metazoa > Arthropoda > Insecta > Lepidoptera > Tortricidae > Apotomis > Apotomis capreana. The sequence continues at coordinate 23,033,031 of OX392514.1, read as the reverse complement.
CTTTAAAAGACAATAAATAAATTAAATTCCAAACAATACAGGCCGACATTAAAGCCCGTTGGCGCCGCGCGATTACGGCGAAACTTGGCCGATGAATTAAAACCAGAGTTTCGCCCATTTAGGTATCTGTGGTACGAAATCCTGCCTAAACCGACATAATCCCATTTTATTCTAAGAAAAGGAATTTTGTTTTTTTTTTTAATCTTTGACGACACTTTTGGCGGAGTTTGTAAGTACTTGCCTACTGAGCCGGCGGTCCCGGGTTCGAATCCCGACCCGGGCAAATATTTGTGTGATGATCTCGAATATTTGTGCTTGGTTGTTCTATGTATTTAAGTATATATTTATCTATATAAGTATGTATATCGTCGTCTAGTGGGTACCCATAACACAAGCCTTCTTGAGCTTAATAAAATTTGGGACTAGATCGATTTGCGTGAGCCGTGAGGTTGTCTGATATTTATTATTGTGTTTAAAGAATTTTATTTCACATAAAGAATTACAGAAATTCACTTACCTGAGAAAGGTTACAAGTTAAAACTAAAACTAAGCATTACAGTGTACAAAATGTTAAATACAAATCTTATAATATACAAAAGAAATCTCATAGAAAATTCATAGTGGGTAGAAATTAATTAGTTTATAACGCTATACACTCGGAATGTATGTGTCTGCGGCCGATCGTAAAATCCGGCAGATCACGAAATTCCTAGGCATACCGTGAAACGCCGCCATTTCGTGATTTGGCTAAACGACATCCGCCATATCGTTCAAAACATAACGTTTAACGATTTGCCTAGTGACGTTTAGGCAGATCATGAAATTCCTAGGCATATCATGAAAGGCCGCCATTTCATGATCTGGTAACCATCTAATCCTGATCACCTTTCAGAGCAGATCCGACTCGGCCGGGTTAGGCTAGGTTAGTTTTTTTTTATATCCCTAAAAAACGCTCCATAATGTGCGGTTTTAGCCAAATCACGAAATGGCGGCATTTCACGATATGCCTAGGAATTTCGTGATCTGCCGGATTTTCACGATATGCCCGGTATAGCCTCCTGACTTCCCGTGTCCTACACATAGTACATAAACTTCAATTAATAGTTAACTGTCAACTACTTGTCATAAGGCTAAAATTAAATTGACAAATTATGAATGCTGGTCGTCAGGAGGATAGAGCTAGGACTATCGACGAATGCGTTGCTCTAATCGATCTGCCCAGGCATATCATGATATGCCTGGTCAACTTTTAGTCAAATCATGAAATGGCGGCGTTTCACGATATGCCTAGGAATTTCGTGATCTGGCGGATTTTACGATCGGCCGCCGACATATGCAACAGATGCACGTCAAGCACAGTGATGTAGGAAGAAGATATGCGGGCGCGCCCTATCGCGCACGGATGCGGCATAACTAGGTGTGCTCAAAATATTATAATTCAATTGGGCATATTTGTTCGTTCCTGTGAGTTTGTGTTTATAGTAAAAGCAAAGTGTTATGTTTATCATATATATCGTCACTTGTAATATGAATTAAGGTAACCGCCAAATGACGATTTTTCAGGAGAGGCCAAAAACGAAATTGCAAATTAAAAAAAGTGCAGTAACATTTTATTTCTTAATCCGATTAAAATGATGTAAAGTAGTTATAGCTTAATTTTGTAAGATCTTTCAGTTGAGAATGGTCTCAAAAAGGCTGCTATTATAGTTTAGAAAATAGCATGGCGCTTACGTTAACTTTTTTTTCAAAAATGAGGAGTTACGTTAACACAACACAACATTGATTTCAAAAAATGAGCCCTAATTTAAAGTAAGTCACAAAAACGTAAACAAAACTAACGTAAGGGACACACATTTTCAAAACGTGAACTTACATTAGCGGAATTCAGCTAAGGAATTTTTAAACTTATCCAATTCTAATAAGGTTTAACATAGTTATTTCTTGTTTTTCAGTTAATTAGTGGCAGGATAGTAAGTCGTGATAAAAACCGGTTTATAAGCGGGAAACAGTTTCTTTTTGTTTATAAAAACCAAAATTGGTAAAGGCACCTTTAGATTTAAAAAGTATTAAAAATACTTCATTTTCTTTCCAATCTGATACTTTTCCTTACTGTTTTTCCTCACATTGCTTTTCTTTCTCCCTTTCCTACAATATTTATGTACCTTTTTTACCAATGACTTGTACTGCACATTCTGCTTTCCCTTTTTCTCTTTCTTTTTTATTTCTTTCTATATAGTTTTCTTCGTATTTATTACCTTCTTTCTGTTCCATTCATCAACTCCCTCCTTTTGATTTTAGTGACTTAAGTTTAAACTTCAGCTTAACGTTGTATAATTTCGTTTAAATAATCAATTTTGTCTTTACAAACCCTCAGTCCTATTTTCAGTGTACTAAGGCTTGTCCCTGTCTGAAACTAGCCGAATGAACTTTATTTGATTCTTCATTAGTAATTTGACCATTTCCTGGCAAACTGGTGACTAAATGTTTCGTCACATAATTAGTAACTCACTCTCACAACACTATTATGAACTTGAACGTCAAGGGGTAAATTTACGACTGAAATCCTTCGAATACCTTCGCTATTGGGCTACGACATCTTTCTTATAGAGCTGAAACGGATTTAGAGATTTTCTTATATCTTGTAAGCTGTTGTTTTCTCGCGAACTACTTATTTGAAGCATCATTGGTGTCCCGTTATTACTAGAAAGTATTTATTTATTTAATCTTTATTGCACAAATGAAAACAAATCGTACAAAAGGCGGACTTAATGCCATTGGGCATTCTGGCTGAGCCAGTATGGCCCAGCTCAACTCCTTTCTCTGGCTGAAAAAAATAATGGTCAAGGGGCAAGCAAATAGTTAACGTATTTTATTGAATCATCGCATCAATACGATGACACTACGTTGGATACGTAGGCTACTGAAAAAAAATATTGGGAGTATCTCAATGTCACTAACCTCCACCATATCACTATTACTACCATCATTCATTCCTGTGTCTTGTTTTCTAAAAATAATATACATTTTATTATGCCTACATGTTGCTACATGGTAGTGGCAGTGACTGATTTTCACAGAAAAAGTTTTCACAGTCCGTTTAACCAGACATTTAAGAGATTCCCTAAAAACGAAATGCATTAAGCCAGATTGTTTCAATTAAAAGTCCCTAATTCAAGAATTAGACATAATATAAATAGGCATAATAGCTAATTAATAAATAACTTAACTTTAAAAAGTTTAAAACATCAATTTCTATTTGATACTGGAAATCCCGAAAAACTTCATTCCGCCTTAGAACTCCCTTTTTGAGGTGATAACAATTTCTATAATACTTACTGAGTACTTATCCTTTTCAAATTTCCCTTAATTTTTGAAAGTTTTTTTGTGTAATATTATTATTTATTAATTTTTTATGTCGTTGAGGGCAAACGAGCAAACGGATCGCCTGATGTAAAGCGATGAATGGACTTAACTCGTAATTTTTAACTGTACTTATTGATATATAACAACGCAATCGCACAATACTGTCCTTATCACGAATTGTTGGAACCAGGGATCGTTACCGGTATTCATAAAGATTACAAAATAAATATTACAGATTTTATTTGAAATGCCACTACATATAATTAAAGTAAACTATACCGTATAGAACTTTGAAATTAGCTCAGTAAAATAAAGAAATGTGTAATAATAAGCGAAATACCGAAATTTAATACCAGTATTTGTATGGAGTCGAAAACCGGCATCCGATCGCTGGTCGGTACAAACTAAAGTGGCTATCATATCCATCACAACACCAAATCGTAAACAGACGCACGCGGTAGTGTTTGTAATTGCTTCCTACAGGCAAATGTATGGTCGTCTCATCGGTATCTACTCATTAACACTGCAAAGGAAAGAGATGGTCGCAAAGTTCCTGGTAACCAAAATAACGTAAGCACCAGGTCCGTCTAAATTAAGTACATAATTTTAATGTAACCGTCATCACTCGAGCCTTGGGAAGACAAATAATAATGTAAGAGCCATTAAGTGCTTTAAAAACTACGAAAACTTTAATGTTACTGACTAAATTATATATTCACCCACCTTGCAGTAAGCACAATTTGTGACAAGATTAGACTATAATTGGCTTTAAATGGTTGCTGTCTTATAATCCCATAAAAAAAAAATTTACCTATCTAATCTGAGCATGTAAATCATTTATGTACCTTATTATTTACATGATTTGATTCAAAAACTAAAAGTATAACCCATTTAATGTAAGAACCATTTTATAATTTTTATCTTGCTTTGAAGCTAACGTAACAGTCAATCGGTAATAAAGTGCTATAAATTGAGTAATGTAAGAGTCATTTATTTACCGATGAGTCTTACATTAATGACTTTTGTTTAACTTTGACCAATACTTGTGGTTACGTTAATCTGATATTAAGTAATTTACAAACAATGTGCCATACACCAAAATAAATACAGAAAACTAAAAAAAATGGTCAATTTTTGTTTAATGTAACCAACATTTTTTTCAAGATATCGTAATTTTGATAACAGCAATGGATAGATCGTCAAATTTACAGACGAACTGTATACTTAACTCAATTTCGTCATTTTGGCGGTTATTCATATTACAGGTGACGATATGTACTTATTTATTATTTTATACATACATATTGTTTTAAGTTACATTTTTACGTAGTTTATATATTATCTATAACTATATATGTTTTTCAAATATTATAAATATATTTTTATTATTGAGCTTCGATTTTATGTCTGCTAGATACACGGGGCTATATTTTTGGTAATGTAGAATTTTAAAGATTTTTTGAAGCTAGCCATAGACATGGCATCCTTAATGTCTCTCGGCAATTTGTTGTATAATTTGACACCTTCGAAGCTAATGCACTTTTTACCGTAGTTAGTTCGAGGTTCGAGGGTCTCAGGATTAAATGATCTTCATTTCGTAGTTGAATTTTTTGAATGTGGTTTTTTTTATTGAATTTGATATTGGTGTGGATGTCCTTATTCAGTATTTTTCGCACCAATATACATGTATGGTAGATATATGATTGTGTTATGCTAAAAAATTTTGTGTTTTTGTATAGAGTCTCAGATGGAGATAGGTAGTTGTAATTGAATAAAGCTTTAATTAATTTATTTTGTGCTATTTGTATTTTTTTAGATTTGTTTTGGCTGCCGTCCCCAAGATCTCTATTAAGTAATCGATGTGTGGCTTAATCAATGAGTTACCTATATATTAAATAGCGAACTTTGAGGGGAAGACACCGTGACACACCACGAAGAGCACCATTTAACGATGACAGTTTAGACTTGATCTTCTGAATATGTGGTTCCCATGTGAGTTTACTGTCTAGTATTAGACCAAGATATTTTTCAGATGTCTTTTGTCTAATGAACTTGTCAATTAGGGTGGGATCTGTGAAGGTTCCTATCTTTTTGTTTTTCGCAGCAAATATATATTATATAATTTGTTTTTTTCTATATTTACAGTTAGTAGATTACGCAAAATTATTATTTGGGTAAGGCCGCGGAAAGTTACCAATTTGGACGTTTCAAATTTACCCAGCTGATTAAAAAACATTGGTAACCCCTAAAAAAATTTTTTCAAAAATATTTTTATCATATGTAGATATAGGAATGCTCATGGTCGCAAGTAAGATAATTAATATAAACCCCTTTATAAAAATACTAAAAATATATTTCCGTCCAAAACGTAACGAAAGTTGGTTAAATTTTTCGACCACGAGTACTAAAAGCTCTGTTATTTTTATGATATTTCAACTTTCATGGGCATACTTTTGTTTTAAACTAAAATTTATGATATAAGGATAGTTCTACTGATTAATATAATAATTTAAATTTTTTATCTTACATTATTTTAATGGATCAGCATTCCACACTTATGTTACAATACTTTCGTGACGCTTTATGTAGCTTGTTTTTAAATATTTTTTGGCGAAAATACGTTTACGTGCACTGGCAACTCGTATTCTAGTAGGGCAACACCGATGAGCAAGTCCAAATCCGTCAGTTTGTCAACAAACGCAATTCAAAGTAGACACAGTCATAGTTTCGTGAAAGTACCCCCAAAGTGTCGTGTGTGATTTTAAAGGTAAGGAGTGATTGTATTTAATCAGTTTTTTTTGTACAATAGCGTAACGGTTTTCAAGCAAGTGACACGTATTATTGTATTAAAAATGTCTTTATTTCACCATGAAAATCCACTTTTTTTCAAAAATACTTACACTTTCGTTACGAATATGTTACATTTTTGCAAAATGTTACGTATTTTCTACGTAACATAACGAATAAATGTTGTAAAGGGAAGTGCACACAGATTATACTAACTTAAATGAGTTTTATTAGATTTTTAATGACCCGAAAATATACAAAGTCGAACAAAACTACTGTACAATAATAAAATAAATAAAAACAACATCTTAATAAAAAAAACTGTTTTAAGAAGAAAATAATTTATTTTCGACCTCAAGTCATAGTAGAATCATTGATTCTAAAGCTGTTTTATTGTTATACGGTCGTCTTGTTACTAGTATTGGGTACCAGCAGTGAACAAATAGTAATTACTGCCACCTGGTACAAAATGAGAGGCTTTAAAACACTAGAGCGGTTTGGGTTTCATTAGTTCCATCACACGCGTGTTTCATTATATTGATTTTAATGTGCCATGAAAATTTTGTTTACAGGCAATATAAAGCTAATAATTTTGTAACTTGATGTTTTTTCTTAGCTACGTTATTTAATGGGAATATTTTCCAGTATGATCTAAGCTTTATAACGACTTATGTTACGTTTTATGATAACATAATTTTACTTCTATGTCACATTGGTAACTTTTTATGTTACTTCTATGTCACATTGGTAACTTTCCGCGGCCTTACCCATTTATTTATTTTTTTATTTATTTAAATATAATAAAAATCTCGTATTTAAAAATAATCATTATCAGCCCGTTGAGCACAACTTGACTTCGCGCCTCTTGTCGCGCCCGTCACTCTCTCACAGTACTGCGAAGAAAGAGACCGGTAATACTTCTCGCGCGAGTGTCGCGTGTCCCAGTTGTGCTAGAGGTGGACTATATTCGTGTTTTCTAATAATATCTGTTCGAAATATCACCAATAATGATTACTTTACTTGTACTTTTAATGACAAGCTGTATATTTAATGCAGCTCAAATAGCAACAATCGAAATATATCTTAATATCACTGCTATGCTTAGCATGCTGTGCCATATCATAGATATGTGTCAGTGTTAATAGAATTAGTCCCCTGACAGCTAGGATTTAGCAAAATCTGGCAAACATTAGTGAACCAGCAGGCCCTTGTACCTTGTAATGTGGTCGACGGTATTTACATAGTCGTCTTTGCCAAAGTTTGTGGTTCATAGGGTTATTCTGCCGTGCTAAGGTAAAAGGCGAACTTTTTGTATGGACCTCCATAGCAAAAGGTCGCCTTTTACCTTAGCAGGGCAGTATTATTATTTAAAGTGTCTACATTTCACATTTTAATTTGATTTTTTATTGAAAAAGAAACAGGCCGCTAACTGTGGAATTGAGAATTTTAATATAGGTATACATAAGTATCCGGTAAGATAAAACCACGAGGATCTGAATTAGGTGGGATCTCGGACTAAAACCAGAGTTGGCCCATTTAGGTATTTATAAATGGCGAAGTTGGGACGTTAGATAAACTGTGCGTTGAGCGCGTGTACTGGTTTCGGAATTATGAGGTTTCTCGGTTTACAAACTAAAGTGGCTATCATATCCATCACAACACCAAATCGTAAACAGACGCACGCGGTAGTGTTTGTAATTGCTTCCTACAGGCAAATGTATGGTCGTCTCATCGGTATCTACTCATTAACACTGCAAAGGAAAGAGATGGTCGCAAAGTTCCTGGTAACCAAAATAACGTAAGCACCAGGTCCGTCTAAATTAAGTACATAATTTTAATGTAACCGTCATCACTCGAGCCTTGGGAAGACAAATAATAATGTAAGAGCCATTAAGTGCTTTAAAAACTACGAAAACTTTAATGTTACTGACTAAATTATATATTCACCCACCTTGCAGTAAGCACAATTTGTGACAAGATTAGACTATAATTGGCTTTAAATGGTTGCTGTCTTATAATCCCATAAAAAAAATTTTACCTATCTAATCTGAGCATGTAAATCATTTATGTACCTTATTATTTACATGATTTGATTCAAAAACTAAAAGTATAACCCATTTAATGTAAGAACCATTTTATAATTTTTATCTTGCTTTGAAGCTAACGTAACAGTCAATCGGTAATAAAGTGCTATAAATTGAGTAATGTAAGAGTCATTTATTTACCGATGAGTCTTACATTAATGACTTTTGTTTAACTTTGACCAATACTTGTGGTTACGTTAATCTGATATTAAGTAATTTACAAACAATGTGCCATACACCAAAATAAATACAGAAAACTAAAAAAAATGGTCAATTTTTGTTTAATGTAACCAACATTTTTTTCAAGATATCGTAATTTTGATAACAGCAATGGATAGATCGTCAAATTTACAGACGAACTGTATACTTAACTCAATTTCGTCATTTTGGCGGTTATTCATATTACAGGTGACGATATGTACTTATTTATTATTTTATACATACATATTGTTTTAAGTTACATTTTTACGTAGTTTATATATTATCTATAACTATATATGTTTTTCAAATATTATAAATATATTTTTATTATTGAGCTTCGATTTTATGTCTGCTAGATACACGGGGCTATATTTTTGGTAATGTAGAATTTTAAAGATTTTTTGAAGCTAGCCATAGACATGGCATCCTTAATGTCTCTCGGCAATTTGTTGTATAATTTGACACCTTCGAAGCTAATGCACTTTTTACCGTAGTTAATTCGAGGTTCGAGGGTCTCAGGATTAAATGATCTTCATTTCGTAGTTGAATTTTTTGAATGTGGTTTTTTTTATTGAATTTGATATTGGTGTGGATGTCCTTATTCAGTATTTTTCGCACCAATATACATGTATGGTAGATATATGATTGTGTTATGCTAAAAAATTTTGTGTTTTTGTATAGAGTCTCAGATGGAGATAGGTAGTTGTAATTGAATAAAGCTTTAATTAATTTATTTTGTGCTATTTGTATTTTTTTAGATTTGTTTTGGCTGCCGTCCCCAAGATCTCTATTAAGTAATCGATGTGTGGCTTAATCAATGAGTTACCTATATATTAAATAGCGAACTTTGAGGGGAAGACACCGTGACACACCACGAAGAGCACCATTTAACGATGACAGTTTAGACTTGATCTTCTGAATATGTGGTTCCCATGTGAGTTTACTGTCTAGTATTAGACCAAGATATTTTTCAGATGTCTTTTGTCTAATGAACTTGTCAATTAGGGTGGGATCTGTGAAGGTTCCTATCTTTTTGTTTTTCGCAGCAAATATATATTATATAATTTGTTTTTTTCTATATTTACAGTTAGTAGATTACGCAAAATTATTATTTGGGTAAGGCCGCGGAAAGTTACCAATTTGGACGTTTCAAATTTACCCAGCTGATTAAAAAACATTGGTAACCCCTAAAAAAATTTTTTCAAAAATATTTTTATCATATGTAGATATAGGAATGCTCATGGTCGCAAGTAAGATAATTAATATAAACCCCTTTATAAAAATACTAAAAATATATTTCCGTCCAAAACGTAACGAAAGTTGGTTAAATTTTTCGACCACGAGTACTAAAAGCTCTGTTATTTTTATGATATTTCAACTTTCATGGGCATACTTTTGTTTTAAACTAAAATTTATGATATAAGGATAGTTCTACTGATTAATATAATAATTTAAATTTTTTATCTTACATTATTTTAATGGATCAGCATTCCACACTTATGTTACAATACTTTCGTGACGCTTTATGTAGCTTGTTTTTAAATATTTTTTGGCGAAAATACGTTTACGTGCACTGGCAACTCGTATTCTAGTAGGGCAACACCGATGAGCAAGTCCAAATCCGTCAGTTTGTCAACAAACGCAATTCAAAGTAGACACAGTCATAGTTTCGTGAAAGTACCCCCAAAGTGTCGTGTGTGATTTTAAAGGTAAGGAGTGATTGTATTTAATCAGTTTTTTTTGTACAATAGCGTAACGGTTTTCAAGCAAGTGACACGTATTATTGTATTAAAAATGTCTTTATTTCACCATGAAAATCCACTTTTTTTCAAAAATACTTACACTTTCGTTACGAATATGTTACATTTTTGCAAAATGTTACGTATTTTCTACGTAACATAACGAATAAATGTTGTAAAGGGAAGTGCACACAGATTATACTAACTTAAATGAGTTTTATTAGATTTTTAATGACCCGAAAATATACAAAGTCGAACAAAACTACTGTACAATAATAAAATAAATAAAAACAACATCTTAATAAAAAAAACTGTTTTAAGAAGAAAATAATTTATTTTCGACCTCAAGTCATAGTAGAATCATTGATTCTAAAGCTGTTTTATTGTTATACGGTCGTCTTGTTACTAGTATTGGGTACCAGCAGTGAACAAATAGTAATTACTGCCACCTGGTACAAAATGAGAGGCTTTAAAACACTAGAGCGGTTTGGGTTTCATTAGTTCCATCACACGCGTGTTTCATTATATTGATTTTAATGTGCCATGAAAATTTTGTTTACAGGCAATATAAAGCTAATAATTTTGTAACTTGATGTTTTTTCTTAGCTACGTTATTTAATGGGAATATTTTCCAGTATGATCTAAGCTTTATAACGACTTATGTTACGTTTTATGATAACATAATTTTACTTCTATGTCACATTGGTAACTTTTTATGTTACTTCTATGTCACATTGGTAACTTTCCGCGGCCTTACCCATTTATTTATTTTTTTATTTATTTAAATATAATAAAAATCTCGTATTTAAAAATAATCATTATCAGCCCGTTGAGCACAACTTGACTTCGCGCCTCTTGTCGCGCCCGTCACTCTCTCACAGTACTGCGAAGAAAGAGACCGGTAATACTTCTCGCGCGAGTGTCGCGTGTCCCAGTTGTGCTAGAGGTGGACTATATTCGTGTTTTCTAATAATATCTGTTCGAAATATCACCAATAATGATTACTTTACTTGTACTTTTAATGACAAGCTGTATATTTAATGCAGCTCGAATAGCAACAATCGAAATATATCTTAATATCACTGCTATGCTTAGCATGCTGTGCCATATCATAGATATGTGTCAGTGTTAATAGAATTAGTCCCCTGACAGCTAGGATTTAGCAAAATCTGGCAAACATTAGTGAACCAGCAGGCCCTTGTACCTTGTAATGTGGTCGACGGTATTTACATAGTCGTCTTTGCCAAAGTTTGTGGTTCATAGGGTTATTCTGCCGTGCTAAGGTAAAAGGCGAACTTTTTGTATGGACCTCCATAGCAAAAGGTCGCCTTTTACCTTAGCAGGGCAGTATTATTATTTAAAGTGTCTACATTTCACATTTTAATTTGATTTTTTATTGAAAAAGAAACAGGCCGCTAACTGTGGAATTGAGAATTTTAATATAGGTATACATAAGTATCCGGTAAGATAAAACCACGAGGATCTGAATTAGGTGGGATCTCGGACTAAAACCAGAGTTGGCCCATTTAGGTATTTATAAATGGCGAAGTTGGGACGTTAGATAAACTGTGCGTTGAGCGCGTGTACTGGTTTCGGAATTATGAGGTTTCTCGGTTTAGGTAAGGATATATTACGCACTTTACAGTACCTAAGTAAAGTGCCTATATATCTATATCTATAGATAGAATGCCGCTATGGCGGACTCACTACGCGCCGCGGCCCGCGCTACTACTCTACGCAGTCTTCTGTCTTTTCGCCAAATGATTTTTCGTCGAATGTTTCATTTTATCAAATTTTCGTTTCACCGAATTATTCTGTGAAGTTATACGTTTTAATAATGATTGAAAATGTCATCCTATTGATTAAGTTCGATTAGGTTTGTTTTATAACAATTCCAAATAATGAATATAGGTAGCATACCTTATATACATCATATAATTTGTTTCATGTTAGAATATGAGAGAAACCCAATAGGGCGGAATCAAATACAAATACAAATACTATTTATTACACACCTCCAACATCAAGGAATATACAACACAACATGAAGCGGAATCATTAGTTAATACTAAACAGGTTACTTAGTACGCGATTGCGCATCAACTATAAACAAAATTTAAAACACCCCCGATACAGTAGCTGGTCATCATGAGACCCTCATTCGATGATTGATATAGAAAATGCTTTGGGAATTCTTAGCTTCAATATTGGCTGAGACCTTGTACCAATTATAGCCGAATATCTTGGAAACTACTTGTCATATTTCCACCAAACATAGCTAACGACAATCTCGATAGACAAGTCACTCGATTAAAAAAAAAACCGCACTCAAATTGGTCCATCCGTTTGGGAGTTATGTATGATGCCACAGACAGACATGTTAACCTATTATTAACACCCCTCTTTTTTCGTCGGGGGCTAAAAACACAATCACGGAAGAAAGCTGCCGAGAGAGAAAATCCCGCTAAGAAAGAGACAAGAGACGTTGTTTTTCAACTAACATGAGACCTATTTGTTACGATAACGCAACTTAGTCCCATGTCACTTTAACATCGCCAATGATCCACCATGCGAAATGATTTAAGGATTAAAAGCGACAGAGTACCAAGTTAAGCAGTTGTTTACGCTGAATGTATATTGTACACCTAAGCCTTAATCCGTCGCTACCACAGTAAAGTTAAAGCAGTATTTCAACTAGGATTTTTAGTACTTCTCGCATCATATTCGTGACGACGGCTGTTGAAAAGTTTAAGCAACCGAGTACAAAAAAAAACTAATATTCCAATGATTTGAGAATGTCGTTTTTCGAAGTCGGTTAAAAATGGATAAATTTCCGGTAGAACGCCGTGATCAAGCCGAACCGTTAAGTAAAAGCACCCTCGAAGTAGCCCCGCACCTCTAGCACAACTGTCACACGCGACTGTCACTGTTCTGTCACTGTTCTCGCGCGAGATAATTGCCTGTCTCTTTCTGTGCAGTAGTAATGTAAGACGGTGACGGGTAGCGCTTTGTCGCGCGACAAGAGTCGCGAAACTTAGTTGTGCTAGACGTGCTGTTACGCTTCTCATGTCCCCTGTCACCTGCCGTCGTAATAGAGTCAGAATGTGCGTTTCATGATTAGGTACTGTTCTAGAGTTACTGCGTAGCTGTTCTTAAGCCATTAAGCATCTTCTTCGTTAATAATTCATGGCCGGATTAGACGCCAGCACATTACTCGATGCCACCATGTTTTCGATGCAAAAGGGCCTAAGCGAATGAAGAAGAGGGTTTTTTTAAATCTCATCATACTTCCCGGTTTAGGCACAGAGTAGGTATAGTATAATCTCTACTGGCCGTGCCCGTGAATTCGCACGAAGTAACTTTTGAACGAATTTTTATTCCTTTCGAAGTAGGTACTCAAAAATCTTTGAAATCCACTTCATCTAACCTTCACCTTTGCTTTGGAGAGGACGAGGAGCGAGATTTCTGATTTAGGGTATTAGGTTAGTTTAGTTTTGATACTTTGTAAATTGTGTTTTAATGACTGTATTCATTGTCTCTAATTAGTAAAAGTAACAAGTACACACAACAGTAACAAGAAAGATAAAAGGGAAGAAGAATATATAACTTAGCGTGGCGTGACGTGAATCCACACCAAAACACATACGTGAAAAATATCAATGACGCGGGATGAATTATGATCTAAAAAGTCTATCAGTAGTTAGCAGCATCAAGCTCACTTTACATACAGCTTACATAGGTACATTTTTATCTTTTAAAACAAACAAGCTTTCATTTTGCGATTCCAAAACATACAACTTCAGTCTTGCTTCGTTATTTTAAAGACCATTGTCATTCAACAAACACTTCCATAAATGAATTATTTGTTTTTATCTTGAAAACAAAAACGAGCCAAAACATTTTACATAGTAAACTACCGTGAGTCTCAGTCATATTAAATACAGAAAATCGGCTCTCTAGCTCTCCTGATAATGAATCGCGTACCAATTCGAAACATGTCGAGCGATATTCGACTTCTACGACGTGAACCCGTTTTGTTTATTTTAATGTGCCAAGACATAATCAGCCACTGCTTTAAATGATATTTAAATGAAAATAAATAGAGTGATATTTCGTTCTCGTTGCTCGTTCACACCGTGTCAGTTTTGCTCAAGTTGAGCCATATCGGTGAGCTGTCACGTTTCGTATTGGCTACGTGTGGAACGTCACGTGACAGCGTGATGTCGTGATCGCAGACGATAAATCAAGGAAAGAAGGAAGATGCGCGATTGGTTCTGTGGTAAGTGCAGCTGTAGCCTGCGAAGTCCTGGATTCAAATCCCGGGAAAGGGCAATCCAAAACATATTGTACGGGTCACAGATGTTTTCTATGCATTAAAATAAATACATAATAGATAATTAAATATCGGACAACCTCACACAAATCAATCTAGTCCCACAGTAAGTTCTAGTAGGCTTGTGTTATGGACACTAGATGACGATAAACATACTTATATAAATAAATACATACTTATACTCAAATGCAAATGACATCCATGACCCGCAGGCACAAATATTCGAGTTCATCACACAAATATTTGCCCTTGCCGGGATTCGAACCCAGGACCGTCGGCTCAGTAGGCAGTTGCTTTAACCACTGCGCCAACCGCGTCGTCAAATGTATGTGACAGTGATTAGCAAATACTTCCATTGTTTGTTTCCATAAGGACGCGTTGGAAGGTTGTTGGTATATAAGGTAAAGACTAGCAGTTAGTTCGTTATAGGACTGTGGCAGTCTTCTCCCGGTGATAATCAAACGTTAGATGCAAACAAATTTCATTCGTTCGATGTATGGAAAAAAATAAGAGAACCTTTTACTAAACATTATCACATATATTCGCTTTTATATACGTTTGTTTATCGTCGTCTAGTTAGTTCATATAACAGATACCTACTAGAGCCTACTCATAAATGAGTATGAGTCATTTATTAATAAAATTTCAACATTTTACAAGGCAATACATTATAAAAAAAAACATTTATATTACTATTGAATTTTAAAATGTAAATTATTATAAAAATGTTAATTATTAAATACAAATTGGAATAGGTAGTTACATTATTAGTATTATTATATTATTTCAGTATTATTTTTGTAAAATTCGTCGATTAATTAAATTAATTAATTTGGGACTAGGTCGATTTTACGATATTTACACTACTTTTTTTGACAACCAAACTCACAAAGTAACAAATACAGATTATATATTTTTATTAAAGCAGTAGCGTCTGCTAGCGTAAACTAAATGTTTTAAGTACATGAAGCTACCATACCGCCCTAAGGCATGTAGAAATGAAGCAACTGATTGAAAAATAGAAAAGTTGGCTAGTGACTTTGATAGCATAATTGGTAATGCACCCGTCGGGCCCGGAAAGCCGTGGACGTGGGTTAGCAATCAGCAGGTTTAGTAAGGTAAGGTGGGATAATAAGACTAACGTAATTTATTGTCTAATGGGGTAAGACCTGTAGCAGTCCGGTGATAGTCTTATGTAACTCTTTGGTAATTGACAGCAGAGCTGGCAGTTAGATTTTATATTATAAATATATTTAAATATTCGAATTATGGCCGTCTCTGTCACACACCAAGGGAGCCGGGCATTCGTGTTTAAACCCTGTATCTAAGTTGAAGTCCAATATAAAAATAATACCAAATCCTATTCTTTATTTTGGACATCCACTGAGCTACATACCCCCGTCACACTTACCCCGCTTTACCTTATAGCTAACTTAGCGCCACTCAGTACGACTCGGCATTAGAGGATTGACGTTACTGAAATAGGAGCAGTACAAAATAATGAACTGTATTCTACAAGTAGGCCACAAGGGCACCTTTACATGTCTGAATCTACCGGCATTTCACAAGAGGAGCACTACTGTTGAGAAAGATCATCTACTCTCTCCCCTTACAAGCTCATGAACTATATTACAGCTATAATGAACAGAACAGGACTGACTGGAATTTCCACTTCTCAGCTGCCGTAAGCTCCTAATACGGCTGGTACGGCGACACGTGGTATCGCAATAACGGAAGCGGACGCGGCTCGTAAAACTTTACGGTGTTGCCAACCGCAGCGCGCTAATGACTGCAACTGCGCAGGGGACACTGCCACGGCATCGGCAGTAAGGCAACCCCGATCATAGAATAAACTCTATCCTGGGCTCTAAATCTATGTATAGTAACCTGCAATCAATACTCTATATGCAATACAAAAATATCCAGCCAACTTTTTACTTTTAACGGTTTTATAAATAGAGTCGTGATATTTAATGCGCTTTTTGTTATCAAAATAATTCAGTAGCCCTAGTGAAAGGGGGAAAGTCACATTAAACTTGCTTGCAGAAGCTTAAGCCTCAAAATATAGTTATGTTATGATCCTGGATTTCTGATCCTGGTTAAAATACCCCTACTAACTTACACCCCTTTTCACTAGACCCACAGAATTATAGCAGCTGCTTGTACTGTAGTATATATGTTGACTGCGGCAAGAAGTCGTCAGTCGGTGCCTTACACCGGCACGGCAGGGAAATTAACTCGGCGAATTTGGAGCAATGCTTTAAAAACTTAGGCTCAACCGGTGCAGGTTTGTCGCTGCTAGGTTTATGCGACATTGATGATGATTGATGATACTCAGTGGGCACATATCGACGAAATGAAATTTCGTTCCTTTTAATATAATGAAACACGGCTGACTATAGGATAGCGCTTTTCCTTGAGATAACTTACCGTTTGTGTAACGCGGAATTGTGGTTTAGAGCCAAACAATACGGCGACTAAGGTAGTATGAACTATGAACGTCAAACTTCTTTTTGGGAAATGCTTTGTAATTTTTAAGGATTCAGTTACAGATGTAACAAGAAAGTCTACCAAATGCGTTTGATGTACGGGAAATATAAACGCACGAAACGTATTGCTGCTTGAGATTTCGGATGATTCAGCACTCGTTCGACCCTTTTCTTGGTGAAATTAATTTATTTTAGCACGTTTACATGACATTACAGTTATTTAACTAATGCGCCATGAAACTTAAATTATAAATAATATATTATTATAGAGCAACAGTATGATAAAAAAACATAAAACAGCAATAAAAACAGAAAATTTGGTATATTATCATCGTCCATCATCAATCATCCCATACCCCACAAAATCTTAAACAGTCAGTGATATGAAATACGAAAGTTAGAATGTATGCACTACATCGCCGTCAGCAGAAGGGCGATTGTGCACTAGGTACAATGAATTTTACTGTCAGTCAGTCAGATTTTTTACGGTCCGATATGATGGCGATTGTGCCCTACAATGAATTTTACTGTCCGGCATTCCGAGTTTTCATGGTCGATATGGCATGAAAAAAACAGTTTTAGCTTGTGCATGTGCACTCGTCCGTCTTTTTACTCGCAGGTGCGGCGCAGTTTTGAGTTTTTACCAGTATCGTTTGATATCGGTACCGAAATGCTACTTTATCGGTCGGGTACCTTTAAAAAGACCGGTCAAAACCGTTTCTAAAGATACCTTTTCAGTCCCTGCGAGCGACACAGACATCATGAATAATACTGATCGCAGACGCAGTGCACAAGCATAAATATGTTTTCATAGCTGTCATCTCGGACCGGAAAAATCGGTCCGGAATGGGGAAAAGTAAAATGTCAGATGGTAAAATTACGTATAGTGCACAAACTACTATATACATATAATGGCGTGCCATATCGGACCGTAAAAAATCGGGCTGACGGACAGTATAAATCATTGTAGTGCACAATCGCCCCAAGGGAGCAAAATGGCGGTGGAATATTTCCGTCCGTCAACTGTCTCATAACTGACGAATGTGCCGATGTAGTGCAGTGTAGACACGGTACGGGAAATTCAGAGTTGGTTTTTATCGACGACGGATTTGCGTGCAAACATCAGAGTCGTAACTCAATGGAAATACTGACTCGGGAAGGGAATTCTAATCCAGAGCAGTGCGACGCAGATACAGATTTTAAATAGCGGCAGTAATCAAAGTGACATCGTAAGGTTCATTATCTTCTTGACTGAAACACGTTCACTTCAGAACAAATCACACACGGACCCTGCTTTGTACTCATTCAACGGTCTCCAAATATCTTGACAAGATCGTTTGCCCACTTCGTTGTGGGTCCTCACGCGCTCCTTAGTCAGCTTATCGCCCAAGAACCTTTCTGCCAATGGCCACCCGGTTCCTCGTCCACTGCGACTATTATCTGTCAACTCTAACCTATACAGACGACATCAGTCTTCCTACGGATCTTTTTATTTCTAATTCGAACACACTCAGTGATGTTGAAGATAATTATTTTAATATAACTTAATTAGGCCATCAAACACTTCCAAATCCCCATATGATAGTTTGTGACTTTTTTTATTTTGTCGCATCTATCCATCCAATTTCATCTAAAGAAATGCGTAGGAAAATATTGGTAAGTTTACGATGCCAGCATCACGGAGACCGCCGCGTGGGCGGAATACGAACAACAACTTCAGCCAGAACTAGTGTAAAAGCTACTAAGTTTGCCTAGAGACAGGAATTGTCTGAATATAAGACCACCGATTGTTTACCTGTACCATAAACTTATGTGTCATCTGTGTATCTATTTATTTCTGGTAGAGGTGTGTGTATATTGTAACACCACAAATAGTATTGGAATCGTCAAACTCATCATAATGTGCCCCTAGGTATCTACAGTCATTTATTTAATAACATGTGTATATCACTACATAGTAATACATAGTATAAAACAAAGTCGCTTCCTGCTGTTTGTCCGTCTGTCTGTCTGTCCCTATGTATGCTTAGATCTTTAAAACTTCACAACGGATTTTGATGCGGTTTTTTTTATAGATAGAGTGATTCAAGATGAAGTTTCATATATACACCCCAGGCCAAAAGTATGGAAACAAGCTTATATTACTATACAAACCTGTGATTTCCTTACGGAATAAATTACAAAATCACAATATAGAAATATATTTAATGATAGAAATTAAACCTTTTAAAAGTCAATAACGCAAATTCTGCTTATGAAAATTGCCAGCGCAACATTTTGTACAAAGGCAAAAAAAAAACGACTACATGCACTTTATCCTGGAGTTAGGTAAGTATATAAATATTTTTACAATATGCAGATGTTTTAATAGTGGATGTTCTATTTTTTTATCTTTTGGGGGTGGCCTAACGGTTACTAACATTTACACAAGGAATAATTATTGGAAACTTTAAATATTCAAAGAATAAACTTTGTTTCCATACTTTTGGCCTGGGGTTTATAATATATGCGTAATTTATCAGCATCGCACCCGTGCAAAGCCGGGGCGGGTCGCTAGTTAAATAATAAAATATTCTTCTACACAAGAGTTTAAAGTTATTCACAACAATGTGTGTCAACACCCACCTACTACGAATACTTCTAAATAACGAACCTTAAGTCGAAGCAGTAAGAGCCATAGCACAGCCAAGTCCTTGGCCTGCATGACGTGACAGCGAAGTACAGTGCAATTTGGCGCGAAACTATTTGCAAAATGGCGGACGCGTAGCTCAGTACGAACAGTGGTTCAGTTTCGTAGCGCTGCTACGGCGTAGCAGTCGTGTCGGGTATAGTCTGGCTAATGAAATATTACTCGGAAATTTAATAAAATCTGCGACTGGTGAATTATAGTTTTGATACTAAAAAATATTTTTGATTTTCTTTGCACACGTAAGGTACCTAAGAAAATAAGTTAAATACATATAATGTTGACGTGCACTCGTAGTCAGCTCACAGAATTTCTACCACTATGTACGGTACAGTCAACGACAAACACATATGTTTACACTTTCTAACCATATACAAGGCGAAACATTAAATGTATTGTAAATAAAACCTAGCTCGATAATACCATAATCCATAATATTAACTCATACCAAAAAATTACATAAGTAGTATGCCAAAGGTTTCTATAGTAATTTTAGCTTATTTCCATACTTTTGGCCTGGGGTGTATACACTCTACGGCCCACAGAGCAACTATTTTAGTATTGTTTTCGTAAACTTGTAGGCACGGCTCCCGCCGTAGGTTGGAAGGGTAAGTTCTCGGAACAGCCGACGCGTGAGATCGGTGGCCGCGCGTTATTCTGGCAGCTCATCATAACTGGTTAAAACTGGATTTTCCCGGAAATTACAATCCTGCTGTAGGCGGAAAATTAGAAATCCTGATGTAGGTGGAGGAGGAAACAAATCCGCTTAAAAATAACATTGAGCAGTGTTTATATTTCATGAGCAATCCTACTCATGAAATATATACGTCGGTTGATTATTAGACTGGAGAAGACTGTATATATTTATACAAAGACGGTGGTAAACAAGCACGCGGCCCGCCTGATGCTAAGCAGATACCGCCGCCTATGGACGCTTGCGACGCCAGGAGCACACACGCGCGTTGCCAACCATTTAAGAATCTATTTACTCCCCTCTAGAAGAACCGCATACTTTATACCTACTGTAGCTCCCGGGGAAAAACTGTATAAGAACCGACTGTGAAATAACGAAATTATGAAGAAATATCAAAATATTTTCGACAAAGACAATCAACTCTCAATCTCAATCCACCTAAGTTACCGCCGCCATTAAATGAAAAAAGTCAATTTGGTTATAGAATGTTTATAATAAGCAAGGTTGGAGCTTCCTATATTAAGCAAGAACAATTTTTTGCCTGTGTCAGGAGAATTATGGGATAGTGATATCCCATCGTTCAAACTCTCCGACATAGAAATGTGATACCGATTTGTCGGTCGAACCCTCTAAAATCCCTATTAATCTGTGGATACTGCGTTTCAGATAGACATATATATAGGAGAAATTCTTTTTCTCAAACATGCAATGAAATATTGTCTTTGCGTTCCTTATAATAGGCTCGGAAGTATCGGTTTTTGGGCGCAACAACTCGAGAGGACTGTAAAGGGATTTCATACTGCTTTTCAGGCCTAGGCCTGCAAAGTAACTTTTTTTTTGTTTCAACAACAAGGTCATTCACACAGCTGGCTGGTTTGACAAAAAGCAGGTTTTGTTTTTAAAGGTTGATTGTTAGACACTTGTGGAAAAAAAAAATTCAAGATGGCGACTTTTTTTTTCAAAATTTCAAATTGGTGCTAGGCGGCTAAAACTCGGTATCGGGGGGCTCTCGGGCTCAAAAATATGAATCTGAAATCTTGTCCGAACATTCGGTCAAATTCGGAAAATATCGAAAAAAAAAACGATTTGTATGGAGAAAATTTCAAATTGGTCCTAGGAGGCTGAAATTCGGTATCCGGGGGTTTTTGGGGCTCCTGAGTCAGAATCTGAAATCGGATATTTAAAATTCGGTTAAATTCGGATTCGGGGGCTCACGGGGCTCAAAAATATGAATCTGAAATCTTGTCCGAAAATTCGGTCAAATTCGGAAAATGTCGAAAAAAACCGATTTGTATGGAGAAAATTTCAAATTGGTCCTAGGAGGCTGAAATTCGGTATCCGGGGGTTTTTGGGGCTCTTGAGTCAGAATCTGAAATCGGATTTTCTAAATTCGGTCAAATTCGGTATCGGGGGGCTCTCGGGGCTCAAAAATATGAATCTGAAATCTTGTCCGAAAATTCGGTCAAATTCGGAAAATGTCGAAAAAAAACGATTTGTATGGAGAAAATTTCAAATTGGTCCTAGGAGGCTGAAATTCGGTATCCGGGGGTTTTTGGGGCTCCTGAGTCAGAATCTGAAATCTGATTTTTAAAATTCGGTCAAATTCGGAAAATATCGGACAAACAATATTAAGTGTTATTCTTTGAAGTCATATTTTTTTATTTCATTGTATGTTTGAGAAAAGCACTATACATGCCTCGTCGTGAAAACGGATTCCCGGCCTCGTATCACTATCCGGCCTCGCTCGCACGCTCGCTCGGCCGTATATACCTACTTGGCCGGAAATCCTCATTTTCCCGGCCTCTGATGTAATGTACTATTTCTCAAACATGCAATGAAATATTGTCTTTGCGTTCCTTATAATAGGCTCGGAAGTATCGGTTTTTGGGCGCAACAACTCGAGAGGACTGTAAAGGGATTTCATACTGCTTTTCAGGCCTAGGCCTGCAAAGTAACTTTTTTAAGTTAGTATTCTGGTTTGCAAAATATTCGCACGCCAGAAATGGCGTAATATGCTTGTTCTAATTTTAATTTAAGAAGACCCCTGTAACCATATTACTGCGAATAAATGATTTGATTTGATTTTTGGTTTCAACAACAAGGTCATTCACACAGCTGGCTGGGGTGACAAAAAGCAGGTTTTGTTTTTAAAGGTTGGTTGTTAGACACTAGTGGAAAAAAAATTCAAGATGGCGACTTTTTTTTTTTCAAAATTTCAAATTGGTGCTAGGCGGCTAAAGCTCGGTATCGGGGGGCTCTCGGGGCTCAAAAATATGAATCTGAAATCTTGTCCGAAAATTCGGTCAAATTCGGAAAATATCGAAAAAAAAAACGATTTGTATGGAGAAAATTTCAAATTGGTCCTAGGAGGCTGAAATTCGGTATCCGGGGGTTTTTGGGGCTCCTGAGTCTGAATCTGAAATCGGATTTTTAAAATTCGGTCAAATCGGATTCGGAGGCTCTCGGGGCTCAAAAATATGAATCTGAAATCTTGTCCGAAAATTCGGTCAAATTCGGAAAATGTCGAAAAAAACGATTTGTATGGAGAAAATTTCAAATTGGTCCTACGAGGCTGAAATTCGGTATCCGGGGGTTTTTGGGGCTCCTGAGTCAGAATCTGAAATCGGATTTTTTAAATTCGGTCAAATTCGGTATCGGGGGGCTCTCGGGGCTCAAAAATATGAGTCTGAAATCTTGTCCGAAAATTCGGTCAAATTCGGAAATATCGAAAAAAAAAAACGATTTGTATGGGGAAAATTTCAAATTGGTCCTAGGAGGCTGAAATTCGGTATCCGGGGGTTTTTGGGGCTCCTGAGTCAGAATATGAAATCGGATTTTTTAAATTCGGTCAAATTCGGTATCGGGGGGCTCTCAGGGCTCAAAAATATGAATCTGAAATCTTGTCCGAAAATTCGGTCAAATTCGAAAAATATCGAAAAAAAAAAAGATTTGTATGGAGAAAATTTCAAATTGGTCCTAGGAGGCTGAAATTCGGTATCCGGGGGTTTTTGGGGCTCCTGAGTCAGAATCTGAAATCGGATTTTTAAAATTCGATCAAATTCGGAAAATATCGGACAAACAATATTAAGTGTTATTCTTTGAAGTATATTTTTTTATTTCATTGTATGTTTGAGAAAAGCACTATACATGCCTCGTCGTGAAAACGGATTCCCGGCCTCTGATGTAATGTACTATTACGTTCCTTAAAATAGGCTCGGAAGTATCACTTTTTGGGCGCAACAACTCGAGAGGACTGTAAAGGGATTTCATACTGCTTTTCAGGCCTAGGCCTGCAAAGTAACTTTTTTTTGGTTTCAACAACAAGGTCATTCACACAGCTGGCTGGTTTGACAAAAAGCAGGTTTTGTTTTTAAAGGTTGGTTGTTAGACACTTGTGGAAAAAAAAATTCAAGATGGCAACCTTTTTTTTTTCAAAATTTCAAATTGGTGCTAGGCGGCTAAAACTCGGTATCGGGGGGCTCTCGGGGCTCAAAAATATGAATCTGAAATCTTGTCCGAAAATTCGGTCAAATTCGGAAAATATCGAAAAAAAAAACGATTCAAAATTTCAAATTGGTGCTAGGCGGCTAAAACTCAGTATCGGGGGGCTCTCGGGGCTCAAAAATATGAATCTGAAATCTTGTCCAGAAATTCGGTCAAATTCGGATAATATCGAAAAACACGATTTTTTTTTTCAAAATTTAAAATTGGTGCTAGGCGGCTAAAACTCGGTATCGGGGAGCTCTCGGGGCTCAAAAATATGAATCTGAAATCTTGTCCGAAAATTCGGTCAAATTCGGAAAATATCGAAAAAAAACGATTTTTTTTTTTTCAAAATTTCAAGTTGGTGCTAGGCGGCTAAAACTCGGTATCGGGGAGCTCTCGGGGCTCAAAAATATGAATCTGAAATCTTATCTGAAAATTCGGTTAAATTCGGAAAATATCGAAAAAAAAACGATTCAAAATTTCAAATTGGTGCTAGGCGGCTAAATTTCGGTATCGGGGGGCTCTCGGGACTCAAAAATATGAATCTGAAATCTTGTCCGAAAATTCGGTCAAATTCGGAAAATATCGAAAAAAAACGATTTGTATGGAGAAAATTTCAAATTGGTCCTAGGAGGCTGAAATTCGGTACCTGGGGGTTTTTGGGGCTCTTGAGTCAGAATCTGAAATCGGATTTTTAAAATTCGGTCAAATTCGGAAAATATCGGACAAACAATATTAAGTGTTATTCTTTGAAGTATATTTTTTTATTTCATTGTATGTTTGAGAAAAGCACTATACATGCCTCGTCGTGAAAACGGATTCCCGGCCTCGTATCACTATCCGGCCTCGCTCGCACGCTCGCTCGGCCGTATATACCTACTTGGCCGGAAATCCTCATTTTCCCGGCCTCTGATGTAATGTACTATTTATCCGCTAGCGTGCAAAATTTGAATTTCGAACACGATGATTGTGATTCTGTGATGTTTTTTTTATATACTGTGTGCTTTTCTCGTGTATATTTGGTTTGGATTTTAATATTTTATGTACGTAGTTGTATTTTAGGTATACTCCCCACGTTGCCCATAGGTGGATTATAACTTAAAATGGGCTACCCCTTACCCATTGATTTCCAATGAATTTCGTTTTACATTACCGAAGTCAAGACCCCTCGGACGGATTCATAATAAATAGTCCTTCCTTTGTGTTTCTAACCCTTGAGGCCTCCGTACAAATTATTGCGGCACAATGGGGAAAAATTGAATTGGTCCCAAGTCCGACAATCACTTTGATGGGAAAGCCCTTTTAAATAAAAAGGACCAATTTTTATGCATTGCCCTTTGAGTGAAATGGAAGAAAATATGGGGTATTTTTCATATACTTTGATGTTGCTTTGAGACTGCTGTTTAGCGGGTTTAGTTTGGCTTCGCCTCAATAGGACGCGTATCGACCAAGGAATAAAGGAAAATATACGGAAAAAAGAATGTTCAGCGTCGAAGATAGAAAGAAAGAAAGAAAAAGAAATAAATACATTTATTCTTGACGGGTCCATAAAACATAATTACACGGGTGTGACAGAAATCATAAAAAAATATACAACAACAGGCAACCATATATCTATTCTGGTTATATAGAAATTCGAAACTGTCTCACGTTGGGTGCCATTTTCTTTAGGTTATCTGGCAATACTATCCTTAACCATGTAGAAGATCCGACTTAAAAACGGCCAAAATACACTTACAAGATGCGACATCGCATCGGGGTACGACGCGACATCGTGCCACAATGCGACATCGTGAGATTTAATTTTTTTTTTTAATTTTGAATCTATACACCTACCTAAGTTTTGGTGGAGACAATACATACCTACTTACATATTTTTGACATGAAGATAAACTTGAATTTTGAATTATTTATTTCCACGACATGACGTCGCAAAGTGGCACGACGTCGCGTAGTACCACCGTAATTATGTTTTGGCCCTAATGGATAAAAGGTATCAAGTCAAATAATAAATTGATAACACGCCGGTTTCGTACCAAAATAACCAAAATAATAAAAAAAGAAAAAAAACATGAGCAACCAAAAGCTATATATATCGTGTTGCTTAACATTATTCATCTAAAGTGCAGAAAATTTCAAATTAATGTTAATTCAAAAGTTGACTGTAGATAAATTCATAAATAACCTGCCAGATTAATTTCGTTGGCGAAATTTCGGAAGAATTTAAACCCCGAGTTCTTCAAACTCCTGTAATTAGAACTTATTTGTTCTGCGGCCCCGTGTGTAAATATAAATATATTTACACGTAAGTAATTTAACCTCATTCGACGAGACTGCGCTATCTGCTCGCGTCTGCTAGTGATATATATGCCGCGTGACCTTCAATTTTAACATTATTAATATAATTATTGTATTATAAGCGGTTTACACTCACGTGAAATTGTCAGAAACGGCCCAACATGTTTCGAACTCGTATGGAGTGTAAACCGCTTAAGACAATAATTAGATATGTTGCGGATAGTAGAGTTGCTAAGCCGCGAAATTGTGCGCATCGGGTTACAAGCATGAAATTTCTACCACACATAGAGCGTTCCATGGTAATTATTTTCAGATGTGGAGGGAAGTCAGATTCGTCCCCTGTGTGGTGGGAGAGCGGGGTGAAGAGGACCAAGTACTGCTCTTTTTCTTTTTTTTATTACTGATCAGTTAAGGCTATTAGGGCTTGTGCGACATCGTTTTAGTGTAAAATAGACATCAGTTATTAATTTTTCATGTTATTTAAGAATAGTTTGATGTAAAAATTTGGGTTTATTGCCGAAAAGGTAAAAATCACAACAAGTTTTTTTTATTCAGAACGAAAAATTAGTTATCTATCCTGAATATTTACAATTTCAAAAAATATTACTAAACAGCAAATTTCATCTTGTTTATAAAAATGTATACATATTGGGCACATCTGATACAAAAAGTACCTTGAAAAAAATGTTGATGTTAAGCTTAGCCTGCGTGTTCTAGTACATTTTGCTAAGTCGCGAAATTGTGTACATCGGGATACAACCACGAAATTTCTACCACAGATAGAGTATTTTGCGGTGATTATTTTTAGATGTGGAGGGAAGTCAGATTTGTCCCCTGTGCGGCGGGAAAGCGGGGTGAATAGGACAAAGGAGTCCTCTTTTTCTTTTTATATTACTGATCAGATAACGCTGCTAAGACTTGTGTGGTGTCGTTTTCGTGTAAAACAGATATCAGGAATTCATTTTTCATGTTATTTATTCATAGTAGGTACCTTATAAAAATATGGTTGTATTTCCGAAATTGTAAAAATCACAACAAGTTTTTTTTATTCAGGGAGATAAATTAGGTATATTTCCTGAATATTTACTACTAAAAAAAATATTGAAAAATAGTAAATTTAATCTAGTTTCTAAAAATATATACATATTGGGCAGTCTTCATACAAACAGTAACTTAAATAAATTGTTGATGTTGAGACTAGCCCGTGTGCTCGTGATACATTAGCAAAAAAATATTTTGTTTTAATTACATTAATTTGTTTTTCTAGGACGTATATAGTATATATTATATGTAAAAGCATGTTAATAATCATTATTTAATGTATTTAATGGAGCGAAATTGGATGCGTTCGGAGATTTACATTGGTTACGCCGACGTAAAGATATATTTTAAGCTACTGTTTGTATGAGAAGTGCCCAACATGCATATATTTTTAGAAACCAGATTAAATGAGTTTTTTGAAAAAATAATAATAATTTGAAAATATTCACGACATTTAACTAATTTACCTCACTGAATAAAAAAACTTGTTGTGATTTTTACCTTTTCGGCTATTACACCTTTCGGCTTTTGTACAGCTCTATATTTTTATATAGAGCTGTACAAAAATAACATAAAAAATGAATTTCTGATATTTGTTTTACACGGAAACGATACCAAACACGTCCTGGTAGACTTAACTGACCAGCAATAAAGAAAGAAAAGAGGGATACTTGGCCGTATTCACTCCGCTCTCCCGCCTCACAGGGGACGAATCTGACTTCCCTCCACATCTGAAAATAATCACCGTGGAACACTCTATCTGTGGTAGAAATTTCATGCTTATAACCCGATGCGCACAATTATGTTAGAAAACAGCGGACTAACAACTCGACTAGGACAGCTAGTTTAAAACATACCTTAAGACCAAAAAATATTTATTTCATATTCTTAGCTTAAGAAACAATAAGTTGTTGTTGGTTTACGTTAGCAGACGTTACTGCTTTAATAAAAATAAACAATAAGTGCCCGAAAAATCGGCTATGACATATACCATATATTTCCCTAAATTAGTTGTTTACTGTAACAGAGCGAGCTCCCAATCTTAATAGTTAATAAGCTCTACATAAAAATAGTCTGAGGCCATAACGCGCCCGACTAGTAAACAAAGTTGACTCATTCATGACCGAAATTTTCCATTGCAGACGAGAAGTCGTAAACAAATGAGTCATCTTTGTTTACATAAAGTATCATAAAATGATGCCACATTTCACTTCTGAATTGACTTAAATAAACGAATCCATGGTCTAATTGGAACTTTGAGCCTCAGTTTGACAAAGTCTCACTTGATTTCTCTCACTTCTCACTCTTTTCACTTTCGATTAAGTTCGACATGTTTAATTTCAGTAGTATCGTTTTTGATACGTCATGCATCTAGGGGTTAAATTATATCAAATCATTCCTTACATAAAGACGAATAAAATATCTTTTCTCAAACATGCAATGAAATATCGTCGTAACGTGCGTTAGAACAGGCTTCGAAGTGTCAAGTTTCGGGCGGAACAATTCGAGAGAACTGTAAAGAAATTTCATACAAAATTGAAGGCCTAAGCCGGGAAGTAATTTGTTTTTAATTTTAATGTAAACATGGCGTCTGTGTGTATGAACAGCTGATATATATATTTTTTTAGTAGCTACCCATTCAGCCATCGGACCAACAATATCCGTGTTAATGCCTAGTACACACGAACTGAAAATACCGTCTATACGTAAGTCACCAGAGACCATAGACAATATTAAAAATCCTCTGCCTTTATTTTACTTATTATAGAAACTAAGATTCTTATTATCAGGTTGTGTATAATGGCCCTAATATTCGCACACTACACACGTGGACTTATTAAACTTTTTTTAAACATGGCGTCTGTGTTCATGAACTGGCTGAACAGCTGAATTATGTTTTTTTGAGTGGTTTATTTTTTTATTTCATTGCATATGTTTGAGAAAAGTACTATACATGCCTTAGCCGTGAAAAGGTCGGCCGTCTATACCTACTCAGCCGGCAAGCCCTTATTTCCCGGCGTCTGCAGTAATGTACTATTACATTGTGCCCTCCGCAACCTGCTGCGAGCGCGACAAAACAGAAACTAAAGCAGCGCATATATCGCATATACTATATGCGATATATGCGCTGCTTTATATGCCATATAGTATCTTAATATCTCGCAGTGTTATATCTCGGCCGGTGAGAGCGAGACGGCCTCTGGATCAACACAAAGAAATTATATCAATTTAATACCGTCACGATTAAATGGGTGCTCTCACAATATCAACACATCTATTTTTGTGTTCCGCGAATGGATGTTGATCTAGAATATAAGTTAGATTTAAGTGAAGATTTGTAATTCTTACTTACTTACTACTCTGGCTCAGTGACCCAAAGAGGATCTTGGCCTATGACACAAGAGAACGCCATTTATCTCTGTTTTGCGCCTTTTCCCGCCAGTTAGGGATATTTAGGGCACACAGATCACTCTGCACTTCGTCTATCCAGCGGTATCTGGGGTGGCCGACCGGACGGTTCCCACTCGGTCGCCCCTGAAACGCTCTCTTAACCGCCCGATCGACTTCCATCCTCTCCAGGTGACCCAGCCAGCGAAGTCGTGTGGCTTTGATTTCGGCAATTATGTTGGGTGTAGCCACCAGCTCTTCCAATTCCTTATTTGTTCTTCTTATCCAACTGCCATCCTCATTTCTTATTAGTCTCCACTAAGAGCTTATTTTCTTTCTTTTGAGTCAGTGTCCAAGCTTCACACCCATACATCAGGATTGGTCTGATTACCGTTTTGTAGACGCCAATCTTGGTTGGTCTACTGATCAACTTGGACACTAAAACTCTATGGAGTGCAGAGCATCTTATGGCGATCTGGATTCTAGCATCAATCTCCTCCGCCCTGTGCTGTCGGTTAACTATGCAACCAAGGTACCTACTTAAATCAATGTAATTCTTAGGTGTCAATTTGTAATTCTTAGGTAAATAGATTTAAATGTAATAGGGCGGGCGTTCCAAGAGACAGCCATCTTATTCGAAGCATTTCCATTACCCATTGGAATGAAATTGATGAATGAGTACGAGTATCAATTGTATTTTAATTTAAATATCGGCTCCATAGCTCTCTAAAGTCCTACCATGCTAACGAAAGTTCGATGCCTAGTTATATATTACTGTTACCACCAAATATTCCGTTAAAACAGACCTAAAGTGATGATATTTCGAAAAAATATATGTCATTACATAACCATCGAATTTATCTCAAGGTTTCAACTTCAAAGTTTCAAAACGCCCGGCGAGGTTGCCAATGTTGGCATGGCGACGGATATTTTAGGTTTCCTCGATATAGACCAAACATCTTTCACAACATCGTTTTGCCAAAAAATAAGAAAGTGTTAAGTTGTTTGAATATTAGCTAGAATTCGTTTCGTTCACGTAACTCTCTTTTTCACGTGCTTTGCCCGTTCGTACCGGGTTCGATTCCCGGTCGCATCCGGCAGGTTACGCATTTCAATTTTTCTTTGTGCTTTGATCTTTGTATCAATGGTTCAATAAAAAAATGTGGCGTATACACATTAAAAATAATGAGACATGTTTCACAAATTTACGACCAGCTGTAAAATGTTTCTAGATGCAAATGAGGCATCGCTAGCGCATCCGGCGGCGTTGTCTGACTGATCGAGCAATGGCGTGTTAAAGCTGTGTTAGATAAAGTATTAAAATGATGCCATGAAATACTGGTTTTTCACGGGAACCTTGCAGTTAGAACTGCCTATTTTGTTAAGTTTATTCGATCTATTTATCAAGTTACTGTATGTAGTTGTTAGTCCGCTGTTTTCTAACATAATTGTGCGCATCGGGTTACAAGCATGAAATTTCTACCACAGATAGAGTGTTTCACGGTGATTATTTTCAGATGTGGAGGGAAGTCAGATTCGTCCCCTGTGAGGCGGGAGAGCGGAGTGAATACGGCCAAGTATCCCTCTTTTCTTTCTTTATTGCTGGTCAGTTAAGTCTACCAGGACGTGTTTGGTATCGTTTCCGTGTAAAACAAATATCAGAAATTCATTTTTTATGTTATTTTTGTATAGTTCTATATAACAATATGGGTGTAATGGCCGAAAAGGCAAAAATCACAAGAAGTTTTTTTATTCAGTGAGGTAAATTAGTTCAATTTCGTAAACATTTTCAAATTATTATTATTATTTAAAAAAGTTAATTTAATCTGGTTTCTAAAAATATATGCACGTTGGGCACTTCTCATACAAACAGTAGCTTAAAATATATCTTTACGTCGGCGTAACCAACGTAAATCTCCGAACGCATCCTATTTCGCTTCATTAAATACATTAAATAATGATTATTAACATGCGCTTATATATAATATTTACTATATACGTCCTAGAAAAACAAATTAATGTAATTAAAACAATTTTTTTTTTGCTAATGTATCACGAGCACACGGGCTAATCTCAACATCAACAATTTATTTAAGTTACTGTTTGTATGAAGAGTGCCCAATATTTATATATTTTTAGAAACAAGATTAAATTTGCTATTTTGCAATATTTTTTTTAGTTGTAAATATTCAGGAAATATAACTAATTTATCTGCCTGAATAAAAAAAACTTGTTGTGATTTTTACAATTTCGGAAATACAACCATATTTTTATATGGTACTATGAATGAATAACATGTAAAATTAATTTATGATATCTGTTTTACACGAAAACGACACCACACAAATCCTACTAGCGTTATCTGATCAGTAATATAAAAAGAAAAAGAGGACTCTTTTGTCCTATTCACCCCGCTTCCCCGCCGCACAGGGCACGAATCTGACTTCCCTCCACATCTGAAAATAATCAACGCAGAATACTCTATCTGTGGTAGAAATTTGGTGGTTGTATCCCGATGTACACAATTTCGCCACTTAGCAAAATGTACTAGAACACGCAGGCTAAGCTTAACATCAACATTTTTTTCAAGGTACTTTTTGTATCAGATGTGCCCAATATATATACATTTTTAAAAACAAGATTAAATTTTCTGTTTAGTAATATTTTTTAAATTGTAAATATTCAGGATACATAACTAATTTATCGTTCTGAATAAAAAAAACTTGTTGTGATTTTTACCTTTTCGGCAATAAACCCAAATTTTTATATGAAACTATTCTTAAATAACATGAAAAATTAAAAGCTGATATCTATTTTACACGAAAACGTTGTCGCACAAGCCCTGATAGCCTTAACTGATCAGTAATAAAAAAAAGAAAAAGAACAGTACTTGGTCCTCTTCACCCCGCTCTCCCACCACACAGGGGACGAATCTGACTTCCCTCCACATCTGAAAATAATCACCGTGGAACGTTCTATGTGTGGTAGAAATTTAATGCTTGTAACCCGATGCGCACAATTTCGCGGCTTAGCAACTCTACTAATGATAGTTAGGCTGTATAAGATGTACAATGAGTATAAAATAAAATGTAGGTACAATGAATATGTGCGAGATAGCCATAGTCTATGACATCGCCGATAAGCTGCAGGAATGCAGGATAGTCTATGATGGTTTTGTTTATCACGTGATAAATAAGTGACACTCAAACTCGCATTTTGTCAAAACGTGACGGATGCTTTGTCACTTACTTATCGCGTGATAATAGCAACCATCATAGGCCCGATATGTCAATTGGAGAGACCAGCCGATTATACGTTAGCAACCAAGTGCTCGATTTGTCTGTGTCGCCGGAATAAGATCTAGAAGGAGACATAAGACCACCCCGGATAAATGTGTTGCTGGCAGACATGAAGCAATGCAATGTTTCCGAAGGAAACGTCAGCGATCAGTCAATTACTTTAGGCGTAATGGCGTAATTTAGGCTTTTCCTAGCACGGCGGCAGCCATTTTGACGATGACATAGCATACGACAGTGTATGAACCGGTGAAATTGCTACATACCTTCTCAAATTTGATGCTGGTATCCGGAAGTAAATTTTAATAGGCTAGGTACATTCTTTCGAAGACCATTAAATTTTATTTTTTTATATAGTCCTTGCTGTCCTTTGCCAGAATTTGAATGGCTAGATAATGACGTGTGTCAAAATTTCAACGGTTTGACACTGACAAGTGCCGACCATCGACAATTTTTTTATTGGGTTTCGAAGGCAAAGCTCCCTTCAGCTCGGCCAATACTATTGCGAACTGTCAAATAGACAATTTAAAAAATAATTTTGGAAAAACCATGGCAAGGAAAAAATATTACCTACAGGCCCTTAAGCTTGCTGTAAGGATCCTGTAGATCCTAAAATAAAATATAGATAGTTTAACGGTTGTTGAAGAATTGTGCCCAGTCTATTATTTTAAGAAGATATTACCTACTTACACATAAGTAGCTTATAGTTTCAATAATAGAACACGTAATATTTTCACCTGTTTTAGTAGCCCTTAAGTTAATAATTGAATTAAATTGAATTTCCAGCTCCATCGAAGCGAAAACAACCACGGAATACACACTGCAGGAACAAACAGTCCATTTTCCGCGCGGCAGTATCGCGCCACAATCGGCCGTTCCTTCATACATTCCGAACATTATAATAAACATCCTTCCGTACAAATGGAATTCATATAAAACGTGCATTTCCACTGTATTCCTCAAGCTCGTATCCCAAGAAAACAATGATACAAAAAGCGACCTAGACTACACTGGATAAAGTCTATATTTTAGTGGATGGAAATTTGGGGTAAGAGGTTGTGAGGGTTCCGTGTGAAGCCCCCAAAAATACATTTTTATCCTCGGAAATTGTGCGTATCCGTCAGGTCCACCGGCCCTCTCTGGCCCTTTATCAATCGGAACTTTCCTCTGGCGACACGCTCTTGACGATGGCCAGAGATATGAAGGGACGGAATACGAATTTATTTCGATATCTTATCATTTTTCGTTACAATTCCGCGAATGAAATTCTGAGTCAGGTTTTTGATACGAGAAACGTTTTGGTACATTCATGCCAACAGATAGCAAAAGTAATGAAAGTAAAATGTTACAAGGCAACACCAGTCGATCGATAGATTTATAGAACGATGGACTTACATACCTGTCTTTATTGACAAAAAAATATTATAAATTTAGCTTTGATCTTTGTATTAGTGGTTTAATGGTTTAAAAAAATATTATTATGTTCATCTGGTACAGGACAAAAGATGGTAGGCGAAAGACAGGCAGATATCAACAAAATTATTTTGAAGGGAAATTTAACTAAATATACTATATATTAAAGATAAAAATATCTATATTCTCAATAAACTAGCACATTCTACATAGAAAACTATCGTGAGTCTCAGACATATTAAGTAATTGAGTTAGGTTGGCCGCCGCCGCGACTGATCGTCTCTCCTGATGATGAATCGCGTACCGATTCGAAACATGTCGAGCGTTATTCGACTTCTACGACGTGAGTAAACCCGTTTAAGTATTTTAATAAATTAGCACATCGGCATAGTCAATTTAACAACAGTATATCGACCCTTTGCACTAATTATTTGCAAACATAACACGGACCAAAAACAGTTACAACTTATAGATGAAGATTTCAATTTCCTTTATGCATTTTGTAGACGTTAATCGCACGATAAATAAAGATGAATCGTCTGTTACTTCCCGACATGAATATGAGTGCGAGAGGGAGTTGCACGCAATAGGGAACATGCATGAAGTTGAAATTCATAATTATTTTAGTTATACCAGCACCTCTAGCATAACTGTGACACGCGACTCTTTCTCGCGTGAGAAATATTACCTATATATTTCTTCGCAGTACTGAGAGAGTGACGGGCGATGCTATGTAGCGCGACAGAGGGGCAGTTAATTAACGTACGTTAAATGGTGATGATTGTTGCCATGGTGATGTCCCCTGGGTTGTTTCGGCGGCAATATTCAACAAAAAATTTGTAATTGCAGCAGTTATAAGCCCATTCTTATTTAGAATATCTCTTGAAAATACCAATATTATATTATGAATGTATTTATAACCACCTGTTGTGTACAATAAAGTGTTTACATACATACCATCTTATTTAATTGGTACAATGTATGTATTTGTTGCAAGTTCCCGATTAACGCTATCATCTTAGTCTCTTTCATACAAATGGTCATCAATTCCCACCCTACAATTATCGACCGATCTTCACACATCGCGGAAACCCTTTGCCGTGAAGTTTGCAAAGACATTAAGCTATCGTACAAACAAGACGGATAGTGTTTGTCCGTTGATGGATGGGGACGCAGTCTTATGAGTTCACAGAGTTCTGTACAGAGTGTTGTTTTTAGTTTACGAACAATGAGCTGCAGAACTGAATGGCCCATTTATGAAGGAATCCATTCATTTATGAATTAGTACACGTAACGTTATATGCATTAGTACAAGTAACGTTATATGCATTAGTACACGCAACGTTACAAAAGAGAATTTTCTTTTTTTCAGTTACTTAATCAACTTCTAACGATCTTCTATTGAATAGTCTAACTTACGGACGGCACTCTTGCACAAGAACGGTGTTAGTAATATCATCCGATAAAGATGTGAAACAAAACAGGTATTGCATGTGGGTGTCAAGGCCGCCAAATCTCAGGAGGGACTGGGCAGGACACGTCTGCCGAATGCAGCCAGAGCATTGGGTCAAACTACTTATCCTCTGAGTGGATACCGCAGGATGGCTACAGAAGCAGACAGGCAAGGAAATGGTGGGATGACCTGTAACTTGCTCTTTACCGAGACGCCTGGCGAGAAAGAGGGGAGGTATTTGCCCAGGAGTGGGACACACATACGTATTAGGCTCAAAAAAAGTTGTACAGGGCAATGCTACGATGACCGTTTTAGAATAACTGTTTACGTCTGTAAATATTATGTTCGCCAAAGTGCCTTCAGATGATAATACTGATATCTCACCAAAAAAATTATATTTTTAGGTGATTGCACTAACTTCCATGACCCTTAGACATATAAGAATACATACTAAACGGGTTTATGAGATGAGGAAACCCGTTTCCTTTGTATTTTAACACTTATTTGTTTTCTACTTTATCATGTATGAAAACAAGATTTTTGCGATTGAACGCATTAGCAATCATATTACTAAAACTTTCGTGACACATCTTTAATAATTTGAATACGTGGTTTACTTTAATGTACGGATACCTGTCCCAGTAAAAGAGCTCCATACGAGCTTGAAACATGTGGAACCGTTCCTGACAATTTCACGTGAGTGTGCACATTAAAATTGATAAAGTAATTTCTAATTAATTTCGGTGACACGAAACAACAGCCTGTAAACATACTTGAATAGGTATTATTTGACCTCGTATCGATAGACTTAACCTTCTAAAGGTGACGCTTAGAAAGCTCATAGAAACTGACTGAAAACTTGTTGTTATGTGTATTTATGTATCATTTACTCAAAATAAAGACGTCTTTAGAAAAAACTGGTAAGTCCCGCCTACTTGGAATTATAGAAATACAAATTGAGTATCAAATTCTTAAACGGATTTCGAGATGATTCAAAATACAAAAATACCAAAATCGCTCTAAGACTTATAAGGATAGAGAAAGCGGGAAGGTATCTTAATTTTAATTACCTTGCTTGAATGATAAGATCATGTATTTTACGGCTTAGGTGACTTCGACAATTTTCTCGCCATTTTCGTCGAGTTTTTCGCACTAAAGACCACCTCTAGCACAGCTGTGACATGCGACTTTCTCCCGTGAGATATATTACCTGAATCTTCCTGTAAAGTACTGTGAGAGAGTGACGGGTGACGCTAAGTCGCGCGACAAAAACCGTGAAGCATAGTTGTGCTTGACGGACAGGAGAGAAGATAAGTCACAGAAGACAAGTATTAGTGCGACGGTTCTAATCGTCAAAGCAGTTGAATTGAATAAGTATTAAACATGATCAGTTACTTTTAATATTATCCCTCAAATGGAGATCACAAACTCACAATGTCACTTCCTCTTGGCGTTGACTTTCTGTGCCGATTCTACTTTCTCTGGAGATATCTCGTATTGGGTTTCCAACCTAGAAAAAATAATAATACTTGTTAAGTATCAAAATAAATCGAATCTGTCTATTTATATGTAAAGGTGTATTTCACTGACGCAGATTTGTGCGGTCAGTACCCAAAACATTATCTCCGTGTCTTGACATATTCGTCATCTGCATAAGCACTTGTATCGCCTTTTGGATTCCATAAATTGAGGGCTTAGTTTTGTACGGGTTCTATAGAGAAATAAGTCCTTTTGGAAAGACACTCCTTAATTTTAATATTTTTTTAGAAGCTTAAAGTTTTACTGGAGGTCTCTTGGTTATGGACAAAACCTCGCTCATCATAATTAGAAATTTAGAATTCGTAAAAGCGATCATTACGATTTCACTTCATTAACACTATTCTTAAAGTATCTATAACCTAAGTTTAAGAAATAAAATAGCATTTGCAATGATGAGAAGCTGAAATTTTCAACCAAAAATAATGTTTGGGGAAAATCATAAACAACCATTCATTCAGCCTTAATTCAGAGTTTCCCTCGTTTCCTCTAGCGCGCCGCCATTTTTCGGGCATAAGTTTTGATAAGAAAAATCGAGTTTTCCGTGAGAAGAGATAATTTGACGGCTTATTTTGCCTGGTCACAACCAAAACTCACAAAAAGTTCTGTCACTGCTCTTCAAAACCTCGTATCTAGTAAGTAAACTGACACTGAGATACGAGCTTTGTTTTAAGAGGTATTTTGTTACTTAGTGAGTTTTGGTTGTCAACAGACGATTTCTTATTTTCCTTTTACAGGAAAAGGATTTCAAGAAAATTGCTATGTATTTACGAACTTTTTTACCGGTTGGATAATAACATTTTAAACTTGAGCTGGCAGAATAAATACGAATCTGTCCCTGAAGATGGCCTTCATAAGAGTTCGAAACATGTCGGGTCGTTTTCCTGACACATAAAGCACCCCAGCATATAGTGGATATTCAAAATTCAAAATTCAAATATTTTGGTTTACGACGTACCTACTTATAATATAACAAGCCATTTCCAATATCAGTTATTTTTTTTATTTACGAGTTTTGTTTAACAAAAATCCATTATGTAATTGGCCGAGCGAGCGAATCGTTTCCCTTTCAGCTTGGCCAAAATTCATTCACGACCGAATTCCGGATTTCCGGCTGTTTTCGCCTACAGGTCGCATTTCTCAACCGATTCTCGTGAATTTAGTGAGCAGGTTCGATATTTATATAGTTAGAATTTTCGACGTTAAAGTTAATCGACATTTTTAGGGGCCCGTACTGCAACAGGAAAAAATTGGGCAAGTGCGAGTCCGACTTGCGCATGAAGGGTTCCGTACCATAAAACAAGTTTGTTGTATGGGAGCCCCCTTAAATATTTATTTAATTTTATTTTTAGTATTTGTTGCTATAGCGGCAACAGAAATACATCATCTGTGAAAATTTCAACTGTCTAGCTATCACCGTTCTTGAGATACAGCCTGGTGACAGACAGACGGACGGATGGACGGATAGCGAAGTCTCAGTAATAGGGTCCCGTTTTTACCCTTTGGGTACGGAACCCTAAAAACGAAACCCTTATAGAATCACTTTGAGGTCCTCCCGTCCGTCCGTCTGTCTGCCAAGACCCTTTATCTAGGGAACGCGTGGAGCTAACGAGTTGAAATTAAAACCAGTGAACGCATATTATATGTTTATAAACATAGAAATTTCATTATAGCTCAAAAATTACCCCACGTGTGCTGTACCTAAACCGAATCAAGTGTACCAAAGCCAAATTGACAGTTTTAGTATGAAGGCAGCAGTCAATGGCAAATCATGTCAGTTTATATAAATTATTTAAATGCATATCTCCCTCAAAATGCGTACTTATACAGTTAAAAGGTCTTAAAATCATTCAGAAAATATAATAACACTAGACGTGCCCGCGGCTTCGCTCGCGTAAATGAAATATGTACTTCCTATTTGTAACACTTGAACATGTAATTTGTTTTTTTTTTAATTATATATACTTAATGAAAAAAGGAAACTGTCATTGCAAGTTAAATAAAAGCTTTTTAAAAGGAAACTGCGTTTAGTCCTCATATTTGTATTTCCGAAATAAAATTAATTATAAGCAAAAGGGATTCAACACATTTTATATTTGTATACTTACATGGACTGGAGAGTAATACATATGTTGGCGGCGGGTGCAAGTACATCATCAGCATTGCACCGCCGCCAGTGGCGCCATCTACTCGTCAAGGATGAAGTTGGGGTCCCACCACAGGCGGGGTAACGGCGGGGATTGAGAATCAATAAAAGGGCTGCGCCAGAGCGCCAGGCCCTCTTTCGGCTGGTGTAACTTGCTGTGATAACATGAGGTGTGCGTGTGTGTGCATAATTATAGTTATTAGTGTGTTCCTTTGTTTGTTTCATATTATGTTTTATAATAAATCTATATAATTTATCCGTTGTTTGAAGAATATTAACCTGCTCCCTCTCTGATCGCTAACATCAGAAGTGGGATAGGTTGAATTCACACCCACGTATAAATGTTTTTTTTTTTTTTCAAAGATATTATGCACACATTCGTTTAAAAGCTATATATTTGATTTTGATTTGTACATTGGATGCGTTCGCGCGCCGTAATCATGTTCTTTGTTTAAGTTGCAAAGTGATGGTAAACTACACGCTATTGTCTTGCAAGCTACGTCACATGGTCACGTTGTGACGAAGGTTTGTGCAGCAGGCAGCATCCATGCAGAGCTTCATGTGGACGTGGAGCTAAGCAGCGGACGTAAATGTATCCCATACCATACGTAATGTGAAATTGATGACAAAATCTGGTCTGGTGAGGTCTGATAAACATTTTTATTCGTATTTTGGTATTGGTGTTGATAATTTAAAAAGGCGTGGTAATTTATAAATGCGTGATCGTAAGCTCTTATTGGTTAATGTTAAATAGACAAACAGTAAATGACAAAAACTAAATGGCATTTGATAACTGCTATCTATAATTATTAATTATTGATAACTGGTATTTATTAGAAATTTTAATTGTGCCAAATATATTTAAGATATGGTCATGTTTTCGATTTCGTATACAATATATGATTATAGGTTTAGATTACTGATATTTAAAGTAGCTTATTTGAAAGGAAATAATTAATTTTGAGATAATAAAGAAGGTAATATTTCGGTTATATTTTTGTAGCTACCCGCGTTAGCAAAGAAAACATTTAAACGGAAAAAGTGTCGCGTTTATTTTGTTAATCGGAGGTTGCATTTTCATTTTGTTGCGGATTAATATTTTGTTTATTCAGATATGGTTAGACTCTGTATGCAAGGTATATAGCTTTCAATTTAGTAATTTTAACGGCTGTTCGATGCGTTGCGTTGTTACGTATAACTAAGGGTTTATTTTAATCATGATAGGAGGTTTTCATATAGAATTTTCGATGAATTAACTGATAGTAAGTGAATGTTTGTGAGTATGATTGATATATTATAAATGTAGGTCAGGAAAACCCGAGCGTTTTGATATCTTCATAAGTAAAATACATTCTCGAGTTAAGGAGTTGTTTGGGGTGGGAACAGACTGTTTGTTGATATTAGATACAATTTTTTTCCCACATTATATGGATAAACTTTGTATGCTCAAGTGTGTAAATCTATTTGAGTGCAAAGGGTTGTTCATGGTGGAATATAGTGGTGTTATTTGGTGGTATTATTTGATGGAACATTTTATGATCGTAGTGCAAGCCAAGGGATATTTGTCATTGGGTGTACAGGCGTTCATTTGTTCCCGTGAATAATAAACCGAATCACTCGTATGTTAGGTATTTACTTAGGTGCTTAGTGTTTAATTTCTTTAAAAGTCGTTTACTACGTCATTACTCAAGAAGTTTGAATGAATATTATAGATATCATTGGGAATAAATTGTGGGACAAAAACATTAGGGTTAATTATTAGTCTTCTTTGTGTTCCTTTTATTTGTTTAGTAAATTGTTTTTTTTCATGTTGCAATCGTATCGTAATACTTGATAGATTTCTATATCAGGTTCACGTTAGTTGTTCGGAATTATGATAATTAAAGCTGAATACGTGCATATAACTTTTTGTTTATATGATAAACTGTAATACTTATATATATTTGTAGGAGACAAATCAAGTTAAATGCTTTATTAAATTGTCGTTTTGAAACATTTATCGCGTGGTATGTGCTATTGCTATTACACCGAACTAAGTGATGATATTGTGTCGGCAAACAGTGATAAATCTGGCTGGTTTAAGTGAGGCATAGTTGGTTAACGCCGCTTAAGCAGAGTTCAGATAGAACTGTAAAGGTAACTTGCATAATAGTCATCACAATAGTATGAGTGTAACCGCAATGTCATAATTGGAAGGCTAAGAAATTTATTACGTGTGCTTATAAATGAGCTATGTTAGATCGGCAGGAATCATGATAGGGATATAGGGAAAATCGGCAGGAATCATGATAGGGATATAGGGAAAAAATGATGCTAACTTAAAACTAATGGTGATTTTGTTATTATAGAATGAACTCTCGAGGTGCCTGGGGCAGGCACCAGCTCAGGATGGCCGTGTTGGCGGCGGGTGCAAGTACATCATCAGCATTGCACCGCCGCCAGTGGCGCCATCTACTCGTCAAGGATGAAGTTGGGGTCCCACCACAGGCGGGGTAACGGCGGGGATTGAGAATCAATAAAAGGGCTGCGCCAGAGCGCCAGGCCCTCTTTCGGCTGGTGTAACTTGCTGTGATAACATGAGGTGTGCGTGTGTGTGCATAATTATAGTTATTAGTGTGTTCCTTTGTTTGTTTCATATTATGTTTTATAATAAATCTATATAATTTATCCGTTGTTTGAAGAATATTAACCTGCTCCCTCTCTGATCGCTAACACATACATGTACAAATGTTACTCAAAGCAAATCTAAGCCTAGCAAAGCTTAATAAACAAAAGTAAAAATAATAACCATTAATAGGCAGTGCCGCTTCAGTAACAGACAAATCCGTGGGAAAAGAATCCTCTGAAAATAGGGAACAATCTAGATCTTCTCGAGAAATAAGCAGTAAGGGTCAGAGTATAAGCAAAGCTGGACCGATTTTAGGACTAATTTTTTTTTGTTGGTTTGGGCTTAAATTAGTTTGAATCTAGTAGATTACGCTAAAATAAGCATATTTTATTCTTTCAACTTTTTCTCTCAGATCGATATTTACCGAGATATTGGGGTTCAAATGCATAAACATATTTTGATGTAGGTACGTAATAATAGTAGACTATTTATGAGGGTCATGTAAGCAAGCATTTTGACGCTCCGCTCGCTACGCTCGCTCCGCTATACATGGTCACAAAACAAACCTAACCTAACCTACAGTTTTCGGTTTTCAACCCATGCGTACCATATTTTCAGACAGCATTTTTACCTTAAAAACCCCAATATCTCGGTAAATATTGATCTGAGAGAAAAAGTTTACATAACAAAACATGCTTATTATAGGATGTTTTAAAGGATACTTTAATAAAAATGAGGTGTTATATTGACATAAATTTCACGACACCGAAATTTTTCTAAGTCCCAAAACTGGCCCACCTTTCCTATACCGCAACCCCTGAGGTCTTACTAACCCAACATTATCGCATCGCATTCTACGCACCGAGATGCAGAACAATGAGTACATTGCCTTGCAAGGATATTTTTCTTGTGTTTATAATAATACATAATCTGTTAAATTCAAATTTAACAAAAATTAAACATGCCATCGCCATTCCTCCATCTCCCGAAACCGTGGTGGTCAATCTGAATAAAACCGTGATGGTCGATCAATCAAAATACAAATTAATAACATAATCACTTA
The DNA here is from genome assembly GCA_947623375.1 of Apotomis capreana. NCBI lineage: Eukaryota > Metazoa > Arthropoda > Insecta > Lepidoptera > Tortricidae > Apotomis > Apotomis capreana. The sequence goes on along the minus strand of OX392514.1, from coordinate 22,989,927 downwards.
ATACTTTCAATTCTCGGCATTTTCATAACACTTTATTGCACAGAAAATTCGCTGACAATGACAATGCCGATGACATTTAGTTTGACAGAGAAAACAACATACGTCAAGCAAAGTGCGTAGTCATTACATTTCGAGTAAAAAACTTCGATATAACGGCGTACCAACATGACGCCAAAATTTTTGGCTACTTAAACTTAAGTCATATAGCGAAAAGAAACTTTAGGCTACTTGAACCTGAGCCATAAGAGCGAGAAGAACCGAGTATCGCCGGAAATGGTCGACGGTCGCGAAATGAAGAATTTTATGAAGATTTCTTTAGCCGATTGTGAAGGTAATACGTAGTGAAAACGGTATTTTTTACGCTCTTATTCCATTCTCATATTTAGACAATAGATTTGAATAGTTTTTTCTGCGGTAACGTGCATCGTATTGGAGAAACGTGATCTAAAAGAACGTCGAGTTTTGTAAGGCGCCATCTCGCTTCCTCCCTAGTGCGTTATCCCGTTCTGTCATTTTCAATTTTATTATATAGATATTTGGTATATAGTGGCATCCAGCATCCATAAGTCAGGATTTATTCATAGTTAAAATATAAAATTATTTCAGGAGATATTTGTATGGGGATGGTATTATGCAATACCTTTTAAGCACGCATATTTCAAAGAAACAAAGTTTTTACTAACGGGTAAAATGGTTTTAATTTTTATAATCTACGAAAATGCAGTAATGTTACATCCAGCATACTAGTATTATAAATGCTTAAGCAACTCTGTCTGTTACCTCTTCACGCTGAAACCGCTTTATAGCAAAATACACATTTCATATGGAGACAGACAGTTATAGTCCCTTCAGGAAGGTCATAAGATAAAATTATCCGCTAAGGGCGTAAAAAGAGTGGAAGGGTGGAGTTAAGTATTAAAATGGAGTAATTATTTAGGCGTTTTATTAATTATTTAAGGCGACTAACGAATCTACGCAGAAGAAGTTGCAGGCAGAAGCCATGTGTTTTCATTCCTAACAGTACTCGTATCTACATAATGTCAATCAGTAAACACTTGGACACACAATCGCCCATATTATATTTTATCCTTAGTTTTCCGAAGGACCGCGAATTTTTCTAGAATGGCAAGAACCTCATTGGTTTCTGAAAGGACTCGTTATCATTTGGCGTGATGAAAATGAAGACAAAAATGTTATTGTGCTTACGATACATTTCCACAAATCAAATACATTAATTAAAAATATCCTCATGTAAGCCTGACCAGAAATTTATGAGGATTGTCAAGAGGTCGCTATTTATGTATAAATAGGGACCTCTTAACAATCCTCAACAATTTTACAACCTTTTTCAGCATTTTCTTTGGATAGGTCTTTTTAAATATTTATTTTTTAAAGAAACCACCACGAATGACATTGAAATTATTCTCACAAATAACCATCATAAAAACATTGCTAGTGGAAGAAATTAGCTCCAGTGAAATTCCGCAATATGGCGCATCCTCATATATTTCTGGTCAGGCTTTACATGCCGTCGTACGTAGGTACATACCTGCAGCACACACCATTTCAAAACATTAAAAATGTATTTTCCCATATTATTAGTTTATTTGGTGTATTTGAAATGCTATTTTCCCTAAAGCAAACTTATAGGTAGGACACTATTTTTTTAATATTTTTAAAATAGATAGAACATTTAACAATTTGATTATTATATTTTTATTTGGTTACCTCTTAGTTACATTATCCATATCAGATTTGACAACTACCAATTTTAATGCGCCGCGCATGGACTTTGACACTTAAGTCTATTTCAGCCAATGAAATCCTTAACTAACCAATCACAACTACTTTCAAAAGGAGGTACAATTTCATTTGACAGGACAAATAATTGAGAAGGGGATAGTTGTCAGTCAAATATTTAGGACCGTTTTTTGAGAGTAGTTTTGTACTGAGAGCGATGTCTATATATTTTCCGGTCACTGATTAAAACCATATACTTACTCGTAACACTCAAGTCTACAGTCCCTTGAACATAGTTCACCTTTTCATGGCTCTGCAGGCATTCTTAAAAAATCGCGAGGTTTACCTCGCAGAACCACCGGTATAAGTAAGACCTGCTAAACGTTTTCTATCTGTTCGTTTAAAAATGCTGCCCGGTAACACAATAAGCAAAGCAACTATTTAGAATACATTTAAATGTTCCACCTCGCTTAGTCGGCGGTTGACTTCTGTATCCTTGGGCCCTCTTTAACTAACAAATGTGCTAAGAACACTGGCAACAATGTTATCCCGTACAGCTACACTATTCCCAGCTGTAAATATACAGAATAAAGATCGAAATCGCTTGGTTTTAAAGTAGATATCTCCAGGGTTCTTGACGCAGTGTTTCGATATTCCTTTTTGTGCACGAATTTCAAATTTTCCATGGGGAAAACGTGTTCCAGTGATGTTGTCAGAAAGACATATAGGAAAGTTTATTATGAAAACAAAAATAATGACCGTTTTATCTGCACATGGCATATTTACTTAGCAAAAAATTAGTTTCTGGAATATAATATTTATTTGAGTTAACCTGACCCGACAGAAGAACTAGAGGCGACTGGCAAAAATATAATGGCTGAAGATAAAGATTATCTAACAACAAATCGGCCATGGCCTATGAGATGAAACCATGAATTTCTATCGGTAACCCAAAATCCTGGGGTGGCCACTAGACCATACTGGGGTGGGCACTAGACCATACGGCCACCCCCCCTATATACCCCAATGGCCACTTCGCTGCGGAAACCCACACTTCAGCCGATTTCGGTCGACTTCGCGAGTAGTGTAGCTAGGGTTAAACATTATACAGAACCACATCTACCGGCATCTTCGCAATTATTCTTCACGATAGACCAAAACTGCTAGCAAGCGCCCAGGTTTTGCATAATCGGGCTGCTGACCTGAAGGTGACTTGCAAATGAGAACGGGAGAGAATTTGCCTAGCTACTATCAGCATAAATGACATATGAATGGTTTATTGCTAGGTGACAGGTGACTTTGGTTTATCTAACACTAGCGACCCGCTCCGGCTTCCCACGGGTGCAATGCTGATAAATTGGTTTACTAATATGTTGCATTAAATTGATATTCATAATTTTGTTTAGCATAGCAGCCCTTGACAGAATCATCATTTCGCAGAATTAATTTTCCCATATTTCTTTAGCATACTGTCATGTCTCACTATTTTCTTAGGCATGTATTATAGTACAATAAATCTTCCTTTCCAATCATCTATCTTTTAAAAACCCGCATTAAAATCCGTTACATAGTTTTAAAGATCTAAGTAGTATTGACTGCCCCTATGTAGGTAATAGGGGCAGTCAATAGCTATTGGTCAAGGATTTGTCGTTAAGCAAATTCAAAACATTGTTTACCGGAATTCTGCTCAATCATTCGTTCTTCTTGCGAAATAAATACCTACCTACTGAATCCTATTGAAAAAAAAAACCGGCCAAGTGCGAGTCGGACTCGCGCACAGAGGGTTCCGTACAAACACTTTCCATCCCTAAGTGGTTAAGTTAAGTTTGCACCTGGTATGTATAGCGCCCCATATAAATTAGGTGCAAAGTTAGGTATTAAAATATTAAAAAAAAAACTACTTACTAGATCTCGTTCAAAATAATTTTCGTTGGTAGTTTTTATAGTAATGTACATCATATGTTTTTTCAGATTTTTCATTTTCTTATTTTAGAAGTTAGAGGGGGGGGACCAACTTTTTTCCACTTTGGAAGCGTCTGTCACGCAAACTATTCGGTTTAGAAAAAAAATATTTTAAAAAACCTCGAAATCATTTTTGAATACGTATCCATAGATACCCCACACGTATGTGTTTGATGAAAAAAAAAATTTTTAGTTTCAGTTCTAAGTATGGGGAGCCCCCAATATTTATTATTATTTTTTTATTTTTGCATCTAAATCTTAATGCGGTTTATAGAATACATCTACCTACCAAGTTTCAACACTATAGCTCTTATAGTTTCGGAAAAAAATGGCTGTGACATACGGACGGACAGACGGACAGACAGACATGACGAATCTATAAGGGTTCCGTTTTTTGCCATTTGGCTACGGAACCCTAAAAACGACGATTCCTAGAATCTCTTCCAATTAAAACGAATATGTGCCAATAAATAAATACTGTTATAAAAGAAGATAGGCGAACGAAGTGGTCAATATACACAAACACACGGCACATTTCGTACACATAAACATAAAACAAAATATGTATATGGGACCTGTATAAATGAGACAAAGGCATAGTTGGGCGTTGTCCAGCCGTGTTACCCGTGTATGTACTCGTACAGTATAGACAGACGGACGAACCAGGCTAATGGCTCGTTAATCCAATAACAAGCCGCACCTATTCTGGAAACGCCGGACAGATATACTAAAACGATATTGCTCTTTCTTCCACTAAAACTTATGAACAGCACGGCTAGCATAAAGCATAACTGACACTTTTTTTGCGACTCTTTGTCCCGTGGCAAATACTACCTAGCTGTCACTTTTCTTTTAATACCGTGCGAGCAAGACAGGTGACGCTCAGTCGCGCGACAAGAGAAGTCGCGGCAAGATATACTTTAAGGCTAGCCCCGCAGTACCCGAAAAAAGCTATCATATAGAAATATTTATTTAAACTGTAATAAGTAGTGATTGTGTAACTAATAAAAAAAATCTTTTATAAGTGTCCTTCCAAATATGAACTGATTTGCAAATAATGTTATTAAAACTATCGTGAGACATCTTTACTAATTATAAAAACGGTATAAACTCACGTAAAAATTGTCAGGAACGGCCCGACATGTTTCGAACTCATTTGGAGCTCTTCATCAGGGGTAGCTATCCGTGCTGCTACGCGACTCGCGAGTCGCGACCCACGCGTAGTTTATTACCGTTTTTAGGGTTCCGTAGCCAAATGGCAAAAAACGGAACCCTTATAGATTCGTCATGTCTGTCTGTCTGTCTGTCTGTCCGTCTGTCCGTCTGTCCGTCTGTCCGTCCGTATGTCACAGCCATTTTTTTCCGAAACTATAAGAGCTATACTGTTGAAACTTGGTAGGTAGATGTATTCTGTGAACCGCATTAAGATTTTGATGCAAAAATAAAAAAATAATAATAAATATTGGGGGCTCCCCATACTTAGAACTGAAACTCAAAAAATTTTTTTTCATCAAACACATACGTGTGGGGTATCTATGGATAGGTCTTCAAAAATGATATCGAGGTTTCTAAAATATTTTTTTTCTAAACCGAATAGTTTGCGTGACAGACGCTTCCAAAGTGGAAAAAAGTTGGTCCCCCCCCCTCTAACTTCTAAAATAAGAAAATGAAAAATCTAAAAAAAACATATGATGTACATTACTATAAAAACTACCAACGAAAATTGTTTTGAACGAGATCTAGTAAGTAGTTTTTTTTTAATACCTAACTTTGCAAGTTTGCACCTAATTTATATGGGGCGCTATACATACCAGGTGCAAACTTAACTTAAACACTTAGGGATGGAAAGTGTTTGTACGGAACCCTCGGTGCGCGAGTCCGACTCGCACTTGGCCGGTTTTTTATAATTAGTGAATTGCAAATGGTTAAATAAATATATTTTTATAAAAAGACGCAAAATGTCGACGACGTTGTTTCAAATTAAAAAAAAATTGATAGAAAAACAGATGTTTTATTTACATAACAAATAGCAGGTCAGTACTTTTTCATAACACCTTTTAGAATTGAAAAATTTTTGCATCTTTCGTACAAAATACACAGTAAGAAAGATTTTTTCTACAGTATTGCATAGCAAAATAAGTTAGCATTCTGTTCGCTTTAGTGTTTTTTTTAATCACACTCTCGTAATATTATGAACCATCTGAAACATTTTCAATCATAAATCTTAAATCATTTACATCTTTTGCTAAACATACACAGGTGGTATAACAAAGAACATGTCAGTACAATTTAGTTAACTACATGAAGGCATGTTTTGCCTGAATTCAGCATGCAAAATCTTAATCTAGCTTAAAAACAATGCTAAACCCTAATCAAACAGTTTATTAAAATATTCATTTAACCCATACATATAAAATTCACTTACGAAAAGAACGTCACAACGTTTATTTTCGTATATTTTATACTCCGGAAGGGCCGTAGAGTGGGCCTACCAGTAGTCGTATTAGTGTTGAATCAACACGATTTTGTACAAGACTGTTTTTTTGATAATCAATAAAAGCCCCAACTTGCGGCTAAGGACGTATTGTACTATTTACCAGACGCACTCCTCGATGTACATGTTATCTCATATACTTCACATTAAAATTCTCACGGTTTCTATATCAACTGTTGGAAAGCCAGGAATGTTTATCTTGCAGAACTCTATTTAATTCTGGATTTAAGTTATTTAATCGACATATCAGCCTCTCCTAAATTGACAAAATTAACATCAACTAACGAAAAAATATCACATCAATAATAATCCATAACCAGAATAAGTCTCCAACAGACACTCCCTTCCTAAAAAAACACTTGCCATTTATCTTAATTCCGTGTTTGAAGCTATAACAGCACTCACTCCGAACATACGCAGTTGTATAACCGCCCGTTACTCAGTATAATGTGCACCTTAATGTCCACCTGGCTCGTAAATTCGTTTTATAGAAACAGGGCTTTTTATGGATTAGCTGGTGATTAAAAGTGGCTTAGCATTAGGCCTATTATTTTCGTAAATTATGGTCAATGTTTTTAGAACCGCTCCCCTGTGAGTTTCGAGAGATGCCGTTTGGACTGAAGAATGTTCCCATTTCGAATATTTGTTCTTGGGTCATGGATGTTATCTATATATATGTATTTGTATATCCATACTAATATTATTAATGCGAAAGTGTGTCTGTCTGTCTGTCTGTCTGTTACCACTTCACGCTTAAACCGCTGAATCGATTTTGATGAAATTTGGCATGGAGATAGTTTAAGATCCGAGGAAGGATATAGGATAGTTTTCATCCTGGAAATTATCCCTAAAAAGATTGAAAAGTGAGTAAGTAATTCAAGACAACATTGATGACCCTGTAGAAAATGTATGTAATGATAAACCCAAAAGCACAATTGCTCTTCAAAATTCAAAATTCAAAAAGTTTATTTGGTTTTTTACAATGTTCTTAGCTAGATATAAGGTTGTAACCTTCCATTAAGCATATAGATGCTTGTATCGGAAAGCCCCGCTCTTCCTTCACTCGTTGGATAACAAAACCATTTGAATGTTATCTAAGTTTAAGGTAATACTAATACTAATGAAACTGTTTCCGCTGTAATTATCCAAGCTTGTCGAGCTTAAGATACAAGGTACATGGTTTAATTTTACATTTGCTTAGGCGCTCTTTTATTAATTAAGGTGATTAGGTGGCTGGATATCTATCGTGTTGTATGAGGTTGCTTCCATACTTCCAAGTTCCACGCGGACGTAGTCGCGGGCAAAAGCTAGTTATTTATATCGTCGTCTAGTACCCATAGTACAAGCTTTGCTTAGTTTAATTGGGACTAGGTCGATTTGTGTATGATTGTACCATAATACATATTTATTTATTTATTTATTTTTATTTTATTTCTTCTAGTTATTATAATATACTCGTATTTAGTTAGCACATTACGTGTGACGACTCTTTCATCTTAGTGTAATTTATTCACCCTCAAAAGTACAACTTCTGAGATAACGGCTACCAGTACCACGCATATCAACTAAACGCAACATATGTACAAAATTTTTGTAAAATGAAAAACGTATCTAATTTTATTTATTTGAATTTTACTTCTCTTGTTATTCCTAAACTTGGCAACATTGGTCACCCGTATGTGGAATTTTACTTTTGAATTTCTTTATTAGACAGAGCAGATAAGTAGTACATTAATTTTACATATGCATTTTGATAGTAAGTACGTATTTCTTTGTGTAGGTACTTAGAGTATTTTTTTGGTAGACATAATACATGTATATCGCCTGACAGCGATGTGTCAACATAGTCTCGCTTAAGCCCAACTTACTATCCCCGTATTTTCATGTATGCACATTAAAGTATTTGCATACATACATGAAATTTGAATGCGGGATGGTATCGGTTATTAATCCTATGCATTATACCGTCTCCGCATAATCTGGCGGTATTATACGGGTCAGGAATCGAACCCTGGAGTGCACTCACCTATGACTTTCTGGAAGTGTCGAGAATCTAGGAATAAATAAATAACAAATTTATAAATATCAGACAACCTCACACAAATCGATGTGGTCCTAAATTAAGCTCAAGAAAGCTTGTGTCATGGATAGTAGACGATGATATACATTCTTATATAGATAAATATATACTAAGATAATTTTGTTTTAAAATTACGTTTATATTATCTACACCATCTCTCTTTATTTTTGCCATACATATTTTTTTTTTTTCAATAAAATACATTGTATGACTACACAACATATAAGTTAGTTTGTACAATAAGCCAAGAATTTGGCCAACCACTTTTCTTGGTCGAAAAGTGATAGGTAATCTTTTTTTTTGCTCAATGTACAAACATCCTTCCGTTGACGACGCGTTTGGCTCGGTTGGTAGACACCTGCCTACTGAGTCGGCGGTCCCGGGTTCGAATCCCGGCCGGGGCAAATATTTGTTCTTGGGTCATGGATCTATATTATGTATATCGTCGTCTAGTACCCATAGAACAAGCTTTGCTTAGTTTGGGACTAGGTCGATTTGTGTATGATTGTCCCTAAATATTTATTTATCTTATTATTTATTTATCCTTGTATCATAAACAATTCTTCGTAGTTTCTAATTAACTACTTTCATAACATAAAACTGTACTCGTAATAGTCGTAGTAACATAATCCTGCAAGCAATGCTATAATTCCGCCAGAAGAGGACATCAGGGAGGGAATGGATGACAGGAAATTGGGACGACATTCAATTGATAGCCATTTGAGGGGTGTAGCGTTAGATGCTGATCGATATCGACCATTCCTGCGCCACCCTCCCCAAATTCCGGGGATCTTAACCAGATCGTCGGTCCGCAGGAGAAACAATGTCTCCGAGGTCAAGGTTATTAGACATAGGTGGCAGGCGTGGCATACGGCTCGTCGAATGGCTGTTAGGGCATCCCAATTGTAAACATTTCATATTTTGAATACTACAATTTTATTTTATTACGTTTATTACTTTTCTGTATTCCACTTAGAAAGAAGACTTATTAATATTAAAATAATTAGCAATCTCAGGAAAAATATAAAAAAAGTGATTTATATTTTTCCTGAGTTTGCTAATTATTTTATTATTAAAATTTACTCATTCTAAAATGTATTTACTCCAAAACTATGACACAATGTATAGGTAACTTTAGTCTGGTGTCTTATTAAAAAAATTAGGCAAGTCCGAGTCCGACTCGCGCATGAAGGGTTCGTTACCATAATCTATAACAAGTTTATTGTATGGGAGCCCCCCTTAAATATTTATTTTATTTTATTTTTAGTATTTGTTGTTATAGTGGCAATAGAAATACATCATCTGTGAAAATTTCAACTGTCCAGCTATCACCGTTCTTGAGATACAGCCTGGTGACAGGCGGACGGACGGACGGACAGCGAAGTCTCAGTAATAGGGTCCCGTTTTTACCCTTTGGGTACGGAACCCTAAAAAACGTAGGACTTTGAGCTTGATATTATTGATAGTGATAGCTTATTTTTTTCACGGATAGGTCGAATAGACTACAGTAGATTTCGGTTATTTTACGTTTTTTTTTTTTATATTTCTATACATAAAGAAAAACAAATTCAAATATTATTTTAGTGTGTATGTAGGTATACGACGCAAAGCTCCCTCAATCTCTATGTAAATTTCCACCTGTTAGAATTATGAAATGGTGTCATTTCTTGAGTGTCAACCGAGTACCCAAATGCGTCGGGCCTTCGACAAAAATCTATTGAAATCATAAACAATACATCGCAGGTTCTGATTAAAACACCTCCCTGCCAGATTGTGTTCGCATGAATATGCTTTCATGTGATGGCAAGTTATTCTATAATTCCGTTGGAATGGTATCGGGGAGAGCTAGAGACAAAGCGACAGGAAATTGGAACGCTATTCAATTGACGAGCGTTTGAGGGGTAGTGTAGTGTTTGACGCTAATATGGCGATGGTCGTGGGATAGTTTTTTACCATAAATGCAGTTGTTTGTAATATTATTAAAACTGTCGTGAGACATCTTTAATAATTATAAAACACGGTTTAGTCACGTAAAAATCGTTAATAACAGCCCGAAGCCCGACATATTTCGAACTCGTATGGAGCATCAGGGACAGCTATCCGTGCTGCTAAGCGTCTAACGGCCCACTACTGCTGCTATTCTAACACCACTATTTTGGCCGATTTAACTATGACACACGATTTGGATATGACTTCGTTCTGTCCAGCACAGTGTTCTGTTCTTTCTCGCGCGAGATATGCTACCTATCTCTTTTTGTACAGTACTGTGGGTGATGCTATATCGCGCTATAGGAGTCGCGAAGCATAGTTGTGCCAGACGAGTTCAAACGAGTTAAGAAAACCCGAATGCCATTAATCTCAACTGGCTTTACCGCGCGTAATTGATCACCCGGATTTTCCCGCAATCAATCGAGCTACTATGTCAATTTTACTGCAATATTGCATATAGGAAAATTGTTCTTCGCTGTTATTATGTAGTATTGTGTGTGTGAATGAAAGGGCTCGTGGCAGTGACAGGGTTCCACGGTGGAACGCGAATCAATTTCATTTATTCGCCTCAGTCATTGGTTCAGAGGTGGATAATCCATTAATAAACTACAATAGTTCAGGAAATACTTAGGACCTAGTTGATGAAGATGTACATGCATTTTATGATAATATACAAGGTACCAAATATTCCATTTCCAACGGTTTGGCAAAACTTATCAATGGTCCAAAATAATGAAAATGTAAAAAAATACCTCTAGCACAAACTACCCATTATATGCGATGGGAGAAGGGACTCCTAGTCACGTGGCAATTGTCGAGACGGGCAGTCGCCAGTCTTAGCTAGAGGGATCAAGCTGAAGATATATTTTTCGCCCGACAAAATATGTTTATAGATTCACAAAACAATCGAGCGTGGGTCAACGTGATTTTAATGGTAATAAGTCATGGAATGTAGCTGGCAATCTCTAGACCCAATTTCCAAAAGATAAGCAGAACTCATTTGCTACGGGGGTATAATTGCAGGAAAACCCAAAGGTCTAAGATATGTTACATACGTATTTGAGAGAGAAACCGGATAATTCAATCAAAACTCCAATTTCGCGTGTTAATTGACGAAAACTCCTAATGACAAACCGCTTAACGAAGTGACGTGAATCTTGAGGTTTAGGTTATAATGTAGACAGACCAATCATCAGATCAGTCAAATGATTGTCTTGGACGATACACGTGTGGGCAGTGACAGACATGCAGAATCTTTGGGGTGTCATCTTAAGGTACCTTAAACATCTCACGGTAGATTCTTGGCCCTTCAAAGAGATTCCATGTAATTAACTCTTCGTCAGGCCTTAAGTATATCAAAATATTCAGAATAGTATTGACCAGACAATTTTGTATCGGAAGAGCCGATTTTTTCAGAAGTTTTTAGTTTTTAGACATTATCGAGTTGCATTGCAATGTACGCTAGGGAGCGGACGTGCTTAGCTCTGCATAGTATCGAATAACATTTATTCGCGATTGGCGTGACGTACCTAGTCACTGCCTTGTGTTTTCGTAATGGCTCAGTTAGTTGCGAATGAGTTACTGGCATTCGTTCAGTATGCCATAAATGTCATGGATGAAGTCAGCATCAAGCAGATCTGCAAATCGAGTTTTAGTGAAGACGACATTTGCAGTGGCAAGGCGCTACTTTTCGAGAAGCTTGGAAAAGCCGATCAGATGCCATCTCGACGGAGGGATGGAGGTATCAAGAGTCTCCAAGATATCATCAAACTCTTGAAGGAGACCGACCCGGACGACGTGCCTGCTTTTGTTGCGAAGCGACTGGATCAGCTGCCGCCCGTAACTTTTGATCATGTCGACGTAACCAGACTGCTCAAGGACATAACTTTCCTGAAGGCGAGTCTGGCAGAAATGCAGGCCAAGTTAGAGGCCTCGAATAACACCGTAAGTGAGCTACGTGCTGAGATGGCGTCGCTGCGTGATACCGTCTCCGTGAGTAGGTCACATGTGGCATCTAACGTGACCCCGTGTCGCGAACGTGATGCGCGTGGTGCATCGGTGTGCAGTTTTGGGTCAGCGAACCGCGATGCGTCACAAAGTGCTGACTCTGCGACCGCTGCCGCACGGCAGGCATCTACACCGCGCCCTGCCGGCCCCCCGCCTGCTCCAGTAGGCGTGACGTCATGCGCTAAGGTGTCGACACCCTGTCGTGCCTACGCTGCTGCAGCTGCGAAACCACCGATCGCTCCTCGGTTATCGCAGCAATCGTCTAAACCGAAGAGTTCCGATAGTGATGGCTTCACCTTGGTGGAGAAAAAGAAGAAGCCGGCTCGTCGCAACCAGTGTGGAACTGCAGTGACTGGATCGCAACATCTACTCCAGCCTGCGGCCCCGACGACACTGTTGTATGTGTCCAGACTGCACTACACGACGAAAGCAGATAGCATCGTCGAGTATTTGCGAGTAAAGACCAACTTCACCCTGAGGGTCGAACAGTTAGAGTCTCGTCACAATGTGAACTTCGCTTCATTTGTGGTGAGGGTGCCTACTATCAAGCTGTCGACCTTCCTGCAGGAGGAATTCTGGCCGAAAGGTGTCGTGTTCCGGCGTTACCGCGGACGGTTACCCGACACCCAGAAGTTACGTCGCACGTCGCCGAACTAACGTGTTTATGATTATTTTATATTATTTTGTTATTTTATATGTATGTTAGTTTTAAGGTATTTATCTATGGGCCACAGTTGCCTGAAAATAAATGATATTGATTGATTGATTATCACCCCCTGTACCTACTAAATAAATTAACTTTAGTGGTGAGGAGATAGAAGCAGCAAATCGAAACAAACATGACAAAGATTTTCGTCAAGGGTAGGTATAAGCAATCTGGTGGGAAATTATTCTCCTATAGCTATATAATTCCATTCATTTGATTGCAGTTTATCATGTGTTTCCCAAGTCTTCTCCCAATCGCTGTTCGAGGCAGCCTCCGGCTTCCTCCACGACATGAATCAGCTGTACAGCGGGGAGCCACCTGAGGCCGAAGTGCTCTTCTCGGAGTACGACTTCGTGATCATCGGAGCTGGGACGGCAGGGTGCGTGCTGAGTAATCGACTCACAGAAGTCGAACAGTTCAAGGTAATAAGACTATAGCGGTTTCACCTTTATGTTGTCGGCATACTACTAATAAGTACGAAACGTCTACCTTTCTCAATAAAAAGACGGTAAAAGAGTGGAACTCGCGAGTCGTCTTAGGTACCAATTTAATTAACTTCGAGGCGATGCCTCACGGATGTTTGTATAGCTGTAAAAGTGAGTCTTTACTGTGTTCGTCTCGTCAATCGATCATATCGTGATGATATTCCCTTCTGTTCTCTTTGCGCTCGACCATTCCTTTTTCCAGTTGTGATAATTTGATTGATCCACTCAGTGCTTTTCCATGGTATACATTTTAACCCATGTATGGTCTATAAACAGGTCCTGCTAATAGAAGCGGGTGGTAGCGAGCGACTCTTCATGGATATTCCCGTGATGGCCACCATGCTGCAGTTCACTGACGCCAACTGGGACTACCGCCCAGAACCGCAGGTGGGGATTGAGAACAAAACATTGCCTATCTCATATATTGACTATGTTTCTGTATTAAGTGTTAATATTAAGTGTAATGGACCCTATAGTATGGTTTAATTTATAGAGAGCCGGCTGCATGGGCATGCGCAAGGGCCGTTGCGCCTGGCCGCGAGGCCGCGTAGTAGGGGGCTCTTCTGTACTCCATTCCATGATTCACACCAGGGGTCACCGGAGAGACTACGACCGGTGGGCGGACAATGGCAATCCAGGTACTCACTTTCAATTCAACATAATTTTTCATAGGAAGCTTATAGGCGGCGTTAGCACGGCAACGACATTAAATCAGGAAATATGAGCGTTTCTTATTTCCTATGTAGTCTATATTTTGTGCCAAAGATATTAAGATTTCAACTGCTGGATTCATTTTGTATACATACGACTTATCACTAGCTTAACTTTGCCTTTTCCGACAGGATGGGACTACGCATCCATACTCAAATATTTCAAACGATATGAGAACATCGAAGTGCCAGAATTAAGGGGAGACAAAGTATACCGATCTACACGAGGAGAGATGAACCTACAGCAACCTAACTGGAGAACGCCTCTTTCCGATGCATTCCTCCAAGCTGGTGTTGAGACAGGCGGGAACATCGTCGACTACAACGGCGAGAAGCAAATTGGATATTCCATCATACAATTTACAATGAATAACGGGACTCGCATGAGTGCAAGTCGCGCTTTCCTTCACCCTATCAGGTATAGGTCCAACTTCCATATCATTAAAAACGCAATGGTCACCCGTATCCTCATCGATCCTTTGACCGGGAGGGCGTATGGTGTCAAATTTCATAAAGGCGGCCGCCGATACTCCGTGAAGGCGACTCGAGAAGTCATCCTCGCCGCTGGTGCGATCAACTCCCCTCAACTATTGATGATCAGCGGAATCGGGCCAAAAGACCACTTGACAGAAATGAACATCAAGACACTCGTCGATCTACCTGTCGGATACAACCTTCAAGACCACTGGGCTCTAGGTGGCTTGACATTTCTGATTAACACAACTGACTCCATAAGGTTCGAACGAGTGGCTACTCTCAATAACATTCTAGAATATTTCAGCGACCACACAGGTCCACTATCAGCACCAAGTGGGACCGAAGCGCTCGCATTCGTCGATACGAAAAACCCAAACGACCCAGATGGATACCCTGATTTAGAACTGCTCTTCGTTGCAGGATCATTAGTCAGCCAACCAACGTACAAACAGGCATTCAGAATCGACGACCGCTTATACGACCAAGTATACGGGCCTATACAAGACCGTGATACCTGGATGGTGTTTCCGATGATCATGCTCCCGGAGTCAAGAGGTCGGGTCATGCTGAGGAACAAAAACCCTTACACAAAGCCTCTAATCTACGCAAACTATTTCACAGACGGTGGACACGATGAAAGGGTGGTATTATATGGTATTAGAAAAGTGATCGAGCTGTCAAAAACGCGCGCTTTTCAGAAATACGGGAGTAGATTACATGATATTCCGCTGCCGAATTGTGCGCATTATGGTTTCGACTCTGATGATTACTGGTTGTGTGCAATGAAGACGATAACCAACACGATTTACCATCATTGCGGTACGGCTAAGATGGGGCCAAGGACCGATCCTGAGGCGGTGGTGGATGCGAGACTGAGGGTCTACGGCATAAAAGGTTTAAGAGTAGTAGATGCTAGTATAATGCCGCACGTTCCTGCCGCACATACCAACGCCCCGACTATGATGATCGCTGAGAAAGCAGCCGATATGATCAAGGAAGATTGGGGTGTGCGTATCAGACGGACGTAGGGTTTTGGTGTAATGAAATCCCAGTCTCTGTGGAGTGAATTAAACTACTTTAATTTAATTACTATGTCGATTCCAAGTCCATTAGTCAAGACATACGTAGTATTATGGTTCTTCTAAGCCAACTATTCGTGACGATAAAAACAATGGTTCCGGATTTAAACGGATTGTATCGCGTCTATTATAAATTGTTTTATTTAAATGAGTGTGACTGTCGCGGAAACCGAAAAAAATATAATTGGGTCATTATTCGAGCGTTTGTTCCGAATCACTTTCGTGGTCACATTTTTGTAGAAGTGGCTGCAGATTTCGTTTTCGTTTCTGGTTAGGTATCTAAGTTTACAGGACATCTAACAAATATTCGAAAATGCCATCAAAATCTACGCCCGATTCTTCCAAAATATGTTCACGAAAGTGAGGCGGTTGAAACACTCAATTGCGACCCTATACTTACTTAAATTCATATAAAAAGAGCGCTGTCAATTTTCCTGCGCCAGTATAAATGACTACAGCGCAAATACTCTGCATGACATTAAATTTAGCGCTCATGTAGGTAAAGCTCAAGGTTATAAAATAAAATATTTAAGTAGATATTTTATTTTGTCACTAATAGAAGGTGAACGCAAATTTCGTCCACGCAGAAGAACTACCAAAATGACGACTAAATATTAATTAAATAACTATAATATGTAGTTCGTTTGTTTTTTTTAATACATTAACTGTTTCAATATCTATAAATTTATTTCAGTTTTATCAACACCTACAACTAACAAAACTCTTATCTCACTATCGTTACGAGTTACAGTACCGAGATACGAGATTCCTAAGCGTACTGACAGATAATTTCGAGAGTGCCAGCTATCACTATGCGATATGGTAATATCAGTTCATCGTGCCTGCGTGAACTCGGCACAAAGCTGAACAGATGTTGGGCACGGTCAGGTCATCGTGACGTCAGCAGCGGCCGGCGACCCCCAGGACCTCGAGTCGGGTACTCACTGCACCAGGGCAGGGCTGTACGTGACCGAAAATAATATCCCACCAAAACATTTCATATAAAATTGGCGGCCAAGCCTCACATGCTCACTGTAAAAAAGTTACCAGATCCCAGGAAAGCCTGTCTTTACTAACCCTACACCTTGGTTAAAAAGTATGGCTTCAACTGGCTTCAAGCCCGTAAGCCCTGCCTTTACTAACCGTACCATGGTTTCAAAAGTATGGCCTGTCCGTTTCATTTCGTTTCGTTTCGGCCGTTTGAATTTCGTTTTGTTTTGTTACTTAATGTGTTTTTTGGGTTTACTATCACTAGTATTGAAAAGTAAAGATTTTTCTGCCTTGTTGAAAGTTATGTGATTCGCAGTGTTGGAAAATTAATTGACGTCCCTAATCTCGCCTCGAACCTCGTCTTAAACCAAATCTAAAACTTAACTAATTAGTAGTATCTCATCCTCCTCAAAAGTCAATATAGAATAAATTCCTCAAGATGACATATTTAGAGATTTTTTTAAGGAGACAAGAATTTATTTACCAAACCATCAAAGTCAGTTTGGACTTCAGTCCAACCAGTTTCCGATGAACCAATTCCGTTTAATAATAATAATAATGCGCTCTAAAACCCGAGTAGCTGACGTAGACCTGACAGCCGCTAAGCTCAAGTGGGACTGGGCTGGGCTGGACACGATTGCCGCATGTCAAGCGAACTGTGGGCTAAGAACACCACTGACTGGATCCCACCTAATAGAGCACGGCGTCGCGGCAGACCACGACGATGGATGACCTAGACACAATCCGATAAGATTGCAGGTATATTGCTGCCTTAAAAAGAGGCGACTGGAAGAAAGAGAGGGAGGCTTTTGCCCCGTAGAGGAACAGCACAGGCTAAAAATGTAATAATAAAACCTCCCAGCACCAATTTCTTTCACGTATTATAAGAAAGCCCGGGATAAAGTCCCCACAATCACCTATTCAGACCGGTTCACATTGTCAGAGACAACCCTACCGAAATGCACAAGTGATATAATATATGAACATAATTGACAAAACACGCCGAGGCGCCGTGATCCAGCCTCATGTATTAAAGAAAGCTTTTATTGATTCCTTTGTGGCTTTGCACGTGTGCGGTAAACGCTTGGGCAATGGCCGTGTAGGGTATAAAAAAACATACAGTTGAATTGAGAACGTCCTGCATTTTGAAGTCGGTTGATAAAATATAGTAGATTGTTCAACAAGGGACTAAAACAAGCCATAATGACACGAGATGTTTTAGCCACCCGAGCTAAGCGAGGGTGGCTAATAGTTCGAGTGTCATTATGGTTGTTTAGTCTCGCGTTAAGCACTCTACTTTTCACTTTGAATGCGAGGAAAATAAACGAATATCAATATAAAATTACGATATTTATTATAACAAAGTTTCTTACAATTACGTAGTACAGCCGTTAATCTAACCTCAGAAAAATTTAAAGGGCAATTTGTACAATTCTTTACTGATAAATGTATGGTTTTCCCCTGTAAACTAAGCTGGGTCGGCGTGGTTTGTAATTGAGAAGTTTGTTCAATATTTTCACTCGAATTCGAAGTAGAAGTTGGAGAGAATGGAGAGTAGGTATAGTAGAGGGTAATCCATCACTTTATCGAAAAACGTTTCATCGATTATCGTTTCCCTATTCGCAGAATTTTGTTACAACTTAGGAATCATTCATCGAACTTCGTTACATCGCTTGTACATTTGCTCGAATTACCTTTCACACAAGAATCGATTCATCGAATTTCACTTCATTATTTTATCTGTTCATCGACGTAGTCGTTCATCGAATCGCTTTTACTATAATTTTTTGGTTGGGTTAGGTTTAGGTTATTTTTTTTTATGACCTGAAACCCGACTTGGCTAGATACGACCTGGTTGGGTTAGGTTTAGGTTATTTTTTTTTTTATGACCTGAAACCCGACTTGGCTAGATCCGACCTGGTTGGGTTAGGTTTAGGTTATTTTTTTTTATGACCTGAATCCCGACTTGGCTAGATCCGACCTGGTTGGGTTAGGTTTAGGTTATTTTTTGTATAAATGGGACGTGCCATCTGTGAATCATGTTTCGATGAAAGGTAAATTCGATGAATAGTTAAGCTGCGATTTGAGACAAATTCGAAACAATTTACGTTGAATAGTTGGTCGATGATTCGAAAAGCGATGAATTGATGATTATGTGAATAGAAAAAAAAATGAAAAGACATTCGTGGAATAGTTTTCGATGAAATGAAAATCGATGAAAGAAATTTCGATAAAGTGATAGACACCCATAGTAGAGACGTAGACCTTTTCTCAAAAAGGTTGCCGATGGTTATATTTCATTAGGCTCATTCTCAACCCGCGATGTTGATGGGCGTGGGTCGAATGTTGGTTGTGATTTTTGCTTTGAGGATATTTTAATTCCTTCAATATAGTATAGCCTTCGATAGATATTGTGTTTATTTTGGATTGACTCCTCTATATAGCCTTCAGCTTTATTCTTCTTCATTGGAAGATGATGATTACATATTTTGTCCGTAATTTATAAAGTGACACAGTTAATTGGTCTAATTGGTGATTACAATTCAAGCTTAATACAAGTAATGGACATCTACTCATTCCATTCAAAATTCTAATAGAAAAAAGAAATGTTCCGTGGTTTTTGTCTTTTTTTTGTAAAGTGACGCTTTAAATGGTTGCATATTTAGCCAACAGATTCAAACTTGAAAACTATTTTATTTAAGACTAATAAGGACTTATGGACAATGCATGATAAAATTACATTCGTATTCGTAATAATTAATCGTGTTTCATTAAATAAAATCTTGAATTTTTGAGCGGTTGTAATTTTGACGTTATTTTCACGCACCAAAGTTTGTATACCTACCTATCACTGAAAATGGCTATAAACCTCCATTCACAAACGTCGTGATTGGCTGTTTAGGGGTTTTTCAAAGTAAATTAAAACAATTTTACTTTAGTCCCTAGAGATTAATAAGGAGCTTTAGTCCCGATATGCAGAGACTAAAGTAACATTTTAAGAGCATGAGAAGTGAAAAAAATAAAAAGCCTTACACTATTAGTTTTTTCTTAGTTTATCACATCGCCATTTTATAATATTTGTTGGCGAGTAATTGATTAATGTAATTCAAAAAGCGTATAGAGAACTGAAAACGCACAAAAACTGGATACAAGGAGTAAAGTCCGATGAACATCTAACGCACAAAAGAAGCGAAATATTAATGGTAGCTAGTAACTTTTATAGAGACCTGTATAAAGAAAATACCATTTCTAACATCATTCTACAGGAACAAAGTGGTCCATGTAGCGAAAAATCTGTCGAAGTTATCAGTGAAACTGAAGTAATCCAACAAATAAGGAATTTAAAATTAGAGAAAAGCCCAGGATCGGATAAAATAACGAATGAGGCAATCAAGTATGCCGCAACTACTCTTGCCCACCCTCTTGCGCATCTTTTCAACCTAGTCTTGGAATCAGCAACAACACCGAGGCAGTGGTCGGAGTCAAATATAGTTATTTTATACAAGAAAGGAGACCCTAGTGACATTGGAAACTACCGGCCAATAAGCTTGCTACCAAGTTTATATAAGCTTTTTTCCTCGATCTTAGATAAAAGAATTAGTAAATCAATTGAAAAAAACCAGCCCGTGGAGCAGGCAGGGTTCAGAAGAGGTTTCTCTACCGTAGATCACGTGCACACTGTAGAGCTCTTAATAGAAAAATATCAGGAATACCAAAGGCCGCTCTATATTACATTTATAGACTATCAAAAAGCTTTTGATACTGTATCCCACTCGTCTATATGGCAGGCACTAAAAGCACAAAATGTAGAGCCTCAATACATCAACGTCCTAAAATACCTGTACCAAAACAGTACAAGCAGAGTACAATTGGAGACTACCGGTCCGCCTATAAAAATAGAGAGAGGTGTCCGACAAGGCGATCCGGTATCTCCAAAAATATTCATCGCTGTGCTAGAGTCTATTATCAATAAACTAAACTGGAGTAGACTGGGGATACCCATTAATGGAAAATACCTCAACCACCTCAGATTCGCCGACGACATCGTGCTCCTCTCTGAACGCTTTACAGACTTAGAATATATGATACGCACCTTACAGACAGCAAGTAGAGAGACAGGCCTTGAAATAAACTTTAGCAAGACGAAAATTATGACTAACAGTACACAAGTTCCATTAATTATAGAAGATAAGGAGATCGAGTACGTTCACAACTATATATATATCTAGGCAAGCAAATTTCGTTCGACAGAAATAACAATGAAAATGAAATTGATCGAAGAATCAAGATTACGTGGAATAAATTCTGGAGTCATAAAGAAATATTAAAGGGCAAACTACCTATAAAATTGAAAAAGAAAGTCATGGACTCGTGCCTACTGCCATCACTTACATACGGTGCACAAACATGGAAATTTTCGGTCAAAGTAAAGAATAAGATCAAAACATGCCAAAGAGGCATGGAGCGCAGTATCACGAACACCAGAAAATCGCAGCGAATTATACATGACAAAATAAGACAAAAAACAAAAGTGATAGACGCATACAATTACGCAAAAAAATTGAAATGGAAATGGGCAGGACACGTCGCCAGACTTGAAGATGACAGATGGACAAAAAAAGTAACGACATGGACGGGACCGTCAGGGAAACGAAAGAGGGGGAGACCGTACATGCGATGGTCGGACGAGATAGCAAAGCTCGCAGGCGCAAACTGGACGGAAAAGGCGCAGGATAGATCTGACTGGCTCACTCTGGAGGAGGCCTTCACCTGAGAGAGGGTTCTTGCTTTATCCAAAATTGTATTAATAATTGACACAATAAAATAATAAACGAACATAGAACCGGTTAATACAAATTATATTATATTAGAATTTATAGAGACATTCTTATATTAGACGAATTATTTAAATTAAATGTAAAAATATATATATAAAATTGAAACTATAATAATTGACTATTGACATTGTACTGTAATTGGCAAGAAATAAAAGGCTTTTTTATTTTATTTTTATTTATTAATTGATTAATGTATGTATTCATTTAATTTTTATCTGCAGTATAACATTATTAATTTCCAGAATTGATTTTACTAGTTTTCAACCTATTATTTTCAACAATGTTATAATTCCTTACTCTTCCCAGGTTAAAAACTTGGGTGTCATTATTGATCGGACTCTTTCTTGGGTGCCCCAATTGAGCGAAGTGAGCAGGAAAATGTTTGCCGCTGTGGGTTCTCTCAGAAGGCTTCGCAATTTCCTTCCCATCGCAACTAAAATTGCGCATGCTCAAACTTTACTTCTCCCGATTCTAGACTATGCTGACATTTCTTATCTGGATATTTCAGAGGAGCAACTTGATAAGCTTGTGCGTATTCAAAACCTCTGCATCAGATTAATATTTGGATTGCGCAAACATGATCATGTTTCTAGTTTCCGGTCTCAACTTAAATGGCTCCCTATTCGTCTTCGGCGGAATTCCCATATTCTGTCTCTTCTTTTTGGCATTCTCTTCAACCCTGCAACTCCCCAGTACCTCAAAGAGCGCTTTAATTATTTTTCTTCTGCTAGATGCGCAAAAAACTTTCTTTTAACTGTCCCTTCGGTTCGTTCTAAATTTTATTCAAATTCTTTCACTTTTCATTCCGTTGTGTTGTGGAACTCGCTGCCTGCGGTGCTGCGAAGTGCTAAATCCTTAGCTATATTTAAAACTAGAATTAAAGAACACTTCCTTTCTGTCCAATAAACTGTGTGAAACTGTTTTTCATCAAGTTTTCTGCTGACTGTATGGTTGTGCATAGTATTTGTTTTTGTTTATGTATACCTATGTATATATATATATTTACTTATTTATTTATTTAATTTTTTGTGTATATATGTATATTCAAGTTTTTATATCTATTTATGTTTTAGATATCTGTACCTTACGATGTGTCCCATTCGCCTTTTGCATCACCTACTCAATAAACGTTTTATAGCATAAACTCCACTGCCCAAAGGTTGTCGCTCTTTAGCGATAAGACCGCCTGTTGTCTACCTTTTTTAATTTGTTTTTAAGTGATTTCTTGTGTACCTAAATGTTTTTGGTGTGCAATAAAGCGTACTTGTATTATTGTATTGTAACATAATGTATTAAATTGATACCATACAAAAACCCCTCATCAGAGAGTCTCCTTCAAGTACTTCCACTTATTAATATTTTTTTCTGTTGTAACCTAGCTTGGCCGGCAATTATTTTTATATCATCGGACCAGTGACATTTTTCTCTACCTGGTATCCCGGATTTCGCAAGAAGAACCAACGATTGAGCAGCATTCCGTAAACAATGTTTTGAATTTGGTGAATGACAAAACCTTGACAAATAGCTATTGACGTTTAATAAGCAAATATATGAAGTAAACACATTATTGCCATATGAAAGCTGTTTGTAGCGCCACTATGCCTGGGTCGGACCGACGCTTGCTAGGCTATATGAATGATGAGGCTTTTACATTTACGACTGTAGAAGATTTAAGAACAAAATACTACCTTGCTAGTTCAGTGCTACCTTACCTTCGATGCGATCTGGGGATCGCATATTTATGGCCCTCATCTTCGGTTTGGGCCAACAACATTGGCAATCTGGGACACTCACTACTCGCTAGATATGTACCTAATGTAAGTACTATCACCCTAGATCGTAAGTGGGATTTTCTGCCTGATACGTGGGGAGAAAATCTCACTTTCCGGCCCAGGCAAGACGTAAACTATAGACAAACGACAGGCGGTAATTCCTAAAGCCCCAGACCGCATATTTAGGTATGCAACACACAAACACCTGCGATCTGGGATCTGGGACATTCACGAATTGACCGCCCTGGCCCCAGTTATATATTACTGATAGTGAAAGTTCCTATCACACTACATATCGGCTCTAAAAATACCTGTACTCTTACCATGAGTTTAACGTGATCGACAATCCTACGCTAGCGACAGTGTCAAACGAATATGTATGTAGAACAAGCTCCCCTAGCATTTACTTTGTAGAACTACAACTCTCCATAGAACTCGTTTACGATGGTGCTAGAGAGTACTGTCACTTCAAAATCATGGTACGGGTACTGATTCGTCCGGGTCATCGAGCAGACATTCGATTCCGAGCAACATCACTCAAAAAACACATTCGGGATGTCAACCCCGGCCGCACGCGTACGAAGATTGTGAACGTTAAAAATGGATGGCGTAAATAAAGAATCAGTAGTCATGTTTTATTTTGGTCTCAAACTCCCTTAAGTGTGGGCCCTGCGTTTTCTATGAATATTTTTAGAGAATATGCGTTTCACGTTTTTTTAAAAGCTTTTATTTAACTTGCAATGTATGTATGTATGTACTCGTATGTATCTAAGTATGTTCGTTCGGGTGAAATCTTGCAACTCAATTTTGAAGCAGATATCGTCAACCGATTGAGCTGAAATTTTGCATACTTACTTAACTTTGATGACAATACAATAATATGTTACCATGGGGCTGATCTGATGATGGAGTCGGAAGGTGGCCATAGGAACTCTATAATAGAAAAAGCAATCCTACCGAGCTTGGGCTCTTTAGAATCGTCTCAGTGAGCATTTGATGGATATCCAAAGAAAAGTACTATAAAAGCTTGCCACTAAAATGTCATTTTTGACAGCAACTTATTTAAAGTTTGCGGTTTATCGCATTCCCTGCGCACTACAGATATCCTAGCGATATAGTCTGCTCTGACCTAACTCTTTCAAGCAAATGAACTGTCAAACCATACAAAGTCAGTCAGTTTGTATGGTCTGACAGTTTGGAAGTTACCATGGTTTGACTGTACTGTGTGATGATGACAGGGCTAGGTGAACGTACCTGAGAGTCCTCAAGCGGCGATCAGAGATGACAGATATTTTTGATCGCGATTCCGACGTGAGCGGCGGCAGCATATTGGACCTACCGGCCATGCTGGAACAAAACCATACCGTACATTCCACATCTTAACTATTATAAAATTGTAAATTGATTGAAAATCAGTTTTCTATCGCGAGGGGTCATTATTTTAGGAAAAATCCAGCGCGATTCAGAATTCGTGAGTATTACGAGGCGCCAGCTGTACAGGGCCATCTGTAGGTGAAAAAAACTTTATACTCTCGTCACTCTGAAACAGCTGGATGGATTTGAACCAATTTTTAGGGTTCCGTAGTCCACTAGGAACGAACCCTTTCGCCATGTCCGTCTATCCGTCCGTCCGTGGCTTAGCTCCGTGATCATTAGTACTAGAAAGCTGAAATTTGGTATGAGTATGTGTGTATCACGCCGACAAATCGGTAAAATAAAAACTAAAAAAAATTTTTTTTTTCGGGTACTTCTCGAACACCTAAAGTAGGGGTGATTTTTTTTTCGTTTCAACCCTAGTGTGTGGGGTGTCGTTGAATAGGTCTGTTAGAAATAATAGGGGTCTTTAAATATTATTTTAATTAAATATTGCCGCCGGACACCGCCCTTATATTTCGAACGTTACACATATTAGTTAAGTGCCATACTGCATTAAAACATTCCGCTCAATCTGGCGCGTATAATCGATAAGTTCCAGAAGGTAATAAGTAATCACAGTTACTTTGGCGTTTACGACCTTTTTTATAGAGCTTGAAAACTTTCTCGTAATTTAAACCTCGAAGCCCATCTATTGTGAAGGATGGGCAACTACGGAACCCTACACTGAGCGTAGACCGACATGCTCTTGGCCGCTTTTATTTTTTATAAACCTTTCAATCAATCAATCAATCATTTATTGCAAGAAACATAGAAATTTAAATGAAGATATAAAGATTAAAGATTAAATAAAGTTAAAGTTCCGTATGTGAACTCAAAATTACCAAAATCTAAACAAAAATCCTTGAAAATTTTGTCCTCGATGGAAGATTAGGGTGATTTTTATTTGCAAACATCCTACCTCGACCGAGTGAATAGTTTGCTCTTGGTAGACTGCGACTTGGTCTTGGATTGGAGCACGGTCGAGTCGCCGCCGCCGTGGAGGGAGGTCGGGGCCGACGTTTCAGGGGTGCCCTTCTTGGAATGAGAGGATTCGAGAGTGGCTAATTCCTGTTAAAATATATAATAAGCTTTAATGGACACAGTTTTCTTTAATACTCTCTCCCACGCCATGAGAGCTAGCACTGGTTCAATAGCGTAGGTAACTACAGTATTTCCTGGAAGACAAATTCTATTTTTTTGACAGTCATTGTTAAAAGAATCTACAACAACTGCAGCTCTTTATTTACAAGCTTTTATTTAACTTGCATTGTATGTTTAATGTATGTTTGTTCGGGTGAAATCTTGCAACTCAATTTTGAAGCAGATATTATCGTCAACCGATTGAGCTGAAATTTTGCATACTTACTTAACTTTGATGACAATACAATAATATGGTACCATGGGGCTGATCTGATGATGGAGCCGGAAGGTGGCCATAGGAACTCTATAATAGAAAAAGTAATCCTACCGAGCTTGGGCTCTTTAGAATCGTCTCAGTGAGCATTTGATGGATATCCAAAGAAAAGTACAGTCGGCTATAAAAGCTTGCCACTAAAATGTCATTTTTGACAGAAACTTATTTTTCCTCAGCATGGATCATCAATTTTTTTTATGCTTTCTTTTTGGCTGAAGGGCTCTCTGCTTTCAAAACCCAATTCAAAAAACCAGCCAAATGCGAGACGGACTCGCGTACCGAGGGTTCCATACAAACACTTCTCATCTTACTTGCTATATTTCAATGTTTACCAATAAGACGCCACCATACGCCAACATAGAACATTGCATCGTCATCAAAGATGCAATGTTCTTTGACACGAGAGATAATTACCACGTTGGACATAACTTCTCGGGGAGTGTAGTCGGTGACTTTCTGCAGCAACTCGCTCTCTGCAGCCAGGTCCGTCGACAGAGTTCCGTCCTGAGAAACACACATTAGTATTGGGCTCCCCCGCGTAATAGATTACAGTGCTATAGCGCTCGAGAAGTCCCAGGGCAAGCAGGAACAGAATTGACTTAATTCTTCTCTAAGAGCATTAGGCATGCTCAAACGCTCTAAAGACAAGCCGAGCCAGGGGAGCTATCCCAAACAGCACCCAAGCTGCATAAGTGCATACAACCTTGTAAAACTAGTCTAAGCTGTATAAAGGCTGTTTATAAGCGCTATGCTACTTGTGGGATGTGCCACTTACCACTACCCGTTGACCCGTAACAATCCCCGCCCGTATTAGTCAAGGGCGTTTAAAGGATTTGGATTTAGCCAAATTAGAATAATTACAGGAACATATAGGACTTATTTGGTTGGGAGTTCGGTAACGAAATTAAATATAAGTAACTTTTTATTCTAAGAATAAAGTTTACTCCTCGTTGATTGGTTGAATCAAAGCTAACAGTGTCCGGCTGTCTACTAATAATCCACATTATCTTAACGAAGTTGCAACAAAACTTTATACTTACGTAAGTACCTGAGTCATAATCATAATCACTATCGGTTATGTTGTATCCTGGCAATTGTACTTTGCCCGGGAACCTGATAAAAAAAAAACATATTTTTATTTATGGTAGGTACCTACTTATAATTTATAATACGTACAACCGAACGTGGGAAAGGCTCCAACAAGGTGGACTAATGATCTGGTAAAAGTCACGTTGGGGGGCCACCACTAGCTGTTGTGGAATCTTTAAGGAGGCATTTTCCCGCGGTACGTAGGTATTTTCGCTGATAACTACAGAGATACTCGTAATAATGAATTTTTGTATGAATCTACAAGCTGACAGGACATACAATCACGTCTAAGCAGTAACTTAAACATCTATCGGTCTAATATTCAATTATAACAGAACGGTTGTCTTATATAATAACAGCTACTTACAACTCGTTTACTGTAAAGTTCAGTTCAGACGAACGAGGTCCAAATCCAAACCCAAACCTATAGTAAACGGGTTATACTTACCAACATTCCCTAGGTATTTCCTCCAGGACCGGCACATCTATGGACTCGGAGCTCGTCGTCTTCTTCAGACCCTCGACTAGTTCCTCCACAACGTTGAGGTTCTGTCGCGCCCAGGAGTCCTTGGGCGAGGGTTCCGGCATCTCGTCCGGGATCCAGGAGTCCGCACGACGAGGAATGAAGCAGGGTGGATTCGCTGTTGGATCCTCGCCGGGGTCGTGGCGGTAGAAGTACCTGAACGAAACGTAACATTATTTTTTACTAGGCTAGTTGACTCATCATATGTCAAATTGTAAACTAATGTTTATTCCGTATAGTATTTAGCTCGGAAACAACCTCTTTCAACTAAATACCCAAGAGCGGCCCAAAGGGTTTAATGAAAGCCGACAGATATGGTGCAGACTGAATCGCCTGAGGACTGGTATGGGAAACTGTGCATATCTTTGGCGGAAATGGGGATGGAGCGAGTCAGCGGCGTGCGAGTGTGGGGACCCGAAACAAAGCATACGCCATACGCCACATAGTGTTCGAGTGCCCCACCAC
Organism: Apotomis capreana; assembly: GCA_947623375.1. Taxonomy (NCBI): domain Eukaryota; kingdom Metazoa; phylum Arthropoda; class Insecta; order Lepidoptera; family Tortricidae; genus Apotomis; species Apotomis capreana. The sequence goes on along the minus strand of OX392514.1, from coordinate 22,961,691 downwards.
CAGACACCCCGGACCAGCTGAGGACTTCAAAAACTTGACCGAAGAAGCGCGTTTATACCTGCGGCATTGTAAATTTTAGATTTTAGATAATTTATTGTAAAATAAAAAAAATTGTAACCAGTGTGCCATATTACATCGCCATACGATAAAAAAAAATAGTATTTAGCAAAGGAAACCAAAATATATATTTTTCAATTCATAAAAGTGAAAGATGGCTGAAAAAATTTAATTTGAAAATATACCTAGTTTTTTTAATTTTAATCTGTATTATGAAATGCTTAAAACGCTGTCCGCCATTTTCGCTTATGATAGTGACGTCATCGGTCATGTAAACAAAACTGAAAGTCTACTTTGACGACTTCGAATAGTGCCGTCCCTCTCGATCTCCTGTCAAAGTAGGTATATTGGAGTGAGCGGAATGGCACGGGATACGACGGTCGAATTTCGAATATTTACAGGTAATTTTACGTCACGCCACAGATTAGCAAAAGGTAAAAATGGCGGACGGCGTTTTTGACTGTTCATGAAATTTCTAATTTCAATTGATAAAATTTAGCTTTCTAGCTTTCACAAAAATACAAGACATTTTTTTAGAGCTAGTAAGATCATTATTTACCATTTGAAATATATTTCAAAACTGGGTCTACTAGCCTATTATGAGTTAGGTAATATAAGTTTATGATAAATGATGAGGTATCGATAATGCAGGTGATACTCTCCGCTCTCACTATCATTATGCCGACATTAGGAATTAGGAATAATGCCTTTCATACGTCTATACAAAGTTGCGTTCTATACGAGAATGTGATTGGAGGATGCGTAATTTGATCGTTTGATATTAACTTACTAGCTGAAGTTAATACCAAACGATCAAATTAAGCATTGGCAGCGCAGTGCGCGGCGAAGGGTGCGGTTTGTCGCTCCATGTACCGCTGGTAGCCCTCGTGCAACGCTACACGATCTCCTTCAGGACTCTAGTTATAGTTACCAGTCTATGAGCTGCAGCCACGCTTTGGCAGCGCAGTGCGCGGCGAAGGGTGCGGTCTGCCGCTCCATGTACCGCTGGTAGCCCTCGTGCAACGCTACACGATCTCCTTCAGGGCTCCAGTTATAGTTACCAGTCTATGAGCTGCAGCCACGCTTTGGCAGCGCAGTGCGCGGCGAAGGGTGCGGTCTGCCGCTCCATGTACCGCTGGTAGCCCTCGTGCAACGCTACACGATCTCCTTCAGGACTCCAGTTATAGTTACCAGTCTATGAGCTGCAGCCACGCTTTGGCAGCGCAGTACGCGGCGAAGGGTGCGGTCTGTCGCTCCATGTACCGCTGGTAGCCCTCGTGCAACGCTACACGATCTCCTTCAGGACTCTAGTTATAGTTACCAGTCTATGAGCTGCAGCCACGCTTTGGCAGCGCAGTGCGCGGCGAAGGGTGCGGTCTGTCGCTCCATGTACTGCTGGTAACCCTCGTGCAACGCTCCACGTTCTCCTTCAGGACTCCAGTTATAGTTACCAGTCTATGAGCTGCAGCCACGCTTTGGCAGCGCAGTGCGCGGCGAAGGGTGCGGTCTGTCGCTCCATGTACCGCTGGTAGCCCTCGTGCAACGCTACACGATCTCCTTCAGGACTCCAGTTATAGTTACCACTCTATGAGCTGCAGCCTCGCTTTGGCAGCGCAGTGCGCGGCGAAGGGTGCGGTCTGTCGCTCCATGTACCGCTGGTAGCCCTCGTGCAACGCTACACGATCTCCTTCAGGACTCTAGTTATAGTTACCAGTCTATGAGCTGCAGCCACGCTTTGGCAGCGCAGTGCGCGGTGAAGGGTGCGGTCTGTCGCTCCATGTAGCGCTGGTAGCCCTCGTGCAACGCTACACGATCTCCTTCAGGACTCTAGTTATAGTTACCAGTCTATGAGCTGCAGCCACGCTTTGGCAGCGCAGTGCGCGGCGAAGGGTGCGGTCTGCCGCTCCATGTACCGCTGGTAGCCCACGTGCAACGCTACACGATCTCCTTCAGGACTCCAGTTATAGTTACCAGTCTATGAGCTGCAGCCTCGCTTTGGCAGCGCAGTGCGCGGCGAAGGGTGCGGTCTGTCGCTCCATGTACCGCTGGTAGCCCTCGTGCAACGCTACACGATCTCCTTCAGGACTCTAGTTATAGTTACCAGTCTATGAGCTGCAGCCACGCTTTGGCAGCGCAGTGCGCGGCGAAGGGCGCGGTCTGCCGCTCCATGTACCGCTGGTAACCCTCGTGCAACGCTACACGATCTCCTTCAGGACTCTAGTTATAGTTACCAGTCGATGAGCTGCAGCCACGCTTTGGCAGCGCAGTGCGCGGCGAAGGGTGCGGTCTGTCGCTCCACGTACCGCTGGTAACCCTCGTGCAACGCTACACGATCTCCTTCAGGACTCCAGTTATAGTTACCAGTCGATGAGCTGCAGCCACGCTTTGGCAGCGCAGTGCGCGGCGAAGGGTGCGGTCTGTCGCTCCATGTAGCGCTGGTAGCCCTCGTGCAACGCTACACGATCTCCTTCAGGACTCCAGTTATAGTTACCAGTCTATGAGCTGCAGCCACGCTTTGGCAGCGCAGTGCGCGGCGAAGGGTGCGGTCTGTCGCTCCATGTACCGCTGGTAGCCCTCGTGCAACGCTACACGATCTCCTTCAGGACTCCAGTTATAGTTACCAGTCTATGAGTTGCAGCCACGCTTTGGCAGCGCAGTGCGCGGCGAAGGGTGCGGTCTGTCGCTCCATGTACCGCTGGTAGCCCTCGTGCAACGCTACACGATCTCCTTCAGGACTCCAGTTATAGTTACCAGTCTATGAGCTGCAGCCACGCTTTGGCAGCGCAGTGCGCGGCGAAGGGTGCGGTCTGTCGCTCCATGTACCGCTGGTAGCCCTCGTGCAACGCTACACGATCTCCTTCAGGACTCCAGTTATAGTTACCAGTCTATGAGCTGCAGCCACGCTTTGGCAGCGCAGTGCGCGGCGAAGGGTGCGGTCTGTCGCTCCATGTACCGCTGGTAGCCCTCGTGCAACGCTACACGATCTCCTTCAGGACTCCAGTTATAGTTACCAGTCTATGAGCTGCAGCCACGCTTTGGCAGCGCAGTGCGCGGCGAAGGGTGCGGTCTGCCGCTCCATGTATCGCTGGTAACCCTCGTGCAACGCTAGCTCTAAGATCTCCTCACGTAACTCCAAGACAATCAGCTCTGCGTCCTCCTTCTGCAGGATCTCCGCCCTAGATTAACAGTTTACGCCTTAGACGCCTTATAGTAGAATTTAGTTTGTAAAAAGATGAGGCCTAACAAAGAAGGCCTTTTGTAATATCTATAGGTATTTATTTTCTTAAAACGTCATCATCACTACATAGTATAAAACAAACTCGCTTCCTGCTGTCTGTCTGTCTGTCTGTCCCTATGTATGCTTAGATCTTTAAAACTAGGCAACGGTTTTTGATGCGTTTTTTTTTTAATAGATAGAGTAATTCAAGAGGAAGGTTAAATGTATAATTTATCAGCATTGCACCCGTGCGAATCCGAAGCGGGTCGCTATAAATCATAAGATACAACATTATTGTTCTTGCTTCTTGCATTGATATTGCTCACCGTACTTGATCAGGCGCCGGCGCGACCAGCTTACCTATATACTTACCTACCTACCTGTTTTGTGATAATGATATAAAACGCTGATATCTGCTACTGATACGATATAAACACACTGGGCTACTTATTATGAGTACGTAGTCAATAAATGTGTACCTACCATGTCCGTTCAGGAACAACATCCCTTGGCAATGCAATAAGCACCTTCTGGTCATCAACGCATAACTTCCTTCCGAGTCGAGAAACATGATACTTATTTATGATGTCACTGTGTGTCATAATGCCACCGAATTACAGTCCAGCTTTTGAAGCTGAGAGAAAAACTAGAGAGAAAGAAATTTAAAAAATAGCACGTTAAATGGGTTATGCCAATACAAATTGACATCATATTGACATTTGACTAAAACATAGAAAATGTAAGCATTTAAATTGTAATATAAACTTAGCATATATATTAATAGCTATAGTTAGGCTATTTAGGCTAAAGAATAAAGATTTTTCGCTTAAGTTTTCTATTAATATGATCATGATCCCAAGGCCTTGTGTGATAACTATTATTAGAAGGGATTATTCACCCTGGTGATACTTATCACAATAACTAATAACTTTTATCTGATTATCAAGCTGGGGAAATAATAAAAATAGTCATACATTGACTGTTGATGAACAAAGCGTGTGAGCAACACTTAAAACCATAAAGTGTACAACTAAAAAAGTCATAAGTGGCCAGAAACAATTTTAGCCATAAACAAACGGCTGACAGCTGTTTGAAAAGTTTGAAGGTGACAAAAACCGAGCGTAAAATTTTCTCAAAATCCATTGAATCTTCATCAAATAATACTAAATAGTGTGAATATGAATGTTTACAGCCATTAGAAAGTGTACTGAGTACAGTGGACGTTAAATAATGAGTGTATATTTTGTAGTCTGAGGTTTTGTTTTATTGTTCCATAATGTATACTTTAAAGGGTATATTTCCAGAACCAAGTAAGTATATCTTTTAATTATTATTCAACAAACTATCTTTTGCTAGAATCTCTATAATAATGGAACAGAACATTAGTTCCAAAAATATCCGTTACATTCGATTCGTGTTCTCAAATTTTGGCATTCCATTTGTCATTGTGCCATTGTGTGACTGTGCTCCTGTATGGATTGATCTTGTGGGGAAATTCTGTGGATGTAGACAGAGTATTTAAAATTCAGAAAATTGAGAGTAATTTGTAACGCATGGTTTGACGAAAGCTGTGTCCCCCTATTCAAAAAGCTATACATTCTGCCTTTGCCCTGCTTATACATCAGGGAAGTATGCGTTTTTGTAAACTCCCACTTACATGACTTCCAAAAGCGTGGAGAAATTTTACAAAGGCAGACAAGATTGAAAGGGAGGCACCTGCTATTAAAACCACAATGCTGTTAAGCAATGTACCAAAAAAATATATATAACATGTGCATTGACATATATAATCGCATCCCTGACGAAATTGTAACCCTTCATGGAAATATTTTTAAGGATAGACTAAGTAGCTGGCGTATTGGCTGGTTTTTATAGCGTAAAATATTTTCTCGAGACATGTAGAATCAGGTAATTATTATTGACATTATATTTTGATTTTATTATTATTTATTGGAATGTTTATTTTTATTATAATTTAATGTTTATTTTTTATTTTTTTAAATTCTACTCTAAAATTTGCATGCCTACATATAGGCTGAATACATGACACAAAAGTTTTGTAACATCTAAAACACTGTATTCTGGCAAATAAAATCTAATCTCTCATTCAATCATTTTACTAATTATAACTTGCAAGCTTATTATAATACAAACGTATTAAGTTTGTTTTATTGCGTCGACTCATGTCTCAACAAAGTCACTTGATTCCCGTGCTATTGTTCCCAGAAAAGCATCAGAAAAAGAACTTCATTCAAGAAAACATGAAACAACTAAAATTTATACAAGGAAAGTCTCCCAAAGAGTCACCACAGGGAACGAAAGGGGCGTCTCTGCGAATCCCAAAGCCACCGAATGCGGCTATTTGCCTCGGAAAAGTCAAGTCTTCTCCATCCAACAAAAGTGGCAAAACCACTCTCACTGTTGGCAAGAGTGTGTTAAATAATCCTAGGAAAAGACACCCTGAAATTAGAATAAAAAAAGGTGACATGGCAGAGTTTTTACAGAGGAAAGAGATGAGACATGCTAAACCAGTCAAAGATGACGAAACAGAGGAAGAACTCCAATCTACGGATTCTTCAAGCTACTTAAAAGACATTGGCTGCCAGACCGTTGAGTCTACCTTAGCAGAAAAATTAGCTGAATGTACTAAACTAACTATGTTGTATCCTAAGAAGGACGATGAAGAAGCAAAATTGAAAGCAAGTGGAGACACCGGGCATCACCATAAAGCCTTGTCATCACCGAAGCAGCGTCACCGGGCTGGTGAAGAACCAAACATAGATTCGGAGAGGAATCACAGTCGGCTAAATGCAATCTTAGAACGGAAAGATCTCAAGCAAGACAATAAGGATCCTTATTTGCCATCAGGTATTAATGTTTGTGACGTTTAGTGAAAGGTTCCATTATTTGGGTTTCCATAAGGATGCCTTGACTGGTTTTATTGCTATTAAGATATTAAGATACAAACAATTTTTTCCTCAATGGAAACCTGAACAATGGGACATTTTACTACACTGTCACATCATCAGTCACACTGATCGTGTTGGTAGATCGATCCAAGCGCCAGCAAGTGCTTGTCGACATCACCAACCCCCATGACGAGAACCTCGTGAAGGCCGAGAAGGACAAACTCAGCATGTACCTTGACTTGGCTCACGAGGTGAGCGCCATGTGGGATGTTGATTCGACAATCATTGTCCCATTAGTTGTTTCCGCGAACAGTCATATAGCGAAGAGTCTTGACAAACACCTTAAAAGACTCTCAATAGATGGCTGGGTCAGATTCAGAAGGCGGTACTCCTGGACACTGCGCGCATTGTCAGGAGGTTCTTCGTCTCTAGGGCCCTAACCACCGGTAGCTTGGGCCGTGTCCCACTGCCTAGGGTAGGTTAGGTTTTTTACAATATATTTATATTTTGTAATTTCTATATTGTATTTTTACTTTTGATATAACTTTATTGTAAAAAACCTAACTTAAGAATTCAAGTGAATAAAGGAAATAATAATAACTAGAGACCCGTTGCGGCGTCGAACCGCCGCTAGAATATGGAAATCCGGTAGTGTTACAGAAAATAACTACTTTATCGATAAGAAGTTTTTGGGGAATGAAGAATAAATTAATACTGTAAAAAAACACATTAAAATTATGTTTTAAAAACGTTAAAACATGCCAGGCTAGAGGCAGGCCTGATAGCCAACTGCCAGCTTCATCGTGACAATTTATTCAACTCTTTTGTAAAAATAACTTGTGCATGACATGTGATCTGCTGATCTGTTTCACAAATAAAATGCATATTATTCGATTTATGGAAAAATATATTCATGACAATAGTCCCATATCTTAAAAATATAATTGACATATTTTCATAGGACCGAACATAAGATTGGTAGAATTTTAATTTGTTGTTCTTTCTTCAGGACATAAATTTATCGATTTGATCGATTTCTATCAATTTCCAGAAATAGCACATGAATCGAAATGACAGATTTGAGGAAACAGGAAATCATGGAGTGCGTAACTGTTTATGTATTCATTTATCCCATCAAAAACATAAATGTTAAATTAGAGCCAAGTTCTCGCATGCAACGTTGTCGACTTCGCCGACAAAAGAATTGAGATCTATATGGGCGCCAAGTTCTTTGCCCTAAATTTTTTAAATACATGGACATGCGACATACTCAATGCATTTATTTTACTTGGGGTGTAATTCAATATCAAGACTGGACTTGGCTAGTTTTTACATATAAATTTATATTATATTTGTCTAATCATTAATCTATTTTCGTAAAGGTATGTACGCAAGTTAGTGTACGTCCCTGTTACTTATACTGTTAGCTTGATAATAATACTATGTTACTTTGATAAAATTAAGTCAGTTTGTGAAAACTAGCCAAGTCAAATCTTGATATTGAATTACACCCCAAGTAAAATAAATGCATTGAGTATGTCGCATGTCCATGTATTTAAAAAATTTAGGGCAAAGAACTTGGCGCCCATATAGATCTCAATTCTTTTGTCGGCGAAGTCGACAACGTTGCATGCGAGAACTTGGCTCTAATTTAACATTTATGTTTTTGATGGGATCTCATTACTTTTTGTACAGAAATTATTATGATGTGTGAATTATTTAATAATTAATTGTTAATTACTTGTGTGTGTGCTATTCTAGTACATCTTTTAAACAAACAAAGAATTTTCCAAATCGGTTAGTACGTGTTGGATTCTTGTGTGTGTGTGTGTGTGTGTGTAAGAGAGAGAGAGAGCAAGAGTGTGAGCTATGCTAATACATCTTTAAAACAAAGAAAGAATTTTCCAAATCGGTTAATAAATGACGGAGTTCTGAGGCAAGAAGCATAAATAATAATAATAATTAAAAAAGTAAAAAAAATCACTGTTTTCGATTTTTTTATGTGTACACACACAATTACCAAGCTGAATGCCAAATTTCACCTTTCTAGGTCACCTGGAAGTGGGTTAGGTTTTTGATTACTAGTCAGTCAGTCAGTCAGTCAGTCAGTCAGTCAGTCAGTGATAAAAATACCGTTTTTTGGACTTTAATATCTCAATACCTATTTCACCTATATTTATGAAATTTGGGGTTCTAGTTGTTCTAAAGGATCCTAATACATGAGCCAAATTTCATGTTTTTATGTTAAATAGATTTGGAGTTATTGAGGGGTCAAAAGTGGCTCCAAACGGTTCGTGTAATATAACACACGGCTGCTGCTCGCCAGTTCTTGGGGTGAACTTGGCTGGACACGCTGCCGCGTGTCTAGATAATCGTAAATATTTCACAATATTAATAATAAAAAATGTTACAAAAACTCAATTGTATGAAATAGAGAGTAAAAAACGTTTATAGATACACGAAAAACCACTATTATCAATGCTTGTTTTTTTTTATGAAATTCATTAGATCGTGCAAGTTTTCTTAATATGGGTGCTGCCATGTCATCATCATCAATCATTTATTCAATAACAATTACACATTGTGTTTGAAATTCTTACGCTAGTTATACTTAATCAAACCCTACTTACTAATCTAAATAAATTACTGACCAACAATACTCCACCATAAAAAAAAGAATGTGTCAAATATGTGTAATAAGAAAAAACAATATATAAAACAGCTAAACATGTTTGAAAAAAGAATAATTCAAACTTTCGTGTCTTTCCTCTCATTGAAATTGTGTCTGACAGAAGAGTGAGGGAGATGCTAAAGACTCTCAAGCCTATAATATAAACCTAATTTTAGGGTTCCTTACCATATTCGGTAAAAACGGAAACCTTATAAAATCAATTTGTTTTGTTGACCGCAGAATTTGTCAATTTTTATTTTGAATGAGAATAAGAATGATCAGCCAGACGTCATTAATTCAAATATGATTTATTCTTGAGCGCGTCGATTTTTTGAAATTTGCATCATATGTAGGTTATTTCTCCATCAAGTTTCGCATGTTAGCGTAACATGTTAATTATTCCACATTGCCAACTCGTCCACAATGTCAGCTCGTCTATATTCCCATCTGGGTCACAATGCCAACTTGTCCATACACCCAACACGTCTACATTGCCAACTCGTTCATACACCCAACTCATCTGCATTGCAAACTCGTCTATATTACCAATTCGTCTCCATTGGCAACTCGTCCATATTCCCAATTCGTCCATAATGCCACCTCGTCCATATTACCAACTCGTCCACAATTCCAACGCGTCCATATTGCTTACTCGTCCACAATGCCAACTCGTCCACAAATACAACTCGTCCACATTCTCAACTCGTACACAATGCCAAATCGTTCATATTGCCCACTCGCCCATACACCCAACTCATCTACATTGCCAACTCGTTCATATTACCAACTCGTCTTTATTGCCAACTCATCTATATTCCCAACTCGTCCACAATGCCAACTCATCCATATTGCTAACTCGTCCACATTTCCAACTCGTCCATACACCCAACTCGTCTACAATACCAACTCGTCCTTATTATTAACTCATCTTTATTGCCAATCTCGTCCATATTATTAACTCGTCCGTATTAGCAACTCGTCTTCATTGCCAACTCGTTTATATTCCCAACTCATCCACAATGCCAACGCGTCCATATTACTTGCTCGTCCACAATGCCAACTCGTCCACAAATACAACTCGTCCACATTTCCAACTCGTCCATATTCCCACCTCGTCCACAATTCCAAGTCGTCCACATTGCCAACTCATCCACATTTCTAACTCGTCCATATTCCCAACTCGATGATACACCCAACTCGTCTACAATACAAACTCGTCCTTATTATCAGCTCGTCTTTATTGCCAACTCGTCCATATTCCCAACTTGTTCATTTTGCCAACTCATCCACATTTCCAACTCGTCCATATTCTTAACTTGTCCACGTTGACAACTCGTCCGTATTACCAAGTCGTCTTCATTGCCCACTCGTCCGTGTTCCCAACTTGTTCATGCCAACTCATCCACATTCCCAACTCGTCCATATTCACAACTCGTCCATAATACCAACTTGTCCGTATTACCAACTCGTCTTCATTGCCAACTCGTCCATAATACGAACTCGTCCACATTGCCCCCTTGTCCATGTTCTCAACTTGTCAATTTTACCAACTCATTCATATTGCCAACTCATCCACATTTCCAACTCGTCCATATTCCCAACTCGACGATACACCCAACTTGTCTACAATACCAACTTGTCCTTATTATCAGCTCGTCTTTATTGCCAAATCTTCCATATCACCAACTCGTCCGTATTACCAAGTCGTCTTCATTGCCAACTTATCCGTATTACCAACTCGTCTTCACTGCCAACTCGTCCATAATGCGAACTCGTCCATAGTGCCCACTTGTCCATTTTCCCAACTTGTCAATTTTACCAACTCATCCACATTGCCAATTCATCCCCATTTCCAACTCGTCCATATTCCCAACTCGACGATACACCCAACTCGTCTACAATACCAACTTGTCCTTTTTATCAGCTCGTCTTTATTGCGAAATCTTCCATATCTACAACTCGTCCGTATTACCAAGTCGTCTTCATTGCCAACTCGTCCATATTCTCAACTCGTCCACATTGCCCACTCGTCCGTGTTCCCAACTTGTTTATTTTGCCAACTCATCCACATTTCCAACTCGTCCACATTGCCCACTCGTCCGTATTCCCAACTTGTTTACTTTGCCCACTCATCCACATTCCCAACTCGTCCATATTCCCAACTCGTCCATATTCCCAACTCGTCCACATTTCCAACTCGTCCATTTTACCAACTCATCCATATTACCAATGAAGATACATTCCCAACTTATCTACATTGTCAAGTCGTCCATATTCTCAACTCGGCCACATTTCCCATCCCGTCGACATGCAAGCGGAAGGACTAAGTTTCTTCTTGTAAAATACCATTTAATTTACCATAACTCATGCCATTTTCCTTGGAATTATTTTTTTGATGGACTTATATATTCATATTTATAATAATCTACCATAAATTTACATATTTGAATGACGTTTAAATTAGTTTTACTATTTTTTTTCTGCTTTGATTTAGATTTAGTAAAACTCGCCTATAGAAATAATCTATTCTTGAATGACGGTCAGTTTTTCTAGTCTTTCGAGCACCAGTCCAACTCACACTTGACCGGCTTTTTTCTCCACATTTTTAACAGGTATGCGAAATAAGTTTCCATATCAACATTTAAAAAAAAAAAACAACCTGGCAATTTAGAGCATTGACATAATAGCCCCCAATAAAAAAGACATTAAAAGTTGTCAGAATATGGCTACTGTCATTCATTGTCAACAAACTGTAAAATTATTTTTGCATATTTGTACATGTTTTAAGTGTTGCGGATATTATGTTGCCGACTCAAAAATAATATTTCATCATGCTGAACAACTTACTACAGGTTTGTGAGCAAATCATGCTTATTATTATTTGGTCATCTTATGTCAAAATAGGGATCACAGGTCACGTGGTCAAAGTCACGTGGTTAGCGCACAGTAGTTTTTTCAAATCCATTTTTCAGTACCTTTTCAGGAAAAAATTAAAATTCCAAGAGTTTTATGCACCTCTCCAGCATGAGACGAATCTAATGACATATCATTTATCAAAATCGGACCATAACTGTAGATCTGATGGGATGTACAAAAATCGGCCTCGCGTAATATATATATAGATAATAACATACAGGAATAATAATAACAATAACACATTTATTCATTGTTAATGTACATTTTTGGTACCAGCATTGTATTTGTTGTTGTAGCAACACTTGCTACTTACCATTAAGTGATTTGCTTACAAAAAAACTAACTTGATATCTCTCAATCTCAATACAGTGATACAGTGTGTGTCAGGTAACTGTGTCAAATTATTAAATGATAACATTTTTATTACAATTTGGGTTTGGAATATGGAATGGTTCCACAGGTCGTGTAGGCTTCCATTTTTAGCTGACTTAAAAATAATGGGCTTTTTTAATTGATATAGGGTGTGTCAGGTAACTGTGTCAAATTATTAAATGATAACATTTTTTTTACAATTTGGGTTTCGAATGGAATATGGAATGGTTCCACAGGTCGTGTAGGCTTCCATTTTTAGCTGACTTAAAAATAATGGGCTTTTTTAATTTTTTAGTAAGTTGCTTGTTTATTTATGATTGACTAGCTTTTGCCCGCGACTACGTCCGCGTGGAACTTGGAAGTATGGAAGCAACCTCGTACAACACGATAGATATCCACCTAATCACCTTAATTAATAAAAGGGAGCACCTAAGCAAATGTAAAAGCAATTGTGCTTTTGGTCTAATCATTATATTTTCTGCAGGGTCATCAATGTCATCATGAATTACTTACTTTTCAATCTTTTTAGGGATAATTTCCAGGATGAAAACTATCCTATGTCCTTCCTCGGACCTTAAATTATCTCCATGCCAAATTTCATCAAAATCGATTCAGCGGTTTAAGCGTGAAGAGGTAACAGACAGACAGACACACTTTCGCATTTATAATATTAATAAATAAGAATTGTGTATAATTCGTTTCGCAGGTTACCAGAAAGGCGTGGTGCCGGCGTACCTGCGCTCGCGCAAGGGCGACGGCGCCGGCGCCGCGAGCGCGGTGGCGGCCGACGACGAGGCCTGCCCGCCCGGGCACGTGGCGCTGCCCGACGCCGAGCGCAAGGAGACCTTGCGCATGCTCAGGAATAGTGAGTGCAACCAGCAACCATTGCAATTTAATTCTTATGTGTTGGGGGTTCCAGCTGACCAACTAACGACCTTCATGAAGGAAGAATTTTGGCCGAAAGGTGTTTTATTCCGGCGTTTCCGCGGTCGGCTATCCAACACCATGGACAACAACACATCGTGATCTAGTTATTTTAAAATTTAATATGTATGTTAGATTGTAAGGTATTTATCTATGGGCCTTTGATGCCTGAAATAAACGAATTATTATTATTATTATTGTTAACTATTGCTCGCCAATGGTGGAGCGTTCATCCTAGCCCATCATTAGAACCTAAATCAAAATCTATCTTCATCCTCTGGGTAGGCAAGCACTTGTGACACCTCTGGTGTTGCAGGTGTTCATGGGCGACGGTAATCGCTTTCCATCAGGCGATACGTTTGCTCGTTTGCCCCCTATGACATAAAAAAAAAATAATAATAATAAAAAAAAAAAAAACGCCTGCTTCATTTTGTTTTCTGCCTGTTACCGAGCACTTCAGACAAGATCGGCACGTGTCCATAGCAACTCATTGCATCGCCACGCTCCACAACTATTAAAATTGCATTTTGAACAAATAACTAATAAAATATAGTTCTTAAGCGGCATTTGCGAAAATGAAAGAGATAATCTCCTTGGCAAAAAATCTAAGTTAGTGTTGAAACTTTCTAGTCAGTTATGAAACTTATTTATTTACCTAACGCACGATGCCTGCGAGTTAATAACTAATAATAACACTGTCTTTGCAGGTTTTGCCGAACTAGTAAGTGAACTGAACAAGATGCCGGTGAAGACCGACACGCTGCGGATGCGGAACCGGAAGATGGAGCTGGAGAAGCAGCTCGCCAAGCTGGAGGAGGGCATCAAGGTGTTCTCGCGGCCCAAGGTCTTCGTCAAGATCGGCGAGTAGCTCTCATCTGATATACACCGTGCCTTTTTTATTTACGTCAACTTCTAATGTGGAAGAGATGAGGGCCAGTGCACAGCTATAAAAATTGAGTTTTATTTACATCCACAGAAACTTATAAATGGGCATTCCATGTGTAACAAGATTCTAATATGCTTAAATTACTATCGCTTTGCCAGTGCCCTTGCCTAACTAGTTACTTTTCTCGGGTTTTTCTTTGTTGGTCTGTTTTTCAACGTTGACACTTTGTTTAATCTGTTTCTGTTTAAATTTATACTTGTTAAATAAAGATTATATTATATTATAAAAAAATAGTTAAAGGTTGTAACAATCGCACCATGGTATTGGTACCAAATCTGTTTAACCATGACAAATAAAATAACGATTTCACAGACAAATAAATTGATGAGCAAATAGTGTCTTAGAGGATTTAAGTCTATTTGACCTAAGTTGACGGAAATAAAAACCACGATGTATTTTGACATTCTAAGGCAAGGCTTGCAATCTGGATCTGAATTACACATTTACATAGGACATTAGATCCAGGCTGCAAACCCTGATTGACATCCATTGATCTCTCGTAGCAAGCACAAATTTGACCGATCTCTCAACTTTCGTTTGTTGTCATAGATCCGTGCTGTAAGATATAATTCGTAATTATAAAATGTATTTTTATATTTCTATGGTAATTTGACCATTTTATTAAATATATTTTCTTCTTACTGCACAGATTCATGCCAATTATTGAATAAACTCATTCGTATGAGAAAAACATTGAAATTTAGATGCGTTTTTTTATTGTTTTTACTGTAAATTTCTTGATTAACGAAAACACCTTCACCTGGAAACTTTATCTTAGTAAAATACTTTTAAAAATGTCAAAAAATACCGTCCAATGTTGGTGAGATCTCTAAATTCTTGTGATGTCTTGAATGAGTGAACTGATGTATTATTGTATGTACTAGTATAATTATTATGTTATGTACTTGATTCTTGTAACTAATATAAATGATACGTTTCTATGGTTTACAGTGTTTCTATAACAATTTTGGTGTTTTAAAATACATTATATATATTTTATCTTTTAATTGTATTTATTTGCTCAAGGTGTCGTTTTTTGTTTGTTACTCATGTGCACTTTGTATATCTACAAGCTGTGAATAAATCTTTGGATCGTTTTACCGGTGATTCAATCTTTATTCCTGAAAAGCATGCCCCAATAGACCGGACTCTCAGACGACTTTTTTTTTTATTTTTGTATGCCATTTTTAATTGCCGGGGGGGGGGAGGGGGACCACAAAACTGGTTGGCAACATTTGTTTGTAGGATGTCTGGGATCTATACAATATACATATATCAGAAGTCAGATTGAGGTCCGCTATTTTTGCAAACGAACATCTCCTTGTAGCCTGCACTACAAGAAGCATTCCAAATATTGTGAAGAAAATAAAAAAATCAAACTTCATAAATCTTGTAAAGCTGACCAGAAATATATGAGGATACGCCATATTGCGGAATTTCGCTGGAACTAATTTCTTACACTGGCAATGATTTTATGATCATAGGAACTGACAGATATTTAAACTAATGTCATTAGAGTGCGGATTGCGATTGGTTGCAAAATTGTTGCCATATAAATCTTATAAATAACGCCCTCTTGACAGTCCTCATATATTTCTGGTAGCAGTAGTTAGTTCAGTCAAGAAAAAAAAAGTTATTCAGTCTAGGACTGACAACCGAATGGGACTAAAATGCTATAAGACTCAAGTAACTGTCCATTCCGTACGGAAACCGAACGAAATTTCAGAACGTCTGGCGGCCCTTAATTAAAACTACTTTTTGGCAACATAAAATTTATTGATAAGAGTTGACTAGCTTATTGATAACATAAAATATAATCAACCTAAAAACAGGTACTTTGGCAGGTCAGCTGTGAAAATGACATTTGGAACCGCCCCACAAGATAAGCATCGTGTCATGATTGGTGGAATTTGACAGTGCTTGTTGAAACTTAACCCCTCGTATGCTTAGACACGTATCCGTGCCAGTTCATGAACTGCCTAAGCACGGATACGTTCTAAAATTTGAAGCGGGCTGCATACAATGACGTAAATCAGCCGCACCCGAGTGTCAAATTCTGAATTGGTTGCCGCATACGAGGGGTTAACAGTGTTAGCATCTGATGACATCATTTTCAGGAGTCCCTAACACTTTCACGAGCAAGAACCCGCCTGGTGGGCGCTCGTAACCTCTAGAGTTGCCGGCTCTGTCGAGGTCCGGGATGGGGTTGCGTTAGTTTTAAATTTCTACCTGGTCGTGAAAGTGTTAACCTGAGTGTGTACAGTGCTATATTATACTATCAAGACGTGTCTACATGGTAGTTTTATAAACTACTAACACTCAGTCATATGTAGAATAGGCTAGTTGACCCATTTTTAAAATATATTTGAAATCTCAAAAAAATATATTGTATTTTAAAATTTAAATTTTTTGAACAGCCAAAAACGCCGTCCGCCGTTTTTACCTTTAGCTTATCTGTGGCGTGACGCAGAAAACCGAGTAAATATACTCCGATATTCTAAATTCGACCGTCGTATAGTGCTGTCCCGCTCACTCAAATCTACTTTAACAGGAGATCGAGAGGGACGGCCCTATTCGGAGTCGTCGCAGCAGCCCTTCAGTTTTCCCTACGGGACCGGTTACGTCACTATCATGAGTGAAAATGGCGGACGTTTTAAGTATTTCAAAATACAGAATTAAAACCATAATTTAAAATTCAATTTTTTCAGCCATCTTATGAAATGAACAATACACATTTAGGTTTTCTATGCTAAATACTATACGAAATAAACATTAGTTTAATACAATTTAGCACGAGTCAACTAGCCTATTACAGTAACTATATCCAATGATTTGTACAATCTCTTGGAATAAACCAGGACAGTTCCGTAAACGGGGTTACTTTAGGAAAATTTGGGGCTACTTTGATAGATTTAAAATGGTTATAAAAACGCAAATATTCATAGCGCGACTGAGCAAATGAAGTAAAAGGTTAGGTCATTGTTGAAGGTAGGTATTGCATTGCCACAGATACTAAAAAATAAATAAGGATATGGCGTAAAAACACTTTTCCAAAGTAGCCCCTGCATTTGAAAGTAACCCCGTTCTACTGTTTAAACTACAGTTTCCTGACATGTTCGAAGAGGTGGTCATTGAAGATGATGGGCCCCTTCCTGTAGAGCGCCTCGTGTCCGTTGTGCCACTCGTAGAAGGAGAATTCTGGGAAGAAGAACTTTATTTCTCGCTCAGCTGATGGCGGCGAATCTGCAAGTAGAGTACATACAGAGTTAGCAACCTGGATCCCATTTGCATAGAATGTATGAATAATGACTTCACCAACTTCAAATATCTCTGCTTGGTCACTATTTTTACTGAATTTGTTTATGCAATAAAGAACAAAAAACATGATAACAATCCAAATTTTCCTTAAGAATTGGATGCATACTGCAAACCCTAGTAATATTTATTGGATTGGTGCTTAATTTAGATTTGGATAGTTTTAATTTTTCCTTTTAGTTGTGATTTTTTTCCATCATTTAAGTTGTTTAAAGGTAAACAAGTTCAATATCAGTTCTATAAATAACATTTGTGTTTCAAAAATTCTAAATTCTCAAAATGTAAGTAGTATACTAACACACTGAGTATGAGTACAGCGAGTTTCCAGTGTTAAAAGTGTCTCAGTACTGTGATGTCCCCTTTCATGGGTCTTTAAAAGATTATATAATAAAAAGGGCAACTGAGCAGTAACTAAGTCATTAAATTTGTAGTATGTGTATATACACCTGAACCATGAGCCACATTCCGCGTGTCTGAGATGCCAAACATGCCTCGGAGGCAGTAGGGCTCTTCAAACTGTGCTTTGTAGACTTTAGTGGGGCCGAGCATTCTTCGCCACAGTTCTATGGCATTACTGTGCCCCATGATGTGAAGGTCCACACTGCCACTGGAATTATATACAAATACATTTATTGAAAAAACATAAAGCACAGAGAGGTACGGTAAAATTCTATACTTAACCCCCCGTATGCAGCAACCAATTCAGAATTTGACACTCCGGTGCGGCCGCGTTACGTCATTGTATGCTGCCCGCTTCAAATTTTAGAACGTATCCGTGCTTAGGCAGTTCATGAACTGGCACGGATACGTGTCTAAGCATACGAGGGGTTAATAAACAAATAAATTCACAATTTGCATATGAAAAAAGAAGATTAAATACTTTTTTCTAAGACATTTTGGATATACAGAATGTGTGCCAACAAAAAAAGATTTACTGCACACACTTTGTGATATAAGTCGTTTCTCGGTCAGGGTATATGATCCCGAATCGGGATGTTTGATCGCTATGAATGTAAAAAAAACTGATGCAACTTTTATATGTATAATAGCATTAGATTAGAAGTTAGTGCAAAATGTAGTTATACAGTACGCAAAATAAGTTTGAGATTTCCTGGCACTGGCTCAAATAGAAGTGCCAAATTACCAAGGACCTAAACTTATAGGTCAAAATCGGAGTAGTGCATAGGTTATGTTATTTTGTTTTATATTCGTACCTCGTCATGAACGTCACTAGCCGATTATAGAAGAACTTGCCGACATGTTCACTGTAGAATTTACTAGCAACTTCTTTATCCAAAGAGACCCGTTTTGTTTTAATAACTACGAATTTATCCTTTATAACATTCCTTATAAATGAAAGAGCCACTGGATTCTTCACAGCGTGTGGCTTTATTATGGCCAAAGTGAGCTGAAGTTTCTGCATGGTGGGATGTTATCTGGGTTTCGTCTTCTTCATTTTCACCAATTTTTTGGATGCAAAATTTGCAAGAATTGCAAGAATTTTGAAAGTTTGACAGAACTCATGTTACGTCAAAATTACAGTGTAGCCATGTACAAAATATACGGATGTCGATTTAAAAATTGTATGATTCATCGATTATTGAGAACCGATTATGCGTTTTTAATATTAACTGAAACAACTTTGTATACATGTCAAAACAAACGACGCTTGTTAGAGTTGTTAGGTTAGGTTACATTTTGTATAAATAAAGCGCAAAAAATAATACATTTGTATCGATTAGTATTTAAATATGCCTGAATTAGAAAAACGGAAAGCTGACGACTTTTCAGTCGTTCCAGCTAAAAAGACCCGACATGAAATTTCAGTGGTTGGCACCAGGGAAAAAGCTGTGGTTACTTCTTCGGTGAGTTATTCTCAAATTCATTGAGCTATTTACAAAAATATGCGATATCACATAGAAGCGAGGAAGAGGAAGGCCAAAAACAATTTACATTAGACCAATAAAATAGAAGGTAGACGTAATGTCGTATAGGGAAGTGGCTATGAATATAGATGGAGAAAACTACATAATACATATTTCATCAGCTACACCGACAAGTTTGACTCTTCAATTTATGAATACGATATCTTAACAATGACATAGTCCTTACCAGTAATGAATAATTTATGTTTTGTTCATATGATCACTATTGCACTTCCCAAAAATCTACATTATTTTTGCAGGTACCACGGACATCGAACCTGTATGCACCTATTATGTTACTAGAGGGTCACCAAGGAGAGATATTCACCGCCAGATTCCACCCTGAAGGAAAGCACTTGGCATCGGCTGGGTTTGATAGACAAATCTGTAAGTTACCATCTATTTCTAAATAAAACTGCTGCAGTCATTGCAATGTAAACAAAATAATACTTTGGGAACAGTTTGATAGCCAAAAAATAATACAAATACATTTATTGAAAAAACATAATGCACAGAGGTACGGTTAAAGTCCATAATAAACAAATAAATTCAAAATTTATAATTACTGTGGTTCAGGCAAAAGGAAAGCCTAATATTACATTATTAATTTAAATATTCATCTATATAATAATATAACTTAATGTAGTTTAAATACTAAAATTTACACTAACATACTAAATTCATAAATAATATACATCATGCATTTTTTCCAGTTGTATGGAATGTTTACGGACAATGCGAGAATGTGATGGTGATGAAAGGCCACACGGGGGCCATCATGGAGCTGAACTTCTCCCCGGACGGCGCGCACATGTACTCGTGCGCCACCGACCACACCGTGGCCGTGTGGGACGTGCCCACCGGCACCAGGATCAAGAAGCTGAAGGGTCATGCTAACTTTGTTAACTCGGTTGGAGGTATGTTGAATGTTTACGACCAATGGTTATTCAGAAACAGAAACAAAAAAGGAAGTTTCAAGGATGTAGGGTTCTTACAACTATAAACAACTAGCTGTGCCCCGTGGTGTTACCCGCTCATCCCACGGGAACACTACATTTATTCGGGATGAAAAGTATCCTATGTCCTTCCCCGGGACTGAAACTATCTATATACCAAATTTCATCTAAATCGGTTCAGCGGTTTAAGCGTGAAGAGGTAACAGACAGACAGACAGACAGACACACAGACACACTTTCGCATTTATAATATTAGTATGGATAAGATTGTGTCATTATGACATCTGTGAAAATTCATATTTAAATTTTTTTCAAATTTTTGGTTCTTGCCTATTTGCAATAGAAGTTATGTCATGTCTCGTAGTGACATCACCACAAAATACTTGGTAGTAAAATTATTATCATTATTTAGTACATTAAATTGCCTATTGTAGAAAATTGCAGTATTAATTTTTTAGGTACCTATATCCTAATTGTTTGCTTTATTGATTCAGCATCAACACCACAGCACTCCACTGCTGATGAGGGATTCTAGGGAGACCAAAATATCTATCTACAAAAAATGATAACACATTTTTTTCAAGTTTTTTCTATATTTAAAATATATAAGCAATGAAGTTGAAAATAAACCACACTTGCTTTGCCTTATCTTATGGACAAACTAATACTTAAATTTATTAATTTTCCATTAGTTAGAGCAATTACAAAAATTTGCTAGTTTGAACATGATGGATATTTGTGTGATGAACTGATGAATAGTACATTACTGCAGACGCCGCGAAATAAGGGCTTGCCGGCTGAGTAGGTGTAGACCGTAGGGAGGCCGGATAGTGATAAGTATAGTCTAGTGATACGAAGCCGGCAAGCCCTTTTCACGGCTAAGGCATGTATAGTGCTTTTCTCAAACATATGCAATGAAATTAAAAAATGCACCACTCAAAAAAACATAATTCAGCTGTTCAGCCAGTTCATGAACACAGATGCCATGTTTAAAAAAAGTATTTTTAATTTTCTCTCCAATCCCTCTATATTTTTTTTCTTTAGTAAGTCGTCCACGTGTGTAATGTTCGAATATTAGGGCCATTATACACAACCTGATAATAAGAATCTTAATTTCTATAATAAATAAAATAAAGGCAGAGGATTTTTTATATTGTCTATGGTCTCTGGTGACTTACGTATGGACAGTATTTTAAATTTATTCATCAACACATTGAATCATACAGATTTGTATTCTTAATATCAGTTCGTGTGTACTAGGCATTAACGCGAATATTGTTGGTCCGATGGCTGAATGGGTAGCCACTAGAAAAAATAATTAAAATAGCGCCGGTCGCGCTAAGTCGTGGCCTTTAGGCTATAATGTATCGACACCACGCGACTTCGAGTTCCCGAGTTTTGATGACTATATTGTCCCCAGATATTTATCCTGTATCAATTCGGTTTCAGGAGCGCGCCGAGGCCCCGAGCTGCTGGTGTCGGCCTCCGACGACAACACCATCAAGCTGTGGGACGCGCGCAAGCGGAACCCGGTGGCCTCGCTCGACAGCGAGCACCCCGTCACCGCCGTGCTGTTCAACGACACCGCCGAGAAGGTCATCTCCGGCGGCATCGACAACGTCGTCAAGGTCTGGGACGTCCGGAACAACAAGATCTCCTATAAGATTAAGGGGCATACGGATACTATTACAGGTGAGCAAACTTAGCTCGATCAGGTTGTAGACTGTATGCGCTTGGCCTTGAGTTGTACTATAGGGAGCGGAAGGTTCGAGTGCGGTCTCTTTCACTCCTATGTCCACCGCTCCCCGCTGGTCTGGTCTCCTGAAGTGACATATTACACATTGAAACGAAACTTTGCATGCATATAATATGTGAACAACGTAACAATGCTTTGGACCTGATCCGATGATGGAGACATGTGGCTGTAGGAGCTCTTAAACAGCACAAGATGAACGCATTATATTCAGTCTCATCTAATTAGTATCGATGAGCAATTACGTGTAAGAAAATCGGCAATAAGAGCGTGTCTCAAAATAAACTTTTTTTAGCAAAAAATGCCTCGTAGCCCCATGCTTGACCAGTTACTGTCTCCAGGTCTCGCGCTGTCGTACGACGGCTCGTACCTGCTGTCGAACGCGATGGACAGCACGCTGCGCATCTGGGACGTGCGCGCGTTCGCGCCGCCGGAGCGCTGCGTCAAGCTGCTCGCCGGCCACCACCACAACTTCGAGCGCAACCTGCTGCGCTGCGCCTGGTCGCCCGACGGCTCCAAGGTAACCTGACCTACTGGACGCGCCCGCGCCGCCGGAGCGCTGCGTCAAGCTGCTCGCCGGCCACCACCACAACTTCGAGCGCAACCTGCTGCGCTGCGCCTGGTCGCCCGACGGCTCCAAGGTAACCTGACCTACTGGACGCGCCCGCGCCGCCGGAGCGCTGCGTCAAGCTGCTCGCCGGCCACCACCACAACTTCGAGCGCAACCTGCTGCGCTGCGCCTGGTCGCCCGACGGCTCCAAGGTAACCTGACCTACTGGACGCGCCCGCGCCGCCGGAGCGCTGCGTCAAGCTGCTCGCCGGCCACCACCACAACTTCGAGCGCAACCTGCTGCGCTGCGCCTGGTCGCCCGACGGCTCCAAGGTAACCTGACCTACTGGACGCGCCCGCGCCGCCGGAGCGCTGCGTCAAGCTGCTCGCCGGCCACCACCACAACTTCGAGCGCAACCTGCTGCGCTGCGCCTGGTCGCCCGACGGCTCCAAGGTAACCTGACCTACTGGACGCGCCCGCGCCGCCGGAGCGCTGCGTCAAGCTGCTCGCCGGCCACCACCACAACTTCGAGCGCAACCTGCTGCGCTGCGCCTGGTCGCCCGACGGCTCCAAGGTAACCTGACCTACTGGACGCGCCCGCGCCGCCGGAGCGCTGCGTCAAGCTGCTCGCCGGCCACCACCACAACTTCGAGCGCAACCTGCTGCGCTGCGCCTGGTCGCCCGACGGCTCCAAGGTAACCTGACCTACTGGACGCGCCCGCGCCGCCGGAGCGCTGCGTCAAGCTGCTCGCCGGCCACCACCACAACTTCGAGCGCAACCTGCTGCGCTGCGCCTGGTCGCCCGACGGCTCCAAGGTAACCTGACCTACTGGACGCGCCCGCGCCGCCGGAGCGCTGCGTCAAGCTGCTCGCCGGCCACCACCACAACTTCGAGCGCAACCTGCTGCGCTGCGCCTGGTCGCCCGACGGCTCCAAGGTAACCTGACCTACTGGACGCGCCCGCGCCGCCGGAGCGCTGCGTCAAGCTGCTCGCCGGCCACCACCACAACTTCGAGCGCAACCTGCTGCGCTGCGCCTGGTCGCCCGACGGCTCCAAGGTAACCTGACCTACTGGACGCGCCCGCGCCGCCGGAGCGCTGCGTCAAGCTGCTCGCCGGCCACCACCACAACTTCGAGCGCAACCTGCTGCGCTGCGCCTGGTCGCCCGACGGCTCCAAGGTAACCTGACCTACTGGACGCGCCCGCGCCGCCGGAGCGCTGCGTCAAGCTGCTCGCCGGCCACCACCACAACTTCGAGCGCAACCTGCTGCGCTGCGCCTGGTCGCCCGACGGCTCCAAGGTAACCTGACCTACTGGACGCGCCCGCGCCGCCGGAGCGCTGCGTCAAGCTGCTCGCCGGCCACCACCACAACTTCGAGCGCAACCTGCTGCGCTGCGCCTGGTCGCCCGACGGCTCCAAGGTAACCTGACCTACTGGACGCGCCCGCGCCGCCGGAGCGCTGCGTCAAGCTGCTCGCCGGCCACCACCACAACTTCGAGCGCAACCTGCTGCGCTGCGCCTGGTCGCCCGACGGCTCCAAGGTAACCTGACCTACTGGACGCGCCCGCGCCGCCGGAGCGCTGCGTCAAGCTGCTCGCCGGCCACCACCACAACTTCGAGCGCAACCTGCTGCGCTGCGCCTGGTCGCCCGACGGCTCCAAGGTAACCTGACCTACTGGACGCGCCCGCGCCGCCGGAGCGCTGCGTCAAGCTGCTCGCCGGCCACCACCACAACTTCGAGCGCAACCTGCTGCGCTGCGCCTGGTCGCCCGACGGCTCCAAGGTAACCTGACCTACTGGACGCGCCCGCGCCGCCGGAGCGCTGCGTCAAGCTGCTCGCCGGCCACCACCACAACTTCGAGCGCAACCTGCTGCGCTGCGCCTGGTCGCCCGACGGCTCCAAGGTAACCTGACCTACTGGACGCGCCCGCGCCGCCGGAGCGCTGCGTCAAGCTGCTCGCCGGCCACCACCACAACTTCGAGCGCAACCTGCTGCGCTGCGCCTGGTCGCCCGACGGCTCCAAGGTAACCTGACCTACTGGACGCGCCCGCGCCGCCGGAGCGCTGCGTCAAGCTGCTCGCCGGCCACCACCACAACTTCGAGCGCAACCTGCTGCGCTGCGCCTGGTCGCCCGACGGCTCCAAGGTAACCTGACCTACTGGACGCGCCCGCGCCGCCGGAGCGCTGCGTCAAGCTGCTCGCCGGCCACCACCACAACTTCGAGCGCAACCTGCTGCGCTGCGCCTGGTCGCCCGACGGCTCCAAGGTAACCTGACCTACTGGACGCGCCCGCGCCGCCGGAGCGCTGCGTCAAGCTGCTCGCCGGCCACCACCACAACTTCGAGCGCAACCTGCTGCGCTGCGCCTGGTCGCCCGACGGCTCCAAGGTAACCTGACCTACTGGACGCGCCCGCGCCGCCGGAGCGCTGCGTCAAGCTGCTCGCCGGCCACCACCACAACTTCGAGCTCGAACCAAAAAAGGCACTACGGCTAGCGAGCGATTAAATAGCCGGGTCCACACAGAGCGAGCGGCCTTCCCAGGCAATTAATTGCCGCGCGCGGCAAGCCCGAGCCGTTTTGTTCGCCCATTTGACAGATGAAACAATATGGCGCCGCCGCACGCAATCAGCTTTTGGTTTTTGACTTGCTGCTGCGTTCCTGCAAAGGATTTTCCAAAAAAAGCAATTTCTATTTTTTAAATGTATAAAACAAACAAAATAGCACACCATGTCATGTTACGGTCATTCCGTTTCGCGTAATACGTAAGTGTCGCACGCCATTTTGTTGTATCTGTCAAATTAGAACGAAGCACAAAACGTGTACGTCCACATTGCGCGCGGCAAACGACCGAGGCATCTTTGAGCACGGACAAAAACCGACAGCGCGCGGCCACGCGTCCGGGGCCGCGTCCACAGACTGCGCCACTGCGCCGCCGCGCGCGACAATAAATTGCCTCGCGAGGCCGCTCGCTCTGTGTAGATGCCTCGCGAGGCCGCTCGCTCTGTGTAGACGCGGCCTCGCGCGACAATAAATTGCCTCGTGAGGCCGCTCGCGACAGTAAATTGCCTCGCGCGGCCGCTCGCTCTGTGTAGACGCGGCTAATGAGGGCCTCATGTCGACCAGCTACTCAAATCAGGGATTCGGGGTGATTT
This sequence comes from Apotomis capreana, assembly GCA_947623375.1. NCBI lineage: Eukaryota > Metazoa > Arthropoda > Insecta > Lepidoptera > Tortricidae > Apotomis > Apotomis capreana. Next base: position 22,936,025 of record OX392514.1, on the reverse strand, counting down.
AACCTATTGACCGCCAAGCGGTCTAGCAATTTAATGTGCCACTGACGCCAGAGTAAAAAAAAAGAGATGTGCCCCAAAATCAACAGGGATTGAAAAATACTTGTCATCATTCGCTTGCCCTTATCCCATTTATTTGGGGTCGGCGCAGCATGTTTTCTTCCTCCATTCTTCCCTATTACTCGTCATCTCGTCGTTTACTTCCTTCTTATTCATATCATCTTTCACACAATCCATCCATCTTTTCTTTGGCCTTCCTCTTCTTCTATATCCGTCCACGCTCATGCTTAACGCTTTTCTGGTTACGTGGCTTTCCTCTCTTCGCATCACGTGCCCATACCATGATAGTCGGTTAGCTTGCAGTTTCTCCCTAATTGGTGCTACTTTCAGACTTCCTCTTACATATTCATTTCTTATTCTGTCCATTCTTGTCACCCCACACATCCATCGTAATCTACGGTGTTTAGTTATAAGTATTGCTAAGCTTGCTATCTATATATATATTACGCGAGGCCGATTTTTGTACATCCCATCAGATCTACAGTTATGGTCCGATTTTGATAAATGATATGTCATTAGATTCGTCCCATGCTGGAGATGTGCATAAAACTCTTGGATTTTGAATTTTTTCCCGAAAAAGTACTGAAAAATGGATTTGAAAAAACTACTGTGCGCTAACCACGTGACATTGACCACGTGACCTGTGATCCCTATTTTGACTTAAGATGACCAAATAATAATAAGCATGATTTGCTCACAAACCTGTAGTAAGTTGTTCAGTATGATGAAATATTATTTTTGAGTCGGCAACATAATATCCGCAACACTTAAAACATGTACGAATATGCAAAAATAATTTTACAGTTTGTTGACAATGAATGACAGTAATCATATTCTGACAACTTTTAATGTATTTTTTATTGGGGGCTATAATGTCAATGATCTAAATTGCCAGGTTGTTTTTCTTTTTAAAATGTTGATATGGAAACTTTTTTCGCATGTTAAAAATGTGGAGGAAAAAGCCGGTTAAGTGCGAGTTGGACTGGTGCTCGCAAGACCAGAAAAACTGACCGTCATTCAAGAATAGATTATTTTTATAAGCGAGTTTTACAATAAATCAAAGCAGAAAAAATGTAGTAAGTAAGTACAACTAAACGTCATTCAAATAAGTAAATTTATGATAGATTATTTTAAATATGATTATATAAGTCCATCAAAAAAGAAACCAAAGCAAATAGCATGAGTTATGGTAAATTAAATAGTATTTTACTAGAAAAAACTAAGTCCTTCCGCTTGAATGTCGACGGGATGGGAAATGTGTTCGAGTTGAGAATATGGACGAGTTGACAATGTAGCTAAGTTGGGAATTTATCTACATTGGTAATATGGATGAGTTGGTAAAATGGACGAGTTGGAAATGAGGTCGAGTTGAGAATATGGACGACTTGACAAAGTAGCTTAGTTGGGAATGTATCTACATTGGCAATATGGATGAGTTGGTAAAATGGACGAGTTGGAAATGTGGTCGAGTTGAGAATATGGACGAGTTGGCAATGAAGACGACTTGGTAATACGGACAAGTTGGTGATATGGAAGATTTGGCAATAAAGACGAGCTGATAATAAGGACAAGTTGGTATTGTAGACGAGTTGGGTGTATCGTCGAGTTGGGAATATGGACGAGTTGGAAATGTGGATGAGTTGGCAATGTGGATGAGTTGGTAAAATTGACAAGTTGGGAACATGGAAAAGTGGGCAGTTTTTTTTTATGTCATAGGGTGAAAACGAGCAAACGAATCGCCTGATGGAAACCGATTACCGTCGCCCATAGACACCTGCACACCTGTGGACGAGTTCGCATTATGGACGAGTTGGCAATGAAGACGAGTTGGTAATACGGACAAGTTGGTAATATGGACGAGTTGTCAATGTGAATGAGTTGGGAATATGGAAGAGTTGGGAATGTGGATGAGTTGGCAAAATGAACAAGTTGGGAACACGGACGAGTGGGCAATGAAGACGACTTGGTAATACGGACGAGTTGAGAATATGGACGAGTTGGGAATGTGGATGAGTTGGCAAAATGAACAAGTTGGGAATATGGACGAGTTGGCAATAAAGACGGGCTGATAATAAGGACGAGTTTCTATAGACGAGTTGGGTGTATCGTCGAGTTGGGAATATGGACGAGTTGGAAATGTGGACGACTTGGAATTGTGGACGAGTTGGGCCTATGGACAAGTTGGAAATGTGGACCAGTTGTATTTGTGGACGAGTTAACAATATGGACGAGTTGGCATTGTTGATGAGTTGGAAATGAATGCGAGTTGGCAATGTAGATGAGTTGGGTGTATGGACGAGTTGGTAATGTGGACGACTTGGCATTGTGGACGAGGTGGGAATACGGATGAGTTGGAAATGTGGACGAGTTGGCATTGTGGACGAGTTGAGAATATGGACGACTTGACAAAGTAGCTTAGTTGGGAATGTATCTACATTGGCAATATGGATGAGTTGGTAAAATGGACGAGTTGGAAATGTGGTCGAGTTGAGAATATGGACGAGTTGGCAATGAAGACGACTTGGTAATACGGACAAGTTGGTGATATGGAAGATTTGGCAATAAAGACGAGCTGATAATAAGGACAAGTTGGTATTGTAGACGAGTTGGGTGTATCGTCGAGTTGGGAATATGGACGAGTTGGAAATGTGGATGAGTTGGCAATGTGGATGAGTTGGTAAAATTGACAAGTTGGGAACATGGAAAAGTGGGCAGTTTTTTTTTATGTCATAGGGTGAAAACGAGCAAACGAATCGCCTGATGGAAACCGATTACCGTCGCCCATAGACACCTGCACACCTGTGGACGAGTTCGCATTATGGACGAGTTGGCAATGAAGACGAGTTGGTAATACGGACAAGTTGGTAATATGGACGAGTTGTCAATGTGAATGAGTTGGGAATATGGAAGAGTTGGGAATGTGGATGAGTTGGCAAAATGAACAAGTTGGGAACACGGACGAGTGGGCAATGAAGACGACTTGGTAATACGGACGAGTTGAGAATATGGACGAGTTGGGAATGTGGATGAGTTGGCAAAATGAACAAGTTGGGAATATGGACGAGTTGGCAATAAAGACGGGCTGATAATAAGGACGAGTTTCTATAGACGAGTTGGGTGTATCGTCGAGTTGGGAATATGGACGAGTTGGAAATGTGGACGACTTGGAATTGTGGACGAGTTGGGCCTATGGACAAGTTGGAAATGTGGACCAGTTGTATTTGTGGACGAGTTAGCAATATGGACGAGTTGGCATTGTTGATGAGTTGGAAATGAATGCGAGTTGGCAATGTAGATGAGTTGGGTGTATGGACGAGTTGGTAATGTGGACGACTTGGCATTGTGGACGAGGTGGGAATACGGATGAGTTGGAAATGTGGACGAGTTGGCATTGTGGACGAGCTATTATAAATGAATACATAAACAGTTACGCACTACATGATTTCCTTTTTAAAACCTGCGTAGTGAGTGCCCAAATCTGTCGTTTCGATTCATGTGCTTTTTCTGGAAATTGATAGAAATCGATCAAATCGATAAATTCTTCTTTCCTGAAGAAAGAACAACAAATTAAAATTCTACCAATCTTCGGTCCTATGAAAATATGTCAATATTTTTTTCAAGATATGGGATTATTTTTATGAATTAAATTTTTCCATAAAAAATAATATACATTTTATTTGTGGAACAGATCAGCAGATCACATGTCATTAATGCACAAGTTATTTTTACAAAAGAGTTGAAAAAGTTGTCACGATGAAACTGGCAGTTGGCTATCAGGCCTAGCTCTAGCCTGGCATGTTTCAACGTTTTTAAAACATGTTTTTTTACAGTATTTATTCTTCGTTCGCCAAAAACTTCTTTTCGATAAAGTAGTTATTTTCTGTAACACTACCGGATTTCCATATTCTAGCGGCGGTTCGACGCCGCAACGGGCCTCTAGTTTACTATAATTATAAATTGTGTTTCTTTTAATAAAGTTAGTCTTTTGTCGGCATTCACGTTGTTTACTTGTCCCACTAATACCCCGCATCACATGGCGATCCTGCCAGGCCAGGTGTCGGGTTCGCTCGGCGCCGCCGGTGTGCACTTTCATTGAAGATTTACCGACACGCGCGCATTAAGTTATTAATTGCCATCATTTATATTTCAAAATGTGCAACTCCAGAGTAGAAAAGGAAGATATCATAATTAATCAAAATGCGGCTGGAAAATCAAGCAACGATGCTACATTTGACGAGATGAAATTCCATTTATTAGCAATCAGCGTTGTGATGATAATCATCTGCTCATTTTTGGCTCTCGGTTTATTGTATGGATGCTACAAGCTCTACAAGAAGTGTCATGATAAGTGGTCTAATGACCTGATCGTCCAATACAACCTTCGCCGTTCTTTCAACCGTGACCTTCGCGAGGCCCACTGCCACAACTGCGGACCGGCTGGTCGAGTTCGTTCTTCAGCGGATATGTGAACGAGGACGCTGCTGCTGGACACTGCCCAAATTCTATCAAGTGATATTATCAGTGAGTGATGCGTAAAGTCCAAAGTATGTGCTGTGCAGTGAAAATTAAGATAAGTTCGGATTTAAGGTAATACGTATTTGTCTAGTTATACGTCGAATATTTAGTAAAACTTAGTTATGACAGGAGAACTTCTGAAGTACTAAACTCTAAGTTAGAAGAAGCATTCCTAATATATTCCCAGTATATTAAGGTTAGGGAAAATTTACAAGGAGAAATCGATAACAAGAAATTAACAGGTCAAAGCTTATTAGACTTCCAGAATTATTGTGACAACATTAAGAGTTTATATAAACAAATAGAGGAGTTTTGTCATAAAACATATACAAGTTCAAGCAAGAGTGTAGATTTGGAAACTGATAAAAAGTCCAAAATGGGTGACTTTAATTTAAAAACCGCGTTGTCCTTGATACCATCTATGACTGATGACCAGGCCGTAATAAATCAGTTAATTGACTCTATAGAATATTACGACTCTACTTTAAAAAGTGATGCGAAACAACAGCTTATAAACTTTGTTCTAAAGAATAGGCTTTCTCAGGTAGGTAAATTAAAATTAAGTCAGTCCTATACTAGTGTTGACAACTTAGTAAAGGATATGAAAAAACAATTGTTGCCAAAGAAATCAGCCACTGCAATTCAAAATAAGATGCAAACTCTTAGACAGGGTGATTCTTCGATAGACGACTTTGGTCAACAATTGTCAAAAATGTTTGTGGATTTGACGATCGCGCAGTCAGATGGTGATTCGAATACATTTAATGTTTTGAAAAAAATCAATGAAAACCAGGCTGTTAAAAGGTTCGCTGACGGGTTGCGCAATCGGCGAATCAGTACTATAATAGCAGCCCGTGATTACGAGACCTTGAAAGACGCAATTCAAGGAGCTAAGGACGAAGAGACGTCGTCAGGAAATTCGTCAAGCGATGTATTTTCCTTTAATCATCAAAATAATCGTAATTTCAGCAGAGGATACATGCGTGGACGCGGCTCTCACAGGGGGCTGCCACACCACTTTGCAGGTTCAAGGGCACCACATTACCAAGGGCAGTCATACTACAACTTTGGCAGAGGCGCTAACAGAGGTGGCTACCGGTTCCCGAACAGCCAGAGAGGCCCGACCAACCCAGCAAGTCGAGGTAAGCCTGCTTTTCGTGGAAACAATGGATACCGTACGGAACGCATTTTTATGAACGAAAATAATGATTCAAATGAAAAAATGCAAAATCAGTTTTTTCGTGACTAACGATTTTATATTCGCAAGTAATAATTCATGCTCTGTTTATTTTAATGTAAAGAATAATCAGCAATTATGGTTAGTAGACACCGGAGCATCAATTAGCGCTTTGAACTTAGCGATCGCTTTGAAACTAGATATTCCGATTCATAAACAGGAATTAACTATCAACGGAATAGGCGGAAAAACACAAGCAATTGGATATGTATTTATTGAATTAGTGGAACGTGACCACATATTTAAACATAAGTTTTATATTTTTGATAACTTACCATGTCAATGTGATGGAATAATAGGCCAAGATTTTCTTTTAAAATATCAGGCTTTGATAAATTTACAGACTAGGATTTTGACTTTAACAACTTATAAGAATGTGACAGTTAATTTGCCGTTACAGAATTGTAAACGACATTTTATTCTTCCACCAAGGACTGAGTCATTACATTTCGTAAATACTAATATACAGGAGGACTGTGTCGTATGTTCATCAGAATTAAAAGAAGGTATATTTTTAGCCAGCAGTATTGTTAGGCCTATTGACGGAAAATTACCAATAAAAATATGAAATACCACAGAAAAGGAAGTAAAGTTAGAAGACTTAAAGCTGGTTCTACACAAAGCGAGTGATTATGATATTTGTTGTTTTGAAAATTGCGATCCAAAAAGTGTTGATCGTGTTAAGACCTTATTTTCACATTTGAATTTTGAGAAACTTAATAAAGAGGAGCAGATTTCAATTGAAAATTTGTGTGCAAAATTTTCGGATATCTTTTATTTACCCGGTGATAATTTAACTACAACAAATATTTATAATCATTCCATAACCCTGAAAGAAAAAATTAGTCCTATTTACACGAAGCCGTATAGGTTACCACATGCTCAGAAAAATATAATAGGTTCTCAACTAGAAGACATGTTAAAACAAGGCATAATAGAAAAGTGTTCGAGTGAATGGTCCAGCCCACTTTTAATAGTACCTAAAAAATCTGATAAAAGTGGTGAGAAAAAATGGCGTGTTGTTATAGATTACCGAAAACTAAATAACTGCATTCAAGATGACAAATTTCCACTCCCCAATATAGCCGAAATCATTGATTCCTTATCAGGTAGCATATATTTTACTCACTTAGATTTAGCAAACGGATACTATCAGTGTAACCTTGACGTAGATAGTAGGAACTATACTGCTTTCGCGGCGGGTCAATACCGTATGACACGTTTGCCCCAAGGTTTGAAGACAAGTCCAAACTCATTTTCTAGAATGATGAATTTAGCAATGTCAGGATTAACGTATGAAAAATGTTTAATTTATTTGGATGATTTAATCGTTTTCGGGAAAAACCTTGAAAACCACAATAAAAATTTGTTAGAAGTTTTTAAAAGAATACGTAAAGTTAACCTTAAATTAAATCCAAGTAAATGCGAGTTCTTAAAGAAAGAAATATTATACTTAGGACATGTCGTATCATCTAGCGGTGTATTACCCGATCCAGAAAAAATAAGTGCAATAAAAAATTATCCAACTCCAACTAGTACCGACGAAGCAAAAAGATTTGTTGCCTTTGCAAATTATTATAGAAAATTTCCCTTCATCCACGTTCATAACCAAGATTTCATAACCAGTTATGAATATGGATTTTTTTTCACTGTTTCATAACCAGTTATCAATCAAAACTTTTTTTTCCATTTTTACAACCAGAACCTCCTATACATGTCTGGTCTCCTGGTACTTTTCTGAATAATAAGAGTTTACTCAAACATGCAATTGGGTATGAGATTCAGTTAAACTGATAAGGTGAAATTAAGTCTTAAAATACAAATTTAATAGTAAAAAAACACTTATATGAACACGTAAAACTTAATCTTGTCAACTTGAACCCTTCGGCCGCGTACGAAACCGCAGGTTCGTAACCAATTGCGGCAGAAGAAATAATCTACTTTGCACGACACTAGTTACAACGAAAGTCTTTTTTTTACTCAAACGAAGCCTAGTAATTCATTCGTAACTGGATTCGAGCGACAACTTTTATGTTTTTTTCCGACACTAGATTCTTACGAGGGTAGGAGGAATAGTCAGAAACAAACTCTTAATGAATATAATAGAAACTTAAATCTTCAATATTCTATGGTGTATGTGAATTTTACTTCATTGTTTTCTTTTGAAATAAATAAAATACTGCTAAATGCTCGTAACTGTTATGTATTTGCCTTCACATATTATTAATTAACAATTTGTTACAATGTACTGTTAGGTTCTTACATAACAAGCTAAGAATAAAAAAGAAAAGATGAGGCAATACCATTAATTTTCAGCAACGCTTGTCTCATAAGGTTTACTATGTCTTTACTATTTTCGTGTTCATAGTTATAAGTGTTTTTAACTATTAAATTTGTATTTTAAGACTTAACTGAATCTCATACCCAATTGCATGTTTGAGTAAACACTTATTATTCAGAAAAGTACCAGGAGACCAGACATGTATAGGAGGTTCTGGTTGTAAAAATGGAAAAAAAAGTTTTGTTTGATAACTGGTTATGAAACAGTGAAAAAAAATCCATATTCATAACTGGTTATGAAATCTTGGTTATGAACGTGGATGAAGGGGAAAATTTATACACAATTTCGCAGAAATAGCTTTGCCTTTAAATCAATTATCACGTAAAAACGTAACTTTCCAATGGAATGACAAATGCCACGAATCTTTTGAAAAACTTAAAGAGGCAATCACATCTCCACCTGTATTGCAATATCCAGATTTATCCGAACAAAATACTTTTATCCTTCAAACTGATGCCTCAGGATACGCTCTAGGGGCCACATTGAGTAATTCTAATAATAAACCCGTTGCATTTGCAAGTAGAACTTTAAATAAAGCCGAAAAAAATTATCCGACGATTCATAAAGAACTTTTATCAGTTGTATGGGCAACAAAGCATTTTAGACCTTATTTGTATGGGCGTAAATTTATTATTCGAACGGACCATAAACCGTTAGTGTATTTATTTAGTATGCGGGACCCATCGAGTCGCTTGTTTAAGTTTAGACTAGCGCTTGAGGAATACGATTTTGTGGTAGAGTACGTAAAGGGCTCGGATAACGCACCAGCTGACGCATTGTCACGTGTTCGCATAACTAGTAATGAATTAAAAGAATTAAATGAACACATTCATGTTATGACGCGATCTCAGTTTAGGAAGGCTTGTGCTACCTCTAGGCAGACTATTGATTCTACAGATGATCGGCCTGATCAACCGAAAATCGTGGAAACACATAGTAAGCCCCAGGGGTCAGTAGAGTTGAGATTTATATCACAGCAAGAATTAACAAGGAAACGGAAACAAAACGTATTATTTATAGAAAATAAAATATTTCTCTACGATTCAAATAAAAATACATTATATATAAAATTTCTAGACTCTTCATCGCAACTATCGCCAGACGAATTTGTGAAAGAACTAGAATTATTTAGTAGAAAAATAAACGTTAACGTTATATATATAACAAAGAATAAAAATAATTATATTTTTGTGGAGAAGTTATTATGTGAATTTAAAAAGTTAGACTGCAGTACGAATTTAAGACTATGTATTTTAAAGGACGTCCAAAGAGTAGATGATAAAGATCAACGAAAGGTAATTACTAAATGACTTTCATCTCTTGCCCACTAGTGGCCACGCGGGTATGAGAAGAATGTATAATAACGTGAAAAAATACTATTTTTGGCCCAATATGGAACACGACATCCGAAACTTTGTACGGAGTTGTGATAAATGCCAAAAACATAAGTATTCTATACCAGTAAAAGAGCCGATGGTTATCACAACCACTGCCACATACGCCTTCGAAAAGATTTTCTTAGATTTAGTCGGCCCAATCGATGTAGACGATAATAGGTATTCTTATATACTTACAATTCAATGTGAGTTAACGAAATACTGCGAAGCCTATCCATTGTTTTCAAAGAAAAGTGAAGAAGTCGCTCGTGTATTTGTCAACAATTTTTTACTCAGGTACGGCATCCCGAAACAAATAGCGACCGACAGGGGTACAGAGTTTCTCTCCGCTACTTTTAAAGAGGTAAGTAAACTGCTAAACATAGACCAGTTAAACTCTACGGCATACCATCACCAGAGTATAGGTGCGTTAGAAAATACTCACAAACATTTGGCTGCTTTCTTACGCATTCAGTCTGAAAAGCACCCCGAGACATGGAGCTCGTGGTTACCCTTTTGGAGTTTTTCATTTAACACCTCAGTTCATACCGAAACTAAATTTACGCCGTTTGAACTTGTGTATGGTAGAAAATGCTCTCTTCCCAGTAGCTTATTAGGTGATGTAGTTGAACCTTTGTACAATCATGAAAGCTACCCTAGGGAATTAAAATATAGATTGCAAGTGTCTCAAAAGGAGGCCAGGGATAACTTGTTAAAATCAAAGTTAAAAAGAAAAGAAAAATATGATTGTTCTAAAAACCCTGTAACCTACCAACCTAATGATTTAATTTTAGTTAAAAATGAAGTAGGTAGTAAATTGGATAGTGTATATTTAGGTCCATATAAAGTGTTGAAAGATCTTTCACCTAACATAGAAATAGAGGTAAATGGAAAACCTAACGTTAGTTCATAAGAATAGAACTAAGTATTACTTTACTCCTATGTAAAAAAAAAAAAAAAACAAAACTATGTTTAATTTTTTTTTCTGTTTCCCGTGGGAGATGTACGGTGTTTAGTTATAAGTATTGCTAAGCTTGCTATTTACTATAATTATAAATTGTGTTTCTTTTAATAAAGTTAGTCTTTTGTCGGCATTCACGTTGTTTACTTGTCCCACTAATACCCCGCATCACAGTAACATTCTCATCTCTGCCACATGTAATCTCATTTCATCCGTCCCTTTTACTGCCCAACACTCTGATCAATACATGACGACAGGTCTTACAATGCTTTTGTATATTTTGCCCTTAAGCCGAAGCGGCATCCGGGGGTCGCATATCGTGCCAGAGACCTGCCGCCATTTCATCCATCCTGAGCTAATTCGGTTTTTGACATCCCGTTCAATGCCGCCGTCATTCTGTATAATTGAACCGAGGTATCTGAAATCGGAGCAGACTGGCAGCGCTACTTGATCCAGTTTTATGGCCGCAAAACTGGAAAGACCGCCGAAATCGCAAAACATATGTTCCGTTTTGGATCTGCTGATTCTCAGCCCAACATTTTCCAGTTTTTGCCGCCATTTCTCCAGTCTACTCTGGACCTCGAGTTCGTTTTCACCGACAAGGACGATATCATCGGCGAATAGCATACACCAGGGCGCCTCCTCCTGAATATCCGATGACAAAGCATCCATAATAAGCAGGAAGAGGTAAGGGCTTAGAGCCGATCCCTGGTGCAAGCCAACCGTGACACTGAACCTGTCGGTGATTCCAGCTGCTGACCGAACATATGTGCCACATTGATTGTACATAGCCCGAATTAGCTCTACATACTTCCCAGGCACACGTCTTTCTTTCAGAGCCCACCACAAAACCTCTCGCGGGATTCGGTCGTAAGCCTCTTCGAGGTCAACAAATACCATGTGCAGATTTTTTTGTGCACTTCTGTATTTTTCACAGAGTTGACGAAGGGCAAAAATGGCATCTGTTGTACCTCTACCGGGCATAAAACCAAACTGGTTTTGGGTTATATTAGTCTCATCGCGTATTCGTCTTTCTATCACTTTCTCCCACACTTTCATACTATGTGACATGAGCTTTATTCCTCTATAATTATTGCAGTCTTGTACGTCGCCTTTATTTTTAAAAATGGGCACCAGTAGACTGTTGCACTTGTAGCGGTTAGAATTACAAAGTTTTTGATCATTGAAATTTGGACGGCTGTGGCCGACGTGGCGTCAGGGGCACGATTTTTTGCTGACGGCCACAGCAGACTATGGCGCTCAAAAGGTTAAATTTTGAATTTAGGTTAGTTTCAACGTCTCAACGGAATTGTATGTTTGTAATATGTGTGGTACCCACTACCCAGGTGACGGCGGGCTCGTCGGACCGGTTCGTGCACGTGTGGGACACGACGTCGCGGCGCGTGCTGTACAAGCTGCCGGGCCACCGCGGCGCCGTCACCGACGCGCGCTTCCACCCCGGCGAGCCCGTGCTGCTGTCCGCCTCCAGCGACAAGCTGCTCTACCTCGGCGAGATAGAGCCGTAAGTGGCAGCCACAACCCCCACTAGACGGAGCATGTAAGGCGACCCGCGCGCACCAACGATATGGTACGGCAGAACATTGAAGTATCAACACGGCGGCCACCGTTTAGTTGCGTCCTTGTTTATGATCCATGCGTACGTCAACGAAAAAAGAAATTGAATAAATAACATGGTAAATTGTAGTGTTAAGTGGTGTAGAGACCTCATAAACAAGAACGCAACTAAACGGTGGCCGCCGTGTTGGTACTTTAATGTTCTGCCGTACCATATCGTTGGTGCGCGCGGGTCGCCTTACATGTGCCTTACATGCTCCGTCTAGTGGGGGTGGTCTGTGGTGGCAAGCCTCCATGGACGCTGGAGTCGAGCGTGCCGCGGAAAGAGCGTGTGGCGGTCATTTAAAAAATCTGTTCACTATTTGCCGCTCGCAGCGTCCCCTCGCACCCACAGGCCACTCCACCCCGCTGTGGCTGTAAGTACCTGACGGCCGTCATTCGATTTGGATGCTAGGGTTGCCACGCGCGTGATTGAATCGATTGAAAATATCAAAATTTGATTCGATTAGAATGATATGTCGGGTTTTATTATAAGATAATGTAAAATATAATTTTAAGGAAATAAAATAAGTGATTTAAGAGAGTGTGTTTTATTAAATATTGAATGTAAAACAAGAAGTACCTACTTTATATTACCTTTCATAATATTTAATACAAATCCATTTACTTACAAGTCCTATGTTTGCTTATTTAACTATTTATCACAGTGCGATATACATTACAATTTTATTTTAGTTAAGTATCTGTTTTGTAAAAATCTCAGACACACAAGGAATGTGGTGGAGGTATTTCCGGTATAAAACCTAATTTGAAACTATCTGCCTTAAACATTTCTAAATCTTCAGCATGCACTTCGTTAATGTTACTATAGACCCCAGGGTCATCTGTAGGAGTTTGCTGAAAGACATTTGTGGCTTGTCCAAAAACATTGCTTGGGGCGTCTGTTCTTTGGAAAGCGTTGCTACTTTGAGCGAAAGGAGATGGTTGCTCGAAGGGGCTTTTAAATGGTGTTGGAGCTGGTGCAGATCCAAACGGACTTGTAGTTGCTGCTTGTGCAAAGATGGATTTGGCTGGATCAGCAGGACTTTGATTTGTTTGGCCAAATATTGATTTAGCTTGATCTGCAGGACTGTAACTCGCTTGTGCAAAGATTGACTTCGGGTCTGGACTGTTAGCTTGAGCAAAGATAGCCTGAGCATTTTGACTACCAAACATACTCTGTGGTTGTACTGGTTGTGCACCAAATACATTCTGTGTTGCTTGTGAAAAAATTGACTTCGCTGCATCCTGTTGTCCGAATACATTTGGAGATTGATTAAATACTGAATTACTCTGGCCGAATGGTGACGTTGGTTGCGTGTTTTGCACTGCACTCCGGAATACTGAAGTTGCATTGTTTGAGGACTGCCCAAAGACGTTTTGGGGGGTCTGTCCAGTGGTGAAGGGGGATGCTGGGGTCTCTCCATTGTATAGACTTCGTAGCACTTTGACAGTGTTGGGTGATGTGGTCAACAGCTGTTCATATTTGCTTCTTGCATCCTTTGTTAGATTATTCATGTAGGCCACCTGGAAATATTAAATGAGGTCAAATTAGGCACTTCTACTTCATGTAATACAAAAGATGGACAGAATTTTCTCAATCTCCGTGTCATAAAAATCTCCTGTTTTAACCCTTCATTTGCTTAGGCACTGATCAGTGCAGATCACTCCAATCTTATGTTAAATCCATCATTCAGTTCCAATTTAATTAGCTAATTTTTTTACATCACATACAAGCGGTTAAATTAGTATTACATGTGCCTATCCACTCAATTGCTTCGAATTTTGAGTTGGACTCTATTTATATAATAAAATAAGAGCGATGACAGGTAGCCGTAGTTACCAAAAGCAATCTAGTGGCTATACAACATTGACATTAAAGTGGCAAATATTAAATATTTTAAAGGCTCTTTTTATGGGAGTTGTTCAAGTCTACAAGGTACAAACTGTCAGATTGTGGTTCTATATTGAGATCAAGATGTGACCAGGGCCGTATTTCCCCCTAGGCCCACAAGACCCGGGCATAGGGGCCCGCCCAGTCTCAGACGCAGGACTTGCACCATAATAATGTTCTCCTTATAGGGGAGGGGCCCCAAATGCCAAGTGCCTAGGGGCCCAACAAATTTTTTACTTGAATAAAAATCTTGACAAATTTTAAATTATTTTTGAACAACACTAACTCTAATTTGAACAAAATACTCACCGCCTGGTCCACAGTATTATTGGCTTTTGCTTCATAAATGAACAACCTGGCTTCCTCGGGAGATAAGTCTGACAGGCCAGGGAGGTTGGGCTTCTTGAACGGTGCATAACAGGAGAGCAGCCACTGGCCGCCTTTGAGTGCTGACTGCACATCAGTGTGGACCTGTTGCACCAGCTGCTCGTCTGTGACTCCGCCTGAGGATTGCTGCTGCTGAGGTTGTGGAGCAGGTGAACTTGATGGTGCTGAAAGAGTAGTAGTAGTAATAGTATTTTAGAAACATAACCTATGTATTTGTTGTTGTTTCATATTGCACCTTTTCCGTCTGTCGCTTAAGCATTTGTAAACTGAATAGTTCCATATGAAATATACTTGTAATGCGTTATACTTATGTATACACAAAGTACTCTTCTATCAAAACTATTTGGGTGACGGGTTGATTGAATACAACCTATTATTAAAGAATACTTTAGCATTGACTATGAAATTTAATTAAAGCTAAATAATGTACATTAATAATAATAATAAACGAAATTTACCATGGTAACTGTATTTAGATCCGTAAACATGCTCGAAGCGACAGTTTTGGCCATAGCGGCAATAGCCTTCTTGGAAGAATTTGCACACGACCATTGTTCTTAATTATTACAAATAGGATAATTAATTCACACTGCCAATAGAAGAATGTTAATCAGTAGAAATAAGATGCATGTAAAAATGAAAATATAGTCACTTTTGGTTTCTATTCCGGAAACATTTCCAAAACCAAAACCAAAATCACAAAAAAAATGCAAATGACTTTGACACTAGAGCTAGGCATGAGAAGAAACAAACTTTAGTGGTGTATTTTATGATAGCTACGTTTTTAAATAGGTGCCAAACATTTTAAAAGGTATCGAATCGACCGTATGCAGAACTTAGACCTAGTAACTCGATTTGAGCAATCGAATCGACGCATGTGACATTTTTTTTTAGTTATGGCAACATTTTAGTTTGCATTGCAAGACTGCTTGTCAATGTCAATAAAATAAAATTGCAATGTTTATTTTTCAATTCAAAACATTTAGAGCGCACACCGCAGTGATGAGCTAATTTTTTAAATTCAACGATTGAGATAAGTTCTATTTTTACTTTCAAGATGGAAATGGAATATGTTCTAGGCATCCAGATTTTATTTCTAAGCAGCATCACTGCTGGATACCGTAAGTTCATTTTTACTATATTTATTATCTTTTTTTGGTTGTTTATGTACTAGCCTAAGCAAACCTACCCGTATACTACCTATATAAAAACCCTCCAACATACCAACAATTACCAATTTCGTACGTAATCTTAATATAATTACAACAATAACACAATATTGAGGTTAGAGTCGTTATGCGGCTATCACTACCCTAAATTCGTCACTCGAGGCGGCTCGGTCTGTGTGGACGCGGCCACTGACGAAAGAGATGCAGCAATACGAAGGCGTGAGATGGAGTTATCTCCATACGTGTCTCACATATGGCTGCATCCCTCTCCTCCCGTCAGTGACTAATTTTAGAAAGTAATGTAATAGCCTGACAATGCACAACGTGCGTCTATTCCAATTCCAAGAAATCCACGAACGTCGATATCGATAAGAGCCGGGCTGGGCAGATTAACACTACACCTTGACTACAAAGTAGTACTTCAACTTCAAGCAAAGCCAGTTACAATAACTGATTTGCTTTCGGAGCACCAAAACAGGTGAACTTAATATTATTGGTACCTACTAGATACTTATTTATTTATTATTATTATTTAAGCTTCATTGCATAAATAAAAAATAAGTAAAAATTACGGACTTAATGCCTTAAGGCATTCTCTGCCAGTCAACCACTGGGTTAAACAGAAATATGTAGCTGGTGCAGGATTACAATTAAAGTAATATTAAACACCTATCAGTTAACTAGTATACATATAACTTAGATATATATATTGCATAAACTTACATAAATGCTTTAAAATAATAAACTATTTCAAAAAATCCAATATCAAAAATGGTATCATGCCCTGAAACAGTTTTTAGAAGAGAATGTCCTATGTCCCATTTGTGAATGAATTCATTCATAAATGGCATTTGTGCAGCATGTAGTACTTATTTTATGCAAATTAAGAAATACTACAAAGTATGTACAGCTTGTGGGTCACATCCTTATCTTTATATTTTTGTACGTAACTTCTGGAAACAGGAAACATGAGCTCTATTGAGCATAGAGCAAAGTAGTTTTTTTTAATAATTTATCTGACTGTTCCAGTTCATTATTTTGGGATATGTGTGACAGAGATAAGACACAGCCTAATGGTACAGTTAGCAGCAAAAGTAGCTAAGCATAATAACCCTACCCCGAGGTTTTAGGTGCACTAATCTGCCCTGCTTAGCCGAAAGGGGCATGTCTGAGATACACCTTTTTGTTCTTTTTTATACCATTTGATAGCTATGACAATTCCGCATCTGATGGTATAAGCCAAATAGTGTTATCTGACTTTAATAATAATAATTACTAATAATAGCCCTTTATTCAGACAACCTAAAAGTATAAAATACAGTTTATCTAATTTCCATTCATATATTTGTGTTTTTCTCCACTTTTGTATGTCTGTTTGCCAGTTGACAAAGGCCTAGGGGCCCTAATTTCGCCCTTTGCTATCTGACTTAAAATTTTAAATAAACCACTATAAAGTTTTTCATATATCTCAAATTTTTATTAAATTATTATGTTATTAGACTTCGTGGCATATTGTTACTTTGAAACAAAAAGCCATATATTGACATAGGCTAGAATCTCTTAAAAATACTTGGAAACTAGTCCATTCAAGTTTTCTAAGGCAATAAAAGGTAATTCCGTTTTTCGAGCTGGTTGAGAAAAGTCGATTTTCTCCAAACTTACTCAGATTGAGATAGCGTTTAACGGCTTAGCAGGGCAGTAATGATTTGACGCCTACTGTCGGTCCCTGGAATTAAAACCCTGGAATATGATATATATATAGTCCTCCTTGTCGTATCCGACAACGGCGACTCTTACACTCTCATGTGTGTTCATGTGCGCAGATGTGACTTGCAAAGCCAAACTTTGTTTTGAATGTCCGGTCAATATGATAACACAATGATCTGTACAACCTGAATGATTAAATTTCTACTCTGAACTGACTTGAAGCATCTCTGTTTGGCCCTATGGTTGACTGGTAGAGAATGCCATTAGGCATTAAGTTCACCATTTGTACTGACTTGTTTTGTGCAATAAAGTTTAAATAAATGAATAAACCTGTTCTGTATATAGCATACTTCTGATGCTGCCTGTAACACTAACATGCTACAATAACATGAGTGTAACAGCTTTCAAAGCATGCATTGTTCTAAAATAGGGCAGAGTTATTATTTGAAGGAGTGTTACAGTGATTGTTTGACCTCTGAAGTAACTGTACCTAAATAATGTTTTCTTTTTTTTAAAGTATACATATTTGTTTTTTTTCTCCAGACTCCTTAAACATGGACATCGGTACAATACAGAAATATCTGTCACTTATAGGTGAGTTATGTTAGTTCTTATCTCCATAATCCATATTACTACGAAATTAGTTGCCCTGCCCATACTGAGGAATGTTCTCAATCTATATTGAGTAATAACAATGAAGTTCATTCATTTCAGCCTATTGCAGTCCACTGCTGGACGTAAGCCTCCCCCAGGGTTCGCCACATGGCCCGATCTCCCGTTTTCGCCATCCAGTCACCACCAGCCACTTTTTTCAGGTCGTCGGTCCATCTGGCCGGAGGGCGTCCTACACTACGCTTGCCGAGTCGTGGTCTCCACTCGAGAACCCGTCTACTCCACCGATCATCGGTTCTGCGACAGATGTGACCAGCCCACTGCCACTTCAGTCTGCTACACTTCTGAACTACGTCAGTGACTTTGGTTTTTTGTCGGATAATCTCGTTCCGGACTTTGTCCCTTAACGAGATTCCGAGCATACCCCTTTCCATAGCTCGCTGTGTGACGTGTAGTCGGTGGGCTAGTTTCACTGTCAGGTTCCACGTCTCGGCTCCGTATGTCATGACCGGCAGGACGCACTGATTGAATACCTTGGTCTTCAGGCATTGTGGCAAGGGTGACTCGAAGATGTGACGCAGCTTTCCAAATGCTGCCCAGCCAAGCTGCACTCTTCTGGTGATTTCACTCTCGAAGTTGTCTCTACCCAGCTGTAACTTTTGTCCTAGGTAGACGTACTCCTGGACAACTTCAATGGCTACACCTTCGACGGAAACGGGCACAGGGACGATGTGCTCGTTGAACATGACCTTAGTCTTGTCCAAGTTCATCCCTAGCCCAACGCGTCTCGAGGCAGCATTAATACCGGACAGCATTTCCTGCAGGTCTTGCAGCGATTCTGCCATTATAACTATGTCGTCAGCAAAGCGGAGGTGTGTGAGATATTCACCATTGACATTGATGCCCATTCCATTCCACCGCAGGGTCTTGAAGACATCCTCCAGAGCATTGGTGAAGAGTTTCGGGGAAATAACGTCACCCTGTCTTACACCTCTAAGCAGCTGGATGGGTCTTGTTTGGTGGTTCTGCACTTGGACGGACATAGTCGCCATTTGGTAGAGACTTCTCAGCACCTCCACGTACCGCCAGTCGACTTGGCATCGCTGCAAAGACTCCAGAACGGCCCAGGTTTCGATGGAGTCGAAGGCCTTCTCGTAGTCCACAAACGCCATACACAGCGGTTGGTTATACTCCTCGGACTTCTGTATAACCTGCCGAACAGTATGGATGTGGTCCACGGTGCTATAGCCTTTACGAAACCCAGCCTGTTCCGGTGGCTGAAAGGCGTCAAATCTTGATGCCAGACGATTCGTGATGACTCTCGAGAACAGCTTATAGACGTGGCTCAGAAGCGTGATCGGCCTATAGTTTTTAAGGAGCGTTTTGTCTCCTTTCTTGAAAAACAATGCCACTACACCTCTGCTCCACGCCTTCGGGGTAGTCCCATTGGTTATTACAGAGTTGAAGAGCCTCTTCAACTCCCCAAGAACAGGTTTACCCCCAGCCCTGAGGAGCTCAGAGGCTACTCCATCTTCACCGGGAGCCTTCCCATTACTAAGCTGTTTGAGAGCCGCCTCGATTTCGTCGACATCTACGTCTGGGAGATCTTCAGTGAAGTGGCGGGTAAGTGGGGCTCTAGGGTCTCTCGCGTCAGGTGTAGGCTTCGGTGCATGCGAAGCATACAGATGTCCGTAGAAGTCCTCAATTTCAGCCAGTATCCCCGGGACTGATGTGACGGTTTCACCATTCGAGGTAGCTAACTTTGTCAGATGACTCCTCCCCAGTGTCTTGGTAAAGACTTTCGACCCCCGATTTCGCTCGATCGCCTCACGTACTAGGCGAGTGTTCCAGCTGCGAAGGTCGCGTCTCACCAAGCTCCTGATTTTCTTGTGGAGTGACTGGGGATCTGACAAAGTTTCCTCTGGTGTCTCACGTCTAAATCGCATCAAATCCAGGGTCTCGCTAGAAAGTTTGGACTTCTTATCTGACCGCCTTTTCCGAAAGTGCCTCGTTCCCACTTCGCGTATCACCCCAATTACGCCGTCCAGATCCTCGTCAACATTTGCCGGGGTCTCCAGTGCGGCGAATCTATTTGTCAATTCCAGTTGGAATGCATCATGTCCAGCTTGGGGCACATTTGGACGAAGAACAGACCTCACCATGCGACTACGTTCGAGTTTAAAATTGATACTTAGGGTGCCTCGCACAAGCCGGTGATCGCTACCGGTATTAAACCTGCTGATCACTGAGACATCCCTAAATATGTGCTTCTTGTCGGCTATGATGAAGTCAATTTCGTTCTTCGTCACACCGTCGGGGCTCTTCCAGGTCCACTTCCGTTGGGGCTTTTTCTGATAAAAGGTGTTCATACAGAACAGCCCCTGCATGCTAATTTACGTATTTTATGGTGGCGAAAAAACAATGCCTACACAAATCAAGTGTTTGTATATTCTTCTAACTTTGTCCTTGACTATAAAATTAAAATTGCGAATGAAATACACTTATGAGTATGAGGACTATCAATTGTATTTTTAACCCCCAACGAAAAAGAGGGGTATTATAATATAAGTTTAACATGTGTATCTGTGTGTCTGTCTGTGGCATCGTAGCTCCCAAACGGATGGACCAATTAGAATGCGGATTTTTTTATCGAAGGACTTGTCCGTCAGTTAGCTATGTTTGGTGGAAACAGGACCAGTTTAAAAGATATTCAGCTTTTATTGGAACAAGTGATAGGATTTCAACCAATATTGAAGCTAAAAATTCTAGTTTTTGTAGTTATGTTCAGTTTTATTATCATATTGCATTTTCTATATCACTCATTGTGTCGGGGGTGTTTTTAATTTAAATATCGGCTCCATAGCCCTCTAAAGTCCTACCATGCTAACGAAAGTCCGATGCCTAAACATTAAATGTTACCTAAATAAAATGTTGTATCTTAAATCTCAGCTCGGTTCACCATGTGTCTGCTGATCAGCCAGTTCCTGGAGCTGGTCTGCTCCACCATCTACACAGCTGCACAATCCAAGTGCCTTCCGGAACTGAAATGGAGAGACAAGTACAGGAACTCTGTCTACGTGCTGGTGGCTTCGGTGGCCGTGTTGGTATACAATGGGAACCTGGTGTTGGAACTGGAGATCGTATTGATCCTGATGGCATGTGCGATTGCCAGGTATTTGGAAGCGGTATGTGTTTTCACTTTTGTGGTTATCTTGAGTTGACCCGCTGGGTGTGTTGGTTTAACTCTGAAAAGTTTTAGTTACGTATCCTTCTGACTCAAAAGCTAGTATGTACGAGGGGCGTCTGAAAAGTTCTAAGCCTAAGATAGAAAAAAACAATTTACACAAATGAACTCGTGTTTACTTTTCAATATAGTCTCCTCCTAAATCAATGCATTTTTTACATTTTTTATACAGTGCTTTTAGGCCATTAAAAAAATTATCTTCATTTTGCCCTTCAAAATGCTCCTGTACAGCCGCCTTCATCTCTTCGTCACTTCTAAATCGCTTTCTCCTCAACTCTTTCTTCAAATTATTGAATAGAAAATAATCGCTTGGGGCTAGATCTGGGCTGTAGGGTGGGTGGTCAATTTCGTCAAAACCAACTTCCTTCAGAGCACGCCTCGCAACATTAGCGGTGTGAACGGGTGCGTTGTCTTGCAAAAACAAAATGCCTTTCCTTAGTTTACCCCGCCTTTTCTCAACTATGGCTTGTAGCACCTGTCTTATTAGATTTGCATAATAAGTTCCGTTTATCGTAGAGCCTTTTTCTAAATAATCGATTAAAAGAATGCCATCACAATCCCAAAATACCGTAGCCATTAACTTAGAGGCCGACTTTTGCACTTTAAATTTCTTCGGCGGCCTTTCACCCTTTTCAATCCACTGCATCGACTCAGACTTACACTCCGGATCATACTGTCTGATCCATGTTTCATCAACAGTTACTATTCGGGAACAAACTTCATCTAAATCATCTTCGCACAATTCTAAAAACGCCCGAGAAGTTTCCACACGACGTACTTTATCGAAGGCCGTTAGCATTTTCGGTACCCAACGAGCACTAACTTTACTCATGTACAAATGTTCATGTAAAATTTCTCCGACTCTTTCTTTACTAATACCTAAGACCTCAGCTATTTGCCAATCCTTAATTCTTCTATCTTCTAATACCAGCTTTTTGACTTTTGCTACGTTTTCTTCGGTCACTACCGATATTGGCCGCCCTGAGCGGGGGTCGTCTTCGATCGATTCCCGTCCGAGTTTAAATAAGCGACTCCACTTTTTGACTGTGGCATAAGATGGGCCTTCTTATTATTCGAATCACCGTAAATAATAGCCATTTCCTCAAAAATACACTGCGGTGATTTGTCACTTTTTGTAAGGAATTTAATTACAGCATGGTGCTCAATTTTCGTAATATTCGTTAGTAATTCACACATGATGTACTTTTCCGTTGAATATCTCGAAACAGAATAATAAAAACGTGACATGTTTTATTTTTTAATAATTTGTTTTTAAATAGCCTTTCTAGTGGCCAGGCCAGTATCATAAACGCATATATAACCTCGAAATACCTTAGGCTTAGAACTTTTCAGACGCCCCTCGTATAACCAGTAGTTGTACAACGTTGTACGGCTGGCACCGCGCGCCCAAGTTAACAAGTTAAGATTTTCCTTAAAATAATGACCCGTCTCTGTAGAAAACTGATTTTCAATACAAAACAGACGACGCGGTTGGCGCAGTGGTTAAGCAACTGCCTACTGAGCCGACGGTCCCGGGTTCGAATCCCGGCAAGGGCAAATATTTGTGTGATGAACACGAATATTTGTGCCTGGGTCATGGATGTTCTATGTATTTATTTATGGGTACTAATTAAACAAGCTTCTTTTTAATAGCATTATTCGCTTCAGAAAATATAAGTTACCTTCTAAATTACTAAGTCAGCCACAACCAACGCGCGTCTGAATAATAATATCTCAGCCACTTCTTTGTAAGCCACTGTAATTGTAACTTAGCATGGTGATTATTTTTTAGCATCTAAATTTGAGGCATGCATTCAAATAGCAAACTTCTAAAATATTATTATATGACACCAAAATAGTAACTATATTAGCTTCTAATTTTATAACTTAGTATGTTTAAAATGTAAGTCATCCTACATTAATCGATCGTAAAATTTACCTAAAATTGTCATCAAATAGTATAGCCACTATTATGACATATGAACTATTGAGGAGAGAACAAAACAAAATACTTAAATCTCATTTTAGGTTAGGGTCGCAGTTCAACCTAACACTCCTCCTCGCTTCGCTCGTCGTCGTACCTAACCTAAGCCAAGTCGGACCTGTCTTAGAACTAGATTGTTGTGGGTTACGTACCGTTGTTTTTTTTTTTTTTTTTTGAAGTAGGTACTAGCGGCGCCGCGCGGTGTTACCCGCTCATCACACGGGGACACTATTTATTTTTCGAGATGGAGAAAGGGGCATGTATTTAAATCGATATCTGTATTCCCTTTTTTCGATCAAATGTTTGAAAGTTTCACCAAAAATACTGACTTGCACACTAATTATGCACACTAAATAATGCGAATTCAATATACTATTTAAAGGTATTTGCAAAACTGTTTTACTGAATATAAAAAAAAACTAACCTAACCTAACCCGGCCGAGTCGGACCTTAGTGTGCAGTGCGAGGATAATTAGTTTTCGAAAACTTTAATTAATTACACATGCACCTATCGCAATATGAACGAACGAATGACAATAAACAAACATGGCGGGTCGTTCGGTACAAGAATCGAATGGCGCTCTCTGATTGGTGCAAATGGCCGTGGCTGTCATGGCGCGCACTCGCGCCAAATCGTTCCTACAGTGGCTATTTTCATGATAAAAGAATATGAAGTATTATTTTAGATGTTAAGTTATAATATATGAAGCTCGAATATATAATTTTTGAGGAGCTTGTATTGAAGCTGTAAAACGAAAAATGATGATGAGTTACAAATTTCGTGGCTGAGTTAGTAAATTAGATGGCAATGTATAAATCAGGAGGACAAATAATAATAATTGTTGATTATGACTTGATGCTTTCTTTAACATTTTTAGTTGGCGTTGTAAAGAAGATGAATTAGTTTATTAGAGGCTATCTCATATTCCCGATGCTTAGTTATTAAAAGAGAAGTTCGACCAAGTGGCCAAAAAATAAAATTGCGGCCGGATTTATTATTTCTCTTTATTTATCTATATAAGTATGTATACCGTCGCCTAGTACCCATAACACAAGCCTTCTTGAGCTTTTAATTTGGGACTAGGTTGATTTGTGTGAGGTTGTCCGTTATTTATTTTATAATAGTATAGATATACATAAACGGGTTTACTCACGTCTTAGAAGTCGAATAATGCTTAACATGTTTCGAATCGGTACGCGATTCATCATCAGGAGAGCCGATCAGTCGCGGCGGCGGCCACCCGAACACTGCGGGCACGCGCCCTGTCCGCGCGGGTGTCAGAGGCGAAGAACTACCCTCATCATCACACACAATGTCAATCGTCGGGTTGCACACAGCACTCACTACGTCATTTCCTAAGGTCTCGTCCGCACTAACCACCGATGTAGTATCCGAAACCGTCCTCCAACTGGGGGCACTGACCGTCCACAATCTCGGTGTCTGAGAGTCACGGTAGTTTTCTATACAAACAGTCATCATCCTCCTAGCCTTTGTCCCATTTTTTGAGAATGAATTCTCAATCGGGGTCGGCTACCTAAATCCCAAGATGTGGCGTAGGCACTAGTTTTTACGCAAGCGACTGCCATCTGACCTTCCAACCCAGAGGGGAAACTAGGCCTTATTGGGCTTAGGTGGTTTCCTCACGATGTTTTCCTTCACCGAAAAGCGAGTGGTAAATATCAAATGACATTCCGTACATAAGTTCCGAAAAACTCATTGGTACGGGCCGGGTTCGAACCCGCGACCTCCGGATTGAAAGTCGCATGCCCTAACCACTAGGCTACCACCGCTATGCACAAACAGTATAGAATAGATATGTTGCAGAAGCGCCAGGCGACAACGATCACGTACGGCGAGGGCATGGCCTGCAGCTTCTCCGAGGGGTACCTGTACCAGGTCATACCGAGCGACGGCGCCAGGTTAGTTGCACGATCTGCTATTCTCACATAACACTAAGTTAACCTCAATCGCAGTGTTAATAACGTTCTCATGGATGTGATGTACTTAAGGCCTGGTTCGTAACGGATTCGCCAAATTGAAAAATGTATAACTGTGTCCTAAATGGTTTAATTGACATAAATATATAATTTTATATTAAGAACATAGTATAAAATTATTATGTCATGACTATTTTTGAAATTCAACTTTTTCTCCCACTCCTGCCGCAATTTTTGTCGAATACCCTCCATCAGCCGTGCGACAGTGTGCTTAGCCACTTTCCTGCTCGCTGTGTTCCACTTTCTCAGGAAGTTTTGCTGGTTGCTGGCAGTCTTACCTGTCTCACGCAAGATTCCTTTGACCAGAGCCCAATATCTTTCGATAGGGCGGCACTGTGGAATATTTGGCGGATTCAGTACTTCAGGCACAATCTGGACATCATTCCTCTTGAGGAACTTTAGGGTATCCGTTGCATAGTGGACGGTTGCTAGATCTGGCCAAAATAAGGCCGAAGTATTGTGTTTTCGAATGAATGGTATTAACCGTTTCTTTAAACATTCATTGATATAAATATCCATCTTGATTGTGCAAGTTGTAACATATGCACTGCTGCGATCACCGCAAGGGCAAATTGCCTGCCAAACCAGATACTTGGAGCCAAACTTCTCCATTCCTATGGTGGTTTCCGAATCTGGAGGAATTTCTCCATCAGCTATAGTATAAAACTGATCGCCAGAAAGTGTAGAAAAGTCCGCCTTCACATAGGTTTTCTTCATCAAAAATCAAGTGAAAATTGTCTGTACCCAGAAATCCATGCAGCTCTCGAGACCTGGTTTTGATGGCGAGTCTTTGCTTTTCTGATGTTTCTGGCACTTTCTGTTTCTTTAATATGTTCATAGCAGCCCGTTCCTTAACACGTCTCACCATTGACTGACTTTTAGATTTTTTTTAGCTATTTCCCGTTCGGACATGCTTCGATTTTTGCAAATCGTCTTAATGATTTTCCTGTCTAGTCCAGGATCAGAAGCACCACCGTGGTCTACGTTTCGAGGCTTCTGAGCGGTAGACAAGGTCTCAATCTCAAAGTATCGTTTTAGAACCGTATCAACAGTTCTTCTTGGATTTTTTAATACTTTTGCGACGAAGGGGTTCGGATGCTATTTATTTTCCATCCATTTGGCGATTATCTGCTCACGGCGTTCACGTCGATTCATGTTTTTATGGGTTTGTTAACTTTTACGCAAAAAAAAACCATGCTTATATAATTTGGTGAAATTAGTAATGTCAATGATAAAAACAAAAGCAGGATATCCGTCTTTACAGCTAGATGCTAGCATTTTCAATTTGGCGAATCCGTTACGAACCAGGCCTTATATCTTACTAGCTTTACTACGTCCGCGTGGAACTTGGAAGTATGCAAGCAACCTCGTACAACACGATAGATATCCACCTAATCACCTTAATTAATAAAACGGATTATTACAAGCGCCTAAGCAAATGTAAGGGCAGTTGAGCTTTTGGTCTAATAATAACGTTACCTACAGGGTCATCAATGGCATCATAAATTACTTACTCACTTTTCAATCTTTTTAGGGATAATTTCCAGGATGAAAACTATCCTATATCCTTCCTCGGATTTTAAACTATCTCCATGCCAAATTTCATTAAAGTCGATTCAGCGGTTTAAGCGTGAAAAGGTAACAGACAGACAGACACACTTTCGCATTTATAATATTAGTATGGATTAGTATGGATATGAGAATGTCTTTAAACCGGGTCTCCTTCGCAATCCATAATATCGTATGTCCTAAAGTCAAATGCCATACCACATTTACTCTAAACACTTTTGACATATCAATCATTTGTCATAATGATTATTTGCCATAATGATCTTACATCCTAATGATCATAAACCATAATATTACATTACCTAATGCTCTAAATACCTAATATGTTTTGTACTAATCTATTAACACATAAAACTTACGAGTCATAATATACAAAACCATAAATCACATGTCCTAAAGTCAAATGCCATGATGATTACTTGCCATAATGATCATAAGCTATAATAACATTACCTAATATCCTACTTTAAGGCAGGTCAGACTTGGGTTAGGTTAGGTACGACGACGAGCGAAGCGAGGAGGAGTGTTAGGTTGAACTATGACCCTAACGAGCGAGCGAAGCGAGCGAGCCGCGCAGGTCCGACTTGGCTTACGATTCCTTACATTAACTATTTCACCTTAAGGCAGGTCCGACTTGGACAAATATCGAATTGGCTAAGCCCCGAAAACTGTAGGTTGGGTTATTGGCTGAACCCCGAAAACTGTAGGTTAGGTTAGGTTTGTATTGTGACCACGTATAGCGGAGCGAGCGAGGCGAGCGGAGCGTCAGACTTGCTGAACCCCGAAAACTATAGGTTAGGTTATTGGCTGAACCCCGAAAACTGTAGGTTAGGTTAGGTTTGTATTGTGACCACTTATAGCGGAGCGAGCGAAGCGAGCGGAGCGTCAGACTTGCTGAACCCCGAAAACTATAGGTTAGGTTATTGGCTGAACCCCGAAAACTGTAGGTTAGGTTAGGTTTGTATTGTGACCACGTATAGCGGAGCGAGCGGAGCGTCAGACTTGCTGAACCCCGAAAACTATAGGTTAGGTTATTGGCTGAACCCCGAAAACTGTAGGTTAGGTTAGGTTTGTATTGCGACCACGTATAGCGGAGCGAGCGAAGCGAGCGGAGCGTCAAAAGACTTGCTGAACCCCGAAAACTGAAGGTTAGGTTATTGGCTGAACCCCGAAAACTGTAGGTTAGGTTAGGTTTGTATTGTGACCACGTATAGCGGAGCGAGCGAAGCGAGCGGAGCGTCAGACTTGCTGAACCCCGAAAACTATAGGTTATAAAAATCGGAAGAATGAAAAATCGACATAGTACATATATTCGGAGTTTTAAAACATTCGGAATTATGATTATAATTAGACACGTGATAATAATTAGGATAAGTAACTATTAAGACATATGATGATTATGGCAACTTGTATTAGGATATGTAACTGATAGGACACTTGATCATTAGTACTTAAGATAATAGTGCAAATAATCATTAGGATATTCAATATTAGGATGATCAATATTATGGCATTTACATTAGGATAAACGTTATTATGGCAAAAGATCATTATGACCACAGTTATTATGGAATTTACAAATAGGACAAAGCAGGGACCGGAAAACCCCTCTTTAAAGTTAAGCCTATTGATAAGGTAACCCCAACAATTTGGTAACCATAACATAAGGTAACCTTTTCATTTGGTAACCCTATGTTAAGGTTACCATATCATAACAGTTAACTACAACCTCAACACAGTTACACAGTTACGGTTGAAACCCTAACGCGTAAGGGTTTTTTATAGCAGTTAACTCTAAACCCCTACGCGTTAGGGTTTGGAACTGAACCTTGAAGGATCGTTATAGATGAGCGGAGTTGGCAGAATGTTCACGTTTTGCCGTGTTTTTTTTACACTAGTTTTGTTTTGACTTTTTGTTTTTTGTTGTTGTTATTAGATAATAAGTACTTTATCTTCGCTTTTTATATGTTTCTCCTATACTGATGTTGTTAATTAGTTGATAATTTGATGTGATTGTTCTGCTAATAAAAAAGTAATAACATCTAATAATAAATAACTATAATTTTCATACTAAAGTTTTTTCTTATCGAAGAACGATCGGCAACTTTGCTGCGTTACCAGCATTATACCTGATAACAGTAAAAACCATCGTATAAGAACAAAAGAGAGTTTGACTTGCAGCATGGTATTTTTAAGTATGCAACGTGCTGTTTAAAAATGACGGATAAGATAAAAAATGTAAGAAAGAGATGGGATTAGTATTGTTTTGAAGCATCATGGATGCTAAGCGTTAGTTACTCAGTATCCTCCAAATCGTCCAACTGGTCAGTTAAAAACGGGTGCCATAAAATAACGAATATTAAAAAAAAACTTTAAAATGGACAACAAAAAGCGCTTGCTGCCACTGCCATGCAACTTTCCCCAGGAATATAGTGACTTTGTAAATAAACTTAACAGGCAAAAGACAGCAGAAACTGGTAAGTTATGCATTCTTATTATGATGATATTTCAATTTTGTTTACCATTAAGTCTTTGTAAATACTATCGACCTTAAAGGTACTCGAACTGATATTTTTTCCTTAATAGTATCTGCAATATGTTTGTTTATTTTCAACCATATTCTAATTATATATATACCTATATATTTATTTATTTAAAGTTAATTGCACATTGCATTGCACAAAAACGTAGATATAAATGGCGGCCTTTTGCCATGAAATGAGGCGTTCAGACAACTTGTTTAAATGAATGTATATGTAAATATATAATATTTAATTACTATACAAATTCGGAATATCTACTACAATGACATTTCGTAAATGTGTGTTTGTGCGTTTTCATTTATTATACATTTTATTCAGAATATGTTGGCACATTTAGCTAAAAATCATAAGTATATATATATGTATATTGCATTATTCCAATTTACTTTTAATGTTCGGGTATCCTTAGAGCTGCCAGTTTAGCATTCCTAACAAAAAATAGGCATTTAACGTTGTACTTTATTGTACGGCGCTTACATTTCTAATATATAAATGTAATATTAGTGACGTATTACTTACTAAACTTAAAATGAAATGCCAAATTAAGTATATATTTTTTTATTTCAGACTCAAAGTTAAATCAAGAGAGGAGGGAAGGTTATATATGAAAAACGTACAGAAATTCAAGGAATTGTTAGAAGATGTACCGGACGATAAATTGAAGGACATGTGGGCACGTGTAAAATTTATGACAGAATTGTATCATACGGCTTTCCAAAATTACGTAAATAATAAGTAATCCATAATTTAGTAATATATTTGATAAGGTCTAATTTTAAAGTGATTTGATTTTTTGATTGCTGATTTATGTCATTGTTTTTTTTTATTATGGTGTTTTTAATGTATAGGTGTTATAAGTATTAATTGTTAAGAATAGGTAGTTATTAAGACTGATTATGCATGTTAAACTGTGATGAAGATATTTTTATGGTTTTAGTAGTATAATTAAACTTACTATTTTTGTTATCTGATAAAAAAAATTACTATTCTAGTAAATTATTTACACACCCAAATTTCATTTTATTTTATGAACATAGCATGATTATAATATGGTAAATACTTTTAAAGGTATTATTATAGAAATCGCGTTGATGCTGGCAGAACATGTTGACCCTTGTTGAAATTTTAATAAGGTACCTAGGTATATATTTTAATATTTCATATTTATTTATAATATTATATTTGTTATATATATAGAAATCATATATATATAATATCTTATTGTATTATAAGATGTGATATGTATGGTTTGTGTGCGTAAGCTAGCTTGATTTCAAGTTTTCTTTTGTTTTTTATTTTGACCACTCAGTGAGCCAACTTATTTTATGATAAAATGTTAATTTACTTTCTGATTACTGCTGTAACAACTTACTTTAACTTAAAGACAATTTTTAAATTGGTTGTGTGTTGATAGAACAGTAAACTGGATTTTTGATATATACAAATAAATGCCATTGATTATTAATTTAAATTGTTTAATTTTTTTCTTGCAAATGGATGTTTTTTTTATTTTTCTTAGTTTACAAATCGAAGTCGATTAAATTATTCGAACCAAGTTTCGAACAATTTTATCGACACAAATATTTCATATAATTAACTAACCTAGACCTCACAAAACTTCATAAATCGGTTGAGAAATGTGACCCCTAAGCGAGACCAGCCGGAAATCCGAACAAAAGGACATCTGTCTGTGTGTAAAGAATTTTCTTTCTATAGTTAAAAAAAAATTTATAGAATACATAATATAACAAAATTAACTTTATTTCAAATAACATTTTAATTAATTACGTAAAACTTTTTTAATGTTTAAATGTTTTTATAATTATTACGTTTTTAACTATTATTAAAAAAAAGGATCATGATTTAATCAAGACAGAGTACAAGAAATATTCTTGTTCAAATCAATTTGAATAATAAGAATATCCACAGAACCATCATTAATATTGCTTATCTTTACAATTTAAGGGTGTAATTTGATTTAAATAATTTGAAGTTCATTATTGACACCTACATCAACCTAAATATAATTATACTTAGATGAAAAGGGATGAGTGAAATGCTAAGAATTATTTTTAGTTTATTGTTATCGGGGTATTGGCATTTACTGCACACTGAGACGCGGTATTTATTATTGTTTTAAGAATAATCAAAATGCAGTTGTGCCTTAACTGAATGCCGCATTAATTGTTACATTTTTTTTATCGAAACAATACTAATCTGTATTTCGGGGTATGAAGGAAATGATAGTTAATTGTTTTTGCGATAAACCAATGTGTGATAATAATGGTGACGGCAAAAATAAACGAATAACTTTTATTTTTTCCGTCTTACAGTTATTTGTCAAGCCGCAAAGGCAAAGATGAAATATGAAAAAAAACAAACAACACAT
Organism: Apotomis capreana; assembly: GCA_947623375.1. NCBI lineage: Eukaryota > Metazoa > Arthropoda > Insecta > Lepidoptera > Tortricidae > Apotomis > Apotomis capreana. The sequence goes on along the minus strand of OX392514.1, from coordinate 22,904,428 downwards.
TGTTTTCGCCGCTCGAGCTAAGCAACGCTACCATGGTAACATAAGAAGTTTCTACACCAAAGACTTAAAGTTGAATATTGACTGAATTGTCGCTTTATAGCATATTGTTACAAACCTCGCAAACCAAACACGTTTATGACTTGCAAGAGATAAGAAATTTACTGAGTTACTGTTATTCAAAAACTGACCTAATAAGACATAATTTAGGGATCATATTCGTTAGAACTCGTTCAAAAACCCTTACGTTAAGGTTATTAAGTTACGGTTAGTAGTTATTATAACTGCTATTCAAAAACTGAACTAATAACACATTACTTAAGGATCACATTCGTTTGAACTCGGTTCAATACCCTAAAGACTCGGTTAGTGGGACGGGGTAGGTTAGTTAAGGTAACCGGTAACCGCGTTAACTGCAACGAAACAGTAACCGTATCATTGAAACAACCACATCATAGGGTTAACAATATGTAAGGGTTTTTAAAAACAACTTCTAAAATAACCTCATCAAAAACCCTTGTTAGGGTAACCGGTTCCGGTCCCTGGGACAAAGGAAATTATGGATTCCAATATAGACCCCTTTAAACCTTCATTTATTTACAATGAAGCGAAAAAAAAACGCATTGCTTTTCGCTGTTCGCTGCATTGTAAACATTTGGTTTACGTTAGCAGACGTTACTGCTTTAATACAAATAATTAAACCTACATTTACTTAAACAATCTGTCAAGTGCGAGTCTGACTCGTGCACCGACGGTTCCGTAAAAAAACTTGTCTCATCTTAACTGGCCGGGTTCAGTTTAGTTTGCACTTATCTTTATCTTTAATGTTTGTTGTTATAGCGGTAACAGAAATAGATCATCTGTAAGAATTTCAACTGTCTAACTATAACGGTTCATGAAATATAACCTGGTGACAGACGGACAGACAGACAGACAGACAGATGGACGGACAAGGGAGTCACAGTGATAGGGTCCCGTTTTTTACCCTTTGGGTACGGAACCCTAAAAAACTTCGTATCTATATTTTTAACAACATAGTATTTTAAAGGCTGCCAATCTGAGTTACGTCAATTAAGTTCTACTACGCTTCTTGTTACTCGTAAAAATGACGATACGTAATTTAATTAAGAAACTATCAATTTAGTGACTGCTAATTTAAGTTAATTATACTGACCCTATAGCTAAGTACCCTTATTTACGTACCATTCACTTTCAACACGCACTGCCTGGGCGCTAAGCTCGTAATCTCATTTTATTATTATTTAAGCGAGTGTCTGAAACCAAATATCAACTTCCCAAGGTTCTGGGGGCTAGACGAGCACATCCGCGCCGTGGAATCTAGCCAGGCGGTTTCCTTCCCCGTGAGGAGGCTGTTCATCATCATCACCAAGTCGCTGTTCTGTCCGCCCAACCTCGAGCACTTCAACAAGAGGGACGCCTCGCTGCCCCACATGGAGGCCTGCAGGGTCAGTCGTCACGAATTCTGCAGATCTCGAAACTGCTTTACAATCTAGAGCAGTGGTCAGTGGCCCGCAGGAGTCAAGATATGATTAAGGCCGGCAACGCACTTGTGACTCCTCTGGTGTTGCAGGTGTCTATGGAAGACGGTAAACGCTTTGCATCAGGCGATCCGTTTGCTCGTTTGCCCCTATGATATTAAAAAAAAAGATCCGCGAAATATTCAGATTCGCCGCGGCGGATAGATCACCGGAGTTCGCCAGAGGAGGGTTATTTTTTCATTTGGTAACCACTCCATACCACTTTTATATCTTTGTTTTTTCTTCATATGGACTATGGAGTCAAGAACATCGTGAAACCATGATCTAGAGTGTAGTGGTGTAATGATATGCCCCCAGGCCAAAAGTATGGAAACAAGCTTATATTACAACGCAAAGCTCTGATTTCCTTACGGGATATATTACTAAATTACACAAAAAAAAACCGTAAAAAAATATTTTAAAAGTCAATAATCCTAGTTCTGTTTACGAAAATTGCTAGTTCAACATTTTGTACAAAGGCAATAAAAAAAGTTGAAATGCAACTTTTTCCCGGAGTTAGATAAGTATGTATTTTTTACAATATTATGTTTTAATAGTGGACGTTTAATGTTTTAATTTATTTATTTATTTTATTTTATTTATTTAAGGATTACCAACAGATAACACATCAGACTATAACATAGTAAAAGTACACAAATGACAAACAGGATGCTTATCCAATTATAGGTAACCACGGCTAACATTTGGGTTCTTTAAAGAATAAAATTGCTACTAAGCAGTGACTGCCATCTTCTAACAGTTAAAAGAAAAACTTTTGTTTCCCTACTTTTGACCTGGGGTGTACGTCTGGTTATCTTGCATTCGTCTGCAAATCTGAATGAACATCGTGTGACAGTAGTCTCTGTCCTTAGAGTCTGCCGGACGTGCAGCGCGACGTGGCGGGCGTCCGGGACCGCGTGTACCGGAACACCATCTACAAGATCCGGCGCGGACCCGCCGACAGCCGGCCCGTGCACGTGGTGGCCGAGTGCGCCACCCCGCTGCACACGCTGTGGAGGGTGCTGCAGCGCCGCGCCGTCTACCGACGTGAGTGTATACTAGCCGCCCGTGCACGTGGTGGCCGAGTGCGCCACCCCGCTGCACACGCTGTGGAGGGTGCTGCAGCGCCGCGCCGTCTACCGACGTGAGTGTATACTAGCCGCCCGTGCACGTGGTGGCCGAGTGCGCCACCCCGCTGCACACGCTGTGGAGGGTGCTGCAGCGCCGCGCCGTCTACCGACGTGAGTGTATACTAGCCGCCCGTGCACGTGGTGGCCGAGTGCGCCACCCCGCTGCACACGCTGTGGAGGGTGCTGCAGCGCCGCGCCGTCTACCGACGTGAGTGTATACTAGCCGCCCGTGCACGTGGTGGCCGAGTGCGCCACCCCGCGCCACACGCTGTGGAGGGTGCTGCAGCGCCGCGCCGTCTACCGACGTGAGTGTATACTAGCCGCCCGTGCACGTGGTGGCCGAGTGCGCCACCCCGCTGCACACGCTGTGGAGGGTGCTGCAGCGCCGCGCCGTCTACCGACGTGAGTGTATACTAGCCGCCCGTGCACGTGGTGGCCGAGTGCGCCACCCCGCTGCACACGCTGTGGAGGGTGTTGCAGCGCCGCGCCGTCTACCGACGTGAGTGTATACTAGCCGCCCGTGCACGTGGTGGCCGAGTGCGCCACCCCGCTGCACACGCTGTGGAGGGTGCTGCAGCGCCGCGCCGTCTACCGACGTGAGTGTATACTAGCCGCCCGTGCACGTGGTGGCCGAGTGCGCCACCCCGCTGCACACGCTGTGGAGGGTGCTGCAGCGCCGCGCCGTCTACCGACGTGAGTGTATACTAGCCGCCCGTGCACGTGGTGGCCGAGTGCGCCACCCCGCTGCACACGCTGTGGAGGGTGCTGCAGCGCCGCGCCGTCTACCGACGTGAGTGTATACTAGCCGCCCGTGCACGTGGTGGCCGAGTGCGCCACCCCGCTGCACACGCTGTGGAGGGTGCTGCAGCGCCGCGCCGTCTACCGACGTGAGTGTATACTAGCCGCCCGTGCACGTGGTGGCCGAGTGCGCCACCCCGCTGCACACGCTGTGGAGGGTGCTGCAGCGCCGCGCCGTCTACCGACGTGAGTGTATACTAGCCGCCCGTGCACGTGGTGGCCGAGTGCGCCACCCCGCTGCACACGCTGTGGAGGGTGCTGCAGCGCCGCGCCGTCTACCGACGTGAGTGTATACTAGCCGCCCGTGCACGTGGTGGCCGAGTGCGCCACCCCGCTGCACACGCTGTGGAGGGTGCTGCAGCGCCGCGCCGTCTACCGACGTGAGTGTATACTAGCCGCCCGTGCACGTGGTGGCCGAGTGCGCCACCCCGCTGCACACGCTGTGGAGGGTGCTGCAGCGCCGCGCCGTCTACCGACGTGAGTGTATACTAGCCGCCCGTGCACGTGGTGGCCGAGTGCGCCACCCCGCTGCACACGCTGTGGAGGGTGCTGCAGCGCCGCGCCGTCTACCGACGTGAGTGTATACTAGCCGCCCGTGCACGTGGTGGCCGAGTGCGCCACCCCGCTGCACACGCTGTGGAGGGTGCTGCAGCGCCGCGCCGTCTACCGACGTGAGTGTATACTAGCCGCCCGTGCACGTGGTGGCCGAGTGCGCCACCCCGCTGCACACGCTGTGGAGGGTGCTGCAGCGCCGCGCCGTCTACCGACGTGAGTGTATACTAGCCGCCCGTGCACGTGGTGGCCGAGTGCGCCACCCCGCTGCACACGCTGTGGAGGGTGCTGCAGCGCCGCGCCGTCTACCGACGTGAGTGTATACTAGCCGCCCGTGCACGTGGTGGCCGAGTGCGCCACCCCGCTGCACACGCTGTGGAGGGTGCTGCAGCGCCGCGCCGTCTACCGACGTGAGTGTATACTAGCCGCCCGTGCACGTGGTGGCCGAGTGCGCCACCCCGCGCCACACGCTGTGGAGGGTGCTGCAGCGCCGCGCCGTCTACCGACGTGAGTGTATACTAGCCGCCCGTGCACGTGGTGGCCGAGTGCGCCACCCCGCGCCACACGCTGTGGAGGGTGCTGCAGCGCCGCGCCGTCTACCGACGTGAGTCTATAGTATACACTCCACAGTCATCTATAGTATCTTTCGTCGCACATCTACCTACTAGACAAATGTTCTGGCGGAAGAGACCGGATATCGAACCCCGTACCTCTGGATTACCGGTCTAACGTGTTAACACCCTATCGCCAAAATACCTTTCGAATGTTCCTTATGTTTTGTGTTTCGATCTTTGCCCTGTTTATTTGAAAGGCTTTACATTACAACATAGCTTAATTTTTCTTATTGCTTTGATCTTCGCATCAATAGTTCAATAAAAAATTGTGGTGCAACCCGCCTGGTGGGCGCTCGTAACCTCTACCCTGTAGCTGCCGGCCCAGCTCGCGGCGAATTGTCCTTTACAAGCGCCCACCAGGCGGGCTCTATCGGTTTCCGGGGTAGTATTACTTTTTTTTCTGGTCGTGAAAGTGTTATAGTACATTCTGTACATTACACACCTAGGGCGGTGAATTCATAAAAGTCCTAGATCGCAGGTGTTTGCACAATAAGTATGCGACCTGGGGTTTCACCGATTACCGCCCGTGGTTTGTCTAAAGTTTTACGTCTGGTCTTGGCCAGTGAGATTTTCTCCCGGCCTAGGGTGTCCTAAAGAATAATGAGACGTTTCACAAATGTAATGATCGTTTTGTTGCAGAGCTGGCGCAGGCAGACGGCGACGAGATTACGGCGTCGTTCTGCGCGATGTTGCCCCGCATCGTCGCCAACAGCCCTGAGCTGAGGGGCAAGTGCGAACTCGTCTATTACGACGGTCAGTATATCTTGATACCGTCATACACTTGGCACTAGCAACCAGATCGCGGCGTCGTTCTGCGCGACGTTGCCCCGCATCGTCGCCAACAGCCCTGAGCTGAGGGACAAGTGCGAACTCGTCTATTACGACGGTCAGTATATCTTGATACCGTCATACACTTGGCACTAGCAACCAGATCACGGCGTCGTTCTGCGCGACGTTGTCCCGCATCGTCGCCAACAGCCCTGAGCTGAGGGGCAAGTGCGAACTCGTCTATTACGACGGTCAGTATATCTTGATACCGTCATACACTTGGCACTAGCAACCAGATCACGGCGTCGTTCTGCGCGACGTTGTCCCGCATCGTCGCCAACAGCCCTGAGCTGAGGGGCAAGTGCGAACTCGTCTATTACGACGGTCAGTATATCTTGATGACGTCGTATACTTATATTCGTTTATATCCCTTGATCGTTCGTCGCAATCTAATAAGATTATCTTGCGAATATAAACGTTATATCAAATGTGTTTAATACTAACTGAAATTATAGCCAACGAAATTATGCTTATTGTGGTTATATCAAATCTTGTTATATATAGAAATTATATGAAACGTTGTTATGTATCCATCATTGCACACTCATACCATGAACGTAACATCAAGTTCGAAACGTCGAGACAATTAACACTTTTTGAACACGAGTAACACGATGTTATGACAATGTGTGAAAATCGTGTAAGTTTAAATCAATTTATGACAAAAGGCATACTTTTGTACGGTTTGTTTTTCATTTGTGAAATACCAACAAAAAATCTCCATATAAATTCTTGGCTGAATGGTGTAGGTACCTACTGTTCAACTCAAGAACTCTTAACTGAGCATTTCTCAAAAAGTTTGTACACAATTAAGACAGAAAATTAAAGTCAAATATCTTTTTCCTATTTTGTTACCATTTTTTATTGTGATTACCAAACATAACCATAACATTGATATAAAATTACTAAAATAATTGGTAACAAAATAGGAATATTATATTGGACTTTAATTTTCTGTCTTAATTATGTACAAACTTTTTGAGAAATACTCAACTGATAATGTAGAACAGAATTTGTCGTCTTTTTTTTGTAATTTGTTCCATTAAAATGTATAAACCGGGTCTACTCACGTCGTAGAAGTCGAATAACGCTCGACATGTTTCGAATCGGTACACGATTCATCATCAGGAGAGCCGATCAGCCGCGGCGGCGGTTGACCGACTTCTACGACGTGAGTAAACCCGTTTATGTATTTTAATATGTCTGAGACTCACGATAGTTTTCTATGTAGGTAACTTGTTCTACTCTAATTATTAGTTGCTATACTGCTATCATGTTAAATAACGAGAGCAAGTCAACGAAACCGTGCTTTGCAGAGCTTCTATTTCTGTTCTGAAGGACGCAAGTTACCTAACGAACCTCACCTGGCAAACAAGTACGTACCCTCCATAAACACGTGTGTTTTAACTTACAGACACAAATCCGGAAGAGAATTTGGCTGAAGTGCTTCTGGCCAAGGTGCGGGAGATAGAACCGAACTTCGAGTCCCTCACAGCGAACGAGGAATAAGTACATTGCATAAAGCTTTGAATTCGTAAATGCCCCAGATAGCTTACGGGCTAGGATAACGTAAACTAACATTCGTGAAAGCTCAACTATTTTAGGTAAAACTACGAGATCTAAAATGTACACTGTGAAACTGTCCAATTTTGCCCTAGCGGGTAAATAATAAATATCCCAATTGGCCTTAAAGCATGAAGAAAATAAAAAATGTCTAAATTATTTATTTCATTAGCAAATAAATGAAGGTAAGTATTTATATATAGCTTGAAAAGTGAATCCTTGACCTATTTCAATATATATCAACCACGTGGACATTTACCGGCTAGAGCAAAATTGTACCTACGGTTTCACGTTAACTGAATTCAAACGAATGTAGATATTCAAGTTATAATTGCAATCCAACAAATGTTGACGACATAAGCCAAACTATTTTAAATCAGATTAAAAAAATATGAAAACTGACTTCAAATCAATGTAAAACTTCAAGTTTGAATGCAAGTATTCCTTATACAACAAGCTTGTTGTAGCTGTTAAATTTGAGACTGAAACATATACATTAAGTAAACAGATGTTATATTTAGATCTTGGCAGCAGTTGTGATAAGTATTCAAGTTTGTTACATTTCTTTTGTAATTTTTATGCTGATTTGTTATCGTTATACAATAATTGCATTACAGTGAAGAGTATTTCGTTATTTTTAGGTTGAGTGACTACTGGAAAGAGGCTCTAAATGACGATTTAAAGGTTGTTCAGCATTATGTTGATTTATTTTATACTTACATTTAGACTGAAGGTTTTTAAGACTTTCAAAAGACATTATTATAACTTGCAATTATTTCTAAAAAATTTCCTACGGGAATAATGTGTGCAAAATCAGTTGTTAAGGAGAGTTTATTTAGTTTTCATGTGCATTTATTTTTAAAGTGTTGTAAGAGAAGTAGTATGTAAGAAGAGTTTTTAGCTTTTATACCACCAGGCGCCTCTATTCAGGAAACTGCCAGTCCCATTTGTCTCTGACTTTACTGGTCGAAAGAAAATAATATACACAAAATTAATACATATTTTTAGACGAGACGTACGCAAATATGTATACCAAGGTCTAATCATTTATAAAAATGCCTAGTAATTTAATTTACCCGTAATTGTAACATGACAAATGAACAATATGAAAAAAGAAAGATAGAAAGCTTTATTTTCAAAACTTATGGTACAAAAGATGTTACCGTTTCTATTGTAATATGTGATTACTTGATAAGTAGGTAATGTAAGTTTAATTTTTTTGATGATTTAAGCATTTAAGCCATTAATCAACCAAATTATATGTTTTTGATATTTTTACTGTAAGACTGACATGGCAACACTGGTAAGTCAGCTGACTCAGTTATTTCGGATTAGATCCGTCTAGTCTTAAGCTTAAATGTGTATTAATCGCACTGTGACATTGTTTTATACACGATGATTTTTAATCGGTGATCAGGAGTAGAAAATTATTAATATCCAGCTAAAATTAAACTTAATAGGCGAGGTCTCACGCAATTACCTCAATGTTTAATCAATTAAAAGTTGAAACATAATTAAAACTAATAACCACTAGATACATGGTCATTCTACATAAATTATTTAAGTACGATACACCTACGTCAAGTGTCATCGCTTTGGCGGGAAATTTTACGAAATTTTCTACGACTTTGTATAGGTAATGACAATGATAAGTCATTAATCATAAATACGTCATTGCCATTAAATTATTAAAAAGGTTGTAAGCTTACAGATACAGATTAGTTGGGTGACAAGGAATTTAAGACAAAATTGGTTTCAAAATAAAAATTATCATAGAAAATTAAAAAGTTTGTTTTCATGTAATTACGACTTCAACGTGACCGCCATCATTTACTGAGTTAGAAAAGTTGGTACCTGATCACCGATTAAAAATCATCGTGTATAGATTAACTTTGGATTTTTTTATTGATCTTGAGTAACATAAGTAAGTTGAGTTCTCTAATAGAAATATTTTAATGGATAGCCTGTGTTCAGGGTTAATTCGTTTAGTATCAAGCCCAAGACGTAGATTACTGAAAATATTTTTCGTATTTAGACGGTAGGTACGGAAATGTTCATTAAAAATCAACATGGGTTCCTAATAACTTTTTTTAAACATAAATTCATTTTGAATGTTCATTCGTTGATTTCACTCCATAGAAACTTTTAAATCTTGGGTACTGTGGGCAGTAGGTACCTATGTTGATTTTTATTTTGAATAAATTAAGAATAATTTCGTTACCTAAATATTGTTGTTGTTGTACCTACAATGTTTATCGCGTAGGTACTTGAAGTATTTACCTTCATAGGATACAAATTATATATTATAATAAAAATAAATGTGTGACATTAAGATGCGTCTTTCATTTGTTGAATGAATCTACGTGTTTGCGCTTAGAGTAAGAAAAATGTGTTTGCGTTACCCATAGTTTTATAGGTTATCTTGATTCGAACAAAATTGTGGCGGTAGGCAAATATTTTGGTTTCATTGTCTAACGCCCAGCAATATATTATGTAGGAGTCTCGCTCACTCGTATTTCCACCGCTGCCGCTTTCCGCTGCAGAAGTGGCAGAGCCACAGATTAATATAAAGCAGAGCAAAAATTCGTGGCGGCAATGCCGGTAAAGCTTTGCATACACGTTCTGGAATCCATATTTTAGTCATTAATTCATTATTCTGCCTGATCAACTCGTCAAATCTTAACTTGCAATTGCGATTACTTGAAAGAAGTAGCAAACATGTGTTCGACTGTTGGTGTATAATAAATATAAAAAGGGCAAAAAACGGAATCGTGACTTTCCTTTGAGTATTTAAAATGACTTTCAGTCTAATAAATCCACAATAATCGAATCTGTACAATCGATTGTATAATTCAGGTGTACAAAACTAAAGCAATTAAAGAGAGGTCTCAAATATACTCTCAGCGTGTTACAAAAAACTGTCACTGTCGAGCTGTCATCGATCGTGTCATTTTAAAATCTAGACGTCAAAACAATACCGAACTCACGTGCGCGCAGTGTGTACCTATCATGCTAATAAATAATTAAAATTACTGACAATGGGGAAACGGAAATATAATAACGACACCGAAGAGTCGGCCAAGAAAAGTAAGACCACAGAGAAAGTCTCTGACAAAGAAAATGAAAACGCAACAGAAGAGCAACCTCAAAATCCACCTGAACACAAGCCTGTGAATAAACAGTATGAGTTCGATGTGAAGCACTTCCGTCAGGAGCTGGCTTCAAAGACAGGCCAGACCATGGGTAAGTAGTTGGCTAAGCCACATAGTAAATTAAATTGAAAAACAAACGCTCTCTTCCCTATAGTTAAGAAGGCAGCCTCCTATTCTTCTTGACTCCTATTATTCCTAGATTTCCCGATCCTGTGATATATTTCAGTTTGTAAGTTTGATTAGCACACCTTCGCCTCACATTTGTGTCAGTTATGCCTGCCATCCTGATTATATCCCCCGACGAGTGTATACATTCATAGAACTGGTAATTCTGCCTGACTGTGGTAAAAGATATAAAAAAAGAAAAAAAATGTAACATTAAATACCATTGAAGATATTTGATGGTCCCAGAATTAAGAATATATATTTTTGAATATTTTGTATGTATGTGTATGTCTGTATGTGATACATAGTATCTGTGCCCTTCATTCATATGATAAATATTAATATTTCTATCCTTCTAATCTGACAATTAATAATGTAGTATAATGATAATTTCAATGTAATGGAATGATTTTATGTCAATATGTCAATGTAATTAGTAATTCAAAATTTCTGAGCACTGATTTTGTGTATAATGTGTATTATGCATGGATCAGGAAATTAAATTTGCACACCTAATCAGCAAGTTTCACAGCACCTTATCCAATGTATCAACATCCTGTAGTTTATAATTACTTGTAACTGAAAATAAACGATTATGATTTTGATTTGATTTTGCTTATGGCTGCACCAATTTCAACTATTTTTGGCACACGGGTAACTGGGCATCCACAGTTGGTTATAGCAGTTATAGGATACTTTTACCCAACTACGAAGAAGCAGAAATGAGTAGTATTTGTTACCTAGTATTTGTAATATGCAATTCTGAGTACCTTTGTAGCTAATGCAGCACGCTAGGTAAGTATCTATGGCTAGTCGAACTAGTAGAGCACTGAAGTCATTCATATTTAAATAATACAACTACAAAAGCAAATTGACGACAAGGCACCTACAAATGCAACTACGAACAGCAGTCACAATGACGCATGATAGCAATTTATGATAAGTGGCCACTTATACTGGCTTATCGCTTTAAAGAGTTACATGTTACCAAATAACGTGCCGCAATATGCCTGCTGCAGTGCAACATATATTTATGAACAATGGTTTTCTTGTGCAAATGTGCTCATTAAAAATTCACATTATTCATTTGAAAATTACCTACACATATAGCATACAAATACGGAAAGAATTTGTGTTTATTTATTTCATTGCACAAAGCATTCCCTGCCAGTCAGCTTAAAAGCTAAATTGCTTGTTTTTTAAATATTATAACACTGCATATGAGAAAAAATGCCTAAATTGTATAGCTTTGATTGATCTCTTCAAGATTCATTGACATTGTAGTCAAATGTTAACACATAATAGACATGTCATTTTTTTTAGAACGTAATCGATCTAAGTTTTTATTGGGATCAAATGTCTGTATAGGACTAACAATGCTTTAGACTGCTCTAAAAGTCAGAAATTACTGTTGAAGTTCGTCATTCCTATGGCGCGCCGAAAACGCTCCAGAGACGGCTACAAAGACATCATTGTGTCATTTCTATACTTGGTATTAATATTTGTATGGTGAAAATAAGAAAATGCCATTTTGGCTGGAAAGAAGTGAGTTTAAGTTCAGTTGTGGTTGTTAATACAATTGTTGTTTTGTTGAATTCTGAGGATTATAGGAGGAAAGGTTAAACACCTTTAAGCGCAGTTTAATTAGAAGTTTCATATTTCAAAGTCTCTTTAATTTATTTGATTCAGATTGTGTACAATATGCTGTAATCAACGTCAGCTATCATCCCAATACCACGTTTTGACGTGAAGCGGAATGTTCCATCAACATACAATGTTGCATTATCGTAACTTAAGCTATGTCCACACTGTGCCCTTTTCACGTTCAACTTGCGCTTTCGTCTATTGCGATCTCGCTCGCATCGTACAAAAATTAGCAAGATATATAGCAATAGACGAAAGCGTAAGTTGAACGTAAAAAGGGCACAGTGTGGACATAGCTATAGAAATCTACATGTCAAGGAGCGTGGCGTCGTCATAACTTGGACAAAATTAAATTTCGACGACGCGGCGCGGTTGGCGCAGTGGTTAAACAACTGCCTACTGAGCGACGGTCCCGGGTTCAAATCCCGGCAAGGGCAAATATTTGTGTGATGAACACAAATATTTGTGCCTGGGTCATGGATGTTCTATGTATTTAAGTATTTATTTATGTATATCGTCGCCTAGTACCCATAACACGAGCCTTCTTGAGCTTAATTTGGGACTAGGTTGATTTGTGTGAGGTTGTCTGATATTTATTATTTATTTAAATAGGCGCCGCTCTCCGAGACTCGCTGGATGCGTAGGTATTCAGCAGGCTTCCGCGTACTAAAGCTATTTATTCATTCTTCAATGTGAAGAAACAATTTGTAAATTAAGCATAAAATATGCTTCTATTTCAGCACTGACCCAGTTCCTGCAAGTGTGCCTGAACCCCGACAGCGAGGTGGACTACTTGGCGGAGTACCTGAACGCCGGCGGCAACTCACACGAGATCCTCCGCCAGATCAACCAGGACAACAAGAAGAACCTCACCCTGGCCACCCCCGCCTTCCACCTCTTCCACCTTATCATCATGAAGGTCCAGTCCTCTCACCCCCAGATGATGGCCATCACCGAAGAAGCCAGTCGCTACTTCTTGAACACGTTCATGTCGACAATTGAGATCATGATCAGCGAGAACTCTGGACCACGTCACAGGAAAATAGTCCTGAAACTCCTTACGTCCATAGTAACTCTTAACCCAGATTTGGGTGTAGAAGTTATCAATCAGGCTCCACTGACTCCTAAACATTTGCAGTATATACTAGAGAAGCCAAACTACAAAGAGAAGGATAATGTCAGAACGTCATTTGTGCACTTCATGACGTCATTCTTGGTCGACGGGCATCTGCCCCTGATAAAGGCGCTGTTGGAAAAGCAGGGGCTCCTGCCTTTGGTCATTCCAGGACTAGTGCATGACGAGGCGGAAGCGGTATTGATGTTCTTAAACATATTGAAGAAGAATGTTATCGAAAATAGCTTCATATCCAAGAGTTTGAAACTGAAAACGTTCAGTCACCAAGTGTTGTTTAACATCTTCAAGCTATACTCGTGGAAAGGCCCTCCTGATCTAAGTCAGGATACGAGGAACAAGTTACGTCCAGACATCATGGCACTCCTATCAGAGATTGTGTTAACGCTGTTCACGTCCCACAAACTCGGATTATACTTCACCGACAACACCTTAGGTATGACGGATGCGAATAAAAACCAGAACTTGTACAAAGCTCTGCTCACATTGAAAAGACCTTGGGAGACTGAAGAAGAGAGCGCGGTCATCCTTAAAATAGTCCACAAATGTCCAGATTTGCACAGAGCTATCATAAATGTTGTGGAACAGAGCTTTGAGCCACAACACTCTCCTATTTGGGAGAAGACTACACAGTTTGCTATTAAGTTGCTGGATGTACTGAAACCGGAGGATATGGTCCCTAGAATGGCAAATTTGTCATCAACTCAAGTGGTTAATTTTACCCGATTTGTTACTTTGCCAATTCCTTTGCTAAAATTCATGCAGACACACTTAGGCAAAGACCAAACCATATCTTTATACTGCATTAAGATATTAGTAAAAATGCTTGAAACATTAAAACGGTACATAAGGATTATAGAAATGGAAGACAACCATGTCAATATTTCGGATTTGAATAGCAAATTGGAGTATTTCTTCCCAAAACACATGCCGGTACCTACCATTATCGCGTCATTGATCCAAGATGTCATTAGTGGCAAACAGGCTACAGAGAGCGCGAAAGACTACAGACTCCCCAAAATATCAAATACTGACAGTTTGATATACCTGATGGATCTATTATTGCTGTATAATGACCTGCACCCTACATTCTTCGAAATGCTGGAAGGGAGTTTAGACATGAGGAAAATTTTAGACTTTTCAATGACGCTGTCTTCTGGTAGAGTATCATTGTTAAAATTTAAGGTCGTCTCATTATGGCTGACTTTAGATAGCTCTGCTATTTCATTAAACAATCCTATGTTCAAAGACCTCTTCCACATTATGTTGGAAGTTTACACAAACACAGACGACAACACGTGGGTCGAGGCAAAAGACACAATTTGCAATTTTTTCAAGAACACTGGCATTTTTGAAGGAGACGAAGATGAGATTCACTTAATGCTTTACACTCTTCGAAACTCTCCTGCTACCCCAACCTCTTTAATAGGAGACGTGGTACAATATGTGCTAGAAAACAGCAAGGACCTATCAGAAAGTATCAGAAATCAAATCGTTCACTTTGCGATCTCTGATCAAAACAGTGAAGCGAATCTAGACAAGCTTTTCAACGACCTCATGAAAAACAGAAATACAGAGAATATGACCTTTTTGGAAAAAAAAGTGCCATCTCTTTTCATCAAAGGCTGCATGCAATATATACAGACTAACAAGGAAGCAAGGAAATCCTTGAAGCAATTTTTATCAATCTATGTGGCAAACATACTCCATGCCAATTTCTCTCCAGAGTTGACTGAAGTAGTGATCGGAGATTCCAAATTAGATGCGAGGAGCTACGTCGCCAGCTGGATGTTAACTTCAGAGGCGCTATCGGACGTTACAGTTGGGAGAGATGAAACCATCAAAAATCTATCGGCATCAGTCATTGCTGACAACGAGATTTTCTTAAAAGATATTTTCCAATGCCTTGAAGAGGTTTCTGCTGATGATGACTGCGATGTTACCATTGACGAAGTTCCGTATAAAATCAATACCTCAGAGATCATAGACGGCTCGGAACTTCTCATTTGGGCGAAATATCTTATTTTCTGTACAGTGAGGTTAACAGAAATGAAATCTTTAACGGAAGATCAGCAAAAAAAGATCAACCAATACTTTGATTGCTTGATCCTTATTGGCAAGAAATGTCACATGAGAGACGTATGTCGAACGATCATTTTATCACTTTTCAAAAATCCGCACGTTCTCAATATCTACACGCCTTTAGACCTGAGCAAGAATCCCTGTAATACCATGGCAACTAAATTCCTCTTAAAAGTGATGACTCGGCACGCTGACATGATGACATCTTTAAACAAAAATCAAAAACTAATGAAACCTTATCAGCAAAAGAACTGTAGTGAGATCGTTAAGGCCTTTATTAAAATAAATAAGAGGAAGAACGTTGACTGTGAGCATACGATTAACGTCCTTGAAGTCATTGGTCTATCGGAAGTAGATGACTTGATCATACTAAAACACATTTTCAGCGCGGATGCAAGTGCTTGCGTTAAAGACGATAAAGAACCAAGTTTAATGTTAGAGGTACTTCGGGTCCTTGTCAAAAAGTACTCTAAAACTGTAACAATCGAATTGCCTAAAGAGGTACTTAAGAGTATTATTAAAGTGTATACGAATTTGCTCACGAATAAAGATGGAATTTCAAATCTGGCAAATGTAGAAAATTCTCTGATAGAATATTTCGAGAATAAGCCGCATCAAGTGAAACACGTGAGTGAAGACCAATTCAAGCATTTCTTCCACGCTAACTCCATGCCCAAAACAACATCTCTACTCGCAGCCACTTTACTCAAACTTAGCCAGAAATTCTGTAAAATATTTAAAGAAGAGATTGACAAACCCGAAATATTAAGCCAAAGAGAACTCACGCTACCGCTTGGTAATTCTGTTATCCACCACGAACCTTTTTTAGTTGCCAACAAAGATTTCTTGCCTAAAATATATGAAGAATACAAATCTAATATTGTGAAAGTGCTAGAAAAGCCACATAAAGCCGGGCAAGTGTATATATCAAATTGGAAATTCATTAGAAAATTGATTCTGGAGTGCATGAGTCAAGATGAGTGTGAGAAATTTTTCAACAAGGTTCATAAGTTTGAAACCGCAGAACTGAGCCACTTATATCTTTTCCAAGCCTGTTTCTTGAAGATGTGTCTCTCTGAAAGGGGCCATAAAAAAGATTATCTCATCAATTACTTTTCAGCGTCACTTCATTTAATAACAATTGCGTTACAAGGAACAAACACTGATGTATTGAAAGACCTTTCAAATAATATTTACGATGTTATTCAACTAACTAGTTCCTTGAAAGGTTTTGATACCGAAAATAAAGAAGTATTCGGGAAAATGATCGAGAGCTCCATCTGGCAAAGCTTTTGTAAGGCTGTTCTGAAAAATTGCTTGAAAGTGAAATCCGGTGACCAAGGCAATACCGGTGGTCCTCTATTGTTGGAGATGTTAACGACTTTAATTAAACTCTTCTATCCAAATGATCACAGTGACATCGAGACCGTTTTCGATATGGTGACTTCGCATTCCGAATTTCTTAATGTGATGCTAAGTTATTACAGCTTAGATATCAAGTCAAGATTAATTCAGCTTCTATATGTTTTGATATCAAGGAAGCAGACTGTGATGAAGACGCAACAGATACCCGTTTTCCTGAGTGCCTATCATGCTACCAGAAGCCCTTGCGATCGTTTGCTACTAAAGATTCTAAACTTCTACGAGACGCATGGACAACCAGTCAACGAGTACAAACCTTACCTATGGGGCGATTCGGCGGCGAATTTCTACGCCGTTCGCAAAAATAGATCAGCGTCCCTTTGGAGCCACCCAACTCCAAATCAAGTCTTGAATCTTTTAGACAAGGATATCGTAGAAAGGACCGTCCGAAACTTCCCGGTTACAGAAAAGTTGAGCTATGATTACGATCTACCCTCGGCTTTTGAATCTTGTAGTGATGTAAAAGGAGCTCTTCGCTTCATGAGCGAAGATACGTTTAAGATTACAAAAGATTTCGAAGGAGATGTGGCTCGAATGTCAATAAAACAGAAGTATGATCGAGTTATGAGTCAATTTAAAGAATTAGATGTGGTGAATATATCTCACGTAGATGCTGATGAGGGTATATACGATCCCGCGTTCTTATTTCCTCTGCTCAGTCATCTGCTGGCGCCTGGGTCGATGGCATCGTGCTTCAAGATGCTCCGCAGTGGTCTCCTGTCGCTGCCGATAGTGGCGTTGAGCTCACATTGCCCTACAATGCGCGCAGCGGCGTACCACGTCCTGCATAGGTTCTCTATGCTACT
Source organism: Apotomis capreana (assembly GCA_947623375.1). Taxonomy (NCBI): domain Eukaryota; kingdom Metazoa; phylum Arthropoda; class Insecta; order Lepidoptera; family Tortricidae; genus Apotomis; species Apotomis capreana. The sequence goes on along the minus strand of OX392514.1, from coordinate 22,887,005 downwards.
GGAAACCGAAACGTAAGTAACTGAATAACCTTTATCTTGTACTGTTTTTCGTTAAATCTGCTTAACTGCCCATCGTTGAAAGATGGTTTTACTGTCAATGTCACTTGTAATTTAGATGCTATACTTACTAGTATAATGTTCGAAATGATGGTTAAATAACCGATGGATAAAATCGATGGATATTTTTTATGAAGAAATATATATCCTCTTGTACAATCTATCAGAAATATATATAATCTTGTAAAATCATAGATACCTATTAAACAATTACTTTTGAAACTTATGTTAACTGTCACCTCTTGCAGGAGACACAGGAATGACAAGCTCCTGCTCACAGACTTCATCGAGACCCTCCGCCACAGCCTGACCACGGCCATCACCAGCGCGCATGCCGACTCCGGCCTGAAGAACCCTCGGCTCCCCTCCCTCGACGCCATCTACTTGGCCAAATCCCTCATGGTCTGTACAGCCCCCTTCGATCCTCTCTACAAACCAGTCAACAACTTCCTCATAGCGAAACAATTCGTAGACCTAACCGTGGTCCCCGATTTCCTAAGTCTCTTCCATGACAGTGACGTGGAATCTTCCGAAAGAAGACTCTGGATCTTAGATATAATCAAACATGGAACTAAAACTATGACTGACATCAGTGTCATCTTTAAGACTATGTGCTTAAAAATGGTCATGGATTTCTATTCTTCTGTTCTGAGTGACAGAAAGACGAAGGAGAAGATTCTAGGTGCCATAGCTGCTGTAGTTGCAATACCCAGAGCTTTAGAGATACTGGTAGAAGGATATGGACTTGTGTCTTGGTTACATTTTGTCGTAAGACAGTTGAATAGAGATGATAAAACCCTAATAAAAGGCGTATTGAGTATCATCAAGAACATTCTCCTCAGCTTGTCTATAAATTCTTTGTCGAGAAATATGTCTGCTCCTAAGTTAGACGTGGAAGGAAAACCAGTTGATAAATTTCTTGAAATAAGAGCCAATAAGACGGTAGAAGGAGAAGTGCTAATTCTTTTGTATGACCTGTTATATTATACTGCAGATTTAGAAATTGAGGATTTGATTTCGTATGTCGAGACTTACAGTTTTCTATCGAAGAATGCTATCAAAATGTTGACGAGAGAAAAGGTACTAGGCTTGATTGAAGAATGCTGTAGCTCGATTAAAGATAGTGAAAAAGTTGTATTGTTAAGAAAAGCAGCGATTAGAAATCATATTGATATGTTAAAGAGCAAAAATCTTTATAAAGCCAGTGTAGGATATAATGCAGAATCAAATGAGCATTTGTTAAGGGAATTAATAAACGTTGTGCAAGTTTATATAAGTGTAGCATAAGTTGAACTTGTAAAAATTACGTTTTTTTATTATACCAATTGTGTAAATGTTTTATTTTATTTCTTCTTATTACCTTTGAATTATGAATGAAGCGTTGGAAAGAAAGGGAATGAAAGTGAATGCAAAAAAGACGAAAATCATGATATTTGAGAAAGAAGATAGTGTGGCAGAAGTGAGTGTATGGATTGGGGACGAGAGATTAGAGCAAGTGAATGAGTTTGTATACCTTGTGTCAATGTTTACGAGAGATGGAAAGTGTGAAAGTGATATTGAAAGAAAAATTGCTGCTGGTAACGCAATAAATGGTGCATTGCAGGCCTTTATGAGCAGCCAGAAAATCTCTACGAGGGGGCGTCTGGCTGTGCATAGAGGTGTATGGGTTCCATCACTCATGTATGGAAGTGAGAGTTGGGTGTGGCAAAAGAAGCACGAAAGTAGAATAAATGCAGTAGAAATGAGAGCATAGAAGCATGATTGGTGTAAAGCTGTGCGATAGGATAAGAAATAGTGAAATAAGGGAACGCTGTGGTGTGAATGACGATATAGTCACTAGAATTGAGAAAGGGATGCTTAGTTGGTTTGGGCATGAGAGGATGCATGAAAGAAGATTCACGAAACTAATCTCAAGGCAAATGTGGATGGAAATGTTGGAAAAGGAAGGCCTAGACGAACGTTTCTTGATCAGATTGGAGATGTTCTGAAAAAAGGGCAAGTCAAGAGTACTTTAAACCGACGAGCATGCATGAGGAGATTAATAATGAATGTTGATGAAGCGAAAGATGTATGTCAGGACCGTAGCAAGTAGAAAGATGTGGTCTCTGCCTACCCCGTTGGGAAAAAGGCGTGATTTTATGTATGTATGTACCTTTGACGTGTTATCAAATGATCCCTGACGAGACCTTTGAAGTACCTAGGTAATCCTCTCAACATAGACGGCGCAGTTATTGATATACCGACAGTAAGTTTCCAAAATTGGTAAACTTTCCGCATGGACATTTCTGGGATTTTTCCAAATTACATACAAGGAATTTTCAAATTGAAATATTCTCTTAAATTCTTGTGAAAGTTTCCAGAAATCTCCCAAAAAGTTTCCAGAATTATTCTGAGCTTTTTGTAAACTTTCAGCCACTTGCCCATTCGTATAACTAGGTGCATCGCTTTATAACTTTATTCGTTAGGTATCCTCGAAATACAGGTCAGCGCTGTGTTCAGAATTTTGCGTTGAATTAATAGTTTTAGTGGTAAAGGAGTTGCAATTACTCTAAAGGCTGATTTAGACGAAGACAATTTTGAGACGCCTAATAAATGACGGCGCCAGTGATTACCGCACAGCACACCTCCGACCGTTTAGACAATGACTATGTTCAGCCGCCTAAATCTCGCCGCCAGTCGTGTTTACACAGTGCTTTTTTTTCAGTACCAGTAATTAGTGGCAGCGAGAGACGCGGAGGGGGGGTCACTGGCGCCAAAAAATAGGCCCGTGTTCTATTCCGCGCCAGCGCTGGCATGCCGCAAAAAAATGGCGCGGAAAGTGCTCGGTGCCTTTTCGAGGCGCCGTAATTTAGGCGTCTCAAAATTGTCTTCGTCTAAATCAGCCTTAATGCAAAAGTCAGATTGTGGTTATATAATTATTTTATTTCCCAAATATGTTACATTAATTTTGGTAAACAAAATATTTTTCTGTCAGTACCGAGCCGTCTACAAGTTTGACACTTTATTAAGATTCTCAGTTCTGACCAGTAACATCGGGTAGAGTCGCTAAATATTGTGGTGTTATCGGGATCCTCTCGATGGCTTATTTTTTCTGGGTGGTGTTTGGTGAACTTCTTGGTGATATAGTTTACATGCGAGACAGGATCCAGCTGGCGTAAGAGGTGACGCGGGTGAATCCGGCGGGGTATCCCACCTCGCAGCCGTCACGGTGTCCGAAGGAGGTGACACCGATCTGAAAGTTAATCGTAACATCAAAAAAAATACTAACTAATTAAAGCCCGACCAGAAATATATGAGGATTGTCAAGAGGGCGCTTTTTATAAGATTTATATGGCAACAATTTTGCAACCAATCGGTACCCACTAGGTATAAAATGACATTAGTTTAAATACCTGTCAGTACCACTATGTTAACCTCATAACATCATTTAATGGACTCTTTTCCTGTCTGTTTTTCGTGTATTAAACACGTGTACACTTTATTTAACTATAATCTTACGTTCACGACTGTGAATGGTTTTCGGCATTTTCTTTGGATAATTTTAAATATGTGTTTTTCAAAGAAACTACCACGAATGACATTGACATGATTCACAAATCATCATAAAATCATTGCCTGTGTAAGAAATTAGTTCCAGTGAAAATCCGTAACATGGCGCATCCTCATATATTTCTGGTCAGGCTTTACAACACAGTCGTCTCATTGAAACCTGATGAACCGAACCTCTTAAAATATTACTCTAAGAAAAACAGATGCAGAAGGAAACTGTGGTTACGCCACTTTCTTGTCTAGGTACAGTCGAGTTCATTTACATCTACACACTTACGAGAACAAAAATATGTGAACACGACCCTATTGTCAGGAGCATAATAAAATCGTGTTCAGATATTTTTGTTCTCGTAAGTGTGTAGATGTAAATGAACTCGACTGTACATATCTAATTGACTTTAAATTACTGAATAATATAATTATGAATAATGAACTAGTATATAAGACAACTAGTAACAGCTACCTACATCCATCAGATAACTGCCGTCACCCCTAATTCCCAATGCTCCATGGGCCCACTGTGGGATCATGGAGCATTGGGACTGGTTCTTGACCAACTTGACTTAACACATTCACGACCAACAACCCGCCTAGTGGGCGCTATTAATTTCTACTCAGCTACCGACGCAGCTCGCGGCGGATTGTACTGTACCTACAAGCGCCCACCTGGCGGGCTCTGTCGGTCTCCGAGGTGGGGTTGCGCCCACCTAGCGGGCTTTGTCGGTTTCTGAGGTAGTTTTTATTTTACCTGGAGGCCGATTATGGTTGCTTTTATCACGAGATAAATAAGTGATAAAGCATCCGTCACGTTTTGTTGAAATTCGAGTGTTAGTGACAATTGCTTTTAATTCTTATTTATCACGTGTTGTAACTGATAAACGCAACAATCTTAGGTTCCCTGGTCGTGAAAGTGTCGTCCTAAATTATTCGACTGTAAAACTGTAATAAGTACCTAGAACGTCCTTAAAAATAGATTATTATTTATCATAAACGATTTTTACTAAGTGTGGAGTGAATATCATGATAGAGCAGGGTTTCACCACCTTTTTTGTGATTCCACTTTAAGATTTTGATCTTTTACGTCATATTTATATATTTCAGCCATGCTTTTGTTTTCGCCGCTTGGGGGCCCACCCTGGTTGGGAACTTCAAGCAGATCTGTGAATTATTATACACTAGAGGATAGTTACCAGCTGGCCGTTGTGGGTCAGAGGGCCGCCGGAGTCGCCCCTGCAGGTGCCGCGGCCGCCGGGGGTGGCGGCGCACAGGGTAGAACTCCTAACGTTCAGGATACCGTACACGGCGAGGCACTCGGTGTTATCCACGACTGGCATGGGTACGTGGGACAGGAACTGCAACTGATTGAGGGAGCCACCTGGGAAATCGAAAAGAGATTTGTACTACCTAAACTTAAACGTCGAATTCCATCAAATAAAACGTTCGGGAAGTTGCGTCAAATTTTCTTGTCGAACATTCCCCAGTAATTCTGAAGAAAGTCTTCGACCAGTGCGTGTTGCCAGTGATGACTTACGGAACTCAGACGCAGTCGTTCACAATCGGTCTTATAACGCGGCTTAGAGTCACGCAACGTGCTTATTTAAGAATCAAAAACGAGGATATTCGCAGAAGAACACAGAAGATTACACGGTTGAGGTGGCAAAGGGTGGGCTATATAGCCCGCAGAACGGATGGCTTTTGAAGTGGCAACCACGTATAGGAAAGCGCAGCGTGGGTCGGCTCCCGACTAGGTAGACAGATGACCGTTGGGCGAGGAACGAGCCAGCCCTACGATCACCGGAGGGCCGATAAGCAAATAGCTCAGTTTTTTGGAAAGCGTTGTTGCTTATCTTTAGTCCAACTTACCATCGCTAGTAAGTCCGAAGCCAGAGGCCCAGGCGGTGACGCCGACGAAGTTGTCGCTGCCGGCGGCTATGGGGATTGGCTGCACGTGCTCTGAAATGAGATCATCATATAGGTAGTCAGTCGGTGAAGCAATTCACCGTGCCACTGACGCCATAGTTACTTCATAAACAAGTGCTCCAAAATCAACAATTCAAAACACTAGTAGCAGTTCCAATTACAGATCTTTGATATTTGGCCTTCTATTGGCGGCGGAGGCTTCAGTGGCACAATTTTCTGATGACGTGATATGACAAAGTAGCGTTCAAAAGGTTAAGTCGGATAACGCTCGACATCATCAGGAGAGTCGATCAGTCGCGGCGAACACTGCGGGACACACGAAGCTACTTTCAGCTTTTCTAATACAAAAACTGCTAATTTATTGTAGATAAAATAAGACGAGTCATATTTTGTATGCCACCATATGCCACGTTGCCGATTTTGTGACTGAAATTTCTTTTCATGTTTCCTTAATAAGACGTTTAGCATAACTAGCATACGAATGCGCAAAGAAAATTTTACCACTATTTTCTTACCGCTCAAAGCAACAGGCTCATGCAAATTAATCATAGCGATGTCATGCACGGGGAAAAGTCCGTTCCAGCTTTCATGAGTCTCCACATCCGAGGTGGTGATCCTGATGCCGCCGAAGAAGAGGGTGAGGGAGCCAAAGACGGCGGTGAAGGAGGCGGCCTGGCTGGTGATTGTGCTCCAGCAGTGGGCAGCGGTGAGGGCGCGGGTGGGAGAGAGGAGGGAACACGTGCAGGCGGAGGTCTGGCCGGTCGTCAACGGGATCACTAGGCCGCCCTGAAAATTAATATTGTTAAATATAAGATTCTAGCTAGAGACTGCATAAACGATTAGTATGGAAAATAGTACAGTGCCCCAGCGTGCAGCGGTAACTTTGTAGAGCTGCAATTATCCATTTCATTAATTTACTGCGCTAGCGAGTACGGTCCCTGTAAACTCATGATAAGAGTACTGGAGAGGATGGGAGATGATGCCGTAAAGAAAGTCAATAAGGGGCGACCAAATGTCACCGTCACTTTTTTCTTTTATGGGAATGCGAGACGAATGGCTTATATAAATGATTTATATGGAGATATATACATACAGCTCCCTAGCTTGGTAGAATTACAATTCTCCATACAAATCGTTTATATGCTGTCGCTTGCGAATACTGTCACTGTAAACTCATAGTACTGTAACGATTTAACGTTACATCTAAATACATAACTGGTACTTACTCATAAAACTATAACAATACAATGATTAACAAAAGACACTATCCTAGTTAAAAACTTCAATCGTATTATATATTAATACTTTTTACTACATTATAAACTATTAACATTTTTTTTTTTTTTAACGTAACGTCTTTGTACCTACTCGCTGGCTGAATAGCTCTACGTACTACTACTACTCCCTAAGTTCGAGGAGAAAAGATTTGCTGGCATTGCAATCTTTTAGCTAAAATATTTAAATTTTACCATGAAATTATATTGTATTCCTTGAATACATCTTAAAAAGATGTGTAAATAAATTGCTAAGTACAGTATTGTAATAATACTTTTATGTAGGTACAGTTTTCGAACTATATCTGTAGATTTCTAAATAAGAAGGTAAGTGGGTACCTACTGTTTTTTCCCCAATAGGTACGGGTGAGCGTTGCATTGCGAAAATTAATTTTCCATAGTTTACGTTTCTTAGTATCGCTAAATACCTTTTAATTTAAAACAAATCTAATTTTGTCATTATAATATTTTAAACTAAGTGGTTACAACCACGTTACAACTAATGTAATGATTCATATTTCTAGTAATTTATTTTCTAATTTCTTCGTATGATAGATATCTACCTATATTTCTATCGTTTTTTTATTGATTTTGGCCTGTAAACTAGCTACATTTCTAGATTTATTTACCTTTTTTGTTTTACTATTATTTTGCTTGTGGCTGCCACATCATTGATGACTATTGAATGCGATGTAGTTCACTTAACCAGGGGGCCTATGATAGTTGTGTTTATCACGTGATAAATAAGTGACAAGCACCTGTCACTCACACTCGTATTTTGTTAAAACATGACGGATGCTTTATCACTTATTTATCGCGTGATGAAAGCAACCATCATAGGCCCCCCAAGTTACGAAACTCGCGTATCAATCAGGTGTCGCAGTCACATGTCACTTGGACTCATATTTTATGGGATTTCCAGGGACCTATACAGGGATCTCGAGGCTACCGCTACCTATCCCGGGACCGCAATACCTACCTTTGTAGAACTGCAATTCTCCATACAAAACTTTTACTGCGCAAACGAGTACGGTCACTGGTATGTCTAAGTATGGGACATGATCTTGCCGTAAAGAGAGCGATTGAGGGGCAACCGCCCGCCGATGGAAAACGTTTGGCTGCGCCCTACTGACTCTGCTACCCTGACTCGCGACCCACTGTCGCGTAGCAGCACGGCTACCCCTGATGAAGAGCTCCAAATGAGTTCGAAACATGTCGGGCCGTTCCTGACAATTTTTACGTGAGTTTATACCGTTTTTATAATTAGTAAAGATGTCTCACGATAGTTTTAATAACATTATAACTGTAATTACTTATTACCTTCTGGAAGTTATCGATTATATGCGCCAGATTGAGCGAAATGTTTTAATGCAGTATAACAAACACTTACCTAGCTAATATGTGTAACTAATTATTTTTATTAAAGCAGTAACGTCTGCTAACGTAAACCAAATGCTTACAAAGAAGCGAAACATTGAAAATTTTAATTGTTCAGACAGGATTTGAACCTGCGTTTCCAACGGCTTTCCGGACCAACACGGGCGTCTGTTGGGGGTATTTACGTGGAAAGACATGGCTATATGAATATAATACACATTTATTGTAATAAGTAATTTACAATCGACAGAACTGCATTGACAACATAGAAGTATATTGACATATAAAAATACATTTCAAACGGAGAACCGTCGACAGTGCTGTGGCCAGTACTCACACTCCTCTTCACGGCACTATCGTGGTGATCAGGATAGTCCCAGGCTGCTCCGCAACTTCGCTAAACGCGGACCAGCTAATGCTTTGGTCAGTAGGTCTGCCTCCATGTCATCGGTTCGCAGATACTTAACTTCTATTGCTCCTTCTTGGATACAATTCCTAATGAAGTGCATTTTTAAATCAATGTGTTTAGACTTCGACGTAACCATTGAATTATTACTCAACTTGAGGGCTGCTTGATTGTCGGTCAACACAACAATACGGTCATAGTCAGCTCCTAAGTCTTTGAAGAGACTTTTCAAGTGAATCGCTTCCTTTGCAGCTTCGGTTAGAGCAACGTATTCCGCTTCTGCTGTCGAAAGGGCGACGCTCTTTTGTTTCTTCGACATCCAGCTTATGGCCGTACCATCATATTTAAAACAGTAGCCTGAAAATGACTTCCGGTCGAGCTTGCAAGAGCCCCAGTCCGCATCAGCCATACCATACATGTCTTGGCCGGTCTTCGTGAATGTCAAACCGACGTCCTTAGTCGCTTTGAGGTACCGAAGTACTCTTTTTGCGCACTTAAAGTGCTCTTCCTTATAACAGTCATTAAACTGTGATAGGTAGCTTATCGCAAACATAATGTCAGGGCGTGTTGCCACTGCTAGATACATCAGCGTACCTATTAAATTTTTGTAAGGAAGATCAAGATTTTGACTTTCATCTTTTCCACTTCGTTCGAGTTTGAGGCCTGGCTCCATTGGTGTGGATGTAGTTTTGCAATCTTCCATTCTGAATTTCTTTAAAGTTTCTTCTATAAATTTCTGTTGGCTGATTTTAATTTCATCTTTTTTATAAGTTAAATCTATACCAATGAGGCGTTTCGGTCTTCCCAAATCTTTCAGTTCGAATTTTGAATTTAGCAGGTCTTTGACTTCTTTAAGTTTTCTAGGACACGAGTAGGCAATCAATAAGTCATCGACATAGATTACAATTATAATTTTTACCCCTCTTTTCTCGAGTAGGTATACACATGGGTCAGCTTCTGATGCTCTGAAACCGATGCGTTTTAATTCTGTGTCGAGCTTTTTGTACCATTGCCTCCCTGCCTGCTTGAGTCCATACAGTGCTTTAATGAGACAGCAAACCTTCTCTTTTGGGTTGTTTTTTATGTCTCTTAGCATGTCAACTGTTTTGTTGTATATAGTTAAATCCTCTTTAGTACTTTCTTCAACCATAATCTCTGTCAGATATTCTTCTAGGTAGTCAGGGTATTTCATCATGATTCTTTCTTCCAGTTCACCATTCAGGTATGCAGTTGTGACGTCCATCTGGTTCAAACTTAACCCTTCTTCTACATCTACTCCGATGACAGATCTGATCGAACTTAGTTTCGCGACAGGCGCGTATGTTGCATTATAGTCGATACCTGGTCTCTGTGTAAAGCCTCGTGCTACAAGTCTGGCTTTTCTTGTGACGCTGTCATCTGGTCCAACTTTATTCCTCAGAACCATCTTGTAGTCTACAACTTTCACATTTTTGCCTTTCTTTTCAACTTTCCAGGTTCCGTTCTTGACATGCGCTTTTATCTCAGCCTTTATCGCATCATGCCAGTATTCATCGTCCTCATTTTCGTCAGACAGGTAAGTAATTTCATTAAATAAATGACTTTCTTCAGTATCATCCAGTATATAGTCTCTAGTCCACGCAGGTGGGTGCCTCTCTCTTTGTGGCCTCCCATTTTCAGGAATCTCTACTATCTCTGATGCGTCGTCAAAGGATTCGATATCTTCCGAATCATCAGGTTCTAGAGGTTGGTTTTCCGGATTTTGAATTTCGTTGTTTATTGTGTCATTTTTCTTCTCTATAATTTCGATTTCTATCTCCTGTCTAAATTTATTATTTTTTCTTTTATTTTTCTTTTCTTTTTCAGGTGAGATCGTGCGATGGCGTTCCGCTTCGTTTACAAGGTTTTCATAATCTGTATCCTTTTCTTTAAAGTACATCTGATCTATAACCTTGATATCCTTGCTTATCACCACGTCATCATCTTGAGGTATGTATACTCGGTAGCCTTTAGTAGTCAACGAGTATCCCATAAATACGCCCTCTTTGGCGTGGTGAGTCAGCTTTCCTCGTCTGTTCTTCTTCAGGACAAAGGTCTTTCTGCCAAAAACGTGAAGATGATTGCCAGATGGTGTTCGGTCAATCAATTTCGTGAATGGTATGTCACCGTTTAACGCTTTCGAAGGGCTACGGTCTACGGTTAATAAGATAGTTGGCTGTAGATACCGCTTCTGCCCAGAGCTTTTTGGGAGCGTTTGCTTCGATCAGCAGGCACCTGGCTTTGTCCAACAAGGATCTGTTCTTCCTCTCGCTAATCCCATTTTGTTGCGGTGTATAAACTGTGGTCAATCTTCTTTGGATTCCATGCAGCTTGAGGAAATCGTCAAATTCCTTGTTGCGATATTCAGTGCCTTTGTCTGTCTGCAGGTGTTTTATCTTTTTATTATGGAACGTCTCGACTTCGCTTTTGTATTCTTTAAAAATGTTGAATACGTCACTCTTCTTTTTGATAAAGTAGACGTGGCAATATCGAGTGAAGTCGTCTATGAATGTGACGTAATATCTCGATCCCGCTAACGTTCCGCACTCGAAAGGCCCACACACGTCGCTATGGATAATTTCAAGCTTTTCCGTTGTGTAGAGGCTATCGTGTCGCGTAAATGGTAATCTTGACAGCTTGCCTTTTATGCAGGTTTCGCACGCTTCTAATTTTTCATCAGTCGGTCTCAATCCATACATAAGGTTGTCTGTTGCCATTTTCTGCAGGTCTCTTTCATTTATATGGCCAAGTTTGCGATGCCATTCCATTAAATCACAATTGTTGCCTTTTTGTGTGTAGTTTGACGTTTCTTTCTTCTCAAACTCGAAATAATATAGACCGTCTTTTCTCTGTGCTGTCAGTGTCACCTCGCCGCTTTTTTCTACGATGGAGGCTTTGTCTTTTTCAAAGATGACTTTGTATCCTCTGTCAGTTATCTTGCCTACTGACAGTAGATTCACTGACACATCAGGAACGAATAACGTGTCACTGAAGTTATAACCTTCTTTTTCTTGGCTGACTGTGACTATTCCTTTGCCTTCAATTTTGCTCGTATATTTGTTAGATGCCAATTTTACGGTTCCATTTTCAGGTGTTAAAGCCGAAAACATTGTCTTGTCGCCGCACATGTGAGATGAACACCCGCTGTCCAAACACCATTTGTTTTTATCGGTGCTTGATTGTGCAGTACTCAGACAGACGTTGAAATTTTTTGATTGGCTTCTGATGGGTTTCTCATTTGAGCGATCCTTTTTGCCCCAACATGCCTCAGTAGTGTGGCCCTTTTTCTTGCAGTTCTTGCAATACTTCTTGGAATAGTTTTTCTTCAAGTGGTATGCTTCGCTACTTTCAGGTGCTTGGTCGCTACCGCTCCTGGCCTGGTACTCTTCAAGTATTTTGACTTTCAGGTCGTCTGGATTAGGCAATGTGTCCCTTGACTCGATGGCTATTCGGAAATTTTCGAATGTCGTCGGCAAACTGTAGAGCAGCATTATGCTGAGGAGTTCTGGTGGTATTTTAATATCCATGTCGGCGAGTTTATCGACCACGTCCATGAAATTATTTAGATGATCACGGATGTCTTCATCAGCTGTCATACGCTTTAGAACTAGCTGTTTTAACAATGTTGCTTTTCGCGCAGGCCCGGTGCTTTGATAAGTGGCTTTAAGCTTGTCCCATACGGATTTTGATGACGCGCATGTTTTTATTTGCTTGAGCTCGGAAGGTGAGATCAAAAGTAAAATTTCAGCTCTTGCCTTTAAATCCTCCTTTTCGAACACAGATTTCGCCGCCGCATCCGCAGTCGATGACAATCCTTTCTCGCCACTTACAATGTCCCAATAGTCGTTTTTTATTAGGACGGCTTGCGCTTGTAGGCACCAAGTGTCATAATTTGACTTGGTCAATGGTTCGATGTTTCGATAACTCGTCGATGCCATATTTTTACCTTTTTATTTGCAGGTAATCGTATAACCACGCTCTGCTACCATTTGTTGGGGGTATTTACGTGGAAAGACATGGCTATATGAATATAATACACATTTATTGTAATAAGTAATTTACAATCGACAGAACTGCATTGACAACATAGAAGTATATTGACATATAAAAATACATTTCAAACGGAGAACCGTCGACAGTGCTGTGGCCAGTACTCACAGCGTCCCACCAACTGGGCCACCGAACCAGATGTCAGAGCCTTAGGGTGGCGCAGGTTCGAATCCTGTCTGATTCATTATTTTTTTCAATTTTTCGCTTCATTGTAAACAATATGTGTAACGTCTGAAGTATACCTACACAGCGCGGCACTTACGTTATTTTAAAGAAAATTATGAAATTTTGCGATAACTCAAAAACGGTTCAATCGATTTTATTCAATATAGTTTTCTTTGAAAGTACCTACTTAACTTTAACCCGTGGTGGCGGACGCTATTTATTGGATTTCCAGAGCAAATATTGACTTTTTAGACTAGTCGGCCCACCTCTAGTATTTAAAACGGTTTGTCATCATTTGCTAAACAACTTTTTACAAATAATCAATTAACAAACAACGATTTCACCTCACCCGCTCGGAAAACCTCCGTTTATAGCGCGAAATCTGGGTGCAAAAGTCTATTTTATCCGCTAGCGTGCAAAAGTCATTTGAATTTCGAACACGACGATTTTGATTATCTGTGGTGCATGTAACTTTTTTATATTTAAGACTCATTCAACGCGTGACTGATTTCATCAGTCGATAAATCTTCGAATAACCAATCAAAGCACGCTAATAAAGGGTGATCAGGTCAGGCCGGCTAAAATCATATGTACGTTTAAATACTTCTTTTAAAAAAAAATACACCTACAATATCACGTCCAGAAACCTGGTTTGTGGTTACAGATTTTTAGGTTTTTATTTTTCTACACTTTATTTTATGTTTATATATAATAATAGTAAGGATTTCAGTTTCATTTACATATTTTGACTAGTAAATATATTAAAAACAACACAAATTTTAATATTAAATATATTAAAAACAACACAAATTTTAATATTTATTTGTTATAAAAGTTGGAACATAAGAGTGTAATTTCTGAACGCATCCGAGAAAAAAATAATTAGGTAAGTAATTAAAAAGTTGGAAGTTTTCACAATTCAAGTAAACAACGCAAATTTGTTCTGTGGAGAATACATACTGTTGTCTTTTATAGAAATATCGGAAACAAGAAAGTTAAGCCCAATTTGGAGTATTTATTCAATGCTAAAAGCCTGCATTAAAGCGAAAAAGGATTTGTTATAAATATTTGGAGACGATAAGTAATTTACCGAAACTATTGGCGTTATTAAAGAAGATAAAGCCGAAATAATCTTGTTCGGATCCCATCGTCCAATAACTTCCAAAGCAAGTGTTATGGAAAATACTTTCGAGTGGCCAACTAATCCTTCCCAGAATGCCATTCTCCCACAGTCACAACGAATGTGTCAAGTTGTTTCAAATACAATATAACAGAACAGTGCTTCAGAAAAACTCAACGATAAAATATACACGACGATAATACAAATTACGGCCATATTACTTTTAATTTTTAATACCGATGTGTACGTGCTTCTCTCGTATTTATTTGGATTGGATTTGAGTGTGTTATGTTTTAAATTTGATGTGTTAAATAGAAGGCAAAATTAAATATGAGTATTTTTATGTTTTAATTGTTTTTCTTGAATCTTGTACTTTCCTCGCTGTAGTGAGGTGAAAAGTTGTGTGTTCCGCATGGCTGCAAAATTATTTAGCTTCTCGTGTCTTGAAAGCCTCGCTACGCTCAGCTTTCAATTTCAACACTCGCGCCAAATAACAACTTTGCAGTCTTGCATAACAAATAACTATTACTAACTTACTATTTATTTCACAAACCTGTAATTCCTTAAGAATTCTCATTTTACAAATAATTATACGGCAAATATACATTTAGTAGTTTTAAAAATCAGTTATTTTGCAAAACGTTAATTGATAACTATCGTTTCATAAAAAAATTAAAAATAACTATGTAACGAAACGCTGTACGATATGAAGCTTAATACTCGAACTTCGTATTTTTTTTACTGTTTTTGGGCTTAAATTAGATTGAATCTTGTAGATTACGCTAAAATAAGCATGTTCTGTTCTTTAAACTTTTTCTCTCAGAGCGATATTTACCATTATATTGGGGTTCAAAAAAATATTGAGTGATGTTCCATTTTTTAAGCAAGCATTTGACGCTCCATTCGCTCCGCTATACATGGCCATAAAACAAACCTAACCTAACCTACAGTTTTCGATTTTTGAGCCATGTTACCTAAAAAACCTCAATATCTCGGTAAATATCAATCTGAGCCAGAAAGTTGAAATAACAAAACATGCTTATTGTAACATGAATGGCGTTCACACCATGATGATTTTTTAAACGAAATGTTTACCAAACAATGTATTTTATTAACGTTGTTTTATCATTCTTGACGAAGCGTTTGGCTCGGTTTCTACACCTACCTACTGAGTTTGTGTGATGAACTCGAATATTTGTGTTTGGGTCATGGTTGTTCTATTTATGTATATTAAGTACGTATATCGTCGTCAAGTACACAAGCCTTCTTGAGCTTTATTTGGGACTAGATCGATTTGTGTGAAGTTGTCCGATATTTATATTTATATTATATTATATGTACCTATTTATATTATATTCGTTATTTTGTTAATTGACTAGAATAATAAATGAATAATTGCTAAATAATGTTTTGCGATATGATGTTTTGTCCAATAGATAATTTGTATCATGATCTATTTGTAAAACTATATTTTATGCAACGTCTTATTTGGGAATCGGTAATTTGTCTTAACGTTGTTTGTAAAATGAATATTTATGAACAGTTGTTTAGCAAGTGATTGGCTACATGTTAAAAACAAGCTTTTACCAAAAAAATGCGCTAAAGCAATAAAATGAACTTTTTATTTAAGTTTTAGTATCATCTTATAACGTCCTTATCATTACACAATTTATATTAAGTATATCGTATTCACTAACTTTGAAAATTTACATCAATCATAAGTTATTTTTCGTCACCGTAAGTCGTGAGTGGGATTTACTGCCTGCTACGTGGAGAGAAAATTTCACTGCCTGGCCAAGGCAAGGCGTAAAACTTTAGACAATAAACTTCGGAGTACAGGCGGTAATTAGTCAAGCCCCTGATCGCATATTTATGGCCCTCACCATCGGTTCGGGCCACATACACCTGCAATCTGGGACATTCAGGAATTCACCGCCCTAGGTATGCATGTAAGGTATGTATCCGTATTACTTACATATCCACTGAAATTATACCTATGTCAGAATTCATCTCCTCAACATGACTATTAAAGTTTTGCGTTCAGATACCTAGATCATATGATCCTGCCGTACATATACATTATACATACTACATGGCTGAATTCTCGGTACGTAATCGGACTCGCATCATTAACTAAGAATAATGACGTAGTCAACAGGGCTCAACCCAGTGGATACAGGTGGATACAGGTGGATAAAACTTACGGTATAGGGGAAATCTCCGAGGCCCGACGGGCTGCCCCCCACGATCCTGGCTCCATCGAAGTCCCGCGCCTCTTCAGCCGCCCTGATGCGCGTGGCCGCCGGGATCCCCACCCTGGTGTGGTAGTCGGCGATGTTCACAGGAGACTCTACCGCCTTCCCGGCTACCAAACCTACTAGGGCAAGCGCGACGAGGAACTTCATCTTGCAGTGAGGGAATGCCAGTCCCTGCTTACGCGATAGCTTATATATCAATCGATTAACTTATCGAAGGATTAAAATGATTAAAGTTAATGTACTGATTTTGTGTTTTCATGTACTATTAGCAAACGTTATCGTTGCGACGTTATGAACGTATTAAGCAGATTATGTAGAATTATGTTCGTTTCGGATATGGCGTAAATAATTTCAAATTCAAATTCAAAATTGTTTATTTGCATGAATACAGTTTTCACATAACAGATCTTAATATTAAGTACGTATAAACGTTCCTCCGCCATGTATTCTGCCTGCAAGCAGGCGTGCAAACATTTGCACGCCTGCTTGCAGGCGTGCAAATGTCAGCGCGCTCCATTAATTGAAATTAAATTAAATAATACCTAATTATAACAAAAAGTAAAATTAAATTCTATTAAAATAAATACAATGTCAGAAAATAATAATAATTCATATTAATAAAGGAAATAATAATAAATAAGCCAAAATAACAATAGAATTAAATTTTAAAAGTCAGGTACGGTTTAAATAGCTATTCACACTATAAAAGCATTGCTCTAGGAGCCAAGCGGTGAGTTTATTTTTAAAACTATTTCCTTCAAGTAGCTTGATCTCCTCAGGAAGGCTATTGTATAAAGTTATGCACATGCTAAAAGCATTCTTGCGGTACACAGCTTTGTTTGCTCGTGGTTTGTATATCAAGCTCATAACTTTTTCCTGGTTTCCCTGTGTATAATTTCACCTCTCTTCCTAAATATTTATCGATCTATCCCCCAGAAGTCAAATCGATCGATCGAAGATTGATTCGGAGAAAAAGCACTGTAAATAGGGGGACCTTTATTTAACTGCCGTGCATCGTTATCCTCATTGCTGAGGGTCGTGACATCCAGCATGGATCACCTTCCTCCGGGTGATGTTGCGCCACGTTTCACGGTCCTCGGCCACTTTGAGCGTGTCGTGGAAGTTGGTGTCAAGAGCAGGTGCAGTTTTGGTCGGACCAACGCGTCGCCGGCGACCCGAGGCCTCTTCCCCTGGATCGATCCAGTGACCAATAGTTTTTCCAGATTATCGTAAATAAAGGTACCTTACCAAAGATACCTTCGGATTGGCTACGAAATGGGACAGAAGGGATCGATCACAGCCGCGATGTACGCAATGTGCAGCTCAGTGATATCCCTGCAAGTGTCACTGGACTGGAAAATGGCAGTGTCAAGACACATCGTCATTGTCCAGGTACGCTATTTCGCATTCGTATCTCGGAGAGCTCAGTACTGAAGGCCATTAAATCCCTCGACATCAGCAAGGGCGCTAGCCCGGATCGCCCTACTTTATTAAAAAGTGTGCGTCTAAGTTGTTGTCCATACTTTTATCGCTGATTATTAACAAATCGCTAGAATCTTCTACTTTCCCTGCGTTATGGAAGGAGGCGGATATTGTGCCGGTGTTTAAAAACGGTGATAACACCCAAGCAAATAATTATCGACCGGAAACCTATGTATAATAAAAATAATATACAATATGTTTATATATTTTTTATTTAGCAAATTGTTATACATTCTTTTGTGATCCAGAGATATAAATATATACCTACGTATGAGCCTTTACTACAAGTAGTGCATATTTGGTTTCTAGGAACCTGTGTCAACTGTTTTGTAGGTACCTAAACTTATCTAAACAATGTGCAGGAATACTTAGCCAAAATAACATACGTCAATAACGGAAGAAACGGATAATTGTTTCTCTAGATCAGTGGTTCTTAATCGGTGGAAGCATTCCAAGTGGACTGCGGAACCACCCTCATAAAAAAGTGACGTGACGTCACGCGACGCGCTGCAATTCGAATAGTAAGTACAATACGTATCTTGGATGAAGAACCTATGGATTTGGCATACGCGTATACCCGAAAGGGACAGGGGCACTAACACTGGGTTACCAGGTTCCAAATAATTCTCCCGTTTTTCCAGTGCTAATGGTTGACGGTGAGGCATTGGTTTTTGTTAAATAATAGACGTGTGCCCAGTTGAACCGTTTATTGTAGGACTGACAAACTCATAACTACCCTACATATACAACACCTCCACCCTTATTCACAGTTACCACCCTATATTAAGCAGGGCAGGAACTTTAACCCTTAATCTTAAATATATGACGAATCAGGACGGTTTTCGTGGTCTTGCGCATCACCCATAGTAGGTAGATCGAAAATAAAAGCACTCGTCGGTAGTATAGACGTGTATTAATCAATTCCAAATTAAAAATCAACTTGATCTATCGCGATTACAAGGATACGCACGGATTACTTTTAGGAACGTAGTGAGTTCAATACGGGGCTGGCTCAAATTGTTCACTCGACCGCTGCTCAATCAATAGTGAGGTCTGTCACCTCCAACTACACCTCCTGTCCTCCACTCCCCACCAACTTCCTGCCGTGTACCAACCTCCCAGCACTAAGCAAATGTTGCCACAGTTGCCAGCCCGGTATCGACCTCACTCAAGCTACCCGCTTGACCTTCCTTATTAAAAGAAATGATAACAATTTCTGAACGTAGCTCGAGTGACAGCGCCTGTCAAAACATTCAATCAATCGAAACGTCATAACAATTTGTGCCACCCGTTGTTACGCTTCGACACGGCCGTCCTGGCAGCTCACGCGTCCTCGTGTGAGGTATCTGAAAAGACAAAAGAGGCTTGCAGAGTAATCGTTCTCATCTGCTCGGTCAACCTGACCATGAATAAGCAACCCGTTTTTTTTTTCGTAGATTTATTGCAAAACTTTAAAATTAATCGTTGTTCTAATATTAGCAATAACAACACACAGAACAAAGCAACTTTCGCAATAGAAGCTCAAATAAAATTAAAACCTGTCGAACAGCAATCATTCACATTATCATTATACGCTTACAACATTATACATCCAATCTGAAATTACATCTTGTCATGGTTTACTCGTAAACATCCCTCAAGACAGCCTACATCCGGCGTCTGACAGTGACTCAAGACAGCCTACATCCGGCGTCTGACAGTGACTCAAGACAACCTACATCCGGCGTCTGATAGTCTGATTGTCTGCCGTCAAAGACAACCTACATCCGGCGTCTGATAGGCACTCAAGACAACCTACATCTGGCGTCTGACAAACTCTCATTTAAAGCAAAGCATGACGTATGACTTTACGAATTAACAAAATTATGCAATATACAATAATAAAAAAATGAAAAATCATTGCTCAACAGCTTCACTAGTATTCGAATCATCCACATCATCATCAATGTCTTGTCTCAAATTTAACAACTATGCCTTTGCCAAATCGGGAATTCTTGGTACGTATACTTCTTCTCAATATTCTGAACAGCACATTCTTTCAATACCTACTACATGTCAAAATTTCTAATAGGCTCGCTTCAGTAAGTCTATTTACTGCACAGTACTAACAATTTTAGCTAGACTGATACATGTCATACATAGTCACTGAATAATGCACCCGTTTGCCATGAAACTTAATGGAAATCAACTTGTCCATAAGCGATCACTCGGCAAACAAATCACAATAAAATGAGAACTCCTCACCAGATTGCCTCATATAGTTTGGTGACGTCACACGTCAACCCTCGTCCCAGTGGATGAAGGCGCCCTGCCACTCGCCTTCGCGCGGTTCTTTGCGTGATGTCTTGTACCGCGGCAGCTAAAGCAGACGACTCATGGCTTCGCTGTTAGCTGCTAAGTTCGCGTATCTTTTCCTGAAACAAAAAACTCCAAGCACAGTATCACAAAGCTCGGCCATTCTAACCTTAAATCCAACAAAAAAGGAAATTCACATCAATCTAACAAAGTTACACTAATTAGGATACGTCAATGTCAACATCTAATCCACGACGTAGATACAAAAAAGATTTAAATTAAATCATTATTGCACTTTAGCAACTACAAGCCTATACTTTGTATGATATTTTTTTGGATTACCAAGGCTTTACGGATTATTAAAACATTAATGATAAAAATCAAACTTTCAATCTCAAATTCTTTTGTCCTAATATTTTCCAAATCCTATTAGTGTCTCCAGCTTAAATATTTTAGGCTATAGCGATCACCACAATATTAACATTAGGATCGTTTAAACAAATCTCAAGCTCACTAGTTCTTACGAAAGTTATAGACGCTAAACTATACACCAGCTAAAGTACACAGAGTAAGAAAGTATTCAAGACGTCAACAAATTCAATTCTACGGAACAATTGGAAAATCATGAAAAGAGGGTAAATTATTATTACCGCAGCCGACCCTACTACTAGGTACTGTGTATGATTGATGCACCCACAAAGCGCAATTTTTACATCCTAAACTTTAATAATGGTAAACTGTGTATTGATTGATCATATTAATCAACACTAAATCTCTGTAGCAAAATTTCGCGTCCGGTCATTACATCACTACGAAAACAATTGTTATAAAAAAGTGCAATAAACTTTCTTTGAAATGATTATTAATTTCTAGCACGCAATATTCAACTTTTACTTGGAGGGTTGCTTTTACCAGTACCCGGTAATACTTTTTTTTTGACAAATACCCACTAATCTGAATAAGTGTAACTCAAGTCTACCCCAGCATCTAGCTACACTTTCTTTTAGTGAAAACTATATCGGAATCGTAGTGACAAGTTAACGACTGACCTGATGTGATTTTAAAATATGTCTGTGGGGCCATAGTGCCTACGTCCACGCGTCGCTTGTAGTTGACCGGCGCTTCTGGGTCACTTCCACTGGTGCAACAACTGACGATATGTCCCGCTGTTATTGAAGCAAACAATGAACTTCGATGTGGTTTGCTGTTAACTGCTGGCTTTTGTCGCTGAGGTGGTAAGTTGTAGCCCCGGTGATTTCTCTTTTATATGAAGTAAATAGTCGAATTTTTCATGTCCGTTTCTCTCGCAATGAAAACAATTTAAACAGTGCAATCTCATTTGTTTTTATATGGTTTTGTAGATCTCCGTGACGGAGTTAGCTTGAGTTTTAATATAGCGCAAACGCTTGTAGCCCCTGCTTTAGTGATGTGAAGTTCGTTGTATTTCAAAGAATAACCACAAACTTTTTTTCTTCCGTTTTATTCGCTTCGTTTTCCATCATTATTCGTGTTCGCTCATGGGCCCGTAGGTACCATCCCAACTACTGATGACGAATCAGGACGGTTTTCGTGGTCTTGCGCATCACCCATAGTAGGTAGATCGAAAATAAAAGCACTCGTCGGTAGTATAGACGTGTATTAATCAATTCCAAATTAAAAATCAACTTGATCTATCGCGATTACAAGGATACGCACGGATTACTTTTAGGAACGTAGTGAGTTCAATACGGGGCTGGCTCAAATTGTTCACTCGACCGCTGCTCAATCAATAGTGAGGTCTGTCACCTCCAACCACACCTCCTGTCCTCCACTCCCCACCAACTTCCTGCCGTGTACCAACCTCCCAGCACTAAGCAAATGTTGCCACAGTTGCCAGCCCGGTATCGACCTCACTCAAGCTACCCGCTTGACGTTCCTTATTAAAAGAAATGATAACAATTTCTGAACGTAGCTCGAGTGACAGCGCCTGTCAAAACATTCAAGAATCAGAATCAGAATCAGAATCAGAATCAGACATTTATTTGTAAACATAGGTACATAAAATATATCAGGTCTTACATTTAATAAAAACAGTATCACCATGTCTAGCCGTTAGGCATACAAATATTTCAAGTCAAGATGGAGCATGCAGTATATTACTTAAAGTCGTTATCTATATAAATAAAATTACAATTCAAAATCGGATAAGTATTCTCCTACTGAATAATATGCTCTATTTACTAAAAGCGCGAATAAGCTTTTTTTAAAATCTACAGTATCGTCTAAGCTAGACACATATTTTGGCAATTTATTGTAGATTCTAGGTGCCATTCCAAAGACACTTTTGGAGAGAAGAGCGGTTTTAGTAGGCTGAATTTGGATCTTATTACATCGGCGAGCACTGCTAACGTTAAGGAATTGGTTGGTATTCATGTTGTTTTTCACATACAATGCGGTTTCATAAATATATAGGCACGGTAATGTAAGTATGTTTAGCCTAATGAAATGCGGTTTACATGATTCGGTTTGCGGTATCCTACATACTGATCGTAAACATTTTTTTTGAGCCTTGAAAGCTAACTCTCGGTCAGTGGAATTCCCCCAGAACATGACACCATATCTTAAAGTTGATGTGACATACGAATGGTAAGCGGTTAGTACTGCTGATTGATTAACTATTTTATTTAGATTATATAGTGCATATGAAAATTTGTTAAGTTTATTACATACAATGTCAATATGATCTTTCCAATTCAACTTATGATCTAAACTTAATCCTAGAAATTTCGTCAGATCTGTGTTATCGATTACGTGTTCCCTATATGACACAGCGAGGTTTGGTGTTTTGTCCACTCTCTGCTTAAAACTCATGACTTTTGTTTTATTTAAATTTATATGTAAATTGTTCTTATTCAACCAATCAACTACTGTTTCAAGTGTTTTGTTAATGCTGATCTGTAATGAAAGTGGGTCACTTCCTGTAAATATTATTGTGCTGTCATCAGCAAAAAGAATCATTGAGTGTTCGGTGGTTTGTGGTAGATCGTTAATATATATTATGAAAAGCAACGGACCTAGAACACTGCCTTGCGGTACTCCGTATTTAACTTCTTTATAATTAGATGTTACCGACATTTCCGTTCTTGATTTTGTGCATATTTTATTCATTGATACCATTTGCTTTCGACCGGTTAAATACGATTTCATAAGATCGTGGACATTGCCTCGTACGCCATAGTCATAAAGTTTATTTAACAATATATTGTGATCAACGCAATCGAAAGCTTTGGACATGTCCATATATAAAGCACAAACAGGTCTTTTTCCATCGATCTCTTTCATAATTGTTTGTAAAAGTTCAAAAATTGCCATGTTAATTGATCTTTTTTTCCTAAAACCTTTTTGTTCTGGTGCAAGTAGGTTATGAGTCTCGAAATATTGGTATAAACTTTTATGAATTACCTTCTCCAGTATTTTTGAAAATATGGAAAGAAGTGCTATTGGCCTATAATTCTCCATATTTTCCCTATCACCTTTTTTAAAGAGTGGCTTCACTATGGCCATCTTAAGCATTTCCGGAAACTGGCCCTTCTCAATACACAGATTTGCTATGTAGCTAATAGGCAGTGATATAATAGGGTCTACTTCTTTTACAATTTTACTTGATATGCCATCATAGCCAGTACTATTTGTGTTTTTTAAGGATTTAATAATAATTACAATGTCTTCAGGGTTTATAGGTTTCATAAATATTGAATTAGTTGATTTAAATGTCATGGTATTATTAATTGGAATTGAATTGGGATTACTACAACTATTAGGCATGTCAGATAAAATGTTTACATTATTGTTAGATGTCACATGGTTAATGAAATGTTCGTTAAATTTTTCTGCAATTTCGTTCAAATCATTTAATCGCCTGCCATCGTATTTTATGTGTGCAATATTATCCCTTAAGTGAGTATTTTTGGAATGATTTATAACCTTCCATGTAGCTTTACACTTATTTACGGAGTTTTTAATGTAATAGTCATTTTGAGATTTTTTGGTAAGCGATATAATATTTTTAAGTCGATTAGAATAGGCTTTAAAGTAGTTTTTGTCTCTCACATTAGGGGATAGTCTATATTTCCATAGTAATGCCCTTTTTTTCCTACAGCATTTACGAATACCTTTAGATATCCATTTCGGTTTTTTATAAGAAAATATTTTTGTTCTTATAAAGGGAAAACATAAATCATAGAACAACTGAAAATGATCTATGAAGTATTCGTAGGCCTCGTTAGCATCATTAGCCATGTAAACACCGTTAAAACTAAAATTTTGTAAGCACTCGACAAACTTTGCTATGTTTTCTGTATTATAGTCTCGTTTTCTTATATACCAGAACGGCAAAACGCACGTTTTTTTTACAGGACATTTAAATATCTGAGAAGTATGATCGGAAAGAGCTAAGTCTATAACCTCTGTTTTACTACCACGCAAGTTATGCAAAATATTGTCAATACAAGTATTGCTCTGTAGGCGGGTTACCTCTTTCACAGCTAATTTAAGGTTGTAGCTATGTATTATATTTTTGAAAAGAGTAGAATGTTTGGTTCGTTTTAATATATCGATATTAAAATCACCACAAATAATAATTTTTTTGTTTTTGTGACATAGTTTAGACAGGATAAGTTTCAATTTATTGAAAAATATTTCTAAATTGCAATTATCATGTTTTGGAGGTCTGTATATGGATATAATAATAATTTTGTGATCCTCTAATTCAATAGCCGAACACTCAAAAACATTAGAAATGGAAATCGATGAAACGTCAGATAACACAACATATTTATGGGTATTTTTTACAAGAATGCATGATCCTCCATTTCTATTTTGCCTCGAATAACAAGTTGCTAGATTATAATTAGTAACAAAAAGTTGATCTTCATCGCCTGGCTTCATATTGTGTTCAGTTATACATATTACATCGATTTGTTTATGTGAGTTTCGCAATTCTTCTAAGTGGACATTTAAGATGTCGGCTTTGTGCACTAGACCGTTTATGTTTTGGTGAAGTACAGAGATATTATTGTACACGAAAAAGCTCGTCCTGTGGGCTATGTTGGCTGTGTGAAGTGCTATGGTTTTGTCCATTGCCAGCCGGAATCTGTGAGTTTAGTAGGTCGTTACAGTCTTTTGAGGCCGTGGACAAATCTCTTGAGTCCTGCGTTGATTCTTTAAATTCAGATCCATTGATGTAAAGACGGTTATTTCGTAACACGGCAAAGTGTCCTTTATGACGCGCTACTTTAAGGTGTTCCAATAAAAGTTTTCTCTTTTGCAGGGCTGCACTGTCTAAAACTTCGGAAATTCCGTAACCAGTATTTTTAAAACAATTCTTGTTACGTAACACATAATCTCTCATTCGCTTACTAATAAGCTGTACCTCAAGTGGACGACGGTTCCCTTTTTTACCAATCCGTTTAACTGATTCCATGAAACCGTTAATGTTAATATTTAGTAGGTCACCAAACATGTTGTCTATTCGGTGGAATAAGATTGATTCTGTCTCACCGTAGTGTTCATCCAACCCATATATCACAAAATTCTTATCATTGTCTTTATTATTATTTATTAAAAAAGGGTCCTGAGTAGATTTATTCAAAATACGGCATTGTAGGTGTTGTAACTCGGTTTTAGTTTTTTGATTTTCGCATTCTAATGACTTGATTTTTAAGACCATGTCATCAAGTTTTTCTGTCAGATCTTGTTGTTTCTTGGTTAAAGTATTGCATTCTACGCTAAAATCACGCCGTAGTTGAGTGATAGCTATTTTTATTTCCGACTGTACAAGTTGCTTCAATTGACCTATAATGTTATTGTTGTGTCTTTCCAATTTGGAGTCTAAAAGTGTTCCTATTTGTTCAAGGGTGATAGATGCCTGTGATTCCAGGTGTCGTTGAATGCCGACGGTGTCGTCAAAGAGAGTATTCTGGGTTTCGTCGTGCAGAAGGTTGTCTATTGACATGTTATTGATCGATACACTTAAATCGTTTAATGTAGGGGCCTCGAATTGTTTACGAACTGGGGTGTTGTCGTTTTTCCTTCGTGAAGTAATATTGATACAAGACGAACAACGCCATGAGCGTTCCAGCTCCTTTATTTTATTGTTAAACATTACAGTAGACATACCAAGACACTCATAGTGATATGTGTCTTTGCATAATGTGCATCTCAACATCTCGGAAGTAGAAGAAATAAGTTTCTTACACGCTACGCAATTCATTTTGCAGTTTCCGTCGTCTAAAATCACAATTTAATAGATCTAGGCCTATTTCATTGTTTGATGTTCGTGAACAATGGGAGAGGGCGGGGCAGCGCAGAGACGTCAGAAGTATAGTTATCTCACTTTCTCCCACAAACTGAGACAGACGCGTGAAGTAGACAAAAACACTGCCTGGTTGATGTTTCTGGTAGTTAATAGATGGTGCTGTTAACTGTTCATATATTAATGTTGATTTACTTGACCATTTCAAACGTTATTATTTATTGAGACCACATAAATGGTTTTAATTTCACGTAGTGTTCGACCAAACAACACAATAATATATGTCGTTTCCTCCTAGCAGTTCGATGAAATTTTAACGGTGCACTGAGTTCAGTTCAAACGACTCAACACTTTATCAGGCAGTTTACACTAACAAAACATTACGATATCATGTTTACTTCACTATCACAGATAAATTGCACTTATATCTCACTGTTTTTATGTTTCATGACGTAGTACAGTTTTATTTATATTTAACAGTTAAGAAAATCGCGGATCTGATGTTGACATAGATAGCAGCGCCATCTGACTCAATCAATCGAAACGTCATAACAATTTGTGCCACCCGTTGTTACGCTTCGACATATACAATAGTTTATAGCACCTATTCTACATCAACTTAACACTAAACGGAATTAACACAAAGAACAAGATATTACTTGATATTATACAGCACAAATAGGTTAATATTAACTAATCAATTTCAAAACCGTAACGCACTGGAGGCTTGCGTTCCCTCACTGCGTGCCTACGTTCAGGAATAACATTTTCATCTGTTTTACTTTCCATAGGGATTACACCATCATTCTTACTCTCACTAGGCTCTGGGTCCGCCGGCACGTGAGGCGACACTGGTGGACTAGGGTTCGATGGTTCGCGCCCGGTTGATTTAGGGGACAATGTACTTCTACTCTCCCTCGGACTCTCTCTCTCCGGTTCTGGTTCCTCACCTCTGGCCATGGGAAAAGTTAAAGACATACGCGACCTATTAGACTGGTAGAAAAATCCAAATATCGGCTTCCTTTACCGTTCTAACGGCATTTTGTGAGCCATTTTGGCAACATGACTTTTCCGATGTAAAAAAGCCTGCTGAATTCGATTCTGGATGTTGCCAAGCCGAATTTTGCCCCCCTCCCCCCATTTCCCCCCTTTTTACCTCAAAATATGCCCCTAATCACGGTTTTTACAGTTTTATACAAAAAGTATTACAGCTAGAAAAAAAAATGTCAAAGACAAGAATAATCTCTATAAAATTTCCTATAACATGGTGTATATTTTTTTTTAGTAGGCCTTATGGTTTGTGAGCAATATCTTCCCGAACTTCATAGACTGGTAGAAAATTCTAAATATCGGCTTCTTTTACCGTGCTAACGGCAGTTTGGGATCCATTTTGGCAACATAACTTTTCCGACGTAAAAAAGCCTGCTGAATTCTGTTCTGAATGTTGCCAAGCAGAATTTTGCCCCCCTCCCCCCATTTCCCCCCCTTTTGACCGCAAAATATGTCCCTGATCACGATTTTTACGGTTTTATACAAAAAGTATTACGGCTAGAAAAAAAGTGTCAAAGACAAGAATGATTTCTATAAAATGTACTATAACATGGTGTATAAACTTTTTTAGTAGGCCTTATGGTTTGTGAGCAATATCTTCACGAACTTCATTATTTTAAAAATAAATGATAAACTTGGTCGAGGCAGTGAAATATACTTATTTTGGGATAATTGGTATCGCACAGGATCCAGCCGCTCTGCAGCGCTTGACGCTGATATCCAGTTGGCGTGCTGCTTATTATCTGTCAAGACTCAACGAGGCTTTCAGTCATAAGCAGTCGTCAGATTTACACGCAGAACCGTACCCAAGTCGGGCTAAAAGGGACGTAGAAAATAAAAATGCTTTGCTTCTGACCATGAAGTTCTTCGAAATGCTCAGTTCTACGCCAGATTTTCCAGAAATGTGCCTTAGAAATGCAGTTACCCAGGATCTTGCAACAGAAAAAAATAACAAAGTTTGTTTCCGAAAGGCTTACCAACAGCAGGTCTACAATACAACGCAAAGTTCAAAATGAACAAAGGCCCAACCTTCAAGACCTGTACAAGGCAGGTCGTTCAAAATCTACCATATTTGCGTCTGATGTGGGGGACAAACGCTCAGGCGCTGGAGTGGTGCCAAACAAAGCATAGCCTGCATCGTCACATACTCGACTTGTACAGCAGGGACAGGAACTTCTCAGCCTTTCGCTCATGGGGTGTATGCCGATCTCATTGAGTAGTTCACATTGCTTTCGATAACGGAAAACGGAATACTTTTAATCAAAGGAGTGTCTAGGTAAATGTTTTAGAAACGCAAATGATCAATTTAATTATTCTATTACCTGCAATAAAGCCGTTCGAATCGCCAGTGCCTGAGTAAAACGCCAGAATATTCTAACGTTCTAAAGCAGTCCCTTAATTTTGTCATGATGATGAATCATAAGCAACAACAACACTAATAACCAGTCTTCTGGGTGGGCTATGCACAGCGTGGAGCACATGTCGAGTGTCGGTTTCCTCATGAATTGCACGTAATTTTGAGGTATCAACCTCAGTTGGTGACGCTTGAACCTTAGTCTCGTCTGCAAATCCTCGCACTACGACCACATTAGTCCGAGGCGATAATTTCGCGGGATAAAAACTGCGAGCCCAACCTTGTTTGAATGTATTTAGTAATTTTTAAGGAATGGCATGGTTCTTGAATCAATCTTCTCCCGGATCTGGCGAGCTGATAATTACCGTTTCTGTTTCGTTGCAGCCGTAATGTTAATTCCAATTCCAATTGGACCAGTATTCGTAAAAAAATAAATAAAAATGAACACATGAAGAAACAAAGTCTATACCTATCGAACACTAAGTCCACTCTTTGAAACCCTACACTTATAGTTTTTATGCGTTAGCACACTGCAAAGGCCAAGTCTCCGAAAGTATGGACATCTTTTAGTTCCCGAAGGCCATGACCAGCACCTGTCCATCATTAATGAGGTGAGCATCCACAAGTGATTCAAGAACTTGCGGATATTCTACTGTTTCGGTGAATAGCCTGAAAACATTACTTTTCCCACCCCTCTGGGATCCGTCCGGGATGTAAATAGCCATGGAGACAGCATGTAGATTATGTTTCAAGATCTCTCGCAGACTTAAAGCTCTCCCAGCCTTGTTAACAGCTGTCAAGCGTTGTTGGACGCTACGGTTTTTCTTATTTGTAGTTTTAGCAATGGCAGATTTTGAACGACCTGCCTTGTATTTGAAGGTCGGGCCTTTGTTAATTTTGACCTTAGCGCAGTTGCTGACCTGCTGTTGGTGAGCCTTTCGGCAGCAAACTTCGTTACTTGGAGTGAGCCAAGCTGCTTGGTAGTGAGAAGTCACACTTTATTTTTTTCTGCCGCAAGATCCTGGGTTACTGCATTTCTAAGGCCCGTTTCTGGAGAATCTGGCGTATAACTGAGCATTTTGAATGACTTCATGGTCAGAAGTAAAGCATTTTTATTTTCTACGTCGCTTTTAACCCGACTTGGATACAGTTCTGCGTGTAAATCTGACGGCTGCTTATGACTGAAAGCCTCGTAAGTCTTGACAGATAATAAGCAGCACGCCAACTGGATGTCAGCGTCAAGAGCTGCAGAGCGGCTGGATCCTGTGCGATACCAAGTATCCCAAAACTAGTGTATTTCACTGCCTCGACCATGTTTATCAATTAAAAAAAAAATGAAGTTCGAGAAGATATATTGCTCACAAACCATAAGGCTTACTAAAAAAGTTTATACACCATGTTATAGGATATTTTATAGAGATTGTTCTTGTCTTTAACCCTTTTTTTCTAGCTGTAATACTTTTTGTATAAAACCGTAAAAATCGGGATTAGGGACATATTTTTAGGTCAAAAAGGGGGGAAAAGGGGGGAAGGGGGGCAAAATTCGGCTTGGCAACATTCAGAACCGTATCTAGCAGGCTTTTTTACATCGGAAAAGTCATGTTGCCAAAATGGATCCCAAAATGCCGTTAGCACGGTAAAGGAAGCCGATATTTAGAATTTTCTACCAGTCTATGAAGTTCGGGAAGATATTGCTCACAAACCATAAGGCTTACTAAAAAAGTTTATACACCATGTTATAGGAAATTTTATAGAGATCATTCTTGTATTTCACATTTTTTTTCTAGCTGTAATACTTTTTGTATAAAACCGTAAAAACCGTGATTAGGGACATATTTTGAAGTAAAAAGGGGGGAAATAGGGGGAGGGGGGCAAAATTCGGCTTGGCAACATCCAGAATCGAATTCAGCAGGCTTTTTTACATCGAAAAAGTCATGTTGCCAAAATGGCTCACAAAATGCCGTTAGACTTGAAAATTTTGATTTGAACTACCAGTCTATATTACAAAGTGAACTTTTAGTAACCGAGTTCGTTTGGTTGGAATGAGTACCATTACAGAGGTTTCGTATAACCCTTTGTCTTAGTTGATCGATGTGCCTATGGATTTCCGTTCCCAAGTTAGACTTTACAGAGTAATCGGTGTGTCCTAATTTCCTAGTGATCGATCCCGGCAGCCATTTGTTAAAACCTTTATGCCCAGAAAATTTCCTGTACCATACCCCAAACAACAAGGTCACGTCATTATTGACGTGAATTATTGGGCATTTTAGACGTCGCATCACGTGATTGCCAACGTCATGTTTCACGTGACGATGTCACAAATTTATCGTCATTAATGACGTCACCACTTGACGTCATTTTAATCCATATGCTGACGTGATTAAAGACGTCGTAGAAAGACGTCGTTTATGACGTAAGACCTGACGTCATGTTTCACGTGACGATGTCACAAATGTATCGTCATAAATGACGTCACCTATTGACGTCATTTTGATACATATGTTGACGTGATTAAAGACGTCGTAGAAAGACGTCGTTTAAGACGTAAGACCAGACGTCATGTTTCACGTGACGATGTCACAAATTTATCGTCATAAATGACGTCATCGCATGACGTTATTTGTACAAGTTTACAAACGTCACACGACGTCGTATGTCACGTCGCATGACGTTATTGGGATGACGTTGGTATAACGTCTTTAATGGACGGCACACGACGTCATTAGTTCACGTCGCATGACGTCATTGGGATGACGTTGGCATAACGTCTTTAATAGACGTCACGCGACGTCATTATTTCACGTCGCATGACGTGGTTGGGATGACGTTAGTATGACGTCTTAAATAGACGTCACGCGACGTCATTAGGTCACGTCGCATGACGTCGTTGGGATGACGTTAGTATGACGTCTTTAATAGACGTCACGCGACGTCATTAGGTCACGTCGCATGACGTCGTTGGGATGACGTTAGTATGACGTCTTTAATAGACGTCACGCGACGTCATTAGATCACATCGCATGACGTCGTTGGGATGACGTTAGTATGACGTCTTTAATAGACGTCACGCGACGTCATTGAGATGACGTCTTTAATGGACGTCACATGACGTCATCATTTCACGTCGCATGACGTCATTACGACGTCGGTAATAGACGTCGCGTGACGCCACTACTAAGACGTCATCGGGTAGACATGTGTCGACGTCATAGGGTACACGTTTGTCAACGTCATGCCATCCCGTTGACGTCTGTGTACGAAGAAAGAATCGTATCTGAAACAAAACAAGTGTATGCAATAAACATATTTATTAATTCAAAAATTAATTTATATAATCTCTCACAGAAAACACAAAATATAATCTACAACAGAAATCTACTACATTATGTATGTATGTATGTAAACACTTTATTGTACATAAAAACAAGAAAAACACATTACAAAAGTTCGCCTTTGTACATACAAAGGCGAACTTATCCCTTTAAGGGATCTCTTCCAGTTAACCTTTGAGCAAATGTGTGCTAAACACAAATGTAAATGGTAGACAAACTAAGCAACATGTACAATACAAAGGAGTATAACTATACAATAATACACATGAAAATGCAAAAACCAACAGAGAAAGAGATAGGCAACAATCAATATAATACATATCACAATTCTATAATAATAAAAACTATCAAACTTAGCCAGATGGGTTAGTAATTAAATTATTCAACAGGCCTAACCTAACAAAATACAGCTAATTAGCAAAAGACAGGAGTCTTAATGTAAAAAATTAGTCTTCTTGTCATATCTATCTTCGTTATCACTATCCCCCAGGTATGTTAGCTATTAATGTATCCACCTGCAAGTGAATACAGTACTGGGTATCAAATTTAACCAGAGGGGTTATTAATTATTCTACAGGCCTAACCTAACAGCTGCTAATAAGTAAGTGAAACTACATACCGAACAAGTACATACCAGATGGAACCAAGTCCCACGGAAGTTACTCTACTATACAGTAAAACACTAATTAAATATGAACAACTTACTAAAGTAAAGACTAAATCTAAAATCGCTTACTAAATCAAAACACGTGAGCTAATGGTAAAATAACATGTAAGAAACCCATATAATTATTAATTGTCTTTGTTAGAAGAACTATTCAGTTTTCATCGAAGTGTCACTTTCATATCCTTTTCAATTGATGTATCAGCAGGTAATTTGAAGTGTTTCTTTACAGTTCCTGAAACAAAAAGAGCATTAAAAATAATTTGTAATAATATTTTATTAAAATGGGTAAATAGCACAGTATCTATTAAATTCAAATGTCATAAGATTAAAACACAAAGTCTAGAATGAAGAAGAAAAGTCTAAATTAATAAATGACCATAGTTATGCAGAAAGCGACCAAAGATTTTTTTCATAATGCAAAAAGTGACCAAACTCATTCGTTGATTAAGTAAGACTTAAGTCACTTTGACAAAAAATCTACACTGGTCGCTTTCTGCATAACTATGGTCAAATGGTCGTTATCTATAATGTTGGAAATCGAAAGAATATAATCCCGAAGTCACAGAATCGATAAACATATTTACGTTGTACATAGAAATATACGGCATAAAAAGTCCCAATGACCAACGCCTGATACATTTGATATGACTTTATATATTTGAATCATAAACATAGGCAGTATAGATTGATTTTTATATATACCTGTATTGTTCAAAGGGACGCTTTCCTTTCTCATAATTTGATTCACCGAACTGGTTGAAGAATTTCCACAGAAGGACTTGAAGTGTTTCTTTACAGTTCCTGAAACAAAAAGAGCATTAAAAATAATTTGTAATAATATTTTATTAAAATGGGTAAATAGCACAGTATCTATTAAATTCAAATGTCATAAGATTAAAACACAAAGTCTAGAATGAAGAAAAAAAGTCTAAATGAATAAATGACCATAGTTATGCAGAAAGCGACCAAAGATTTTTTTCATAATGCAAAAAGTGACCAAACTCATTCATTGATTAAGTAAGCCTTAAGTCACTTTGACAAAAAATCTACACTAGTCGCTTTCTGCATAACTATGGTCAAATGGTTGTTATCCATAATGTTGGAAATCGAAAGAATATAATCCCGAAGTCACAGAATCGATAAACATATTTACGTTGTACATAGAAATATACGGCATAAAAAGTCCCAATGACCAACGCCTGATACATTTGATATGACTTTATATATTTTTAATCATAAGCATAGGCAGTATAGATTCATTTTATATATACCTGTATTGTTCAAAGGGACGCTTTCCTTTCTCATAATTTGATTCACCGAACTGGTTGAAGAATTTCCACAGAAGGACTTGAAGTGTTTCTTTACAGTTCCTGAAACAAAAAGAGCATTAAAAATAATTTGTAATAATACTTTATTAAAATGGGTAAATAGCACAGTATCTATTAAATTCAAATGTCATAAGATTAAAACACAGTCTAGAATGAAGAAGAAAAGTCTAAATGAATAAATTACCATAGTTATGCAGAAAGCGACCAAAGATTTTTTTTCATAATGCAAAAAGTGACCAAACTCATTCATTGATTAAGTAAGACTTAAGTCACTTTGACAAAAAATCTACACTGGTCGCCTTCTGCATAACTATGGTCAAATGGTTGTTATCCATAATGTTGGAAATCGAAAGAATATAATCCCGAAGTCACAGAATCGATAAACATATTTACAAAAGCTAGTTCTGTTTCGTCTACCTTCGCTAGCAGTAGTATAAAGATAAATAGTTACCCTTTGTACCAGCAGCGTCGGGACCGCGTACGTAGCCCGTAGCCGCAGTCGGCGTTGCAGCCGGTCCACGCGCCCCACTCCTCCCAGCGAGGCCGCGCCGGCGGTTCTTCTGGCTTGTTCTCGTCGTTCCGGTGGCCGAACATAAGCTAGTTCTGTTTCGTCCATCTTCGCTAGCAGTAGTATAAAAATAAGTAGTTACCCTTTGTACTAGCAGCGTCGGGACCGCGTACGTAGCCCGTAGCCGCAGTCGGCGCTGCAGCCGGTCCACGCGCCCCACTCCTCCCAGCGAGGCCGCGCCGGCGGTTCTTCTGGCTTGTTCTCGTCGTTCCGGTGGCCGAACATAAGCTAGTTCTGTTTCGTCCATCTTCGCTAGCAGTAGTATAAAAATAAGTAGTTACCCTTTGTACTAGCAGCGTCGGGACCGCGTACGTAGCCCGTAGCCGCAGTCGGCGCTGCAGCCGGTCCACGCGCCCCACTCCTCCCAGCGAGGCCGCGCCGGCGGTTCTTCTGGCTTGTTCTCAATGGTCCCCTGCCCGGGCATCGGCTCACAGACTCGGTTTACGTACCACTAAAACAATTTAAATAGTAAATAATTAACCTTAAATTAAAGAGACTAAAAACGAAAAGGAAGAGTGGCGATAACTCCATCAACAAGATCGAAGCTCTTAATGACTGAATGAAAGAAAGAAGATTAATTTGCACACACACAAATGAGCTTACTTACCTGTTTCATAAAATTTTCTCTTCAGGGTTATTAACTGCCATGTTGATTATCGGATCGGTTTGCTTGAATCTTGGCCAAAATTCGTCTGTTTTTTTAGGTGTCAACCATTGTGCTGCTCACAATAACGATGTTCTGTTCTTTGCCACCTTCTGCCACGATATAATGCACAAGCAGGACACACACACACAACCT
Organism: Apotomis capreana; assembly: GCA_947623375.1. Lineage (NCBI taxonomy): Eukaryota > Metazoa > Arthropoda > Insecta > Lepidoptera > Tortricidae > Apotomis > Apotomis capreana. The sequence continues at coordinate 22,851,644 of OX392514.1, read as the reverse complement.
AAAGGTTTACAAACAAATTTTACAACACAACAAGACAAAGACTTGCTCACTCGGTACTTAAGATTTGATTGCCCGTTAACAAATGAGTCAATTCAAAGACCAATACATTATAATACATTAATTTAGTCACCTGTCTTCCATACGTGATATCAAACGGGTCAAGCGAAAGTTAAATTCATTTTTAATTTCAATTTCAATTAATGCGATACCCTGCTAATTCTAACCGAAACAGTGAAGTGAACTGAACAAGTATAGACTTGCGTAGGTACGCGTGAGGGATGCGCCAGCCGCCAACGATAACTAATTCGATATCGATACATTAACGCTCGTAACAAATATTTCCAGCGCATCAAATAAGTATTGTTTTTATCTCTTAAAATTTATAATAATTCCAGGACAGATAAACATGACACTGAGTAGGTATTTTATATAATGTCCACCTAACACAACACGAAGAAACGAAACTTGACAAACTATAGGATTAGGTTTTAAATTTAAATAATCTATTTCTAAAAATAAAAAAAAAACAAAAACCGACACATTTAGAACCTCCTCCTTTTTTGAAGTCGGTTAAATGGGTGTGTAATGATTGTCATAAAAACAATTAGTGAATTTTCATTTTTCATAAAACGAATATCATCATTTTAATGTATATAAATTATGATGTTACTTAAACAAAATGAATAAAAACAAATTGCATAAATTCCAAAGTAATATACCTATCAATCTGTATAGGGTCTTACTTTTTAACCGACTTCAAAAAAGGAGGAGGTTCTCAATTCGAACTAATTTTAACCGTGAACCGATTTTCAATTTTATTTTTTTAAATCGAAAGGGTATAACTCCGAGTTGGTCCCGTTGGCACTAAGTCGGGATCTGATGATGGGATCTTGGAGAAATCGAGGGAACTCTTCAAATGTTATAGGGACATGTACGGCGCTTTCGGTAATTTATTGATAAAGTCAAGAATTTACATTCAGTAAATAGGATTTGGTGTAAGGAAACTGATGATGAACACAGATAGCCACTAGAACTTTTATATGAATCACTAAAAAGCAAAAAAAAAAAAAAAAAAATTACATAAAAAAAAGAACCGACTTCAGTAAAACTAAAAAGCCAACAATAACCCGTTCAAGTACAGATTACATTTGACTCACCCTTCGAAGTCGGTGCCAAACCTAGCGTAAACTTTAATATATAAATGTAAGAACTCAGGGATCGGATACCGTTATTTTTGTATTACCGTTATTGGTCACGTGACGCTAAACCAAAATGAATATTGGTAGTGGTTTCGTTTACCGGTATTATAACGTTATTCACATAATACCGTTATTTAGCAAATTCCGTTTCTGTTTAACAAAATTAACCGTTTAATTTGAGTTTGACAGAGATTTTTATTTTATTTTTTTATTTTATTTATTTATCCACACTTACAGCTATTTTTACAGGTAAACCTAAGACAATAGCGTAACTAATTCTATAATTGTACATTATTAAACTTACTCCTATTTATCTATACTACTGCGTTTATAACTAATTACAAATAATGCCGACTTTGTGAATCCATTCAGAGAACACGAAAATAAATCTAACTCTTCCGCTATTAGATTGAGGGTGCGTATCGCGCGCGTCAGCGGGGCCTCTCCGAGCAGGTTGGTGCGCCCGCGCGGCGCGGCCAGCAGCTGCGGCCGGCGGCGGCGCCACACGTACCTATCAGGGACACACAGGCTCACACAACTCAAAACCTGACCGTTAAATGCTTTACCCCTAATTAATTTAAATATGTATGTCACCATACCTAACTCTCTGCGCACTCGCAGCTCGTTGTAACCGACCATACCCAAAACAAATAAAGTCGGGTACATGAGAGGGTATAAAGGATATACTCCATACCTTCTCAAATACAAGAACCTTATAAATTTATTTTGGATGCGCTCGACCATTAGCTGATATTTGGCTTCATGTGGAGACAATATAACAGCGTTGCATTCCAGACCACTTCGGACCAACGCATTATATAAGGCAATAATCGCTCCAATATTAGTAAAATCGTGGGAACGACGCAGCACAAATCCCAACATTCTGAAGGCTTTTTTACTAATATTAACAATGTGGTCCCGAAACCTTAGATCCGATGTGAATTTCACTCCTAAGTCTTTTACCTCTGTTGTTTTATTTAATTTCGTTTCCTTTATTACATAATCGTGAGTGATAGGGTTATGTGCTCGAGTAAACGAAATAGTAAGGCACTTGGACGTATTAAAATGCAATTTATTAGCTTCACTCCATGAAACCACACTGTTTATGTCGTTTTGAAGTCTTTCGCAGTCTGCGGTACTTCTTATAGGTAAATACACTTTTAAGTCGTCGGCGAATAGTAAACAGCCCGCATTTTTGATAACCTGGGGTAAGTCATTGACCATAATAATAAATTGTAATGGGCCAAGGTTGCTCCCTTGACTCACTCCAGATCTTACAAAATACGGGTCTGACCTATGTCCATTGTATTCGACGAACTGTCGCCTGTCAGTCATGTAACTTGCGAAGAACTTTAACAGATGAGGGGTAAAGCCGACGCCGGCTAGCTTTCTCAGCAGAATGTCGTTATCGACTACATCAAACGCTTTTCGAAAGTCGAAATAAGCGGCGTCCACCTGCCCCCCACTGTCCACTTCTGGAATAATCTGCGTCACATAACTGAGCAGGTTACTGGTTGTGCTACAGCCCGGTCGGAACCCATGCTGCGCGTCAGATAACTGAGGCCGTAATTGGCTATAAATAACATTCTGCAAAGCTGATTCGAATACTTTGGCAGGGGTAGACAACACTGCGACCGGTCTGTAACTATCCACACTGTCCCCCCCTCCCCCTTTCGGAACAGGGACTACCCGGGTTGTTTTCCACAGGACTGGAAAGACTTCATTCTCCAAGCACATATTATAAACATGGAGGAGCGGTTCGGCGAGCACAAATCGACAGTCTCTATATAAGAAAGCGGGTATGCCATCAGGCCCAGCAGACCGCTTTGGTTTGAGATTCGCGAGTGCTCGCATCACATCGTCAAGCTGCAACCTGTCGAGGTGTACTCGCGCTGAGTCAGCCGCGCGCTCCGCCTCAGTCACCGCTGCGTTGACATTTAACTCAGCAGGAACGGTACTATACACTGACTGAAAAAAAATTGCAAACTCTTTCACACCTGTTTTGCCATCGAGTGCCACTCCATCTTTCGATAACTTCTGGACGTTTTTATGGTGTGTTTTAGATTTGATATAATTCCAGAAAGCTCTCGGGTCCTCGGATAAATGGGTTTGAACACGGTCCTGATACTCCGTGTAAGCTTTCTGGATCATATCTTTTACCTGCGCCCTACATTTAGAAAAAGATACATAATTTTCTTGAGATCGGTCGGCCTTGTACTTTTTATGTAGTTTAGCTTTGTACTTTATCTCACGAATTAAATCGGTAGTATACCATTCCGGATAATTATATCTCGACGCTACACGCTTACGCATTTTGGTAGGTACACACACGCTAACGATATTATTGATATTGTAATAAAACCAAGACAAACTCTCTTCTGCATTATATAAATTATACAATGGCGTCCAGTCAAAACTAGCGAGTAACGCGTATAACCGTGGATAATCGGCTTTTCCAAAATTCCACTCCTGCCGATGGCGTGGAGTGCCGGTACTACTATCGGTATTGGTACAAACCTCTGCCGACGCGCCCCCCGCCAACGCGACCGCGACCTCCAGAGGCGGATGGTACACATCGACCGGGACCAGCGCCTCCGACGCGGCACGTACCGTTACGTCCTCCTCCTCCAAAGATGTTAGTACTAAGTCCAGTTGACGATTATTACAATTTGCTACTCTGTTCCTCTGAATGAATCCACAATAGGTCAGAAAAAAATCAAAGTAATCGCTAATAGATGTACTGCATGAATACAAATTAAAATCTCCTATTACTATTACTCGACTATAACTTACACATAATTGTTCTATAATTCTAAACAATAGCAAATAATCGCATTCCTTACTATTCGGTGGGATGTAAACAACACAACACAAAAACATAAACCTATCGCGCTTATACACACTCGCACAAACCAGTTCGAACACCTTATCGCTGACGCTGACGTCACCCGGCAAACGTACGCTCCGCAGCTCGAGACGCGGTGTGGCCACGAGAAGCGCGCCGCCTTGTTTGCGCCCGTCCGTTCGATCACAGCGAATGATGTTATAGCCGGGCGGGATTATTTCAGCATCTTTTATGGACTCATTGCAGCCTGATTCAGTAATCGCAAATAAGTCTGCACTCGACGACGCCAGCCCTGCATTAAAAACTTCTAGCTTTGTCCGAAGACCTCTAACGTTCTGGTAATACACTTCCACCGATATTTGTGGGGTTGTATTTAGGGTCCCTGGGTTTACGAAACCACACCCACTCACAAAACTCGACGTTAATCGGCCAAACGCTCGGATCACACAGTTTATCATAAGTACTTTCGGAAACACCTATTACAAAAGAGGCATAATCCCTTTCAGTCTTATGCTTAATTTTATCTACTTTCACCGCACCTTCCGTCCCGCATATATCTTTGACGTATGCTTCCAAACTTTCTGTTGTGGTTTCTTTTTTCAGCCGCCACACATGCAAATATTTTTTACGTTCTGTGCCCTGTATCTCTGCCGAGTTTACTTTTCCACCTCTTTTCACCTCGTTTTTGGGAAATCGATTTTTTCTTATTTTTTTTCCCACTGTTTCCCAACCGCCGAGAGTGTTATTTATATTATCGGAAGTAATTTCCGATACCACTTCGGTTTCTGACCTTTGTTCATTCAGACTTCCTTGTATAGTGGCCCCACACGCTCGTACTGCATCTGCAATGGGTGGATTCGAGCCCGACTTTGTTACTACCGCGGGTAGATTTTTTGAGCTCACCTTCGCATACGACTCTGGTTGCTTATCAGAAGAGAACAATGACTCATCTTCCTGCCTAACTGCAGCGGGTGGATTCGAGCCCGACTTCGGTACTACTGCTGGTAGATTTTTTGGACTCACCTTCTCATACGGCTCTGGTTGCTTATCAGATAACAAAGACTTACTTTCCTTCCTATCCATGCGACTAATGTATGCTTCAAGCTTTCCATTCTTACTTTTCAGCTCTTTTATTTCATTAGCAAGTACGCTTACATTATTTGTTTTTTCTTGCGCTACCCTCATTTCCTGGCGTAATTCAGTTAATTCAGATTGGTTTTTAACAAAAAGCTCCTGTAGTTGCCTAAATGCTTCCATTTGGTTGTCCAATCTAACACATATCTCGGCCTGGAAACTGCGAAGCTCATCTAAGATTTTAGATTCGTTATCCCTCGGAGATAAATCCCTCTGTTGACGATTTCCTCGCACACAATTGACAAAGTTACTCGGGGTATAGGTTTGATCCATAAGTTTTCCACGCACCGGAGTATCGTCGCGCTTTGGTATTGACCGCACACATTCTGGACACATCCACTGGTTCTTGTACTCATCCGTAAGTGCTTCGAACTTCTCCGCCGTCAGTGTCAAACACTTCAAATGAAACAGTTTCTTGCACGATTCTTTTGAACATTCCATAAAGGAAATATCATAAATTCCGGCCTCACAGGCACCACATCGCGTCTCCATCACATTGAACCCGTGTAATTCACTTGAACTACTATAAAAAATAATTTTGTATCCGCTCTCAAAACAAACACGTCCGCTCTATGCAGGCGCGCGCCTAGAACGAGTCGTTCTGTGTTGCGATTTTACGTACGATTTTGTTTATATGTCACTCGCATTTGACTCGCGTCGCGGTAGTCGCAGCGCAGCAGAGTGATTTGATTTGATTTTCCGCAGTTCATGTGGTGTGGTGTGCGTTTTGGTCTTGTAAGTTAAAAAAGGAGGAATGTATGTATATATCTATGTATATAAGTATTTATGTTTGTCCGCGATTATCTCGCGTTTGGCTGAACCGATTTTGATGCGGTTTTCAGAAAAGAATTTGTTACACTTAGGAGAAGATTAACGTTAATCGACTTAAAAAAGAGGATCTCAGTTTGACCCATATGTTTGTCTGCATTCATGTGTATTAGATTACATTTGAATCACATTTTCGGATTACATTTGAATATCCCGTTAATGTACAGATTACATTTTGAAGTCGGTGCCAAACCTCACGTAAACTCTTTATCGAACAGAAATACTCGTAAATACCAAATATGTAAACAAAATACTCGTGAATATAAAATATACAGTAATCATTAAAGGCTTCATGGGCGGCATCTGTTTTCAAAGTTATAATTAAGTGGTTTGGCACCGGCATCAAAAGGTGATTCAAATGTAATCCGTACATGAACGGGTTATTTTTGGCTTTTCAGTTTTTTATTTGTCGATTCTTGTTTTGTTCAAAAAATTTAAGGCGATAGTTTCCGACGTTCCGGCCGAATCAAGGCGGAGAGGTGTGCGGCGAGACGCGCAGCGCCGCCCGCACGCCTCCGCCCCGCTCACCGAGTGCGCTAACGCAATAGGCTAGTAGACCCAGTTTTGAAATATATTTGAAATAGTTAATATTGATCTTACTAGCTCTAAAATAATGTCTTGTATTTTTGTGAAAGCTAGTAAGCTAAATTTTATTAATTGAAAATTTGAAATTTTATGAACAGTTAAAAACGCTGTCCGCCATTTTTGGGTTCTGCTAATCTGTGGCGTAACTTAGAATTACGTGGGGCATACTGAAAGTTTCTGGAACTGGCCACTTATAAAACAAGTACAAAATCATGAAATTTTTAAAAATAACTCTCTGGGAACTAGTAACTTTTTAAATTGCAAGGCTGTCATTTGTTTTTTCAATGAGGCGCCGTTTTGAAATTTGTCCGTTGCTACAAAAATGAATTTAAAGCGTGAAAATTTTCGGTTATGATTTATTACGATTTTCGTTGTGGCTCAAGTCAACAAGAGTGCTGTCAAAGGCTTCAACTAGTATTTGGTGATGAAGCCCCATGTCGTAGCTCTGTGTATTCGTGGTTTAATGAATTTAAACGTGGTCGTGATCACCTCCATGACGATGTACATGACGGTCGGCCAGCAACTGCGGTTACCAAAACTAATATTGAAGTCGTACGACAATTGATCGAAACTGACAAAAAAATTACTTGTCAGCAAATTCATTCCTTACTAAGCATTGGAATGAGCCAAGTGCAAAAGATATTGCATGCACATTTGAAGGTGCGGAAACTATGCACTCGATGGATACCGCACGATCTAACGGAAGACCAGAAACGACAGCGTGTAGACTGGAGCCGTAAAAAAAATTACGGAGGACAATCGTTGGCTGTAAATATCGTGACAGGTGACGAAACATGGGTGTACTGCTTGGAGCCAGAAAGAAAAAGCCAGTCGGCGGAATGGGTCTTTCCTTTTGAAGATTTGCCTACCAAAGTTAAGAAAATTCGGAGCACTGGGGAAAAAATGGTTGCTTCGTTTTTTGGCGAAACAGGACATTACGCAACTGTAGCACTGGAAGAACAAAGGACAGTCACTGCAGATTGGTATGCAAATAGCTGTTTGCCAAGAATCTTCGATAAAGTTCGCGAAAAGCGGCCCCGTAGCAATATCGTGCTTCACCACGATAACGCGTCTGCACATACCGCTAAAAAAACAACTGCATATTTGAAGGCCTCAAATGTGGAACTAATGCCCCAGTTAAATACTACATTAATTAATTTGACAAGATACAAGTGCTAGTCTGGCTCGCGCATCGAGGGTTCCGTACAAACACTTATCCCATCATGACTGGCCGGGTTAAGTTATGTTTGCATTGCTACTGGTACGTACGGCGCCGGATATTAATGAGGTGCATAGTTAACGCAACCAATCACGTTTGTTGTGGGTATGGGAGCCCCACTTAAATATTTTTTTCTGTTTTTGTATTTGTTATTACAGCAGCAACAGAAATACATCATCTTTGATAATTTCAACTGTCTAGCCATCACGGTTCATGAGATATAGCCTGGTGACAGATAGACAGACAGACTGACAGTGGAGTCTTAGTAATTAGGATCCCGTTTTTACCCTTTGGTTACGGAACCCTAACAAATAAGGGCCGTGACTAAACATTTGTGTTTCGTCAGTACTTTTTTTTTAGTGATTACTTTTTGTGTACTGCTAACTAAAAACAAAAATAAATCTTTCGTCCGTAAATACAAAAACAAATTCGGCTTTTTTTTTTCAGGTCCAATTTAGAAAGTGCAAAGATTAATTTGTTGGTAATTGCGTGTGCCCCATATACGTACCTAATGACCGCTCTTATTCGAAACCATTTTCGTCGTTTGTTCAGTTAACTAACTGGTACTACTAGAAATATTTTATTTTTATTATTTGACTACAAAACTAAGTAGCGGCTTCTACGAGACACCTATACTACAAATTTCATCAATGTTCCTCTTGTCGTTTTTTTAGTAAAATGCCTGTGATATACGGACGGACAGACATGATGAAACTATAAGGGTTCCGTTTTTGCCAGGCCCTAAATAGGCCCCCGCGCCATGGTGCCCAAAAGGCTGGCAGCGTTCCCTCGTTGATTTGTTTTTGGGTTTGAAGCTGCCGAAAAATCTAACTTCTAGTTAACGAAAAAAAGATACGGCCATTTATGCCGCAAAAAAACGGATATGTGACACAAGGGAATCAAAATGTATAGGGTACTTTCCGTTTTGGCCTATAACCAAGAAATTTGCCAGGTGCAAACTTAACTTAACCCGGCCTGTTAAGATGGGATATGCGTTTTTATGGAACCCTCGGTGCGCGAGTCATACTCGCACTTGGCTGGTTTTTATTTATTTCATACGGACAGACTGACATTTGGTCAAACTAACACACACGTTTTTTTAGGAATTCGAAGGTAAAAGTGGGAGATATTAGCGTAATATCACTATAATATTTTACTGTGTTTATTACATTTTCAACGAAAAACTTAACACTATTGGCAGCGATCTTTCGTTTTAGTTACAAATGTGTACGAGTTTGGTGGTTAAAATTTCCATTTTACTATCGAATATCGACCGACAGCTACCCCATCAAGTAAACGTGTGGGACATCCCTATATGCGACGCGCGCTCTTTGGCGCGAAAATAAAAACGGTTGTTGTGCATTTTATATTCAGCTTCTGTTTGCTAAAATGACCGATAAAAAAATAATAAAATATTTGTTCTCAGTTTTTCATACTAATTTTTATACACTTGAAGTAGGGGTTATAGTTTAACGCAAATTACAAAACACTTAAGTGACCCCGGAAACGACTATACAATGTGGCTGGATGACGAGTGATTGGTCGGAACGGGAAAAATTGGTCGCGTGCGTTAATAACGCCGCACTTTCATTGGTTGAATTAAGGGAAGGGCAAAGTTTGTTTATACTTCTAAAAACAAATTTTTCAAAGGATTGTAAAAGAAAGATGGTCGGTGGTCAGTTTTAGGACTTGGAAAATTTACGACCAAAAGGTTTTTTTCGTTGGTTTGGGCTTAAATTAGATTGAATCTTGTAGATTACGCTAAATTAAGCATATTTTATTCTTTAAACTTTTTCTCTCAGATCGATATTTTTACCGAGACCTGGTTCAAATGCATAACATATTTTGATGTATGTAACCTATAGTAGACTATTTACGAGGATCCATGTAAGCAAGCATTTTGACGCTCCGCTATACATGGTCAAAAAACAAACCTAACCTAACCCACAGAATAGATAATAGTACAACCTAACCTGCAGTTTTCGGTTTTCGACCCATGTACCATATAATTATTTTCAGCAAGCATATTACCTTAAAAACCTCAATATCTCTGTAAATATTATTCTGAGCCAGAAAGTTTCAATAACAAAACATGCTTATTTTAACATGTTTTATAGGACACATTAATAAAAATGAGGTATTATATTGACATACATTTCACGCCTCCGAAATTTTTCCATGTCTCAGAGCCCAAAATGGCTGAATGTCACTTTTCGGCGTATGCCGACATACGAAAACTTTCGACGTGATTTTGACGTCGTCTTTAAACCACTGACGAAACACGACAAATCACGACGTGAATTGCAAAGTCATTATCAGACCTATGACGGAACACAATCATTTATGACGTGATCAGCGAGTCACTTTTAGGCGTATGCCGACATACGAAAACTTTCGACGTGATTTTTGACGTCGTTTTTAAACCACTGACGAAACACGACAAATCACGACGTGATTTGCAAAGTCATTATCAGACCTATGACGGTACACAATAATTTATGACGTGATCAGCGAGTCACTTTTAGGCGTATGCCGACATACGAAAACTTTCGACGTGATTTTTGACGTTGTTTTTAAACCACTGACGAAACACGACAAATCACGACGTGATTTGCAAAGTCATTATAAGACCTATGACGGAACACGACAAATCACGACGTGATTTGCAATGTCATTGTCAGACCTATGACGGAACACAATAATTTACGACGAGATCAGCGACGTCACTTTTAGGCGTATGCCGAGATACGAAAAGTTTCGACGTGATTTTTGACGTCGTCTTTAAACCACTGACTAAACACGCGAATCACGACGTGATTTGCAACGTCATTATCAGACCAATGACGAAACACAATAATTTATGACGTAATCAGTGACGTCACTTTTAGTCGTATGCCGACATACGACAACTTTCGACGGGATTTACAACGTCGTTTTTAAACCACTGTCAAAACACGACAAATCACGACGTGATTTGCAAAGTCATTATCAGACCTATGACGGAACACGACAATTCACGACGTGATTTGCAATGTCATTGTCAGACCTATGACGGAACACAATAATTTATGACGTGATCAGCGACGTCACTTTTAAGCGTATGCCGACAAACGAAAACTTTCGACGTGATTTTTGACGTCGTTTTTAAACCACTGACGAAACACGACAAATCACGACGTGAATTGCAAAGTCATTATCAGACCTATGACGGAACACATTAATTTATGACGTGATCAGCGACGTCACTTTTAGGCGTATGCCGACAGACGAATTCTTTCGACGTGATTTTTGACGTCGTCTTTAAACCACTGACGAAACACGACAAATCACGACGTGATTTGCAAAGTCATTATCAGACCTATGACGGAACACATTAATTTATGACGTGATCAGCGACGTCACTTTTAGGCGTATGCCGACATACGAAAACTTTCGACGTGATTTACAACGTCGTTTTTAAACCACTGACGAAACACGACAAATCACGACGTGATTTGCAAAGTCATTATCAGGCCTATGACGGAACACGACAAATCACGACGTGATTTGCAATGTCATTGTCAGACCTATGACGGGACACAATAATTTACGACGTGATCAGCGACGTCACTTTTAGGCGTATGACGACATACGAAAACTTTCGACGTGATTTTTGACGTCGTTTTTAAACCACTGACGAAACACGACAAATCACGACGTGATTTGCAAAGTCATTATCAGACCTATGACGGAACACAATAATTTATGACGTGATCAGCGAGTCACTTTTAGGCGTATGCCGACATACGAAAACTTTCGACGTGATTTTTGACGTTGTTTTTAAACCACTGACGAAACACGACAAATCACGACGTGATTTGCAAAGTCATTATCAGACCTATGACGGAACACGACAAATCACGACGTGATTTGCAATGTCATTGTCAGACCTATGACGGAACACAATAATTTACGACGAGATCAGCGACGTCACTTTTAGGCGTATGCCGAGATACGAAAAGTTTCGACGTGATTTTTGACGTCGTCTTTAAACCACTGACTAAACACGCGAATCACGACGTGATTTGCAACGTCATTATCAGACCAATGACGAAACACAATAATTTATGACGTAATCAGTGACGTCACTTTTAGTCGTATGCCGACATACGACAACTTTCGACGGGATTTACAACGTCGTTTTTAAACCACTGTCAAAACACGACACATCACGACGTGATTTGCAAAGTCATTATCAGACCTATGACGGAACACGACAAATCACGACGTGATTTGCAATGTCATTGTCAGACCTATGACGGAACACAATAATTTATGACGTGATCAGCGACATCACTTTTAAGCGTATGCCGACAGACGAAAACTTTCGACGTGATTTTTGACGTCGTTTTTAAACCACTGACGAAACACGACAAATCACGACGTTATTTGTAAAGTCATTATCAGACCTATGACGGAACACAATAATTTATGTCGTGATCAGCGACGTCACTTTCAGGCGTATGCCGACCTACGAAAAATTTCGACTTGATTTTTGACGTCGTCTTTAAACCACTGACGAAACACGCGAAACACGACGTGATTTGCAACGTCATTATCAGACCAATGACGAAACACAATAATTTATGACGTAATCAGTGACGTCGCTTTTAGTCGTATGCCGACATACGACAACTTTCGACGGGATTTACAACGTCGTTTTTAAACCACTGTCAAAACACGACAAATCACGACGTGATTTGCAAAGTCATTATCAGACCTATGACGGAACACGACAATTCACGACGTGATTTGCAATGTCATTGTCAGACCTATGACGGAACACAATAATTTATGACGTGATCAGCGACGTCACTTTTAAGCGTATGCCGACAAACGAAAACTTTCGACGTGATTTTTGACGTCGTTTTTAAACCACTGACGAAACACGACAAATCACGACGTGAATTGCAAAGTCATTATCAGACCTATGACGGAACACATTAATTTATGACGTGATCAGCGACGTCACTTTTAGGCGTATGCCGACAGACGAATTCTTTCGACGTGATTTTTGACGTCGTCTTTAAACCACTGACGAAACACGACAAATCACGACGTGATTTGCAAAGTCATTATCAGACCTATGACGGAACACATTAATTTATGACGTGATCAGCGACGTCACTTTTAGGCGTATGCCGACATACGAAAACTTTCGACGTGATTTACAACGTCGTTTTTAAACCACTGACGAAACACGACAAATCACGACGTGATTTGCAAAGTCATTATCAGGCCTATGACGGAACACGACAAATCACGACGTGATTTGCAATGTCATTGTCAGACCTATGACGGGACACAATAATTTACGACGTGATCAGCGACGTCACTTTTAGGCGTATGACGACATACGAAAAATTTCGACGTGATTTTTGACGTCGTTTTTAAACCACTGACGAAACGCGACAAATCACGACGTGATTTGCAAAGTCATTATCAGACCTATGACGGAACACAATAATGTATGACGTGATCAGCGACGTCACTTTTAGGCGTATGCCGACATATGAAAAATTTCGACTTGATTTTTGACGTCGTCTTTAAACCACTGACGAAACACGCGAATCACGACGTGATTTACAACGTCATTATCAGACCTATGACGGAACACAATAATTTACGACGTGATCAGCGACGTCATTTTTAGGCGTATGCCGACATACGAAAACTTTCGACGTGATTTACGACGTCGCTTTTAAACCACTGACGAAACACGACAAATCACGACGTGATTTGCAACGTCATTGTCAGACCTATGACGGAACACGACAAATCACGACGTGATTTGCAACGTCATTGTCAGACCTATGACGGAACACAATTATTTACGACGTGATCAGCGACGTTACTTTTAGGCGTATGCCGACATACGAAAACTTTCGACGTGATTTTTGACGTCGTTTATAAACCACTGACGTAACATGCGAATCACGACGTGATTTGCAACGTCATTATCAGACCTATGACGGAACACAATAATTTATGACGTGATCAGCGACGTCACTTTTAGGCGTATGCCGACATACGAAAACTTTTGACGTCATTTTTGACGTCATTTATTTCCATAAGACGTAAAATTGAAAAAAATCACCAAAAAATGACGTCATGATTTACGTCATAGGACAGAAATTGTTGACTGGGACGAGCGAACCAGGCGCCATCTGGCGGTGCGCGCCGCCAGCGGCCTGCTCGCTGTGAGCCTGCCGCGCTGCTACTCGTGCCTCCCGTTCCGGCTTCAAGTTGTCTAATCGCATGCAAAGGTTGCGACCTTGTAACATATTCGCAGGACTGTCACCAGTCGTCGCATGCTCCGTGTTCCTATAAGCTAACAAAAACCTACAGAGCGCCACGTCGACATCTAGATTTTGTTTCAACGCCTTTTTAATAGCACGTTTGCAAATCTTTACGGCATTTTCGGCGGCACCGTTAGATGCCGGATGATAAGGGGCTGTAAAGATTTGTTCAATACCATTATGACTCAGAAAATTCTTAAATTCAGAGCTAGAGAAAGGAGGCCCGTTATCAGTAACTATTTGCTTCGGAAGCCCAAATTTCGCCCAGAGGTCTCTTAACACTTTCGCAACCAGATATAAAATTTAACCCTACCCCAGAAACCGAGAGCCCGCTAGGTGGGTAGCTTTTTAAGCAAAAATACGTGACCGGCATCTGAGCAAAGATTACGAGTGCCTACCAGGCGGGTTCCTGGTAGCGAAAGTGTTAATACTGGTAACGTAGCTTGTGCCGTCGTTCTTTTCATTTTAATCGCTTCAATCCATTTCGAGTGGGCATCAACTACCACGAGATATGTTAGCCCAGCTATAGGTCCTAGCAGATCCAGATGAAGCCTAGACCAAGGCCGCGCCGGCCAGGGCCACGAGCGCGGCGCGTGTCCGGGGGGCGCGTCGGCCACCGCGGCGCACACGCCGCAGGCGCGACACTCCTGCTCCACACTCTCGTCGATACCCGGCCACCTCACGTAGCTCCGCGCGAGAGCCTTAGTTTTTACAATACCCATGTGGGGTTCATGTAATTCGGCTCTAACTTTCTGTCTACACGACGCCGGAATAACTACTCGGTGGCCCCACATGATGCAACCTAATTCGATATATAATTCGCTTCTCCGATTTAAATACGGTTTAAGTTCCCTAATTTCGACGTCTGCCGGCCAACCATCTCCTATATAGCTTAAAACGCGAATTAGCACAGGGTCGTTACGGGTTTTTTTCTTAAGTACATGATAATCCAATAATAAAGCTTCCGTCGAAAAATGTAAGTAGGTCTGTTCCGGCAAATTATCCTCCTCCGAAGCTACTTCATTCTTATGCGACGCGATTAAACGCGAAAGAACATCCGCCGTGTTCTTATCTGTCCTAACATATTCGATTGTAAAATCATAAGCTGATAATTTTATTGCCCAGCGCTGTAGACGGCTCGCTGCCGCGCTAGGGATACCTACATTGGGGCCAAAAATACTAATAAGAGGCTTGTGGTCACTCCGGAGTACGAATTGCCTACCATACAAGTACTGGTGAAATTTCTCGACCGGAAAGACAATCGCGAGCGCTTCTTTGTCTATCTGACTATAATGCACCTCGCTGGCTGTGAGTAAGCGAGATGCGCATGCCACGACGCGCTCGGCGTCGCGTCGGCGTCAGCGTCGGCGCCGCGAGCGCGCTGTGCTAATATCGCGCCGAGCCCCCGCGCACTTGCGTCTACCGTGAGAACAGTCTCGGCTTCTATGTCAAAATGTACTAACACTTTGGTACTACACAAAAAACTCTTCACCCTAGTGAATGCCGCTCTAGTTCCACGCCCCATTTCCAATGCCTACTTTTTTTTAAAGTACATACAGTGGTGACAGATGCGCGCTCAAATTTCTTATTTTGCCATAAAAATTTACCATGCCCAAAAATGATTTTAATTCAGTGACATTATTGGGGTGTGGCATGGTCGAGATAGCTTTCACTTTCTCCGCGTCGACTTGAACCCCGTATTTATTTATAATGAACCCTAAATATTTCACCTCATTAGCCAAAAAGTCGCACTTAGATTGTTTTATTTTTAACCCATTTTCTTCTAAAATTCGTAACACCTGTGTCAATTGATTGTAGATGACTTTCTAAGTCCCTGCTTTTAATCAAAATGTCATCATAGAATACTACGACGTTCGGCATATCTCTAAACAAGTTTACCATGATTTTCTGGAATAATCCAGGAGACGAAGACATACCATAGACCAGCCTGGAATAACGGAAGAGACCCCTATGCGTGTTTATAACCGTGAAGTCTTTAGAACGCTCCGACAATAATATCTGATTATAAGCCTGGGATAAATCTAATTTCGTAAAAAGTTATTGCCGCTAAGGTCACTAAATAAATCGTCAATTTTGGGAACCGGAAATCGATCGACCGCTAAGACACGATTAAGGGTTACCTTATAGTCGGCACATATCCTCAAACCTCCATCAGACTTGCGTACCACGACCAGAGGCGTGGCCCAGTCCGAGTGGTCCACCGGCTCGATGACGCCGGCACGCAGCATCGCATCCAGCTCGGCGTCGACGCGGGCCCGCAACGCGTCCCAACGGCCGGGCGCGGCAGAATATAGGCTGGGCCCCGTCGCGCACGCACAGCTCCGCGCGGCCCCCAGTGTACGCACCCAACGTGCCGTCAAACAGAGCTTCATGTCTAGAAACAATTTCATCTATTAACTTTTGTTTGTCCCCTGCGCAGTTGAGGATACAATTCTTGTTCACATTTACACTAGGTATTTCGATAGCTGTATGCTCAATTCGGATCACCATTGCCGACCTAAGAGATTCGTAGATCCTTTATTTATGATGTATAAGTAACAATTTTTTGTTTCCCTTATATTCCACAATGACTTCCATATACCGTAACGGTTTAATGATTGACCCATCATAAAACTTTAAATTTAAAGTACACGGATATAAAAATAGATCACTAAACAGCTCATCATAAACTTGTTTACTAATGCACGATAAGGCTGACCCCGTGTCTGCTTCCATATTGAGTAAACGATTTTGGACTTTAATTGAAATACACACCGGTTTATATTTGCTTAACGACATTTGGTACATAGGCTGTTCCTCTTCGGAATCTTCAAGTTCCTCCGTGCTGTCGTCGTCCAATCCCGGTTCATCCTGCTGCTCCAGCAGATGAAATGGAGCCCTCACTCGGGCGCCCTGCGCCGCGCCGCGCGCCCCGCGCCACGCTCGCCGTCCCGAGCCCCGGCCGTCAGGCCCGGCTGCCATTCCGCGGGGACTCCGACTTGAGCCGCGCGGATTATGCTACTCATTGCGACTTCCAGCAGTTCCCGCTGGTCCCGTCCGTCCCACATCCATGTTTCTGCATCCGATTCTTGGGCACATCCTTCTCAAGTGACCGATTTGCTGACATCCACTGCAGATGTAATCTTTAAATGCGCACGCATTGGCTAAGTGCCTTTTATCACCGCATCTCGAACACTCATAGCTCAATTTATGTAAACCTTCCGCCGTCTCCGCGCTCCCGCGCTCCACGGCATTTGCGTCCCGTTCCGCGGCCTCCAACGATAACGCCAAGGTAACCGCCCGACTGTATGACAGTTTCTCTTCCGCGAACAACCTTTGCCTTATTATTTCACTTTTAATTCCACAAACTAACTGGTCTCGAAGATTCTCATCGAGTGATGCACTAAATTCGCAGTACTTCGATAGTTTTTTTAACTCGGTGACGTAATCCGTAATAGACTCGTTAGCCAGCTGTCGACGTTGTCGGAACTTGTATCTTTCGGCTAATTCAGAGGGTTTCGGCTGTAGATGGGTAACCAGTAACTCCACTGCTCTGCTATAGGTCAATTCTGCGGGTTTTGAAGGGCTAGCCAATGTAGATAAGAGCTCGTAAGCTTGATCACCCATCACTGATATTAATGTAGGTAGTTTTAAGTCGTCCGGCACTTTGTTCACCAGAAAGTACATTTCTATTCGTTCTATATAACCCGACCAATTCCCATTATTTACCACGAATTCACGCATTTGCCCAACAGACATATTTAACACTCTGTTACAAGCACACACACACACACACTCGAGACAGTTTTTAAGGTATTTTTTTTCCGCATTCGCCACTGTTAAATAATAGACGTGTGCCCAGTTGAACCGTTTATTGTAGGACTGACAAACTCGTAACTACCCTACATATACAACAGTTTTAAATGCATGTTATATTGTATGGGACAAATAATTGAAAGTAGTATTTTTGTGGCTCTACACGGAATATGAACAGTCTTATGCAAATAATCCCATTTTTCTTGTCTTAACAAATGGCGAATGCCTTCCATTAAATCTTAAATTCTTCCGTTAAATGAGAGACTCTAATAACCGGGAGGTCACCCATTTGTGGGATCGTGTTGCGCGGTTTTATTTTAAAACAAGAATTACATTTGTAAACTCTGTGCCGGATTAAACTTCTGGCAGAGAGAATCCAATATTTTTGACGAGTCAGGGATAATACCAACGCGGGACTTGTGTGCAAATTTGTAACATGATAATAGTCAACTAGAAGAGAAACTATGCGACCTTTGGCCGACAGTAAAATTGGATGTTTTTGATTAAAATCCAAGTAAGAATGCGTAAGCCTGCCACCTACTCTCAGCAAACCTTTGTTGTCAATAAAAGGGTTGAGCTTTAAAATAGCTTTGCTGGAGCAAGCTTTGTTATTTTTAAGAGCGTCAATTGTGTGAGAGATACTCAGATTGTGCGTAGCGTATTGCGTAATATTCTGCCTTTTCTAAATCATCAATTGTTATAGCGCCTCGAGTATCGAGAAATTTTGCGAAGCGAAGTGTATATACGAGTGCGCGTATGAATTTGGTCCAAGTCGAGCAACGTTCTGCGAGTACGTGAATGGGATGCGCGACATCCGTCGTGTCCGTGATTTGTACATGACAAGATATATTTTTAGTCTCACTAATTTCCATATTTTCATTGTGATTAACTTTATATTCTTTTACAGGCCAGGTGCTCACAGGATTGAGCAACCAC
This sequence comes from Apotomis capreana, assembly GCA_947623375.1. NCBI lineage: Eukaryota > Metazoa > Arthropoda > Insecta > Lepidoptera > Tortricidae > Apotomis > Apotomis capreana. Next base: position 22,832,744 of record OX392514.1, on the reverse strand, counting down.
TGCGGACCATGGAACCAAAATGTGTTATTTACTAATCCTTTCGGCGTTACAGGGCGAGAAACAATGTCGGACGGATTTTCAATACCACGTACGTGAAACCATTGAGACGCGGGTAAGTATTCATTTATTTGAGATATGCGATTAGCTACGAATGTGTGATATTTATAAGCGGGCGAATGAATCCATGTCAGAGTAACAGTGGAGTCTGAGAATGCGTATATCTCGTCTATATTACAGCGTTTGCCGAGGACTGTACGTACCGAATCAATTAATTTAGCTAGTAAAACTGCGGCGCAGAGCTCTAGGCGTGCGAGGGTTTTGTTCGGCGTCGAAATCTTTGATTTTGAGGTGAGTAATCTGACGGAATGGGCGTTAGCGTTTTCATCGGTGTCCACTCGTACGTAGACGGCAGCACCATAACATTGCTGACTAGCGTCCGCGAAGCCTATGAGTATTATTCTTGCGTTGGAAGTGATTCCAATATGGCGCGGTATTTTAATTTCAGCTAGGCATGGGAGCTCGTTATGAAACTTGGTCCATTTAGTAAGAATGGAATCCGGAACCTCATCATCCCAGTCGAGATGAAGTTTCCAGCACTCCTGGACGAGCAGCTTCATATAAGCGACGACAGGGGCTAATACACCGATTGGGTCGAACAGGCGAGCAGTTACTGAGAGAATCGAGCGTTTGGTACAAATCTCTGGAAAATCTATATTTGTTTTGAAATGGAAATTGTCATCGGTAGGTTTCCATTGCATGCCTATAATCTTGGTATCTGCGTTAGGGTCGTCATCAAATTTGACAAAGAGAGGACTTTTATGAGCGGAAGGAATGCGTGACATGAATTGAGTATCATTTGAGATCCATTTAACTAAGTTAAAACCTCCTGACTTAAATATGGCGATCATTTCCTTGTAAGTATTTTCAGCGTCATCTGTATTATCGATTGAACTGATGTAGTCGTCAACATACATATGATTTTCAGCTTCATAAGCGGCGAGCGGATGAGAGTTGCGGCTGTCAGCGGCGAGCTGACGCACGACACGTAAAGCGAGAAACGGGGAGCTGGAAACTCCGAAACACACACAGTTAAACTTGTATATATCAATTGGAGCGTTTGAGTCGAATCTAAATAAGATTCGCTGAAATGACTGGTGCTTTGGAGAAAGTTTCACTTGAAAATACATTTTTTCAATATCAGCGCTTAACGCGATTGGATACATGCGGAGGTTGAGGAGTAGATCAAATATGTTGTTATGCAAAATCGGACCTATGTATAATAAATCATTAAGTGATTTCGATGATGTGGTTTTACAACCAGCGTCCAGGACTACACGTGATTTTGACGTTTCTTTCTCGGGGCGATAAACAGCTCTGTGCGGCATATAGTACGATTGATCGTCTTTAAAATCATTTTGAACTTTAGTCAGATATCCTTGGTCAATGTATGACTGAATAGTTGCGTTATAATCAGCGCGTAAATTATCAGAGTCGAGTTTCTTTTCTAGATAAGCGGCGTTTTGCAATAGAGTAAGAGTGGCCTAACTCTGAGGGCGGGTGTTTAAAAGGCAATTCCACCATGTATCTACCGGTGTCATCGCGGGAGTAGGTAGATTGAAATATTTTTTCACATGCTTCATCATCGGGACTAAAATGTTTTTTATCAGGAACACTTTCTATTTCCCAGAACCTTTGCGTTAATTGATTAAGCGACATATCTTTTGTTTGACAGAAAAAAGATTTCTCTGCGTCATGCGTGTTTGCGTTAAGCGACGAGTACGAAAGGCATTCAGCTTTGCCCATAGCTACAAATCCTAGCGTAGTTTCAATACCTACGACCGACGAGTTCGGCGAGGTCGATTTTTGCGATCCGAGTAAAAGCGGGAATAATTCGTTACCTATCAAACAATCTATTTCACCAGGCGCGTAATATTGTTCATCAGCCATTGGTAAATTTTGTAAGTGAGTTAATTCTCGCCTATCAATTTCAGCATTAGGTAAACGATCCGTTATCGTGTCAATAACTCGCGCGCAAACTGTGTAAGAACAACGCGGGTCGAAGCGAGAGTACATCTTGAATTGCGTTATTCCGAGTGAGACATTTTCGAGTTGACCGATACCTTTGACAACGGAAGGTGCGTGTGTAATTTTCAAATTTAAGCGATCGCAGCAGGATTTTGTAACAAAATTACTCATAGAGCCGGTATCTAAAAATAAGCGCATAGTGTTTTCTTTTGCGTTATTAAAAACGTTAACAGTCGCGGTAGGTAACAATACTGTAGTATCATTACTTGTCTTAAGCGCTGGGACGGTTACTGAGAGCGCGCAGTTGTTGTTATCATTATTTAAATTCGAGCGCGAAATCGGCGGGTGCGGTTGCGTATTCTCCTGCGTAAGAGCGGGATGCGCGAACTGCTGACGAGTCGCGGTAGACTGGTGCGAGTGCGAGTGAGACGGCGCGGGAGACTGATGCGAGAATGAGTGAGACGGACGACTCCCGGCGGCGCTCGGCGAGGGCAGCGCCACAGTCTAAGAAACAATACAGTCGGTCGACGAAGGCGTCTAGACAGGGCAATCGTGCGGGGTGACAGAGGCGGCGGCGGGAGGGGCGTTCCCCATGTGTCATACGACGAAATTGTTAGTAATGAGGGAACTAACTTTGAGGGCTGACGCGTCTTGCAACTTACTATTTTTATTGAAATGGTGCATACGACATGTGCTGTGCGACAATGCATGTCGACATCTTATAAAAATAAAGAACTACGATTCCATAGATTTCCTCGGTCAATAGAAAGGTAAATATTATATTTTTAATATTATTTTATAGTGCTTAAGTAATAAATTTTCTCATGTCATGCTAACGTAAACAAAATGGCGGATGTAAAAGCGTTACGCCTGCCAGTAAAAATTGAAATACCGCAGTAATATCGCTAATTGTTTGTTTCTGTGTACCTAAACAAAAATATATAATGATATGTCCACTGACCTCCATGATATGTCACATGAATTTTTAAATTCAAAATGTCGGACATGATTTATAGGTTATTTTAAGTAATTACGAGTTTGACCTTTACTCCCCCACTGCCGTCGTCATCCATTTTTGTATATTTTCAATATTTTATTTTACTTCAACAAATTTTTATTACATTAAAAAAAAGTAATTACGAGTTACGTAAGGTTTAAGACTTTATTTAAAAAGTAAGAAATTGTTTGTTTATGAATCATCTGATTTTTAAATAAATTTGAGGGTCCGCGGGGTACCGATTACGAAAATGAAGTCCATTTTGATATCCAAGATGGCGGACATTATTTTTTCTTAAAAATCGATATGGGTGTCATCTCCGAGGTTCCTGGGGGTTCCAATTACGAAAATGACGTCCATTTTGAAATCCAAGATGGCGGACATTATTTTTTCTTAAAAATCGATATGGGTGTCTTCTCCGAGGTACCTCGGGGTGCCGATTACGAAAATGACGTCCATTTTGATATCCAAGATGGCGGACATTATTTTTTCTTAAAAATCGATATGGGTGTCATCTCCGAGGTTCCTGGGGGTTCCAATTACGAAAATGACGTCCATTTTGAAATCCAAGATGGCGGACGTCACTTTTTGAAATGGGTGTTGATGTCTGTAGCAGTGATATCAACCATCCCAAAATGGATTCCATTTTTGAAATCTACACCCCCAAAAACCTAGAAAACGACACCCATGTCGATTTTTTCAAAAAAGTGACGTCCGCCATCTTTATTTCCAAAATGGACGCCATATGTAAAATTAGTACACATACATGAAACCTAAAAACATTACCCTCCTTTTTTGGGCAGTTGTGTAAGTCTGTGACAACCCTAGGTAAGTACGGTAACCTTGAGCGGTGTCGGCATTTACGCAAACATCAAAGGCGTCGGCCCACTGTTACTTTTTACACTGTGGCAGCGCTGTGCGCTCACGGCTTGGAACGTTGTCATGGTTACGAATACCATTATTATGATTATGATCATATGCGCGGGAACTATGATTTGAGTTGTTATCATAGTGCAACAAAGAATGATGTTTGCGGTTGCAAGCCGAACATCTGTTATTTGATTTACATGTACTTATGTGATGAAAGCCTAAGCAATTTATGCAGAATGAGTGTTGGCGTACAATATCATTGCGAACCTGAGTATCTTGTTTTAAGAATTGCTCACATTTGAACAAAGGATGTGAGAGTGGAGACTGACACACCTTACATGGAGATTGAGACGGAGCGATATTACTTTTATATTGAGTCTGAGGATCAGTACTTTGAGTTTGAGTGCAAAATGCTTTTGTTTTGCTTATTTGTGGTGCGACTGGTGCGGGTTTACTATATTGAGAGCGATTAGTAGTACTTGGCTGAGAGCGGGATGGAGCATGCAGCATGGACAGTTTACTTTGTTCGAGCAAAAATTCTTTTAAATCACTAAATGTGGGTATATCTTTCTGTCTATATGACTGTTCAAATAAGTCAAGCATTGTTTTATCAAGCTTGCTTAATGCAATATGAGTTATCATGAAATCTGACAAGTTATCAATTTTTAAGCATTGCAATGCAGCTTCTGCAGAGCAAAAATTGTCCAGAATGTTATCAACGGACTGTCCAGGCTTTTGATGTAGCATTTGTTCTAAATACATAGAAGCTTGTACCCTAATGTCTTGGTATTTAGTTAGAAGAGCCTTCCATATTATTTCATAATTGTCAGCGGTAGCAGAAATACCAGCACAAACATTAAGAGCCTTTCCAGACAAGCAACCTATCAAGTACTGAACCTTTTCACTGTTTGATAGCTGAGTATTTGTGTGTATAACACTTTGAAAGTTTTCATAGAACACGGGCCATTTATTTGGCGATCCGTCAAAACTTGTGAGTGTGAGCGAAGGCAATTTAATATTAACCTTTGAATTTATCTTTTTATCATCTATCTCCTGTCGCAGATTAGTTTCAGTTTGCTTTATGTAGCAATAGAGTTCATCAAATGTATTGAGAATACTATAGCTTTGCTGTACCTCGGGCTCAGCCTTAAGTTTTTCAATAAACAATTTGTCAATTGTATCTATATATTCTGTACGAGTTTTTTCCAAGGATTGGACTCTAGCGAGGAACTTTGTGCGGTTGACATAATCAGATACTGTAGTAAATCAAACACCGAGCTCAAGATGACAACTGGCTTATTAATCTAATAGCGGGTATATCTACATATTACAAATGTACCCACAACACCTTCCCCTTAAAATATAAAAAAGCATGCATACACGAAGTGCTAGAATCAATTCTATTTTTATACTACTTAATATAAACAAAACAAAAACTGTACCTATAGCCCATCCCACTTTCTTTTTTTTTTTTTTACCTAATATCAAGACAGTACCACATACAGGGTAATTAAAACAATGCATTTATATCTATGCCCATTTTGCGAGCCCTCTTGCGAGTCAGAGTGGGTTCACCCGGCCGAACATCTTGGCTAGCACCACTTGTACTCGCCACAGGCTCCGGCGGGCCATGACTATGTGCCTGTGGCGCGACTACACCTGGAGCGGGCTTGCACTTTACATCGGGCAGGTTCGAATCCTGCGTGGGTGGCATCGGCGGCGGCGGAGGTGGCGCTGGTGCGTACTTTACCACCGGCGCCGCTGGCTCACACTTAATTAGGTGTCGGCGATTACGGCGATATTGCATACCTCGTCGGTTCTTTATTATATATGATCGAGGATTGGCACAACTTTTAACAATTTTTCCTCTCATTTTATTCGTTATATTAGTGTGATCCATTATAATGACGTCATCGCCGACATTTAATTTTGACAAATTTTTACAATGTTTATCATAATTTATTTTGCTTTTGTTTTGTTGTTTAATAAGCTCTTTATGATATTGCACATATTTATTAACAGGTTTCAACAAGCTATGGTGGACAGGTAATCTACAATTAAGCCTACGGCCCATAAACAACTGCGCAGGAGAACCTATGCTTCCGCGCGGCGTATTTCTGTAACTTAACAAATCTAGATAAAAATCAGTACCGCTGTTGATTGATTTCATTAGGATTTTTTTTATCACTTGCACTGCTCTCTCACTTTTGCCATTCGATTGAGGATAGTGCGGCGATGAAGTTATATGCTCAAAGCCCCATTCACACTTAAATCTATAAAAATCCCTACTGGTAAACTGTGTACCATTATCACTTATTACCGTTTGCGGTATACCGTACCTAGCAAAGTTCTCTTTCATAACAGTAATTACTGAAGAGGATGTTATGTTTTTCAATTGAGCTACTTCAATATATCCAGAGAAATAATCAACTATGATTAAATAATAATGTTTTCTGTACTCAAATATATCGGTACCCAACTTGCACCATGGCAACTCAGGAATTGGTACAGGCAGCATAGGTTCTCTAGCAGGGGCGTTCTGGCATTCCTGACAAGCTTGACAGCGCCTCACGTACAGCTCAATATCTCGCGAGATGCCGGGCCAGAACAATACCTCTCGCGCGCGCCTCTTGCAGCGGTCAATTCCTTGATGACCATCGTGAATCACCTTAAGCATTTGGTCTCTAAGTGTTACCGGTATAAGGACTAGGCGATTTTTAAAGATTACACCTGACGCAATATGTAATTCGTCTTTGAACGACCAATAACATTTTAATTTTTCTATAACATTACACTTATGTTGCGGCCAGCCTTTGTTGATATATTCTTTTAACTGACACATAAGTGCATCTTTGGCAGTCTCGTCTCTTACCAAATTCAGTTTTGACTTTGACATTTGTACATTATTTAACAGCTGATCTACTTGATATACGACGCATTTATTTATAGACTCATCATATAATTCTGGAAGGGGCGCACGCGATAAGGTGTCAGGAATAAACATATATTTACCCGGTTTATAAGTAACACACAAATCATATCCTTGTAATCGTAATAACATTCTCTGCAAGCGCACTGGGATCGTGTCTAAAGCCTTTTTGAAAATGCTTTCCAACGGCTTATGATCACTTTCCACGAGAACATTTTTTTGGCCATAAATATATTGGTGATATTTCTCACACGCGAACACAATAGCGAGCATTTCTTTTTCAATTTGCGCGTACCTCGCTTGTGTGTCCGTGAGTGTGCGCGACGCGTACTCGACCGGCCGACCGCCCTGCAGCAGGACCGCGCCCAAAGCCACGCCACTTGAGTCTACCGACAACACAACAGGTTGCGTTGAGTCGAACAACGTCAACACCGGTGCATTACATATCAGCTCCTTCAATTTCGCAAACGCCCTGTCGTGTACAGTGTCCCAACACCAAACAGATTCTTTCTTAAGCAGTCTGGTGAGCGGATAAATATTTTCCGAATAATTGGGAATAAATTTTGAAAGATAGTTTATCGCTCCTAAAAATCGCTCAAGTGATTTTTTATCAGTAGGCGCTGGCATCTCTATAATAGCCCTAACTTTGTCAGAATCCGGTTTCATGCCGTCTTTATTAAATACGTGGCCTAAATATGTTACCTCCTCGACACACAGCTTACACTTGTCCTTATTAAATTTTAAATTAATTTCTCTAGCCCTTTTTAGCAAATTATTTAACCGTTCGTCATGTTCGCGCTTCGTCCTACCCCAACAAATTATATCGTCGATAAATGAATCGACGCCTTCTAAATTTTCTAACAACTGCTTAATCTTAGTGTTACGGACACAAGCCGAAAACTGTTAATTTATAAGCGAAATTTGATGTACATAACGTTAATTTATTTAATTTATTTTATTGCGCATAAAAGACGCTATAAGTCGAGTTATTATGTACCAAATGTATATAACAGTCCGTAAAAGAGACATATGTATGTAACTGGTCTAATCCCAAACCAATCCCGATCCAAAAACCACAATTCGATAGCGATGAATATTGCATAAGATATTCACGTGGTGCCGAACCACGTGGCAATGTTATGATAATATTACATCACCTGTTATCGCTTCCGCAATAGTGCCAAGCGATAGCAACGGATAATCCCATCAGGAATCCGTTTTTATTATGTTTCTAAAGTAATTAGGTCAGCCGCAATTCACGTTAACGTAAAATTAACGTGAATTATGAACCGTCCAATTAGAGCCCATTTTCAGTACGAAATCGTATCGGAATTTCGTTTTAACAATTCAAATTAACTTCACTATGACCTAATCGCTTAGAATACACTTAGAAATGCATCTGGACTCATTGCACTTACCTTTTATAGCCTTCCGCGACTTGCCAGCACAACGTAAAATTAACTTTATCGATCGATCCGACTTAATAGCTAACGAACCGTAACTCTTATCTTATAAAACGTAAGGCCATTTAATGCGGTGCAATGAAAGCTACAGAATGAGACATCTCACGTAGATATCGAACCGTAAACGTAGACACGACCCTCCCCGAACCGCTCATCCCGTAGACCAGAAAAGCCGTTAGGGCTGAAAAATGGGAAAATGAACGGCCAATCACGTAGCCAGTTCACTTTTCCATACAACGACTCTTAGAAAAGAACGCACTTGACGAAAGGGGCGTGCCGGCCGTAGAATGTACGGTTCGACGCCTCCTATTGGCCTGCGAGCCAGTAGTTTGCTTACGAGTCCTGAGTCTTGTTAGATCTTAAGGAAATAGCTTATAAGGAATTATTGTTTTCGATTATTTACCATACTGCCGAAGAAAATTAAACAACGAACAAGTCAACCAGTGTTTTTATAACTCGTACTCGAACCTGCATCGAACCTGCGTCGACCTGCTGCCGTAACCAAGTTCGTCTGAGGTCCCATTCGTTTGGTTGATCTCCGAACTTCGGTCTACGTGCCCTACGTGATATCTACGTGACATTCACGTCGTGCAGCTACGCATCGGATCCGGAGCTACGAAACCGAACCTGTACTACGAGCTACGAACGTACGATTTGCTACGTGTTACGCAGCATCTACGTGGCAACTACGTGCCGCGTCTGAACCGCCGTGCCTACGACTGGGATAGCCACGGCGACCGAACTGGAGCCACGAATTCCGAGAGCCGATAATACAGTCCACTGTGCTCACTCGTGAGCTACCGAAGAGGCAGTGTTGAGTGATTATCCTCAACATTTTGGTCATTCGAGAGCCGGATCAGAAGAACCGCCGAACCAACCGACAACGATGGTCCACACGAGACGCCAGGCATCACGAGACGGCCGAGCCCCCAGCGAACCGAACCGAGGGGAATCCACGTCTGCGAAGATGCACGAAGCGCATCGACGACTGTCGGACACCAGGGAGCCACAACACGCCGCCCTGGACGAACCGAGCCGCAGATCGAACCCGGAATCGCCGCCCACGGACACGACCCAATGGCGGCAGAAACTGGAGGAGCACCTGCGACGAGCCAGCCTACGGGGGCAACGCGACGACCCCGCAGCCGGCTTTTCGACACCGACGACTCACCTGCCGGCGCGCCCCGAAGCACGAGCGCCCGGCCACAACCGCGACCGCGAGGGCCCCGAGGCTTTCGCGTTTTCCGCGCACCACGCGTTTAATGCGCCCCTCGCCGCGCATGCGCAAATCGAATCACCCGCGGCCCGCGCGCCTGCGACTCAAGCCGCGACCCGCACCGCCGATCGTTCCCGAGAACGAGCCGATCGCGAACGTGCTTTCGACCAAGTACGCTTCAACATCGGCAACACCCGCGCGCCTACGGTCACGTCCGCGACGAGCAGCACCACCGAGGCCCGCAGGAAGCAAGCCGAACTCGCCGCAGCCGAAAGCATCGCAGAGCTGCGCCGCCAACAACTCCGCGTCGAAGAGGACCTCGTCAGGAAGCGACTCGAGTCCGAGCTGCAACAGATCGAGGCTGAGGGGTCCCAGGCTGGCGGCTCACAGGCGGGTCGACGGACGCCGACCGACCAAGAAACCACGCAGCGTATCGATGCGTGGTTTCAACGAACCGAGGTGAGTGACGGAGCCAAGATCGCGCCTGCTAAACCGACGCCGATGAGGCAGCACACGGTCACGCCTGAACGAGGCGAACTCTTACGTCCGAGCCGAAGCCGAACCGCGAGCCGCAACGAGGACATCGACCGACTTGCCGATCGCATCGAGAGTATAACTCGTCCGCCGCCGAAACAGGTATACGAACTCCCGATCTATACCGGACTGCCGAACGAGTGGTTAACATTTTACCACTCGTACACCGAGAGCACGCAGCGGTATAAGTTCTCAAATTTCGAGAACATGGCTCGACTCCGCGCAGCGCTGAAAGGTGAGGCGCGAGAATGCGTCCAACACATGCTGGCGTCGGGATCGAGTCCGGACTTAATCATCCGAATATTAAAAAAGAATTTCGGTAGGACCGACATTCTCGTCGACAGGGCGCTGGAGGACTTGAAACGATTGCCCGCCCTAGGACCGAGCGCGACTGACCTCAACACTTTTTCCATAAAAGTAATGAACATCGTCGCGACGCTCATGGACTTAGATAAGTCACACTACGCAGGTAATCCATTATTGATCCGAGAGATTACCGACCGCCTGAGCCCGCACCTGAGATCGAGATGGTGCACACACGCACGTGAACACATGCGAACAGGTGAGTGCGAGATCGTAATGCTAGCGGAATTCCTACTCGACGAATCCGACGCCGAATTACAATTCTCGCACGCACGAGCCCCGGCGTCGCGACGCCCAGCCGCTACGAACGTGAATCACCAGCCGCTGCCGTCCCGACGCCCGAACCCCGTGAACAGCGGAGCTGCGATACGACGCCCCGCACCCGTAAGAGCCCAGACATACGCCACAGAACGAGTGGACGCCTGTCTGTGTTGCGGCAACACACACCGAACCACGGACTGCCGCAAGTTATTAGGTATGACGATAGGAGCGAGATGGGAGTGGGCTCGAGACGCACGCATCTGCTATAAGTGTCTCGACAAAAGACACCGCCGCGAGAACTGCACGGCGAAAGGTTGCGGCGTGCCCAACTGCCCACACTCGCACCACAAATTGCTACACGATACGACGCCGCCTACGAGTAAGGCGCCGCCCCACGTAGCGCCCCACGTAGCACCCGATGTAGCACTCGACCGCCCAGCCCGCCCGACGCGTAGCACAGCGCAAGCGGCGCCCGGCCCCGCGCGTAGAGACGAGACGCCCGTGCAGAGCGAGCACGCGCACACTACGGCGGAGCTAACTGCCAATACCGTCGACGCAAACACGAAGGTAATGCTTAAGATAATGCCTATCGTCGTTAGCGGACCATGCGGAAGCATCGAAACATTCTGTATGATCGATGAGGGGAGCACGATATCTCTCATCGATCAGGGACTGGCGGATCAACTAGGAGCAACGGGACCTGAAAAACCTCTCGTCATACAAGGCGTAGGCTCGATATGCCTAACGCAACCGAGTCAGCGCGTAGAGGTAAGCGTCCGAGCTACGAATGGAGGCCCGTCACACTCGCTTACGCTGCGCACTGTACCGCAACTTGGACTACGCGAGCAGTACATGCCGCGTAGGGCGGTACTCAACTTCGAACATTTAGCCGACTTGAACGAAGCCTGCTACGAGCATGCCGCGCCTAAAATACTATTGGGCGCGGACCACTGGCACCTGACGCTGCCGCTAGAGACGAGAACAGGAAGGCAGTGCGACCCGGTGGCGATCCGTTCGAAAATCGGATGGACAATTTACGGTATGGCCCCACGCTACTTACGAAACCAGAGCGATCGAGAGGTGGTCATGCACGCTTTCTCGGATGAAGACCGAGAAATAAACATGGCGTTGAAAAGGTACTTCGACATCGAAGCGCTAGGCGTGAAGTTGATCGACAAAAGGAGCCCGCAGGATCAACGCGCTATCGACATATTTAACGCGACAGTTAAACGCATCGACGGCCCGCGCTACGAGGTTGGACAACTGTGGCGCGACGACGAACCCTGCTTGCCGCCCAGTTATACAATGGCGTATAATAGGTTGCGCGGCATCGAACGACGCATGGATAAGGATCCGACATTTGCAGCGGAATACACCGCGCAAATAGATAACTTGCTGACCAAGGAGTACGCCGTGCGACACATAGGCGATTACGACGGTCATAAAACCTGGTTTTTGCCGCACTTTGCTGTACGCAACATAAACAAGGGCAATAAAATCAGGTTAGTATTCGATTCCAGGGCGACCTCGCAGAACGTCAGTCTGAACGACAAGCTGCTGGAGGGCCCGGATTTACTGCAGTCACTCCCGGGTATCCTGTGCAGATTCCGCGAAGGTGAGTTTGCAGTTAGCGCCGACATACAGGAGATGTTTTTACGGATCCAGATGAGACCCGACGATCAAATGGCGCAGCTATTCCTGTGGAGGGGAATGAACCGGGAGCGACCGCCGCAAGTATATCGTATGAAATCGATGATATTCGGGAATACGTCTTCTCCATATTTAGCACATAGCGTGCGAAACAGGAACGCCCAGGACAACGCCGAGCTGTATCCGGACGCCGTTTACGATATCCAGACGAATCATTATATGGATGATTTCTTGGCGGGATACGAGACGGAGCAGCAGGCGATCGACGCCGCTAAGCAAGTAGCAGCCTCACACGCTATGGGAGGTTTCGTCCTGCGAAGCTGGGCCTCGAATTCGACGAGGTTAATGGAGCAGATCCCGCCCGAGCAACGAGCCGCCGACGATCTCACAAGCTTAGGCAACAAAGAGCAAAAGGTATTGGGATTATATTGGAACGCTCGGACCGACGAGTTGAGCTTCAATACATCGCTGATTCGCGTGCCGCCCGAGGTACGAGAACTACAGCGGGGCCCCACGAAGCGCGAAGCCCTCAGCGCTTTGATGAGCCTGTTCGACCCGCTCGGGTACTTAGCGCAGTACACCGTGACGGGAAAGGTCCTGCTACAGAACGTGTGGGCCCTGAGAACGAGCTGGGACTCGCCGCTGCCAGGCGAGTTAAACAACGCTTTCGTTACGTGGTTGGAGCACATAAAACACGTAGCCGAGCTGCGATTACCGCGACGCTGTATCCAGCTAGGTACAGGCGTGCGGCATCAACTGCACGTGTTTGTGGACGCGTCAGAGCAAGCGTTCGCCGCTACCGCGTACTGGAGGACGGAAGGGGAGACGGGCGAAAACGAGCCGCGAGTACACTTAGCTGCAGCGAAATCTAAGGTAACTCCCGTTCGTCGCTTGTCCATACCGCGAGCCGAACTTCAAGCCGCTTTAATAGGAGCCCGATTAGCGCAGACATTACAGAACGAGCATCGCGTGAAACCCGTGCAGATCGTCTACTGGACCGACAGCCGAACCGTACTGCACTGGGTACGCGAGAACGCGCGCCGATACAGCGCGTTCGTGAGCCACCGCTTAGGCGAGATAGCGGAGCTCACCGAACCCGAACAATGGCGTTGGGTCCCTACAAAACTGAACCCGGCCGACGACGGTACTCGACCGGACCCCTATCGCGTGGTAAGGAGCACCGATAGATGGTACGTGGGTCCTGATTTCCTGCGACAACCCGAACCCGAATGGCCGCAAGAAACTCGAGCACCGCAAGCAGAGCCATCGATCGAAATAACCGAGCAGGTACCGACAGAACGATGTTACGTGACGAATCACGTAGACCCGCCGCTGCCGAAAATCGAGCGTTTCAGCAACTACGATCGCTTGATCGGCGCGACGGCCCGAGCACTTCTTTTCATAGAGCGACTGAAAAAGAAAACACAGGTACCGTTAGAAACACGTCACTATTTAATAGCTGAAAACCTGTGGATGCAGTGGGCCCAGCGGCGGGATTTTCCCGAGGAACTCCGAGCTCTCTCACGGGGGGAGGCCATTGCCCGTAGCAGCCGGCTGTACAAGCTAGACCCGCAGCTGCAAGACGACGGCCTCATACATATGCGCGGGCGTATCGACGCCGCGCCCACGACTACAAACAAGCAACCCGTCATATTGGACGGGCGGAATCTATTTACGAAACTTTTAATTTTGCGCGCTCATAAGCGAGCGCATCATTGTTCTAACGAAACAGTTGTGAATGATTTAAGGCAACAACTGTGGATCCTGCACCTGCGACCAACCGTTCGCAGTGTGGCTCGAGCGTGCATGCATTGCGTGCTCCGCCGCACGCGCCCACGCGTGCCGCCCTTAGGCGATCTGCCCTCTGATCGCTTGCAGCCGCACGCACGGCCCTTCACTTACTGTGCGGTGGACCTGTTCGGCCCGCTCACAGTCACTGTGGGCCGCCGGCACGAGAAGCGCTGGGTAGCGCTTTACACGTGCCTCACGACCCGAGCTGTACACATGGAGCTCGTGTACTCCCTGTCGACGAGCAGCGCCGTCATGTCGCTACGCCGCCTTGCCGCCCGCAGAGGATGGCCCGCCGTTATGTGGAGTGATAACGGTACAAATCTGAGGGGCACGGATGCCGAGCTACGCGCCGCCTACCACGACTGGATACCGGCGCTACAAGAACACGGCGTGCAACACCGAATGAGTTGGCGTTTCATCGCACCCGGCGCACCGAACATGGGCGGCGCCTGGGAGCGCCTCATACGAAGCGTCAAGACTGCACTCGCCGCTACACTAAACACACGAAGCCCGAAAGAAGAAATCCTGATTACACTTCTAGCCGAAGTTGAATATTCGGTCAACTCACGTCCCCTAACACACGTGAGCGTTGATCCGAACGAGAGCGAAGCGATAACGCCCAATCACTTTTTATTGGGCGGCCCGGCGGGGGTCCCACTAACCGGCCCCTGCGACGAGGCAGATCGCAAATCATGGAAAGCAAGTCAAGCTCTCGCCGACCACTGGTGGAACCGGTGGATCCGAGAATACCTGCCGACCTTAGCCCCACGACAATCCTCAATGTCACGGGAGCCTACGGTCGCCGTTGGTGACTACGTGCTCATCACGGACTCCAGCGCGCCCCGCAACGTGTGGCCGCGCGGCATCGTGGAGGCGACCTACCCGGCCCTGACGGCGCAGTACGGAACGTGGACGTCAGGACAAGAGGAGGAGTCTTCAGGCGAGCTACGAGCCGGCTTGTGGTCCTGCCCATCACCGAGGGATCGACTCTGCGATCGGGGGGAGAATTGTTACGGACACAAGCCGAAAACTGTTAATTTATAAGCGAAATTTGATGTACATAACGTTAATTTATTTAATTTATTTTATTGCGCATAAAAGACGCTATAAGTCGAGTTATTATGTACCAAATGTATATAACAGTCCGTAAAAGAGACATATGTATGTAACTGGTCTAATCCCAAACCAATCCCGATCCAAAAACCACAATTCGATAGCGATGAATATTGCATAAGATATTCACGTGGTGCCGAACCACGTGGCAATGTTATGATAATATTACATCACCTGTTATCGCTTCCGCAATAGTGCCAAGCGATAGCAACGGATAATCCCATCAGGAATCCGTTTTTATTATGTTTCTAAAGTAATTAGGTCAGCCGCAATTCACGTTAACGTAAAATTAACGTGAATTATGAACCGTCCAATTAGAGCCCATTTTCAGTACGAAATCGTATCGGAATTTCGTTTTAACAATTCAAATTAACTTCACTATGACCTAATCGCTTAGAATACACTTAGAAATGCATCTGGACTCATTGCACTTACCTTTTATAGCCTTCCGCGACTTGCCAGCACAACGTAAAATTAACTTTATCGATCGATCCGACTTAATAGCTAACGAACCGTAACTCTTATCTTATAAAACGTAAGGCCATTTAATGCGGTGCAATGAAAGCTACAGAATGAGACATCTCACGTAGATATCGAACCGTAAACGTAGACACGACCCTCCCCGAACCGCTCATCCCGTAGACCAGAAAAGCCGTTAGGGCTGAAAAATGGGAAAATGAACGGCCAATCACGTAGCCAGTTCACTTTTCCATACAACGACTCTTAGAAAAGAACGCACTTGACGAAAGGGGCGTGCCGGCCGTAGAATGTACGGTTCGACGCCTCCTATTGGCCTGCGAGCCAGTAGTTTGCTTACGAGTCCTGAGTCTTGTTAGATCTTAAGGAAATAGCTTATAAGGAATTATTGTTTTCGATTATTTACCATACTGCCGAAGAAAATTAAACAACGAACAAGTCAACCAGTGTTTTTATAACTCGTACTCGAACCTGCATCGAACCTGCGTCGACCTGCTGCCGTAACCAAGTTCGTCTGAGGTCCCATTCGTTTGGTTGATCTCCGAACTTCGGTCTACGTGCCCTACGTGATATCTACGTGACATTCACGTCGTGCAGCTACGCATCGGATCCGGAGCTACGAAACCGAACCTGTACTACGAGCTACGAACGTACGATTTGCTACGTGTTACGCAGCATCTACGTGGCAACTACGTGCCGCGTCTGAACCGCCGTGCCTACGACTGGGATAGCCACGGCGACCGAACTGGAGCCACGAATTCCGAGAGCCGATAATACAGTCCACTGTGCTCACTCGTGAGCTACCGAAGAGGCAGTGTTGAGTGATTATCCTCAACACTTAGCATGAAAAACCTCTGATGAACAGTTCAGACCATATGGTAGCCTTAGGTACTGGTACCTGCCAAATGGAGTACCGAAGGTACACAAGTCTGCGCTCTCTTCATCTAACTGAGTTGCCCAAAAGCCAGAATTGGCATCTAAAACCGAAAAATATTTGGCGCCATGAAGTTTGGACGCCAGCTCATTGATAGTCGGCAACTGGAAGTGTGCGCGCTGCACAGCGCAGTTGAGCGGGCGGGGGTCGAGGCAAATACGGAGCGACCCGTTCTTCTTAGACGCTATTACTAACGCATTCACCCACCGCGTAGGGTGACTCACCTTACGTATAACTCCCAATTGAACCATTCTATCTAATTCTTGTCGCAACTTATCGTGCAGGCCTATGGGCACCTTCCGAGTGGCACTAATAACCGGCTGAACCGATTGGTCTACGACTATGTGATACTTACCCGGAAGACACCCCAGGCCCTCAAATAAATCAGTATATTCTAATAAGTTTACGGAGTGAACACGCCTAATCAGCCCCAACTTAGTACAGCTATCACGTCCCAGTACGCTCTCACAGCTTATGTCAGCTATTGCAAACTTCAAAGTATAAACACTATTTTTGTAACACCACTTCATAAATGATACACCTTTTATAGGAATAATATTTCCACTATAAGACTGCAACTTTATATTCAGATTATTAGTAATCATTTTCGGATCGTAACCTAAATGCAAATATCTTTGAAACGATAATACATTTATATCGGCACCAGTATCAAGTTTGAATTTTTCATTTCCGCACTCACCTCTTAATGTCTCATACCAATCATCCGTCATGGAGTCCGTCCCAGAAATATCAGCGATCACCGGTATAAAAAATGACTCGCACTCATTATCGGGCTCATTATCACAAACAGCAATGTCATACATCTTCCTACTATTACTGCACATACGAGCGAAATGACCATAACCACGACACACAAAACACTGCACTCCATTAGCCGGACACATGCCAGGATCACAGGTCTGCCCGCAACCGGCACACAGTGCTCGCGCTGCGCCGGCGCTGTGCTGGCGGGCGGCCGCGGGCCTCGCGCCCCAGGCTCCGCGCGCTCCTGCGCCCGCGCCACGGCTCGGTCTCCAACGTCTACCGCCTCTGCGACCACCCCAACCACCACGAAATTGTACGGCGTCGACGTGTGACGGCCCGGCGCTTAGACTCAGCGCCTCGAGCCTACGGGAACCGTCCGCAGACACTTCGTCCGCTTGGCATATTTTGATCGCTTTATCCAAGGTCAAGTCATCCGTGCGTAGCAGTCGATCTCTCACGATAGTATTGCTAATACCGCACACGATGCGGTCTCGGATTAAATCCTGTTCCAACGTCGAAAATGCACAATTTTTTGACAGTAACTTTAGGGCGGTCACATACTGACTAATACTTTCTCCACTTTCTTGATTGCGAGTGAAAAACTTGTACCTCGCTAATGTGATATTTGGTTTGAGACCAAAATAACCATCAAATTTTTTTAAAATAACCTCAATGTTATCACGATCTTCTTCCTTATCAAAAACAAATGTTTGATATGCGTTAAACCCCTCGGGTCCGATCAAATTTATTAATAAGCTGGCCTGGACCGCGGCGTCTTCTTTAAAAACTCCAGACGCTTTAAGAAACAAATTGAATTGCATCTTCCAACATTGCCACGCGTCAGCCCGGCTGACGGGGCTCCCGTCGGTATTGAGCTCGGGAGGCGGTCTCGCATGCTCCATTTTTTATCACAAAACGATCGAAGCACTATAACTGCACAATTTCACCAAGAGTACTCCTTATTACAGTTAAAAATTAATTTACTAGCACCGCTGCCACCATGTAGTAAATCAAACACCGAGCTCAAGATGACAACTGGTTTATTAATCTAATAGCGGGTATATCTACATATTACAAATGTACCCACAACAGATACCTTTAAACTGAGGTTGTAAACCTCCTGGATGATTTGAAACAAACATTGTCGTTTTTGTTCGAGGAAACTAATTATGACTTGACTGTCATCGGAACTTTCACCCTTTTTAATCTTACTATCCATTTTAGTAGGCAAATGGATGCGTTTTTACTTTAGAGTTTCAAACATGAATTGATTTTCAATTTTAAATGAAAATACAAAT
This sequence comes from Apotomis capreana, assembly GCA_947623375.1. Taxonomy (NCBI): domain Eukaryota; kingdom Metazoa; phylum Arthropoda; class Insecta; order Lepidoptera; family Tortricidae; genus Apotomis; species Apotomis capreana. The sequence goes on along the minus strand of OX392514.1, from coordinate 22,814,058 downwards.
TAAATTTGAATGAAAGTAGCAATGAACAAATATGGCGGCCAATAGTGGGTAGAATTTGCAAGGAACAAACGGCCGAAATTGACTATGAGATGTTACCAGAAAATTTAAATATAATTATTTTACTGAAAATATCGAATGAAATAGGGAGCATATGCGTAGTTATTGCGTTTTAAGAGTATTTTACTTGGAAATAATAAGTACTGTAGGCGATGCGAGCAAATTAAAGTTGGCTTGTGTGCGGCGTTTGCGTGTTATAATTATGCTGTATTGTTTATATATAATGCGTATAATAGAATAACGTTGAAATATAGAGTATTTTGTGAGTTTGAGCGGGATGAGGTTCGAAGGGACCACACTTGGAGGAGCCAGGAACTAACCTTGGTATGATGGTATGCCGGTCACATCCTCCAATTGTTGAGTTTTACGTTTCAGTTCGTCGAAGAACACTGCCACTGTCTTCACGACACAGATTAAGCGGAATTACGGTCACAATTATTGTTTTTAAATTAGAAATGGATTTTTCACAACGAAAATCACTCGCGCGCGCGTTAGGAGGGAATTCAACTTGCCCCTGGCTCTTAGGACGGCGGGGGGGAAGGGAAGTGTGTTGCCAAGTATGAATAATGTGAGTTCGTTTGAGGTATGTATTAAAAAGTTTATGCGTGTATGAGTGTTATGCAAAAAATATATAATATATTATTATACAATTAGTAACGGCGCAGCCAACTACGTTTCTCACACTAACTTCCATTTTCCATTTAAGGCCTTTCGAGGATGAATTTCCAAAAGTCCTGAAAGTTGTTTACTTATTTCATAATAAAGAATCTATACACGAATTATTATCTTTCTTACTCAAAGAATCCCAGGTTCTTCATACAAAATTTCACCTCCCATTTAACCCCTTGAAAAGATGACTTTTACAAAATCCTGAAATTAGTTTTCTTGTTTTTAGATGAAAAATCTGTATACGAACTTTTGTATCAATTACTTAAAAATTACACGATTTCCATACCAACTTTCAACCCCAATTTGACCCCTTTAGGAGATGAATTTTGAAAAATCCCTTCTTATTCCTTGCCTCCATTATATACTTGATCTGGTTTACCCTTGAAATGTCGACAAACGTTTCATCGAATTTTCATTTCGACGACGCGTTTGGCTCGGTTTGTAGACACCTGACTACTGAGTCGGCGGTCCCGGGTTCGAATCCCGGCCGGGGCAAATATTTGTGCAAAATATTTGTTCTTGGGTCATGGATGTTATCTATATATGTATCTATATATTATGTTTATGTATATCGTCGTCTAGTACCCATAGTACAAGCTTTGCTTAGTTTGGGACTAGGTCGATTTGTGTATGATTGTCCCTTAATATTTATTTATTTATTTATTATTTATATTTCGTCGAATTTTCATTTCATCGAAAGCATTTTTTTTCTGAAACCATAAAATATTTTTGAATGTTATAACACAAACCTTACCTAACCTAACCTAATCTAAAGGTTATAATTTACAAAATGTCTGAAAAATTTATGACTTACGAGTAAAAATTTGTCGACGAAATGAAAATTCGATGAAATGAAGCATTCGGTGAAACGTTTGTCGACATTTCAAGGGTATCCGACTTGATCTATTCCAGAAATTTGAAGTTCCTAAGTTCAGTAGTTTCGGCTCTACGTTGTTGAGTCAGTCAGTCAGTCAGTCAGTCAGTCAGTCAGTCAGGACTTTTCCGTTTATATGTATAGATTACAATAAATGTGTATTCTATCTTCGCCATGTGCCACGTAAGCAAATCCATCACAAAGAGTGATGGGTAGCGCTATGTTGCGTGACAAGAGTCGCGCTAAGCATAGTTGTGCTAAATAAATAAATAAAATAAATATCAGAAAACCTCACACAAATCGATCTAGTCCCAAATTAAGCTCATGAAGGCTTGTGTTATGGGTACTAGACGACGATATACATACTTATATAGATAATTATATACTTAAATACATAGAACAACCATGACCCAAGCACAAATATTCGAATTCATCATACAAATATCTGCCCTGGCCGGGATTCCAACCCGGGACCGCTGGCTCAGTAGGCAAGTGCTTACTAACTGAGCCAACCGCGTCGTGGTAAATAGGCTAGCAGAGCCGTTTTTGAGTTATCGCTAAAATTCAAAATTTTCTTTAAAATGACGTAAGTGCCGCGCGGTGTCCATATACTTCGAACGTTACACACATTAGTTAAGTGCCATACTGTATTAAAACATTTTTTTTTTTTTTTTTTTTATTTATATTTCCACATCTACAATAGTCATAACAGGATAAACCCAATGCGACAATGTAGCAAAAGATAACTTAATTAAAGTAACATATTTTATACAAGGCTAACTTAGTAAATTCATTTATATGACAATAAAATATGTCTAAATCGGTGGCAATGTGGTTCAAAGTGCGAAGTGCTCGCGTCAGCGGTGCCTCCCGCCACAGCCTCGTGCGCGCGCGCGGCACCGCCAGCAGCGCCGGCCGCCGGTTTGTCCGCACCCCGCCCCGGCGAGGGACGACTACTCCCACCATGCTCAATATATCGGGATTAAAAAGTTTTCCTCGAATTAATTTAAAGATATATGTCACAAGTGACAAATCCCTCCTGACTTTTAGCTGATTATATCCGACCATGCCTAAAATAAACAATGTTGGATACATTAACGGGTAAAAAGGGTAGACTCCGTATTGCCTCTTGTACATATATCTAATAAACTTATTTTGAATTCGTTCTAACATGACATTGTACTTTGCTTCGTGCGGTGCCCAGATTTCCGAGTTACATTCTAACTGGCTTCTCACTAATGCATTATACAATGCCTGAATAGCCTTCATATTTGTGAAGCTGTTAGCCATCCTGAGTACAAAGCCTAGATTCCGAAATGCTTTTTTACATATGTGAGTGACATGATTGCGAAACGTTAGCTCAGTGGTAAAATGGACTCCCAGGTCTCTCACCTCCGTGACCCTCCCAATCGGCATTCCGTCCACCATATAATTATACTGTATGGGAGTGCGTGACCGTGAAAATGAAATAACCATACATTTTGTGGTGTTAAACTAGTAGTAGGGATTCGCCGATACTACGATACGGGGCGGACGGGCCTGATGGGCGGCATCCAAGGCGGATTTGGCGGACCACCAAACCTAAAAAAAAAAAAAAAAAAAAAAAAAAAAAAAAAAAAAAAAAAAAACAAATAGCCCCCTACTTAGAGCGTTTGGAATAGGTCCCAGGACGCTCAGACAGCTCTGTCAAGACTAACAGAACGCCCTACGCTAACAATGCAACACCTTCCCCGACCCATCGACCCTTTTCTATTGTCTATCCGAGCTCGGGTTTTATTGCCCTCTCGGACGCCGAGCTCACTTTTATTACGGTCTACTATTGTTTCCCTCTTTTATATTTCTCTTTGGCTACAACTGTCTACAACTTCCTTTGCAAACGGTATACATCTTTTAAGAACATTCTTTAGGTAAAGCTGGACAAATACCTAAACATCTCATACCTAAACTATCAGACTAGGTCCGTCACCTTGGTTCTTATTGGAATCGCTGTTTCAACGCAGCCTGTCTCACATCGTGTCTTTACTCCAGGTTTCTTACTACGTGATATGTGCTACGGTGTACGTATCACTAATCTAAGCTAACCTATGCTAGATCACAATTCTAACCTAACCTAACCTAAGCTACAGGACTACGCCCAGCTAACGCAGGATACGTTACTTGACTACTTAACTTCAGGTAGCCTTACTTCAAAGTATGTCTCTTGTTGCTCACTACATATGCTGCATTTGGAACGTTGTTCTATTTATATATCTTATCTTGTTCAACTTATCATTACTTCTAACTTAACTATCACTTAACTTCAAAAACTAATTTTGAAGAACTGCTTTATATACTTACCTACTTAAAACCAGCTACGAGCACAGCACAGTTGTTTTGGTCTTAAGAACGCTGTTCTAACCTAACCTAACCTTGCATAAATTTGAGTACGTACTCAATGTTACTTTCATCTCTTTTTTGTAATAACCGACTTCAAAAAGGAGGAAGTTCTATGTAAAAATATTGCATGTAGCATAAGGATAATACGAATCTAATCTTACAATAGTAATGCGGTATTTTATACAGTAATAACTGCTTCAAAACTATACTAACTTATTTAAGCTGTAAGTTAAAAATACGAGTTCTAGTTTTGCATATTTATTTATTTCGTCAAATATTATGTTCTTGAATAGATGCTTAAGAAAATACCTGAATAAACTTTGTAACTTGTACTAACGTGTATTTGTAGTGGGCTGAACTAAACTCGTTGATTTTTTAATTTGTTTGTTGGGTCCATATTGTTTGTAAAGATTTATGACAGGTTTCTTCTCCGAATCATCAAAAGATTCGAAAGTCTATTATAAATTTTATTACTGTTTGTTGGTGGCTGTTGGGCGCGGTACAAACTAGTCGAAACGTGATTTTAACGGTAATCTATTGTCACATCCTTATAAAAGCCGATGGACAGTGACGATCTATAAGTATTCAGAACCGAGTCGTGCTTGTTACCAGAGCTCTCTCAGTGTACAGTGACATAGTGTTGAATCGTGCTACAGTGCTTATAAAAAATGGCAAATGTAAGTATGTACTATTTTTTATAAAATATGTATGTAGTATTTTTATGTACTATTTGTTTAACAGTGTTTTTTTTTTCTGTAACTTGTGTTCATCGTGTTACTTGTTAAGTGTGTTAATCGGATGTATAACTTATTGTTGAATATTGTTACAGTTCACGGAAAACACTTTCAAGAATTTTTATTACCCTGAACCTGAACATGATGATTCAGGGAGTGATGAAGAAGGCACACTCGGTTTTAAAGTGAAACAAGCCATAGCGAAGAAACGTCCTGCAAATAGTATCGAGAGTTTCTTTGAAAAACCGCAGAAAAAAGTGAAACCAGTGAAGAGATCTTCCAGTGTGTCGCAAAGTTCCCATACCGGTGTTGCTTACCTATCTTCGGGTAAAGACGATGCTGCGTATGCATCACACCTTATTAAGATAGAAATATACGATCTTGAAAAAGTTAGGAACATCGCACCAGAAGAGCACTGGAAGCACGCCGATGTGAGATTAAAATCTTACATCTCAACTGAGCAAGATCCACAGCTTGAGACTGTCCGTGATGTGATATACAACATAACGAAAGACATAGCTTCAAAGGACACTTGCGTGAAATATTTTATAAACAATACGAAAAAGTAAACTAAGTGTTTGTGTAGTTTTAATACTAGGTTAAAACTGTATTTATTATATAAGACATTAGATAATATTTTATAACATACCCTTGTGTACTACTAGTATTATATATTTCTTACTGCTTAAACAACAACTTTTTGTTATTCAAAATTGTTAAGACTCGTTTTATAACCACATGTTGTAATTTGTTTTGTAGCCTAATCATATTGATCTATTTCCCTTTGCAAATGTATAAAAGTCTCCACCCTTTAATATAAAATCACTAAGCTACGTTTGTTATTTTAAGGAAAAAATTTGTTGTAATGTAATCACTATTTTCTTAGACACATCTCACGATGGACTGTTTAAGCTGTGATGTTTACGATTCCGAGCTCGTCAGGCTATGCGAAGAAATTGAAAGTGATCAAGAAATGTATGAGATCGGGGAATTACTAAGCCAGCTGCATAGTCAAGGGTGAGTACTCTTGTTCCAACCTGTTATATTGTTTATTGATATTGTACTTGTATATTTAGACATGCAATTTAAACAGTTTATTCTTGTTCAAACTTGTACAAAACCATTGACCAGTGTCATTGAGTTGTTGCCTTTTTATGGCTCAGTTTCATTGTTCTCTGTTGGGTGGGGATCCTGGAAGGTTCTTTATAAGCGACGTCTCTGGTGCAGAAATCATTCATTATTCCAGTTACTGTGTTTGTGCTAGTACTGTGTCTGTGTATTGTACAAAATACTGTTTTAAAAATGGTGCTTGGATACTTTCATATGGGAACTAGTTTAACCCACGACAAAATTGCAGTTTTAAGCAAAGGATTCATTTTAAAAGTATTTCATAGAAACATAAGATTGTGGTATATTGACAATCAATTACCTCAGGCGCTTTTGGAAGATGAAGATATTATACCCTATTACACACCATGTGATGGGCATATCAATAAGTCGATGCATAACTTGTCATCAGATGTCATTGATGGTGTTTTAACAATGCAGGCATATTGCCAGCAATGTCGAAAAAACTTAAGTTAGTATAATGATAATAATTTAATCATTGTTTTGAAGTTTTAAATCTTGTATTAAATACTAACGTTTCACTTTTTCTATTACAGATCTAACCAAGTAGGACGGGGGAGAAAAAGGACAGCTACAAGTACGGGTGCAGAAGTACCAGTGAAGAGAAACTACCCTTCCAACAGTCGTGATATGTCTACATCCTCAAGCGAAGAACCATTATCCGATGTCAATGTAAGTACAAAAAATAATTCTGAAATTGAATGTTCGGTGTGTAAAAAGTTCGTGTCAAAAAGATATTTTGGTAACCATTTAAATAGTAATATTCACAAAAATAATGTGTTGAGATCCGATAGTGAATATGTTAATGTCCAATTAATTGAAAATGCATTCAAAAACAGAGTCGCTACTTACAGAATATTATTTAATGAAATGGATCACCAACCTCTTGATCCCGAAACTATTTTACAAAAACACAAGGATAAGATCTTTACATTATTAGATCGTTCACTTAACAAACATCACGCTTTAAAAGTAAATTTTATTCTTAATGCAAATTTTACACAAGATACCAAACAATTAAATAATACATTTGATTTCCAATTAAGTAATAGTATTGTTGATATCAGCACTGATAAAGCTGCTGTTTTTACGTCCCTAGTAAATGAAATTGTGATAAGGTTGTCAAACTTTGAAAGAAAAGATAGTGGGTGGAGTTTAGTAACATTTAATCATATCGATCTCAATATTAACAAATATAATCCATTACGCGGCTCTTCTTTTATCGAATTACCTCGTGATATAAAAAATAAAAAAGCGGTTATTAATGTAAAAAACAATGACCATGAGTGTTTTCGATGGGCTGTATTGTCTGGTTTATACGAACCCAAAAGTCATTCAAATATGGTCAGTTCATACATATTACATAAGAATAAATTGAACTTTGAAAATTTAACTTTTCCATTTAAATTGGGAGATATCCATAAATTTGAAAAAAATAATGATATTAGCATTAATGTATTTGGTCTCGAGTACAACTCTCAAAACAAGAAACACGATGTTATAGGCCCACTACATTTAACTAAATTAAAAAAGTCTAATCACTTAAACTTGTTGTACATAACTAAAGATAACCAAGGACATTATTGTTTTATCAAAAATTTATCGAGGTTAGTGTCTAAGCAATTGTCAAATGCACAACATGCTGTTCATATTTGCGATGGTTGCTTAATTAAATTTACATCACACGAGAGACTAAACCAACATCAAAAAAACGACTGCTTCCACGTATGCACAAACTTACCATCCGAAAAAGAAGACACAAGAAATTGGTTTAACGAATATGTTCCATCGAATCAAGTTACTTTTAATAATTATGAACGACAATTAAGAGTACCTTTTGTTGTATACGCTGATTTTGAGGCATTTTTAAATCCAATTCAATCCTGTTCTAACAACCCCAGTACATCTTCTACTACCAATATTCAAAAACATGAAGTTTATAGCTTCGGTTACTATATTAAGTGTTCTTATAATGACAAGTTATCTGTGTACAGAACATATACAGGTGAAGACTGTGCAAAAACATTTATGAAAGTCATAAAAGAAGATTTAGAAACTATTTGTAAAAGTAATGCGTTTGCTAAAACTTCTTTCCCTCTAACAGATGCTAATAAGGTAGACATTATGCAAAGCCATGCTTGTTATATTTGTGATAGAAATTTGAATGATGACTCAACCGTTTCTTATAATTATCATACTGGACTTTACGAAGGCGTTGCACATAAATTTTGTTCTGAAAAATACAAACCACCCAATTTTGTACCTGTATTTTTCCATAATTTGAGCAATTACGATAGTCATTTTATTGTACATGGACTTGGTCTTGAAGATGGTGACATAGAACTAATCCCACAAAATAAAGAAAAGTATATTTCGTTTTCTAAGTCTTTACAAGTGAATAATCGTGTTGTAAAATTGAGATTTGTCGATTCTCTTAAATTTATGTCGAGTAGCTTGGATAAATTAGCTAAAAACTTGACTACTGACCAATTTTACGAATTGAAATTGAACTTTCCTCGTGAAGAAGACTTTAAACGTCTAATACGGAAGGGTGTCTATCCATATGAGTACATGACTTCGTATGATTCACTGAAATTAACTTCGCTTCCTACACAGGATCAATTCTATAGTTCTCTTACTGACAGTCACATTTCCGAAAACGATTTCCTACATGCTCAAGATATTTGGTCTCATTTCCAATGCAAAAATATGGGGGATTATTCCAATCTTTATCTGAAAACAGATGTTTTATTACTAACTGACATATTTGAAAATTTTAGAAATGTGTGTCTTAAGACATATGGTTTAGATCCCGCCCATTATTATACCGCGCCTGGAATTTCCTTTGATTCGATGTTGAGGACTACCAAAATAAGTTTAGAACTTTTAACAGATGTCGACAAAATAGCTTTTATAGCGAAAAACATTCGAGGAGGGATTTCCCAATGTAGCAACAGACATGCAAAAGCAAATAATACATTTATGGAAGACTATGATCCAAATATTCCTTCATCTTTTCTCATGTACTTAGACGCAAATAATCTCTATGGGTGGGCTATGTCACAATGTCTTCCGTCTGGCAAATTTGAATGGGTAAATAAAGATACCGATTTCAATGTTTCAGACGATGCTGAATATGGGTTTATATTAGAAGTTGATCTAGAGTACCCCAAGGAATTACATGACTCTCATTCAGATTTGCCGTTCTGTCCAGAAAATGTATGTCTAGGTGATTCTAAAGAAAAAAAATTGATTCCCAATTTAAACAATAAATATAATTATGTATTACATTACAGAAATCTTAAACAATGTTTAAAAAATGGGTTGCGTTTAGTGAAAATCCATCGTGTGTTGAAGTTCAAACAATCTACTTGGTTAAAAAGTTACATAGATTTGAATACCCGAATGCGTTCGCTGGCGACATCTGATTTTGAAAAAGATTTCTTTAAACTTATGAATAATTCTGTTTTTGGTAAAACAATGGAAAATGTTACGAAACGTGTGAATGTTAAATTATTAAGTCACTGGGAAAATCGCGGAAAATCCCAAGGGGTACAGTCCTTAATATCTAAACCTGAATTTCATAGTTTATCAATATTTTCTGAGAATTTAGCTGCTGTGCAATTGAAAAAAACAAAAATCTTTTATAACAAACCAATTTACCTTGGATTCTGCATTTTAGATCTATCGAAAACTTTAATGTACGAATTCCACTACAATTATATGAAATACAAATATACGGAAAATCTCAAGCTCCTTTACACGGATACTGATAGCTTAATATATGAAATAAACACTGCTAACTTTTATGAGGACATTAAATCTGACCTGAACTTGTATTATGATACATCTGATTACCCACCCAACAATGCATATGGTTTACCATTACTAAATAAAAAGAGGTTAGGTTTTTTTAAAGACGAAAATAATGGCAAAATTTTGAAAGAGTTTGTTGGTCTTAGATCAAAAATGTATGCCTTAGATGTTCAAAATAGTGGTATTATATCCAAAGCTAAAGGAATAAACAAGTGTGTTACCAAAAAATTAACCCTTAACGACTATAAAAGTTGTTTATTTGATAGAAATATACAACATGCTCAAATGTTACGATTCCGATCAATAAAGCATGTTTTATTTACGCAAAATGTCAATAAAATATCATTATCTTACAACGACACAAAACGATATTTATTGAAAAACACTTCGGATACTCTTGCGTGGGGTCATTATAAAATACCTCATAATTCTTAAAAAAAAAAAAAAAAAATACACGGAACATTCAATTTTCATATTTATTTTTTGTACATAATATTGTATTTTAGGATGTTTTTTTTTTTATTTTTTAAGTTTTGGCAATAAAATGATTGGCAAAAAATGTTTTTGTAAATTTTTATGTGATTTATCTAGAATAATATAAATATTAAAAAATAATTAGCAAAATTTTTGTTTTTTTTTTTTATTTGTTACCCCATTTTTTTACCAAATTTATTTAAAAAGCTATGGTCTAGAAATTTTCTCATTTGAAGTCAATCCGTTAACATATGAACACACATATTTAAAAATTTATAATGATTCATTTTAACCACCCTTTCACTACAATAGTAGCGGGTCCAAGTGGGTGTGGTAAAACTCAGTTTGTTACCAATTTTTTAAACAATGCAAAAGAAGTATGTAATGTTGAATTTGATGAAATTATTTGGTGTTATGATGAAATGCAACCTTTGTACAATCTGGAAAATGTAAATTATAGCCAAGGAATACCAGATTTTTCTTTATTTGATGGAAAAAAGCCCAAGCTTCTCATAATTGATGACTTGATGAGAGAATCGGATGGACGAATCGTTGATATTTTTACAAAAGGAAGTCACCATAGAAACTTAAGTGTTTTTTATATTACTCAAAACATATTTCATCAAGGCAAAGGACAACGTGATATTTCATTGAATACCAGCTATATTGTATACTTCAAAAACCCGAGGGATAAAACACAAATTCGCTACTTGTCACGACAAGTTTATCCGGAGAACCCAAAATTTGTAGATGAAGCCTACAAAGATGCCACTAAAGATGCTCATGGTTACCTTATGATTGATCTGAAGCAAAATACCGATGACATATGCCGTTTTAAAACTAAAATATTTCCTTTTGATGGGCATTGTACCGTATATGTTCCCAAGAAAGGGTTTAAATACGACAAGAATCAACACGTTTTAATCAGTTCCAAATAATGCATCCAAGAGTACACACATATAAACATTTACTTGAAGCACTGCAGTTACTTAAACCAAAGTATCGCACAGCGTTGCTAAAATCTTGTGAAGATGAAGAAATTAATATTATTTGTGAGTGTATTTATAACGTTTTAAAAGGGAAAATACCACTGGAATCAAAAGATAAATCAAAACTAAACAAATATAAAGACACATTACGAAAACTAGTTTCGAAAGGGAAACACAAATTGAGGAAAACTGTTATTATTCAAAAAGGAGGTGCATTTCTACCTATTATATTAGGTGCAGTTTTAAGTGCCTTAGTAAGCTCCGTAACATAAAATAAAATGGAAAACACAAAAAAAATGTTGTTAGTTGAACCAGACTTTATTGAAAGACTCAAACGAAATGATAGCCAACCCGAAAATGTATCATCTCGCCTAGACGGAGAGATGCAAAAAATCCTGAAGAGTAAAATTAATGATCGTGAAAAGTGGGCATTATATTCTCAAGCACTACAACGATTTTTGCACTTTATTGAATCAGATCGAAAACCATTTAAAATACCAATAGTGATGGAGGGGTTTGATCAACTCAACGATGAAAGTAAGGATTTAAACTTAAAAGTAAACAAAAAGGAGGAGGATGAAAATTATGAATCAGTTGCAAATAAAACACTACCAGATGGTGATGTTTCTGCAGTTACTGCAGCTACACCGTCTGGTACAAAAAATCCAGAAACTGTACTATTCAGTCCATCTCGTATTATAGATAATTTACCAAAATCATATGAGAAAAAAACCAGAACATTATTGACTTGTATTGTGTCAAGCAGACCAAAAATATGGTGGAAAACAAATGGTGAAGTTGTAATAAACAATCGAACTATTCCAAACAGCAATATTCTCGATCTGGTAAGCGATACGGTTAGATCTCTTAAACGCCCTAAGCCAACAGGATGGGAAGAGTTTGCTTTATTTTTAAGAGATATAAAAGTTCCTACGTCTTGTATAGGTAATCCTACTAATCTAGAATTTATAAATAAACCTCAATCGAGTGAACCTCACGCATCATCTGCTCCATCAAGTGCTCGATCGTCATCGTCATTTAAAGACACAAGCGCCAGTACACCTCTTTCAAGTGTACTGCTCAAGGCAAACAAAAAGAAACTAGATTGGGAAAGATGGAGCCCTTATTAGACATTCATGCAATATACTACGATGTATCTAATCCAGCAGGCTACAGTAGTTTAAATAAATTAAGTAAACAAATGAAAGGACGAATGAACAAAGACGAAGTAAAGAACTGGTTACAATCTCAAGAAACGTACACACTGCATAAACCGGTTCAAAGGCGATTCACAAGAAATAGATACGTCTTATCTAACTTTAATGAACTCTGGCAAGCTGATCTGAGTGATATGGGTACTTACAGTCAATATAATGATGGATACAAATATATTCTGTGTGTTATTGATGTGTTCAGTAAATATGCTTTTGCGAGAGCTATGAAAAAGAAAGATGCCACAACCGTTATAAATTGTTTTGAAAGCATATTTACTGAAGCCAATTCTACTCCTCGTCACATCCAATCTGATAAAGGCACCGAATTTGTTTCAAAGGCAGCAAGGGATTACTTTAGGAGCAAAAACATTAACTACTATACTACTAACAATCCTGACATTAAAGCAAGTATAGTAGAAAGGTTTCAAAGAACTCTTAAAATGAAAATGTGGCGTTACTTTACTCATAAGAATACATACAAATATATAGATATTTTGCAAGAACTTCTTTATTCTTATAATCACAGTTATCATTCTAGTATTAAAATGCGCCCTATCGATGTAAATTTTGATAATATCATGACTGTTTGGTGTAATTTGTATAACAGAAAAAAGGATAGACAACTTACTTTGGAAATCACAAAACTAAATGTTGGTGATCATGTTAGAATTACTAAATATAAACATATATTTCAAAAGGGTTACGAAACTAATTGGAGTGACGAAATATTTAGAATTGATTCAATAATAAACCGCTTTCCACGAGTTGTGTATACGTTAAGAGATTTAGAAGGTGAGCCTATCGTTGGTACATTTTATTCTAAGGAATTACAAAAAGTGACTTATCTCCCCTCCATTGATTATAAAATTGATAAAATAATACGCTCACGTGGGGTTGGTGTCAGAAAAGAAGTACTAGTGAAGTGGCGAGGTTATCCTAACAAATTTAATTCTTGGATACTCGCTTCAAGCCTAAAAAAAATATGAGTGAAAACAGCTTTTATATTACATTGTTAAGTAACAGTTCCTCGGACTACTATACCGATAATACGACTGCACACTTCTTAACCAAATTACCCAGGAGTATAAAGTTGGAAGGAGAATGGGTAGTTGGCTTAGTAGAATTTCAATACCCTTGTTCAATGTACAATGTTCAAGATCATGAAAATATGATTTATTTAAAAAAGAAAGTAGTGTCACCCACTGACAAGATAGCCAAAATTGTAGATATAAAAACTCATATACCAGCAACTACATATGACAACGTTGACCATTTTATTCAAGCTTTTAATGACAACCCACAACTGAAAAATAATGTAAAGTTTAGATATGATAATCTAACCAAAATGGTTGGGGTAGCAACAATTAATAACGATATAACTTCTCTTATAACAACCCCAATACTAAGTCTACAGTTAGGTTTTAAACCGAAAACAAATTTACGGCAAGTTTCATTTGGTAAAAATCCTGTTAATTTGTATTTGGGCTTACCATCACAATTATTTGTTTATACAGACATCATACAACCACAGGTAGTTGGTGATGTTATAACTACGTTGCTTAGAATAATACCATTAGATCTAACAGAATTCCATTATGGAGCATATAAAACACACATTTTCTCACCCGCTCATTATGTACCTGTTTTACGTAGAGAATTTGATACTATGGAAATAGATATAAGAACAACTACCGGTGCAAGAGTGCCATTTCAATTCGGAATTTCCTGCGTGAAACTACACTTTCAACGGCTAAGATGAATTATAAAAGATCATCTCACTCTTGTCCCTACGATCATTATTATACCCATCAAGCTGGTTCTGGTATAGGAATTGTCTATAAAGGTGTTCCGTTTCAGCGAGGGCATGGGATTGGAAGTTTTTTGGGGGGACTGTTTAGGTCAGTAATTCCTTTGTTGTCTAGTGGTTTTAAAACTGTTGGAAAAGAAGCGTTAGATGCGGGGGTTGGTTTGTTATCTGATATGGTAAATTCACACCCTATAGATAGTTCAGTTAGGTCTCGATTTAAAGAAGCTAGTGCTAACTTAAAAAGAAAAGCTGATGAAAAGATCGATTCTCTGATGTCGGGATCTGGGTATAAAATGTCAACTAAGAGACGGGAACCTCTCATTACCTTGAAAGCATCGCGCCGAAGAGGAGCTAAGAGAAATAAATATAGTGACGATATATTTTCAAAGTAAATCATGTCATTCCTACACAATCATTCGTGTGAATGTGCAAAATCTGAGTTAGATATATTTGCCCTGCCTTCGACACAGACAAGTATTGAGAGTGGACAGTGGGTTCATTATAAACCAATCTCATCTTTAAGTGATGATGGTCCTATTGAGTTTCAAGTCCCCGGTTCAGGTGATGACTACATTGACTTATCACATACATTATTACATATAAACGCCAAAATATTAAACCAGGATGGTACAAAGTTAAAGCCTGATACTCAAGTTGCCCCCGTTAATAATTGGTTGCACTCCCTTTTTAATCAACTTGACGTATATTTAAATCAAAAACTAATCTCGCCACCAAACAACACATATGCTTACCGTGCTTACATGGAAAATCTACTTAACTATGGACCAGCCGCTAAAAAAACTCACCTTACTTGTGGGTTATGGTATGAAGATACAGCACATTATATGGACACCGTTGACGCAAATAACAAAGGATTTCACAAAAGGATGGAATTTGTTACAGATAGTAAACAAGTTGAAATGATTGGACATTTACATGGTGATATGTTTAACCAAGAGAAGTTTCTAGTGAATGGTGTAGAAATGCGTGTTAAGTTAGTGCGATCAAAAGAATCGTTTAATCTTATTTGTCACCAAGATAAGAAATTTAAGGTACAAATAATGGACGCTAGTCTCATAATAAGAAGAGCTAGAATCAGTCCAAGTGTTTTGTTAGCTCATCAGAAAGTGCTAGCATCAACAACTGCAAAATACCCTATCACAAGAGCAGAAGTAAAGGTACTTACAATACCGTCAGGAATACAGGGTAAAACTTTAGATAACATATTTCTTGGACAAGTACCTAAAAGATGTATAATTGGTTTTGTATCAAATTCATCGTTTAATGGTAATTTTGCATTGAACCCTTTCAATTTTCAAAATTATAATATGAACTCTTTTAGTTTATTTGTAGATGGTCATGAAATTCCTTCTAGAACATTACAACCATCATTTAGTTCTGGTTTAATAGCATCAACATATCATACTCTATTTTCTGGGACTGGTATTCACTTCCACAATGAAGGTAATGCAATAAGCAGAACCGATTACGGGGAAGGTTACTGTTTGTTATGTTTCGATTTGACACCTGACCTGTCAGCCAGTTCTACCTCACACTGGAACCTTGTAAGACACGGAAGTGTTCGGATAGAAGTTCGTTTTGATAATGCCTTGAGCACTACTATTAACTGTATTGTGTACGCTGAATTTGATAATGTTATTGAAATAAACAAAAATCGTGATGTATCTGTAGATTACAACAGTTAAAATAAATATAAATACAGTGAAATTAACAATTAATCTCATTTCTTCTTAATCTGTGTTTGTAACATCATCGATGAATGTATACATATTTTATTTATTATGGATACTAATGAAATTCAATATTGTATGAAAAAAATTAACCCTAGATTTAAATCAAATGTTTTTGCTGCTAACCGAATCCCTATTTGGGTTGCTCGTCCAGTTTTTATTGTAAGCAATTTGGACCCTGATTCGAAACCAGGTTCCCATTGGGTTGCAATGCATATTGATGCTAAAGGTGTAGGGGAATACTTTGACTCATTTGGTCGGAAACCTACTGGTTATCATAAGTTATTTTTGAATAGAAATGCAAAACGGTGGTTTTATAACCAAAGACCACTTCAAAATCATTTTACTTCAGTTTGTGGCGAATATTGTTTAGTTTATTTATATTTTAAGTATCAAGGGAAAACTATGAGCGATTTATTGAGTTTGTTTTCTGAGAATTCTCTTTGTAACGATTTAATTTTAAGAAATATGTTTAAGTCAATTTTTGTGAAATAAAACAATATATATATACTAAACTGATTTTTTTTATTTATAAATAATACCTTAATTATACCTTATTTACCTAAAAATAGTGTTTACATTACAACAAATTTTTTCCTTCAAATAACAAACGTAGCTTAGTGATTTTATATTAAAGGGTGGAGACTTTTATACATTTGCAAAGGGAAATAGATCAATATGATTAGGCTACAAAACAAATTACAACATGTGGTTATAAAACGAGTCTTAACAATTTTGAATAACAAAAAGTTGTTGTTTAAGCAGTAAGAAATATATAATACTAGTAGTACACAAGGGTATGTTATAAAATATTATCTAATGTCTTATATAATAAATACAGTTTTAACCTAGTATTAAAACTACACAAACACTTAGTTTACTTTTTCGTATTGTTTATAAAATATTTCACGCAAGTGTCCTTTGAAGCTATGTCTTTCGTTATGTTGTATATCACATCACGGACAGTCTCAAGCTGTGGATCTTGCTCAGTTGAGATGTAAGATTTTAATCTCACATCGGCGTGCTTCCAGTGCTCTTCTGGTGCGATGTTCCTAACTTTTTCAAGATCGTATATTTCTATCTTAATAAGGTGTGATGCATACGCAGCATCGTCTTTACCCGAAGATAGGTAAGCAACACCGGTATGGGAACTTTGCGACACACTGGAAGATCTCTTCACTGGTTTCACTTTTTTCTGCGGTTTTTCAAAGAAACTCTCGATACTATTTGCAGGACGTTTCTTCGCTATGGCTTGTTTCACTTTAAAACCGAGTGTGCCTTCTTCATCACTCCCTGAATCATCATGTTCAGGTTCAGGGTAATAAAAATTCTTGAAAGTGTTTTCCGTGAACTGTAACAATATTCAACAATAAGTTATACATCCGATTAACACACTTAACAAGTAACACGATGAACACAAGTTACAGAAAAAAAAAACACTGTTAAACAAATAGTACATAAAAATACTACATACATATTTTATAAAAAATAGTACATACTTACATTTGCCATTTTTTATAAGCACTGTAGCACGATTCAACACTATGTCACTGTACACTGAGAGAGCTCTGGTAACAAGCACGACTCGGTTCTGAATACTTATAGATCGTCACTGTCCATCGGCTTTTATAAGGATGTGACAATAGATTACCGTTAAAATCACGTTTCGACTAGTTTGTACCGCGCCCAACAGCCACCAACAAACAGTAATAAAATTTATAATAGACTTTCGAATCTTTTGATGATTCGGAGAAGAAACCTGTCATAAATCTTTACAAACAATATGGACCCAACAAACAAATTAAAAAATCAACGAGTTTAGTTCAGCCCACTACAAATACACGTTAGTACAAGTTACAAAGTTTATTCAGGTATTTTCTTAAGCATCTATTCAAGAACATAATATTTGACGAAATAAATAAATATGCAAAACTAGAACTCGTATTTTTAACTTACAGCTTAAATAAGTTAGTATAGTTTTGAAGCAGTTATTACTGTATAAAATACCGCATTACTATTGTAAGATTAGATTCGTATTATCCTTATGCTACATGCAATATTTTTACATAGAACTTCCTCCTTTTTGAAGTCGGTTATTACAAAAAAGAGATGAAAGTAACATTGAGTACGTACTCAAATTTATGCAAGGTTAGGTTAGGTTAGAACAGCGTTCTTAAGACCAAAACAACTGTGCTGTGCTCGTAGCTGGTTTTAAGTAGGTAAGTATATAAAGCAGTTCTTCAAAATTAGTTTTTGAAGTTAAGTGATAGTTAAGTTAGAAGTAATGATAAGTTGAACAAGATAAGATATATAAATAGAACAACGTTCCAAATGCAGCATATGTAGTGAGCAACAAGAGACATACTTTGAAGTAAGGCTACCTGAAGTTAAGTAGTCAAGTAACGTATCCTGCGTTAGCTGGGCGTAGTCCTGTAGCTTAGGTTAGGTTAGGTTAGAATTGTGATCTAGCATAGGTTAGCTTAGATTAGTGATACGTACACCGTAGCACATATCACGTAGTAAGAAACCTGGAGTAAAGACACGATGTGAGACAGGCTGCGTTGAAACAGCGATTCCAATAAGAACCAAGGTGACGGACCTAGTCTGATAGTTTAGGTATGAGATGTTTAGGTATTTGTCCAGCTTTACCTAAAGAATGTTCTTAAAAGATGTATACCGTTTGCAAAGGAAGTTGTAGACAGTTGTAGCCAAAGAGAAATATAAAAGAGGGAAACAATAGTAGACCGTAATAAAAGTGAGCTCGGCGTCCGAGAGGGCAATAAAACCCGAGCTCGGATAGACAATAGAAAAGGGTCGATGGGTCGGGGAAGGTGTTGCATTGTTAGCGTAGGGCGTTCTGTAAGTCTTGACAGAGCTGTCTGAGCGTCCTGGGACCTATTCCAAACGCTCTAAGTAGGGGGCTATTTGTTTTTTTTTTTTTTTTTTTTTTTTTTTTTTTTTTTTTTTTTTTTTAGGTTTGGTGGTCCGCCAAATCCGCCCTGGATGCCGCCCATCAGGCCCGTCCGCCCCGTATCGTAGTATCGGCGAATCCCTACTACTTAAACTGCATCAGGTTTTTCCTACTCCAAAGTACTACCCTGTCTATATCTGCCTGTAATTTCAAGCAGTCTTCCACACAATTTATTGTCATAGACAACTTAAGATCGTCGGCAAATAATAAGCTTTTTGCATGTTTTACAGCTTTCGGTAAATCATTGATCATTAATAAAAACTCTAAAGGTCCTAGGTTACTTCCCTGACTCACGCCAGATCTAGTTTCATATGGATCGGATCGGAATCCCTCATAATCTACAAATTGCTGCCTATTACTCATGTACGCTGAAAAAAATTAAGCAAATGCGGAGTGAAGCCAAAACCTGCCAACTTTTTTAATAACACGTCATTATCGACTAAGTCGAATGCTTTTTTGAAGTCAAAGTATGCAGCATCGGCCCGCCCGCCACTGTCCACTGCAGGTATTAAATCGGCTACGTGACTGAGGAGGTTTGTGGCTGTACTTCTTGCCGGACGAAAACCGTGCTGCGCATCATCGAGCTGCGAGTTCACTTGCTGATATACATTTCTGTATATAGCCGATTCAAATACCTTTGCCGGTGTCGACAGAACGGCCACCGGCCGATACTCCTCTACTTTGACTCCAGGTCCTCCTTTTGGAACAGGTATGACTCGAGTTATTTTCCATCTATCGGGATATAATTCTAGTTTGAGACATAGATTAAAAATATGCAGCAGGGGCTCAACCAGCACCATCCTACAGTCCCTAATTATGTACGGCGGGATACCATCTGGACCTGGTGATTTTTTAGGTTTGAGTTGTTTAAGGGCGCGTAATACATCCTCCTTTCCAAGGCTATCGACGTGAATACGCGCCGCCCCGTTTTCTCCACCCGCGTCCAGTACTGCCCTATTCACATTCAAGTTTGGCTTGTCTGGGCTATACACAGAGTGAAAATACTTGGCGAACTCTTTGGCAACTCTGTCCCCTGACACTGATTCCCCATTTACCGAAATCTTATGTGGGCTTTTATTAGTCCTTTTGGACTTCATATAAGTCCAAAAGGATTTCGGGTCCTTTAGCATGTGACTCTGTATACGATCTCGGTACTGGTCGTGCGCCTGCTGGATCGCGATCTTTACTCGGGCCCTGCACTGAGCGAACGCTTCGTAATCTGTTTTTAATCCGCTATTTTTATAATTCTTATGAAGCATGGCTTTAAGTTTTATGTCACTAATAATATTCTTCGTATACCACTCGGGATAAACAAACTTAGAACATTTGGAGACACGACTTTTCTTCGGGACGCAATCGTCTAATAAAGCGTTAAATATGTCATAGAAGTAATTTAGGCTATTTTCCAAATCTAAATCATATATAGGTGCCCAATCTATAGTCGCTATCTTAGAGTATAATAATTGAAAGTCAGCTTTGTAAAAATTCCACCCAGTATGAGAGTTAGATATAGCTGCGCTCGGCATCTGCACCTCGTTACCGGTAGCGCCGGCGGCGGCGGCGGCGAGCGGGCGCGAGCGCGGGCGCACGCGCACCGCCAGCGGCGGGTTGTGCGCGTCCACGGGTACTAGCGGGACTTCCGCCGCGCTCACCGCCACCGCCTCCGCCTCCGCCAGTGTACATAATACTAGATCTAAACAACGACCATTACAATTACTTATCCCGTTATATTGAGTAAATCCACAATAACTCAGAAAAAAATTATAATAACTACTTATACTCGTTGACCCGGAATGTAGATTAAAGTCGCCAACCACTATTACTTCGCTATAGTTATTACAATATTCTTCGATCAGTCTAAATAATAACATGTATTCATTGTCACTACTGTTTGGTGGTATGTAAACGACCAAGATAAGAAACAAAAACCTATTACGTAAATACACTGCGGCACAGACTAGTTCAAAAACATGATCATCAATATTCACGTTACTAGGCTCCGGCACTCGTCGCAGCTCGAGTCGCGGTGTGGCCACGAGACACGCGCCGCCCTGCTTACGCCCGTCCGCTCGATCACAACGTATAATTCTATAACCGGCCGGGATTATTTCTGTGTCATAAATTGATTCATTTAATCCTGTTTCGGTAATGGCTATTAAATCAGCGTCAACAGATAATAAATTCGTAGAAATTGTGTCTAATTTCGTCCGTAAACCTCTAACGTTTTGATAATATAAATCAATATTACAGCTATTCTGAGACTTAGGATTTTTGTGGTCTACGAAACCACACCCATTCGCAGAACTCAACGTTTATTGGCCAGTTTTCCTGTTGGCACAATAAGTTATATTTACTCTCTGGAACTCCTATTATAAAAGAAGCATAATCCCTCTCAGTTCTGTGCTTTATTTTATCCACTTTCACTGGTACTTCCGTGCCGCATATGTTTTTAACATAACTTTCTAGACTTTCTTCCTTTGTGTCCTTTTGTAGTCGCCACACATGTAGATATTTATTTTTCACCAGACCTTTGATCTCATTCACCGTGGCATTTCCTCCTCTTTTGACATCACTATTAGGGTATCTGTTTTTTTTATTTTTCACAATTGTCCAGCTTCCTTCGTCTTCCTGTCCTGTTTTCTCAGTTTCCTTAACCAGATTCACCTCAGTAGAATTATCTCCGTCAGTATTTAATAACTGTATTTGTTCTTCCGAATGCGCGGGTTTCGTGGCCACACACTCCCTTCGTGTGTTTATTTTTTGATCTACCCCTGCATTGTTTTTCTTGACAACGTCCACAAATGATACCGTTGCTGATTTATTTTCTGCAAAACTCACAGTGCTCTTCTTAACAGATTTTTCCTCCAAAATACGTTTTTCCAAAATTTCATTTTTCTGTATTAAAATCTTCATTTGGTTTTCTACTACTTCTAATTTATTGGCCTTTTCTTGGACTACCTCCATTATTTTTCTTAATTCTTTCAACTCATTTTCTGTTTTGATGAAGCTACTTTGAAGAATAGCATACTGTTTGCTTTGCTCATCTAACCTTGATATGATCTCCAACATGTAATCTGGCCGCTCCGTTTTGTTGTCATACTCCACGACTGATTCATTCTGATCAGGAATATTACGCTGACTACCGCGCTCGGTGTTAACGAAGCGGTCAGCCGGCACAGGTGTAAATGTTTTGTTCATTAAAAAACTTCCTCGCACCGGCGTATCAGAATTTCCTCGCTTCGGAATAGTACGTACACATTCTGGGCACCGCCAAGTCTCTTTGTACTCCTGTGTATATTCCAGAAACACTTCCTCAGTCACTGCCAAACACGTCAGATGATAAAGCTTCTTGCAAGCTTCCTCAGAACACTCCATGTATGAAATGTCGTAAATAACGGCCTTGCAGCCGTCGCATTTTGTACACATTTAGTAATACGATAATTAAATATTGTTTACACTCAGCTATCACACGTCCGTACGCTACCGTCGTTCGTCGCGCGATTTCGCTCATCTGGCGCGTATAATCGATAACTTCCAGTAAGTAATTACAGTTAGGTACTTTGGCGTTTACGATCTTTTTATAGAGCTTCTCGTAATATAAACCTCGGGCTTAAAGCCGCTGTTTTAAGCCCGTCTATAGTGAAGGACGGGCAACTACGGAACCCTACACTGAGCGTGGCCCGACATGCTCTTGGCCTGATTTTTTTTTATTATTAAAATCGAAACTCATGCAGCAAATTTTTCAATTCCGATTTGTTGAAATCATATAATGGCCCATGTTTGTCCTTTTATTGGGTCTTATGTTGGATAGTAGTGTATGCAACGTTCGCCCAAACATCATCTCTGCCGGTGATTTATCCGTGGCTTAAGAGCCCGCAAAATTCGTCAGGTGAATGATCCTAGATATCAACATCCATAGTGATTAAAAATCTGTCCCTTGCAAATAAGAAACTTAAACAGTTTTTCTTCAATCTTGTCAACGTGAAAACACGATTGGTAATAATTTTCTCGATACTTTTATCTCCCAAACATAACCCCTTTTTTAGATATTTTCGGTAGATCAAAACCCTTCCGTTTTTAACAATATGTTTTTCTCAAACATCCAAGGAAATGTCATTCTTATGATCGTGGTAATAGAATGCGAAATACGTCTTTGTAAAGCAATTGTTGAAGATTCGTTCTTATTTCAAATTAGAGGTCAATATAGGAATTTCATACAACATTATTGACCGTGGCCAACAAAGACATTGTCTTTTGTTTCAGTGGGGTTTATTTCTTTTATTGATAATCTATGGCATACTGCCAATAAAATAAAACGTCGTTTGTGCATATATATTTACGTTTTATTTCTTATATTTAACTAGATTATTCAATTAGATTAAACCAGATATCCAATAAAATAAACAAGGAATCACGTTTATTGCAAAAAAATATAACAATATCTAATTAATAAGTTGTGATTTTTAATAAATAGAATCATCTTAACATTTGGTGGCAAAAGTATTAACCCAAACAACTTAAAAAATATTTTTTTAAAAAGTAATTAGTTGAATATATAAGTTGAACATTTGTATTATTGCCTTGGATTTATTTGAGAAAAGCACTATACAAGCCTCGGCGCGAACAGGGATTGTCGGCCTCGTATCTCTAGATGGCCTCGTTATCACTCGGCCAACAATTCCCTATTTCGCGGCCTCTATAGCTTAATAGATGCACAATTATAAGTTCTCAAAAACTGTAAAACTATTTTCAATATAAAATGCACACGTTTATGACACAACTCAAAAAACATGATTAAAGTCGAATAACGCTCAACATGTTTCGAATCGGTACGCGATTCATCATCAGGAGAGGCGATCAGTCGCGGCCAGTGTTCGGTTTGCCACCGCCTCATTGTAACACCTGTATCAATTACCCGTAGTACACAATAAACTATTTTGATTTTGATTGGCCGCGGCGTTATTCGACTTCTACGACGTGAGTAAACGGGTACGTATTACAATGCCGAAGTTCAAAATACCGAATTTCATAAGACCTATGGATGGAAGGCCGAAAATTAAAATGTCGAATGTTTATTTGACCGAAAGTTTAAAATCCCGAAAGAACGTTTGACCGAAAGGATGAAATCCCGAAGACTGTAATCCCGAAGACTGTAACCCCGAAGACTGTAATCCCGAAGACTGTAATCCCGAAAACTGTAATCCCGACGGCTAGAATTCCTACAGTTCACATACATACGTATCACAATGCACAAGTACAACAAAAGGAGCGGTTTTTAGGGATATAAAAAAAAAACTAACCTAACCTAACCCGGCCGAGTCGGATCTGCTCTGAAAGATGATTGATTCACCTCAACCTATTCTCAAACTTTAAATGATTCACCTTTCAGAGCAGATCCGACTCGGCCGGGTTAGGTTAGGTTAGTTTTTTTTTATATCCCTAAAAAACGCTCCTTTTGTTATAGTTACGATCATATTCTGAAAAGAAAAAAAAATATTTTTTCATTGGCATTTTACTGACAATGGTTGACTTTCGGGATTATAAAATTTCGAGATTCAAAACTTTCGGGATTATAAAATTTCGAGATTTTAAACTTTCGGTATTGTAAATTTCGAGATTTTGAACTTTCGATCTTTTCAAAATAGGTCTTTTGAGCATCGGTATATCGAATATCGGCTTTTTGTACTTTCGGTATTTTGATTTTCGGTATTTTGACCATCGGTATTTCAACTGTAGGTATTATGAACTTTCGGGATTGTAATACGTACCCGAGTAAACACGTTTATGTAATATATATATGGGATATATTTAATTGCACATCTGTATAATTTTTCAGTACACTAGGTAACTCCACTAATTAACTGTATGCATACCAGAAAAACGAATGCTGTGCAAAAAAAACAATTGATTAACTGAACATGTTCTACAAAAAAAACTTAAACATCATTCAAAACGACATGAACTTTTTAACCGAATTCACACCAAAAATATGGTTCGTACATCGGATATATTTAAAAGTTTCACCAAAAATACTCACTTGCACTGCACACTAAGATCCGACTCGGCCGGGTTAGGTTAGGTTAGTTTTTTTTTTTATATCCAGTAAAACAGTTATGCAAATACCTTTAAATAGTATATTGAATTCGCATTATTTAGTGTGCATAATTAGTGTGCAAGTCAGTATTTTTGGTGAAACTTTCAAATATTTTGATCGAAAAAAGGGAATATACAGATATCGATTTAAATACATGCCTTTTAATAACACCATCATTAAATTCATTAAATAAATTTCCTTTTATTTTCATTTATTATTTATGACAGTTAATGTATTTATTAGTTAATGTATTTTTATTTTTCACCTCGCCTGCGGGCCTAGATATGATGGTTGCTTTTATCACGCGATTGACGCGATACATAAGTGACAAAGCATCCGTCACGTTTTGACAAAATGCAAACTAGTGTGTGACAGATGCTTTGTCACTTATTAATCACGTGATGAAAGCAACCGTCATAGGCACCCTGTTCATTCAAAAACAAGCCTAAAGTCGGCAAAATATGATCCAGGTTTTTTCGGTACTAGTCAATTTGTAAATTTATGAATAAATAAATAAATAATATATAAATAAAGAAATATCAAACAACCTCACACAAATCAACCTAGTCCCAAATTAAGCTCAAGAAGGCTTGTGTTATGGGGACTAGGCGACGATATACATACCGTAATATGGTCCTACTTTGCTCCTAGGGTGGCAACTATGCTCCAACAAAAAAAAAAGTTTAGTTCCGTTACAGACGAAAACTCTTGTTAACTTTGTAAATTTAAATGATTTTATCGGGTAACGTAAGATTTCACCTACCAACACCGGTGGGATGGATTGTCAAAAGCTTAAATATTTTGACAGTAGCTGTCAAAACTTCAGAACGCGTGGATGCAACCGATTTTGTTTATGCAGAAAATCTGTTTGAATCTTGAAAATCTCTGAATGAATTTAGGTAAGTGTTTTATTATTTCATTTAGAACTTCATTAAGTATTAGAGAGCATGATATTTTAGTGATTGGTACAAAAGTTTCGAAAATATTAAAAACTTTTGAGGACGGTCTTACTATGCACATGTTTTTGGGGATATTTTGCTCCAGGAGCATAAAGGATGAATTTGAAATTTACCCTTGCGTGATAACGGGAATATCTGAAAAAGGCCCTACAAGATCTATCAAAAATTGGAAATGGCCAAAACCCAAAGATGAAATTACGTACAAATGGGCGGACGTTTTAGGATGCATAAACGTTCCCAAAAAAGTAGGAAGACGAGAGATTTATTCTATTCCTGAACTAGACCACTTATGGGGTGTTTGTGTTTTTTTTACGAAGTTTTCCTTTTGTTTTGCTTAGAAAACCTGATTACTTAGGTTTCTTTATGTTTTGTTTATGTTTGGCAACAGTTACCTGATCTTTTGTTTTGTTTGTAGAGGTAAGCTACCTCATCTCTTTAGTTTAAATGTTGCAGTTAATAGCAATAATTTGCCAAATGTTTATTAACGTTGATTTTTATGATACCTCTTGTTTAATTATAAGAATTATTACAATTTAAGACTGATTGCAATGCAACTAGAAAGTACTCGATTAATCTCAATAAAAAAAATGTGATTTTGAACCAAATTGTGTTTTTCCGTTTCACCAATAATCATCGAGCAGACTATTGATAGCTAAAACACGTTAATTAATGCTCCACGCTGCAGAAATAAAGCAGATTACAAGGAAAGATTGTCTTGGAGCAAAGTTTCCCGCCTCATACAGATTACTTTGCTCCAAAAATAAGTTTAAAAAATCTAAAATATCAACTAAACTGCAACAAAATTCAACCTAAAATGAAGGCAATGAGTACTTATTTCCTACGCAATGAGTATCATAACTTTATATTTATAAAATATGCGATGCAATTCGTAAAAGTGGAGCCAATTTCGGAGCAAAGTAGGACCATATTACTACTTATAAATAAATACTTAAATACATAGAACATCCATGACCCAGGCACAAATATTCGTGTTCATCACACAAATATTTAATGAAACATGTAATGTCTCATTTATTTTTAATGTGGTTAGGTAGTCCACAACTTTTTATTTAAGCCTTTAATACAAAAAAATATTTTTAATGAGACATTAGATGTTTCATAAATTTATAAAACTAACAACGCCCTCTCTCGCTTGCTCGTTCACCACTGTAAAGTGGTGCGGTAAGATGTGAATATTAACGTATTCACATAGAGGTCGCTAAGGTGTAAAAAACCTTTCAAATAAAAACAATGCAAAGATCGACACACAAAGCATAAGGAAAAATTCGTCAGGTCTTCCTGGAACTAGGGTAGCGAAATGGTTAACGCGCTGGACCGGCAATTCAGAGGTACCCACCAGGTAGCTCCTTTTTCAATTTTTCTTTAAGCTTTGATCGTTGTATTAAATGCTTAGTCAATTTGTGTTTTAGTAGATTCGAGTGTTCGATTCATTATTATTATTATTATTATTATTATTATATATATATATATATATTTTTTTATGTCATAGGGGGCAAACGAGCAAACGTATCGCCTGATGGAAAGCGATTACCGTCGCCCATAAACACCTGCAACACCAGAGGAGTCACAAGTGCTTGCCTACCCGGAGGACGACGAGACCTTTCGACGCATAAGACCACAAACGCGAAATACCAACCCGAGGATTTTTGGCGTTTTGCGGATTTATAAAAATGATAACGCTAAATACCAATTACGTAAAATGCCACAAACGCAAAACACCAACCGGTCGTTTTGTGGTGTTTTGAGCCTTTATTATTTTTTTGGTGTGGTTGGACCTAGGTATTATTTATTTCGTATTTATTCAATAAGTCTAAATATGGTATTATTATTATTTTTGTTTCTCCTCTCATAGAGTCTCGGTCGCATACGTCCCGGTCTTTTGAAAGGCTTGCTTGGGGATATGGATCCAACACGTAGAGGCCCCTTGGAGAAATTGGCTGTAGCTGTAGCCCTGCTGGGACCCATTCCTGATCATATCAATAAGATGATACATCCATGAACAGGTCCCAGCAGGTGATTGAACTATTGCATTGATATGGAAAAGAAAAACCGGGCTATTAAAATGGAGTATGGGTCATTGGCGGATTATCCCTAAGGCAAAGTAGGCACGTGCCTAGGGGCGCTAAGGGCCGCAAAGGAGCGCAAAGGGATGCCGATGGCGTTTTTGTCTAGGGCGCTCTCGACCCTTAATCCGCTACTGGTATGGGTGGACTCTTTTTTTGGCTTATTGCAATAGTAACAATGTCATCCGCCGTAACCATCAGTGCGACTGTTACCTATGGCGGGTGGTGACTCGCCCTTCACTAGGTGGGCCCCCGTAATGCCGTCGTAAAGACGGTCGGAAGCAACACGAGCGTGAGGGCTCTGGGGTGCCGAGAGATGTGTTGCGCTTTCTCCGAAGTTACTCGCGGCGTGATGCCCTTTAACACTTCCACCCCTGGAGCAGATAGCTCTAATGCTCCGCTCTGGACGACCAATGAAGGCAAGCCAGAGCTGAGAGTCCTACGGGTCCTCTTGGGTTTCCACTCCGGCCGATGAAGGCACACCGGAGACGAGGACCCTGACCAACTCTCTGGAGATCTCGGGTCCGTGGGGTCGTCACCCCCAACAGCTCGCCACAAGCTGCCCTGCGGGCTTATTAGGGTTGTTTCACACGTACCACAACCACACCACATCGCAGCGTTAAAATGTGGTGTGGTTACGTGTGAATTGTACTATTTATTAAAAATACAAAATATGCGCCCGACCACGTCGTGTGGTTGTGGTGTGGTTGTGGTTACGTGTGAATTGTACTATTTATTAAACATACAAAATATGCGCCCGACCACGTGGTGTGGTTGTGGTGTGGTTGTGGTTGTCGTGTGGTTGTGGTACGTGTGAATTCGCCCTTATTATTATAGTATTATTTTTTATATACACGATGATTTTTAATCGGTGATCAGGTACCAACTTTTCTAACTCAGTAATTGATGGCGGTCACGTTGAAGTCCTAATTGCATGAAAACAAAACTTTTATTTTTCTATGATAATTTTTATTTTGAAACCAATTTTGTCTTAAAGTCCTTGTCACCGAACTAATCTGTATCGGTGTGCTTACAACCTCTTCAATAATTTAATGGGACTGACAATTTATGAGTAATAACTTGTCATTGTCATTGTCATTACATAAACAAAGTCGTAGAAAATTTCGTAAAATTTCCCGCCAAAGCGATGACACTTGACGTAGGTATCGTACTTCAATAATTTATGTAGGATGACCATGTATCTAGTGGTTATTAGTTTTAATTATGTTTTAACTTTTAATTAATTTAACAGTGAGGTAATTGCGCGGGACCTTGCGTATTAAGTTTAATTTTAGCTAAATATTAATATTTTTCTACTCCTGATCACCGATTAAAAATCATCGTGTATATGGTATTTAGCGTGAATAGCGTGATTGGTATTTTGCTTAAATTCATGTTGGCGTTATGCGTAGTTGGTGTTTTGCGTAGTTGGTATTTTGCTAAAGTGTTTTTTTGCGTAGTTGGTATTTCGCGTTTGTGGTCTTATGCGTCGAAAGGCTTTTCCTTTTGTAGGTAGGTATTTACTTGTAAGCAAAAGTTGCAAGAAAAAGAAAATTTTGAGAATCTTGTCCATCCGTATAGGTGCATCGCTTTATAACTTTATTCGAAGCTCAGTTATCAGTAGAAGATCATGTAGATAAGTATTCAGAGTTTTGCGTTGAATTGCTCAATAGTTATGGTGGTAAAGGAATTGCAGTAACAGTAGTGCAAAAGTCAGATATTGTGGTTATATAATTATTTTATTTCCCAAATATGTTGCATTGTTTTGGTAAACAAAATATTTTTCCGTCAGTTCAGTACCGAGCCTTCTACAAGTTTGACACTTTATTAAGGTTCTCAGTTCTGACCAGTATCATCTGGTAGAGTCGCTAATTATTGTGGTGTTATCGGTATCCTCTCGATGGCTTGTTTTCATCAGGGTGGTGTTTGGTGTACTCCTTGGTGATATAGATTACATGCGAGACAGAATCCAGCTGGCGTAGGAGGTGACGCGGGCGAAGCCGGCGGGGTGTCCCACCTCGCAGCCGTCACGGTGTCCGAAGGAGGTGATACCGATCTGAAAGTAACATTTAAATAAATTAATTAAAACCCGAACTATTTACAACACAGTAAGAGAAACAGATGCAGGCGGAAACTGGTTACTGTATTACGGAAATGCATTGTTAGTTCAACTCGTTTGAGAGCTACATATGCATAGCACAGAGTAGGTACCTACATAAGTGGCTTTTACAAATGGTAGGTAGGTACATATCAAATCATTTGACTTTAAATTAGGTATTTTTATGGAATCTTTTTATGGATTCTATCTTTTATGTGGAAATACCTACCACATTTTTATTAATAATGACACAAAGGTAAATTAAGAAAGAAAAATTGAATGCGATCCACTACAATCTAAGCAGGATTTGAACCTGCGACCTCTACGTTTCCGGCGCATTGCTCTCCCAACTGAGCTATTAGATCGCTACGTCAATCACACCAAATCTTTCATTCCCTAATTCATATGCTACTGGAATATGGATATGGATATTAGGTACCGAACTAGTAACATAACTACAGTAATATCACTCACTCTAGGCACCTTTTCAGATCTCCGTCACTCTTTTAATGAGATAATGATAAGTTTTAGGTACGTGCATATGTATCCCCAATGGTACTGGTCTCAACAGTACTGGTTCTTGAATTAAATTCCTAGAATACTCAACTCTAAATAAGTACCTCGAACCTCCCTCAGATGTGAATTATTATTTACTAGCGACCCGCCCCGGCTTCGCACGGGTGCAATTCCTCATGAATCACTCTATCTATTAAAAAAGCCGTATCAAAATCCCTTGCGTAGTTTTAAAGATTTAAGCATACAAAGGGACATAGGGACAGAGAAAGCGACTTTGTTTTATACTATGTAGTGATAGAGGATAGTTACCAGCTGGCCGTTGTAGGCCAGAGGGCCGCCGGAGTCACCCCTGCAGGTGCCGCGGCCGCCGGGGGTGGCGGCGCACAGGGTAGAACTCCTAACGTTCAGGATGCCGTACACGGCGAGGCAGTCGGAGTTATCCACGACTGGCATGGATACGTGGGACAGGTACTGCGCCTGAGTGAGGGAGCCATCTGAGAATTTAAAACGGGGTTTGTAGTTACCTAAACTTTATCGTAGAATTCAAGCCAGTGTTCGTTAATCTGTGTCATATCTTCTAGTCCATAATTTCTCAGTGCCTGAAGACAAAAGTCTTCGAACACTGCGTGTTACCATAATGACTTACGGAACTGAGACGTGATCGTTCGCAATGGGACTTATAAGGTGGCTTAGAATCACGCAACGTACATACAATGGAAAGGGCTATGAGTATGCTCGGAGTTTTTTGCAAAATAGAATCAGAAATTAGGATATTTGCAGAAGAACCAAAGCTACCAATATAGCTCGGTTGAAATGCAATGGGCGGGCCATATAGCCCGAAGAACTCAATCATGGCCGTTGGGGCAGCAAAGTCCTGGGGCACGTATAGGAAAGCGCAGCGTGGGACGGCACGGCACCCGAATAGGTGGACAGATGACCTCGTTAGGGTCGCAGGGAGTCGATGTTTGTATTCTGCACAGGATCGCACCTTATCGGGTGGCCTATGTTTTCAGCAGTCGATGTCTGCAGCAGATAGATAGATTGTAGTAAACTGACTTCAATGAAAACTATGAACTTGAAAGGAAAAGAGTATGACTTCTAGGTACTAAAGAAAGCTACGAATTATAGCCCACATTGCTGGTAAGAAACAACGAGTTTATATGGTACGCGCCCAAATGCCGAAACTTATATCCTTGGTCCCATAATCCCATTGCTATCAGATTAGAGTCTGATTGCCGTTGGGCGAGAAACGGGCCAGCCCTTCGATCACCGGAGGGGCGGATAAGCAAATAGCTCAGTTTTTTGGAAAGCTTTGTTGCTTATCTTAGTCCAACTTACCATCGCTAGTCAGTCCGAAGCCAGCGGCCCAGGCGGTGACGCCGACGAAGTTGTCGCTGCCGGCGGCTATGGCGATGGGCTGCACGTGCTCTGAAATGGGATCATCAGAGTCAGTTAACCTTTTAAACACTGAGCGGTGAAGCAATTCACTGACGTCATAACAAAAAGAAAATTCTGGTCCAGGGCGAGTCAAACTCGCACCGAAGGTTTCGTACGAACTATATGAAAGCACTACATGCATAAATGCATATTGTTGTAATGAAAAAGTAGACTGTACTGAGCAACAAACTTAACATTACCGTTGGAAAGCTGTTTTACGTACTTAAAATAAAGACAACATTTTTTTAATGATTTTATCACAAATGTGTAGTTTCCAGATTTTTGCCTATAGGTAGGTACTTATAGTAGGAGACGGTATTACTTTCCAAATTTCATAGTTCTAGGTGAAGGGAAAACACCCTATACTTTGTATAATATTTTGATTCCCTTGCAAGTGTCGAAATATACGCTCATTTGAGGCATAAACGGCCGTATCTTTTTTTACGTTAACTTAGAAGTTTGATGTTTTCACAGCTTCATCACAGAGGTATCAAGTTTTAATTTCAACTTGATACCTTCACACGTTCACGAGATAAAGCGTCTTGACAGACAGACCGACAGGTGGACAAAACAAAGTGATCATAAGGGCTGCGATTTTTTACATTTGAGGTACGTAACCTTTAAAAAATAAATAAGTGCTCCAAAATCAACAGGAGCTCAAAAACACTTTGGCACTGAGGCTGTAAAGTAAGCAATAGATGAACGAGTACATTTTGAAGGCAGACCCGCGGGGGAGGGAGAGCAAGTTGAATGCGAACTTAATCCGACAGATTACGAGTACTATATATGACCTGCATAGTGTTTAGTAAAAGGTTTTCTATAAGGACGCCTTGACAGGTTATTGGTATAAAGATACAAACAAATTTCGTCTCTATGAATAGCAGAACAATGGGATCTTTTACTAAGCACTGTCACATATTCCTCTGTACAGTTTTGTTTAAACAACTTATTCTACACACGAAGCTACTTACAGATTTTCTTCATAAAAACTGCTAATTTCTTGTACTATACGTTTTCATTATAAAAGCTGTTTCCTTAATGACGATTAGCATAACTAGCATACGAATGCGCAAAGAAAATTTTACCACTATTTTCTTACCGCTAAGAGGAACCACTTCATGCATCTTAATGATAGCGATGTCATTGACGGGGAAAAGTCCGTTCCAGCTTTCATGAGTCTCGACATCGGAGGTGGTGACCCTGGTGCCGCCGAAGAAGAGGTGGAGGGAGCCAAATACGGCGGTGAAGGAGGCGGCCTGGCTGGTGACAGTGCTCCAGCAGTGGGCAGCGGTGACGCCGCGGGTGGGGGTGAGGAGAGAACACGTGCAGGCAGAGGTCCAGCCGTTCGTCAAATCGATCACTAGGCCGCCCTGAAAATTGATATTGTTAAATATAAGACTCTAAATATTTGTGTAGAATCTTTTTATCGATTTTTTTTTTTTTGTGGTAATACCACATTTTTATTCTTATAAATAATGACACAAAGGTAAATTAAGAAAGAAATAAAACCGGCCAAGAGCATGTCGGGCCACGCTCAGTGTAGGGTTCCGTAGTTGCTCATCCTTCTCAATAAACTGTTTTTTTAAGCCCGAGGTTTACGTTAAGAAAGATTTTAAGCTCTATAAAAAGGTCGTAAACGCCCTAGAAACTGTAATCAGCTTATTACCTTCCGGAAGTCAACTTACGACCTTTTAAAGAAAAAATATGAAATTTGGCGATAACTCAAAAACGGCTCGACCGATTTTGTTCAATATAGTTTTCGTTGAAAGTACTTATAAGGTTTCATTAACATGAATTTTTCCGAATTTTTTCGACCCGTGGTTGAAAAGTTAGAGGGGGGGGACACAATTTTTTTTGTTTTTGGAGCGAATATTTACAAAACTGCTGACTTTATCAAAAAAATTTGTTAGATGACCCCTATTATTTTTACAAGACCTGTTCAAAGATACCCCACACACCAGTGTTGAAAAGAAAAAAAAAATTCACCCCCACTTTAGGTGTTCGAGGTACCCAAAAAAAAATTTTTTTTTTTTTATTTTATTTGACCGTTCTGTCGGCGTTACACATACACATACTCATACCAAATTTCAGCTTTCTAGTACTAATGATCACGGAGCTAAGCCGCGGACGGACGGTCGGACGGACGGACGGACGGACGGACAGACGGACATGGCGAAACTATAAGGGTTCCTAGTTGACTACGGAACCCTAAAAATGAATGCGATCTACGGCAATTGAAGCGGGATTTGAACCCGCGACCTCTGCGTTTCCGGCGCATTGCTCTTCCAACTGAGCTATCCGATCGCTACGTCAATCACACCAAATCTTTCATCCCTTAATCCTTTTACGCTACTGGAGCGCCCTCTGCGTCATATATGTTTTTGAAAGGCTTATGCGCATTAGCCATACCCAAATCATTTACCTACTGCGCTAGCGAGTACGGTCCCTGTAAACTCATGGTAAGGGTACTGGAGAGGATGGGAGATGATCTTGCCGTAAAGAAAGTGAATAAGGGCGACCAAATGGAAAACGTTTGGATGCCTTGAGATACCCAGAAGCTGCATGCAACGGCTTTATCCAATCATAATCTGGATGTCGGTCCATTTTCTTGATCAAAGGCAACCTTTATCATATGTTTACAAGCTTTTATTTAACTTGCAAACTATGTAACTATGTTTGTTCGGGTGGAGTCTTGCAACTCAACATTCAAGCAGATAGATACCTTAATAGGCTAGTTGACTCATGTCAAATTGTAATAAACTAATGTTTATTCCGTATAGTATTTAGCAAAGGAAACCTAAATATATATTTTTCAATTCTTAAAAGTGAAAGATGGCTGAACGTAAAGTTTTCTGAAAAGTCCACTAGTAGGTACTATACATTCACTTTCATCAATCAAAATTTTACCCTTCCTTTTATGACAGAACTTAATAAAACTCCTTTATGATAAGAAAACCATTATTTATTGGCAGATAACCATAAAAAAACGACTTTGTCGTTCTAATAGTGTTCTGCAATATTTACGATTTTCAAAAAATCATATCTTCTTACCAAGCAAAAATAACAGTATAAAATCTACTTGCTATGTAAAAGTGAGCTTACGATCTATCATTTGATGGTAAACTCAAATTTTTATTCACACTGAAACCTAGATTTTATAGCGGCGAGAGTGGGCCCATTTTGTTTTTTTTTTAAATTTCAATGTGTTTTATCTAAACCAAAAATACATTTTGATAACTTTAAACTCGCACCAGTTGCTTAAATTGTCATGTTCCAAAGACCAGAAAAAAAGCTAAGTCTTCAATCTTATAGGAAACTCAGAATTCTAGTCTAAAAACTCTAAAAATTAGGATATTTTATACAAATTTTCAGTGCCTCAGAACCCATTTCTGAAGCATACTGATTAGATATTATAACTCATTTTGGTATCAGTGGTTAGTAAGCTACAATTTAAAATAATCATAATTATTAGCAAAAGCCCATAAGCAGAGTTCGAACCCAGTTTATGAGAGTAAGAAAATGACAACTTTTCAAACTTCCAATGAGTGCAAATCGAAAAAAAAAATATCAGAAAAAAAAATCTCAAGGATTTAGTGATTTCATGCCATACATTCCTGATTTTTTTCAAGTAAATTCAGAATTAGAGAAGTGAAATCCCACCAAAAACATTCTGTCAAAAACTAGCCAAGTCTCGATGGAGCTGCTTGTATATATCTAAAAAGTAATGAAATCTAGACAAAGTCGTGCCAAGTCTAAGGTTCTTTACTGCGATTTCTTTATTATTATAGTTAATGTTGTGTGACTTGGCCGTTGAATGGTACACAAGGGTACAAAACCTAAATAACATTACCTGTAAACAAAATTGACTTGTAGCGGTTCTGGCGACAGATTGGTGCAATGGTGTCATGGAGCACCTGGTTTCGTACAAGGGGAAAAAGTTCGGTATTTATACGCTAACTTGTGACGATTGCAATCGGCCCGTTGCAACGGGCCGACATCGTGAGACAAATCGACAAAGTGAGTTTTAGATAAAATAATATTCGACAAAACAAGAATTATTAAAATGATCATGTAGGCAAAACGAATTTGGACAAAATAATAATTATGAAAAATGATATTATACATATTGACTTTAGATAAAACGTTCATTATGGTAAAAGTTGTTAGACAAACTGAAATTAGACAAAAAAAAATAGACAAATCAAGGGAATACCAGTTTTCAGACGTTACCCTATACTTGTAGTATAAGATGGTATTACTGGCCAAATTTCATAGTTCTAGGCCACGGAAAATACGTCGCTATAAACTTAGATTCCCTTTGGCAGTGTCAAAATGTAGGTACCTACGTTTCTTTGCGGCAAAAACTGACAGACAGACTGGCGGACAACAAAGTGGTCCTATAAAGGTTTAGTTTTTCCTGTTGAGGTACGAAACCCTAAAATGTATAAACCACTAATCATTTAATCTATGTAGATAGTATCAATTATTCATGTAATATTTTGTTATCTATAAAGTTGCCCTAATAATCACTTAGTGTCTACGTTTGCCTAAAAAATCTATCCATAATAATATACCAAGTGTGTTTTACCTATAAGTAAACAAAAACTGCATTCAATTTTAATCAGCAGTTTTAAACAAAAATCTAAAGACCGCCGAGATGGAATCTAATGAAAAAATAAATCATTAGATCTAAGTACCTTGAACGGCTTGAACTTAATCTAGAGAATAGAATACCTAGTAGAGAATGAACCGCCAAATTATTTACGTCAGCCTAGACTGTAAGTGGGATTTTCTGCCCGCTACGTGGAAAGAAAATCTACTTTAGGTCATGAAATGTATTCATATGAAAGGACTGACTTTTAATCGGCTGAGCACTATAACACATTTTTAGATTTGCGCTCAGACAGATAACATATGATCCTGTTGTCATACAATACTGCATATTTAGCTGAATTCTCGGTACGTAATCGGACTTGCATCAATAACTAAGAATAACGACGTAATAACCAGCTAGGGCTGAACCCAGTGGATACAGATGAACAAAACTTACGGCATAGGGAAATTCTCCGAGGCCCGAGGGGCTGCCCCCCACGATCCTGGCTCCATCGAAGTCCCGCGCCTCTTCAGCCGCCCTGATGCGCGTGGCCGCCGGGATCCCCACCCTGGTGTGGTAGTCGGCGATGTTCACAGGAGACTCCACCGCCTTCCCGGCTACCAAACCTACTAGGGCAAGCGCGACGAGGAACTTCATCTTGAGGCGAGGGAACTTATGACATTGCCTGCTTACGCATTAGCTTATATATCAATCGATTCACTTATCGAAGGATTAATGAACTGATTTTGGGAATTTATGTAGTAATTAGCAAACGTTATCGTTGTAACATTATCATCGTATTAAGCAGATTATGTAGATTTATGTGGGTTTTCAGATATGGTATAAATTATTTTATCTAGGTATCCAAATATCATAAACAGTGCGGTGGTAGCCTAGTGGTTAGGGCATGCGACTTTCAATCCGGAGGTCGCGGGTTCGAACCCGGCCCGTACCAATGAGTTTTTCGAAACTTATGTACGGAATGTCATTTGATATTTACCACTCGCTTTTCGGTGAAGGAAAACATCGTGAGGAAACCACCAAAGCCCAATAAGGCCTAGTTTCCCCTCTGGGTTGGAAGGTCTGATGGCAGTCGCTTGCGTAAAAACTAGTGCCTACGCCACATCTTGGGATTTAGGTAGCCGACCCCGATTGAGAATTCATTCTCTACAAAGATATGGGACAAAGGCTAGGAGGATGTTGATGATGATGATCCAAATATCTATTCTATTCTATTTTTTTTAAATGGCAACCGGTCACAGTTAAGCGACCATTACTGCCAATGTCTCGTTGCCAATCGCACTCGGCGACTAGATAGAGGATTGATACCACGTTGTACGGTGAGTTGATAAAATCGTGCTTTTTGTAAAGTGATAGCGATTTACAAAAAACCACGCGGACTATCGGGCCTTGACCCAGGAAGGGCTATGTACGTACGCTTCAAGTTGAATTCTTCATTAGCTATTCACACATTCGTTTGATCACTGCACAATACGCTATCAATAAGTTCATTATACGACATTTATTAATTATGCAGTAGTCGCCTCTTTGGCGTAGGCCTCCCCCAATTCCTTCCACAGCTCCCTGTCTCTACCTTTTACCATCCAGTGTGGCCCCAACCTTTCCGTAAATATGTCTGCCCACCTCTTCTTTTGGCGGCCTCGCTTCCTTGATCCGTCTCTCGGGGTCCATTCTGTGACTTGTTTTGTCCATCTGTTGTGACTCATTCTGCATATGTGACCTGCCCAATTCCATTTAAGGATCCTCACTCTTTTAATAATGTCGGTCACTTTAGTAATTTTCCTAATGTTTTGGTTACTGACTCTATCAGATATTTTAATTCCCAGCATGCTCCTTTCCATCTTACGCTGACATACTGCCAGTTTATTTTCTTCACGTTTCCTTAGAGACCAAACCTGACAGCCGTACGTTAAACATGGAAGGATCGCTACCTCGAAGAGCTTTTTCTTAATACTGATATGGACGGATTTGTTTTTCATGACCTCCTTAAGTGCCCAATATTTTTTCCACGCAATAGCGATCCTTCTATGAACCTCTTCTTCAGTGTGGTTAGCAAAGGAGACAGACTGACCCAAATAAACGTATTCGTCCACAACTTCAATCCTTTGGCCTTCCACTACTATGTTATGCTGGTCGGTGCTATTCGTGATTATTTTCGTTTTTGACGTATTAATGGCCAGGCCAACTTTTTTACTTTCTGCTGTCAACTCTTTTAGCATCTCCGTCAACTCCTTCGGGTTTCCTGCGAAAACGAGACTATATTAATTAAGTGTTAATTTAAGTGTTTCCGATCCGTTGTTGTTTTTGTTAATTTTGTGTAAATATATATCGTTGATTTTTAGTTTGCGTTTTCGTACTCGTCCGTTCGTTTACCTTAGCCTACAGTCCACTTCGCTCCATAACTCATCCCTGAGTTTCGGAGTGTCCATGTAGAAGATAGCCGACGGACGCGGTTGTCCTCTACACTAACATAACTGCAAAAAACTGATTTTACAGGGGAGCGATTTTTTTTAAGTAATAAAACGAATAATTTATTGCTAGAAAAACTTAACTTATAACAAAGAAATAGTAATGTAAATAATAATGCGTAGCAAAAAGTAATAAAACACATCTCTGCAATGCAGTTGCAGTTTAGTTAGTGTTGGGAACTGGGAATGGCTGGTCCGTCGTCAAACCCCAACAGTTTCGCTGCAGGTTTGAATTTGTGACGTGTGCCTCGTTGCACATACTGGTGGCTCGAATTATAGCAGTGCATATCCTTGTTCTAAGCCAACCCAGTATCGTACTCAGCGATTTGTTCCAACGGTCCGAGAGGGCTTCGCCTAAGTGATTTTAAGTTGGTAAAAAAATTATATATTTTTTTCTCGTTTGTTTTTGTACTTATAATATTTTTATTCTTATTTGTTTTTCACACAATGTTTTTAAAATGCATGTTTTTATCAATGTGTCAGATATGTATTAATTCATTGCGTTTAGAAATTAAGGCATAGGACAGGCTAGGACATTCGCAATTTTGCAGCTCCATAGAAAGGAACAAAAAGGTAAGATTATTCACCATAGTAAATTTACGAAAGTGCCACTTTCGCAAGTTCAAAACGCATTTTATATTGTTAAGCCAAAGTAAAGTTACGAAAATGCCACTTTCGTAGTTTTCGTATGGTGAATGTAAATGCTTTTCCTTTCATTTGCTATCATAATAGGGTTGTGAATCTGTACTTATTTTTGGTTCCAGTAACATAATACTATTGTATATTGTCTAAAATGAATCGCATTCGACCTAGAAATAAGGTTTGAATTCTAAAATGTGACGATTTCATGCAAACCGCACCATTTTGTCACTTACCATAAGGGCGCGTTGACGGTTGGTTTAAACATGCAAACAAATTTCGCGCTCATGGTAAGCGACACAATGGACTCTTTTTAATGAAAACGTCACGTAATTTTTTATCTGTAAATCGGTATTATTATGATAACACTGAAGATAGGGCACTAATTAGTCTTGACACTTCCTAATCTTTAAACTACTATTAGATTCTAACAAATTTTATACAAATAAATAAAAAATATCGTGGTAAATTATGTTTTGATCAGTGTTGTATTCACAAAATTATTCATACAAGATTTATAAAAGATAAGCCTGCGGATTATATTTATATTTTTTAAAAGATTACCTTTTAAAGCTGTTACAGGGTATAAATGGGTTACCTTTGATTTATCAAAATATGTTTGACAAATTAACACTTCCCAAAAAAAAACGTAGTATTTCATTTGCCAAATAATAACATTTCGCAAATATTTGTTATGAAAACATAATGTTTCACAAAATGACACCACGTTGACTATACCCATCGAATTTTTTCTAAGTTCCCGGTCCCCTATACCATACCCTAACTTCATTTTGTAATTTGTCATAAGTAAGGTTCTGTCAGGTGAAAATCGTTAAATGCCATAAAATGGAAAAGTTTTAGTAGGTGTAAGAGCAAATCAACAACTGGCCTCCGTTAATTATTAATAAGTATAAGCAAGTTAAAAACTTAACACAATAGTAATATAAATCACTTATTAAACCTAAACGCTTATTTACAAGAATTATCAAATGACAACCATCTTTGTAAAAAAAAACAAAGAAATGTAAACAAATTATTTATTAACTAAATGAGAACTGCTTTTACAATTATTTTACCACAAACGAACACAAATTCGCCGCCGATATAGGTCTGGAGCGGGGTGCAGAAGAAAGAGGGTGGTAAAGAAGGTGTTCTGCCTTTTCGCAGAACTATTTTTGGCCGAATTTCATTTGCCAACCAACGTTTCGCCGAACTTTCACTTTGACAACTAACGATTACCAAATTTTTGTATGACAACTTTTCACTTGGCAGAATTATTGTAAAGCAGATTATTATTATGCCTCTACACTTTTGGCAGACTAATCATTAGTCAAATCTTTCACTTGGTCGAACAACTTTTGGACGATTAACGTTTCGTTGATGCGACAGTTCCCTTTTCATACATTAGGCAAGTTACAAATAAGAAAAAGATACATACCAATACTTAGGTACATATTTTTTGGCTGGCCGAAACTCTGGCAAGTAAGAGTAACTGCGACAAAATGGAACATGGGTCAAAAACCAAAAACTGTAGGTTAGGTTAGGTTTGTTTTATGACCATGGATAGCGGAGCGAGCGAAGCGAGCGGAGCGTCAGATTGCTTGCTTGCATGAAGGTAATATTAAAATGCTTGCAAGTATTACAAAAAAAAACAAGGCAATTGGCAAGTATAAACACTTATCGCTAATGAGTCAATGTATTCATACTTACCTACATTATTGTCACAAAAATAAGTGATCGGTAGCGCTTACCCACGATGTATTCATAAAACGGAGTTGCTAAACGAAACGCTACTAAATAAAACATTTGGTAAACAATAAACAACTAAATGTATACCTATTATGCCAACTAAAACATTCTGCTACATGAAAGTAGGCATTTTAAAAATTTACGTAGGTAGTAAAACACAGACCAAAAGTTAAGTTGGTAACGGTGAGGTTGGCAAATAATAAGTTGGCAATTGATAAGTTGGGAAATGAAAGGTCGGCGAAATAAAATTCCGCGAAACGGGAGTTGGGAAGTGATAATCGGCGTAACAATTTTCTGCGAAAAATAAGAGAACCGGTAAAGAAAGTACTGCGCGCGCGATGAATTACAGGCAGGATTACGCGCAATCCAGTCACGGCTAAGTCGTGTAAATCATAAGTTACCTGATGTAGAATGTGATGTAACTTAAGATACAGTATTTAAGCATAATTGACAATGGCAAAATCACAGTTACATGAGTTCTGTGACAGGCCCGTACAGGAAATTGGTAAGATAAATTAAAAAAAACCTGGTATGTGGGTCCGTAAAGGTAGGTACTCGAAAAAATACGATTTTTAGAGCTGTTACGCGTATCTCATGTATGTTAAGACTACAGTATAGCTTCGCGATCCTAACGAAATAGGTATTTACGAAAACGCATGCTGTCGCTCGAGAGCGCTCACCCCCCGGCATCGCGAAAAACACATACAAATCGCCTCACGCACACATCGAAGCATGACACAGCGCTCTGCTACCTGCTGCTAGGCTAGTTTGACGATCGGATTGACAAGCGATTGCGATAAATAAAGGTGGACTGTTTTGTTTTCTTGCGTACCTACGGATAGTGAATTGTTGTGGTGTGACTGAAATTCCGATATTATAAAGAAGTATTTTATTTATTTATGTAATTGTTAGTAACGAGTATGTACCTACAAGCTAAATTAATTTTTGATAAATCAGTTTGTTCCCGATGTACCGGTAGGGTGTAAATGACTGACATTTTTTATTGTAATATTATTTAGGTATTTCAAAGGTATTTATATAATGAGTTACTGATATTTACGAAACAAAAAAAAATTTATTTGACTTTGTTATTGTGTACGAAAGTACATAATTATTATACTTACTTATAATGTGTACATGATATCGGAGTTACTATGTCTTTCTAGGGTTCCGTAGTCAACTAGGAATACTTTTTGGCACAATTTTTGTGGTATATTTGTTTCTAGTGCCTTAGCAATAAT
Organism: Apotomis capreana; assembly: GCA_947623375.1. Lineage (NCBI taxonomy): Eukaryota > Metazoa > Arthropoda > Insecta > Lepidoptera > Tortricidae > Apotomis > Apotomis capreana. Next base: position 22,771,298 of record OX392514.1, on the reverse strand, counting down.
TGATTGTGTGGAAATTGTGTGCAAAACGTGTTAAAGGTTTCCTTTTTAAAATATAAAGTTAAATTGGAAGATTTGGAAGTAAATAATACGGATATTTTTATCCTCATAAGTCCCGTGTTTTTTTAACATCAGTAGTTGTATCTAAATATGGTTTTAGGCAATTTTTGAAGTAAGGGTTCTGTTGTCTGTATTTTTTTCGGTATGTTAGTGATGTATCACCTCCTTAAGAAGGAAAACATTGAAAATATTTTGTACTTGTGTGAGTACATTAGGTTTTTACGGCATATATCAAAAACAATATAAATGAAGGCAAACTTTTTATTTGGTATCAATAATTAATCGCACTTTCGTTCTTAACGTCACTTAAGTAAACATTCGACATTAATACAACTTAAACAATATTTTTCTTCTATAGAAACAATTACAAATTCAGTCTTATAGACAATTTAAGTACAATCAACTTTTATAATCAAAGAATAACGGTATCACTTTACCTACTTATCAAAATACAGCACATAAAATTGCGGATAATCTTCCTTACGTACTAGTTTACATTTATTAATTGACATTTTAAAGTAAAATCACAGTCAAGTATAGAGATCAACATTTTGTCAACTGAACTCGACAAGAAATGGTTTTTATCTCAAATTTTTAATAGTCTTGGAGATGGAAAGTCTTGAAACAATTCCTTGTCGGGTTCAGGCAAAGAGCTACATTACAGTCAGAACATTTAAACAAACTTCTTTTGTCACACTCAGAGAGACGACATCGTTGTTGTTTGTCTAAATGTTCCGGTAGGTGGATATTGCCGTGTAAGCGTCGCATTTTCGACGGTATAGGTACTATTCCCGGTCTACCAACATGCCGTTTAACAGGTCGTTCTTCGCAATCACTTTCCATATCGTTCAGTTCCAGCAGTTGATTCTTCTATAATATATGTTCGGCGAATTGCATTTTGTAATACCTCAACTGCTGTATCTTTTTCACTGGAACGCCTTTTTCTATTTCTGTCCGTTTGTACATAAGCCATGAATTGGAGATAGCTAGGTCTATCATATGAGATATAAATCTCACAGGCCACTTCTTTGTTCTACTTCTTGCCGGACAAACTGCAATCAATCGATCCGCCATGTCTACCCCACCCATTTTAGAGTTGTATTGCTTCATAACTTCCGGTCTTAAAACTTTTTTATACTGCTTATCTTTTTTGCACCAACGAGAACAAACATCGGTTTCACAAGCTGCGTGAGCGGTTGAGAGCATTACTACAGGTTTATTGTCCATCCATTTCGTGATAGCAATAGTATTATCGGTATAACGGACATAGGTTTGACACGGCAGAAGAGATAGAGAGAGAACTTATTGCGTTGTATTAAGTGAGTATACATACTGTAAATCAAACAACATCAGCGTTTATTGACATTCTTACTTTAAGGGCTATAAAGTTCTATAAGTAAATTTGAAATAAAAATATGGTGGTACTAAGATTGGTGGTTAGTTTTGGGTTAATATTGCCATACTTAGTTTTTATGTGTTCGACAGTTCTGTTCATTAACTTGGAAGAGTTATTGTGTTCCGACTCTATACTTCCTAATCAGGGATACTTTCGTAATAAGATAAAATATTTGGACACAATTATTTTCTGTCAGCAAAGTTTATATATGTCACTAATCTGAAATACCATAATTATAATATACGAGTATAGGTTCCCCATATTTATCAAATTAATCTGTATTTATTATCAAATTTCTAATGTCAAATGCTGGTACAATACAAAAACTTGCTATATCACCCACTTTGTACTCGTAGATACGATATCTACAACAGGGAAAATGCGTGCAATATGTGTATCGTCTTTTTTTAAATTATATCTTCCCAATCATATGAATGTTGGACGATAAAATGTTTAAGACAAATCTGACTAAGTCGTTACAGGATGATTGTTTCGACTGTTATATTATTATAATTATTATTAAATTATAGTAAAAAGGTAATTATTTTATTATTCTCGTAACTTTGGAAATTTATATTTATAGATTTAAAATTGTATTCCCTATAAATTTGACTTAATGTGTTTAATTTTTTTAGAATTAATTTGATAATGACGATTTCACCTTAAATGCAGTATTAAAATAAATTTATTTTGTGTATTTTATTCACATCGAATACGTATTAATATTAACATTTTTATGATTAAATTGGATGATGTTCATATTGCGTCAAATGCAAACACACTTAGTTTAATTTGTTATGACAATTTCCATTGACTATAAATATCTTAAAACTTAATTTGTAACGTATTTTGGCAAATAAATATTCCTATTTCTATTTCCCAGTGTCATCGGTGACAGATAAGAATAAATTATGCATCTATCGAAATACGAAAGTTTACTCCATTAGGGGTATTTTTTAAAAATGAGAATCTAGACACAAAATAATGCACCCGTTAGTTAAAGAAGGCCACGCTTCTCATAAAATTCTGCTTTCCATTCAACTCCTTTCAGGGATGAATTTCTAAAAATGCTGAAACTTGATTTCTTAGTTTTTGACGAAGAAGCTACACTCGAAATGATTTTACTCTTACTCAAAGATTCTCACGTTCTTTATACAAACTTTCTCCTCTCATTTAACCCCTTTAATGGATGAATTTTGACACATATCTAGGTTCTTTCATCGGTCTTGCTGCAACGTCGTTATAATTTAGGGTTTTATATGCTTCCCCTTTGAACCTTTATCTTTTGTTCATACGCAAATCGCATGAATTTTATTATTTATAAAAAACTGGCAATACCTAATTTGCGATAATACCTGATTCGCATTTTTACTTCAAGTTTCGTTTTATCGTTAGAAATACTCCTTTGAAGTTTCGAATAAAATAGTTTAACTAATCTTGTTTCCCCATACAAACTTTGGACCCCCATTTCACCCCTTTGGGGGATGACTTTTGAAAAATTATCTCTTAGTGCACCCCTACACCTTAAAAGGAACCTACATTGGACTCTCTAGAACCAGTGGTTTAGCATTTAGCCCGTTGGATTTTAAAATCGTTGCGGTTTTCGTAATCAACGACCCGATTAACCATAAAAACAATACCCATGTTGGTTTTCAGATTTTTGTCACCACATTTCTCCCCTTTAGGGGTTGCATTTTCAAAAATCTAAAACACGTGTTTACTCATTTATCGTAAAAAATACTCCTTTGAAGTTTTCAATAAACTAGTCTAACTAATCTTGTTTCCGCATACTAACTTTGGCCCCCAATTCACCCCTTTAGGGGTTGAATTTTAAAAATCCTTTCTTAGTGCACCCCTACACCTTCTAAGGAACCTACGTGCCAAATTTGAACTCTTTAGAACCAGCGGTTTAGCATTTAGACATTTCAACCCCAACAGGGGAGATTTTAATTCACGCCTGCTACGTTGGATTTTAAAATCGTTGCGGTTTTCGTAATCAGCGACCTGATTAACCATAAAAAAATACCCATGTTGGTTTTCAGATTTTTGACACCACATTTCTCCCCTTTAGGGGTTGCATTTTCAAAAACCTAAAACACATGTTTAATCATTTATCGTAAGAAATACTCCTTTGAAGTTTCGAATAAAATAGTCTAACTAATCTTGTTTCCCCATACAAACTTTGGAACTCCATTTCACCCCTTTAGGGGATGAGTTTTGAAAAATCCTTCCTCAGTGCACCCTTACACTTTATAAGGAACCTACGTACCAAATTTGAACTCTCTAGAACCAGCGGTTTAGTATTTAGACATTTCAACCCCATTCCACCCCAACATGGGAGATGGTAACTCACGTCTGCCACGTTGGATTTTAAAATCGTTGCGGTTTTCGTAATCAGCGACCCGATAAACCATAAAAAGAAATACCCATGCTGATTTTCAGAGTTTGTCACCACATTTCTCCCTTTTAAGGGTTGAATTATCAAAAAACCTAAAACACGTGTTTATTCATTTATCGTTAGAGATACTTCAGTGAAGTTTCGAATAAAATAGTCTAACTAATCTTGTTTCCCTATACAAACTTTGGAACCCCATTTCACCCCTTTGGGGGGTGATTTTTGAAAAATCCTTTCTTTGTGCACCTCTACACCTTTTATAAGGTGATACCAAATTTTAACTCTCTAGAACCAGCGGTTTAGTATTTAGACATTTCAACCCCATTTCACCCCAACAAGGGAGATTTTAATTCACGTCTGCCACGTTGGATTTTAAAATCGTTGCGGTTTTCGTAATCAGCGACCCGATAAACCATAAAAACAACACTCATGCTGATTTTCTGAATTTGTCACCACATTTCTCCCTTTTAGGGGTTGAATTTTCAAAAAACCTGATACACATGTTACTCATTTATCGTTAGAAATACTCCAGTGAAGTTTCGAATAAAATAGTCTAACTAATCTTGTATCCCCATACAAACATGACGACGCGTTTGGCTCGGTTGGTAGACACCTGCCTACTGAGTCGGCGGTCCCGGGTTCGAATCCCGGCCGGGGCAAATATTTGTTCTTGGGTCATGGATGTTATCTATATATGTATTTATATATTATGTATATCGTCGTCTAGTACCCATAGTACAAGCTTTGCTTAGTTTGGGACTAGGTCGATTTGTGTATGATTGTCCCTTAATGTTTATTATTTAATATTTATTTAAACTTTGGAACCCCATTTCACCCCTTTGGGGGTGAGTTTTGAAAAATCCTTGCTTAGTGAACCTCTACACCTTATAAGGAACCTACGTGCCAAATTGGAACGCTCTAAAACCAGCGGTTTACTATTTAGACATTTCAACCCCATTTCACCCCAACAGGGGAGATGGTAACTCACGTCTGCCACGTTGGATTTTAAAATCGTTGCGGTTTTTGTAATCAGCGACCCGATAAACCATAAAAACAACACTCATGCTGATTTTCAGACTTTGTCACCACATTTCTCCCATTTAGGGGTTGAATTTTCAAAAAACCTGAAACACGTGTTTACTTATTTATTGTTAGAAATACTCCTGTGAAGTTTCGAATAAAATAGTCTAACTAATCTTGTTTCCCCATACAAACTTTGGAACCCCATTTCACCCCTTTATTTATTTATTTATTTAAACTTTATTGCACAAAACAAAAGTCAATACAAATGGCGGACTTAATGCCAAATGGCATTCTCTACCAGTCAACCATAGGGCCAAACAGAGATACTAGAAGTGGGTGCAAATCAGAAATCTGATGGTACAGAGAGGATCTAGAGTACAAGTAAATACAAAATATTATATTACTGTTTATACAAAAATACATATACCTACCTACATATACCTACACCTACCTTTAGGGGATGAGTTTTGAAAAATCCTTTCTTAGTGCACCCCTACACCTTATAAGGAACCTACGTGTCAAATTTGAACTCTCTAGAACCAGCGGTTTGGGCTGTGCGTTGATATGTCAGTCAGTCAGTCAGTCAGTTTCTTCTTTTATATATTTAGATGACATACAGGAAAATAGAAAAAAAAGTCTGGCTAGCCAAATAATGTTGACAGATATTTCATTGTGGTATTACTAATTGTCTATGATTTCAAGAATTGAATAGGTGGGTCCTGTATAAATAATTTTGATACTTTATGGTACTAGTTCTAACATTCCGATCAAGTTGAAATTTGGCATAGTACTTATGTAATTTTTTTGGTGATGGATTAATATGACTATTACCGAGCTAGGTCTTATTTACACTACATTTAATTGTTCGTCTTGTATATGGTTAGAAAGTATAAACATATTTGTTTGTCGTTAACTGTACTGTGGAGTGGTAGAAATTATGTGAGCTGACTATTAGTGCACGTCAACATATATTTAACTTATTTCTCTAGGTACCTTACGTGTGCATAGAAAAAGAAAAATATGTTCTAGTGTCAAAACTATAATTCCTACTACACAAAGTGTGACCAGCCGCAGATTTTTTAAATTTCGCGCCAAAACTTCGAGTAATATTTCATTAGCCAGACTATAACTCTTAAATTCTTGTATTGTAGAAATTTCCGAAAGTGTACGGATATATTCTGTTTTTTTGAAAACTTTGTTTTTGCATCGTTGTATAAAGTTATATAACTTTTTCCGTAGGTATCCTCGAAGCTTAGTAAGGTCAGTAGAAGTATTCAGAATTTTGCGTTGAATTACTTAATATTATGGTGATAAAGGAGTTGCAATAACTGTAGTGCAAAAGTCAGATATTGTTGTTATAAAGTTATTTTATTCCCAAATAAAATATAATTTATTAGTACAAAATAAAATTCAAGGAATACAACTATTAAAATACTTACAATAAAACTAAACCTTATTCCCAAATAGGTTGCATTTTTTTGACATCAAAATATTTTTCCGTCGCAACCGCGCCTTCTACAATTTTGGCACGTTATTAAGGTTCTCAGTTCTGACCAGTAACATCGGGCAGAGTCGCTAAATATTGTGGTGTTATCGGAATCCCCTTGATGGATTATTTCTTCCTGGCGGTGTACTTCTTGGTGATATCATTTACATGCGAGACAGGATCCAGCTGGCGTAGGAGGTGACGCGGGCGAAGCCGGCGGGGTAACCCACCTCGCAGCCGGCACTGTGTCCGAAGGAGGTTATACCGATCTGAAAGTTAATTGTAACATTAAAATAAATGAGTTAAAACCTGAACAATTTACAACAGAAAGAGAAACAGATGCAGGCGGAAACTGGTTACTGTATTAAGGAAACGCATTGTTCGGTCAACTAGTTTGAGAGCTATGATAGCTCAGAGTACATACAGTTGCTTTTACCAATAACCGCCACTTTTTTGTCTATAAATAAATAATAAATAAATAAATACCAGACAACCTTCACACAAATCAACCTAATCCCAAATTAAGCTCAAGAAGGCTTGTGTTATGGGTACTAGGCGACGATATACATACTTATATAGATAAATAAATACTTAAATACATAGAACATCCATGTCCCAGGCACAAATATTCGTGTTCATCACACAAATATTTGCCCTTGCCGGGATTCGAACCCGGGACCGTCGGCTCAGTAGGCGGTTGCTTAACCACTGCGCCAACCGCGTCGTCCCCATGTACATATGTACATATCTAATCCTTTAACTTTAGATTAGATACCGAACTAGTAACACAACTAGATACAGTACAGCTACTTACATCTATCTTATCACTTACTCTAGCCACCTTTTCAGACCTCTGTCACTCTTTTAGATTTTTACTAGTTAGATACGTAATTCCCAATGCTTATCCATGGTCTCACCATGGTCTCAACAGTACTGGTTCTTCGACTGTAATAAGTACCTCAAACCTCTCTCACATGTGGATTATTATTCATAATAAAAACGATATTTACTGAGTGTAGAGTGAATATCATAATAGAGCAGGGCTTCATCATCATCACCCTCATTTTTGTCATTCCCCTTGAATTTTTTGATGTTTTACGTGATATTTTGATATTGTATTCAAGTTTTTGTTTTCGCCCAATGGGGCCTACCTGGTTGAGAACTTCAAGTATAGATCTGTGAATTATTATACAATAGAGGATAGTTACCAGCCGGCCGTCGTAAGCCAGAGGGCCGCCGGAGTCGACGTTGCAGATGCCGCGGCCGCCGGTGGTGGCGGCGCACAGGGTGGAAGACCTGACGTTCAGGACGCCGTACACGGCGACGCACACGGAGTTATCCACGACTGGCATGGATACGTGGGACAGGTACTGCGCCTCAGTTAGGGAGCCACCTGGGAATTGAAAACGGGATTTGTAGTTACCTAAACTTTATCGTCGAATTCAACTCGGCTAGCCAGTGTTCGTTAATCTGTGTCATAAGTATCTTCTAGTCCATAATTTCCCAGTGCCTGAAAAGAATGTTTTCGAACACTGCGTGTTACCGTAATGACTTACGGAACTGAGACGTGATCGTTCGCAATGGGACTTATAAGGTGGCTTAGAATCACGCAACGTACAATGGAAAGGGCTCTGAGTATGCTCGGAGTTTTATGCTCAATAGAATCAGAAATTAGGATATTTGCAGAAGAACCAAAGCTACCAATATAGCTCGGTTGAAATGCAATGGGCGGGCCATATAGCCCGAAGAACTCAATCATGGCCGTTGGGGCAGCAAAGTCCTGGGGCACGTATAGGAAAGCGCAGCGTGGGGCGGCACCCGAATAGGGGGACAGATGACCTCGTTAGGGTCGCAGGGAGTCGATGTATGTAGTCTGCACAGGATCGCACCTTGTATCCTCTTATCGGGGTGGCCTATGTTTTCAGCAGTGGATGTCTGTAGCAGATAGATTGTAGTTTTGTAGTAAACTGACTTCAATGAAAACCATGAACTTGAAAGGAAAAGAGTAAGACTTCTAGGTACTAAAGAAGCTACAAATTATAGCCCACATTGCTGGTGAGAAACAACGAGTTTATATGGAACGCGCCCAAATGCCGAAACTTATATCCTTGGTCCCATGGCTATCAGATTAGAGTCTGATCGCCGTTGGGCGAGGAACGGGCCAGCCCTACGATCACCGGAGGGCCGGATAAGCAAATAGCTCAGTTTTTTGGAAAGCTTTGTTGCTTATCTTAGTCCAACTTACCATCGCTAGTCAGTCCGAAGCCAGCGGCCCAGGCGGTGACGCCGACGAAGTTTTCGCTGCCGGCGGCTATGGGGATGGGCTGCACGTGCTCTAAAATGAGATCATCATAGCCAGTTAACCTTTTAATAAGCGGTGAAGCAATTCACTGACGTCATAACAAAAAAAAAATGCTGGTCCAGTGCGAGTCAAACTCTCGCCCCCAGGGTTTCGTACCAATTATATGTAAGCACTACATGCAATTGCAACAAACTTAACATTACCGTTGGAATGAAAAGCTGTTTTACGTATGTACTTTAAATAAAGACAATATTTTTTCATGATTTTATCACAAATGTGTAGTTTCCAGATTTTTCCCTATAGGTACTTATAGTAGGAGACGGTATTATTTGCCAAATTTCATAGTTCTTGGTGAAGGGAAAACACCCTAAAGGTTCTTTGTATAATATTTTAATTCCCTTGCAAGTGTCGAAATATACGCTTATTTGTGGCATAAAAGGCCGTATCTTTTCTTACATTAACTTAGAAGTTTGATGTTTTCACAGCTTCATCACAGATGTATCAAGTTTTAATTTCAACTTGATACCTCCACACGTTCACGAGATAAGGCGTCTTGACAGACAGAGGACAGGTGGACAAAACAAAGTGATCCTATGGGCTCTGATTTTTTACTTTTGAGGTACGGAACCTTAAAAAAAATAGTTTGTGGAGGCCCTCCGCGCGGAAGAAGTGAAACTTCGTAATGTGGAAATGAAAATAGGAAAGGGTAGAAATTGTTATTTCAAAAGAGAAAACCTAACAATCAATTGATATTCACAAGAGACGTACCTTGACATAACCTTAAATCCGTCGCATTGTCCGTGGGATTGTTGCGTTGAACGTTTAACGCAACAGTGCTTTCCTTTCCTACCCCCTCCACGGTAGCGTTTAACGTGCGTTTAACGCAACCTTGTTGGAAGTCGCATTAGAAGTTTCACTTCATTAAATAAGTGCTCCAAAATCAACAGGAGCTCAAAAACACTTCATTTGTTTGAATTGCCTACGAAGTTGTGATCATTGATTGATATTTGGACTTCTAAGGGCGGCGGAGGCGTCAGTGATATGAATATGATAACGTAACGTTGAAAAGGTTAATATGAATACAGAATAATGAAATATGGAAGAATAAGCTTTCGGAAAAATTATATGTCAAAAGTAGTGTAAGTAAGTCTTATTCTCTTGTCATAGAGTCTGTAAAGTAAGCAATAGATGAACGAGTAGTACATTTTGAAGGCCAACCCGCGGGGGAGGGAGAGCAAGTTGAATGCGATCATATGCGACAGAATACTATGAATGACCTGTATAGTGTTTAGTAAAGGGTTTTCTATAAGGACGCCTTGACAGGTTATTGATATAAAGATACAAACAAATTTTCGTCGCTGTGAAAAGCAGAACAATTAATGGGATCCTTTACTAAGCACTGTCACATACCTCTGTAGGTACAGTTTTGTTTAAACAACATATTCTACACACGAAGCTACTTACAGATTTTCTTCATAAAAACTGCAAATTTCTTGTACTTAGATAATACTAAATATACGTTTTCATGATAAAAGCTGTTGCCTTAATAAGACAATTAGCATAACTAGCATACGAATGCGCAAACAAAATTTTACCACTATTTTCTTACCGCTAAGAGGAACCACTTCATGCATCTTAATTACAGCGATGTCATTCACGGGGTTAAGTCCGTTCCAGCCTTCATGAGTCTCGACATCGGAGGTGGTGACCCTGGTGCCGCCGAAGAAGAGGGTGAGGGAGCCAAAGACGGCGGTGAAGGAGACGGCCTGGCTGACGACTGTGTTCCAGCAGTGGGCAGCGGTGACGCCGCGGGAGCGGGTGAGGAGAGAACACGTGCAGGCGGAGGTCTGACCGTTCGTCAACGGGATCACTAGGCCGCCCTGAAAATTAATATTGTTAAATATAAGATTCTAGCTAGAGACTGCATAAACGATTAGTATGGAAAATAGTACAGTGCCCCAGCGTGCAGCGGTAACTTTGTAGAGCTGCAATTATCCATTTCATTCATTTACTGCGCTAGCGAGTACGGTCCCTGTAAATTTATAGTAAGGGTACTGGAGAGGATGGGAGATGATCTTGCCGTAAAGAAAGTCAATAAGGGGCTACCAAATGGAAAACGTTTGGCTGCCCTGAGATACCCAGAAGCTGCATCCAACGGCTTTCTCCGATCTTAATCTGGATGTTGGTCTATTTTCTTGATCAAAGGCAACCTTTATTATATTTTTACAAGCTTTTATTTAACTTGCAAAGTATGTAACATTTACAACTATGTTTTTTCGGAAGGAGTCTTGCAACTCAAGTTTGAAGCAGATATCTTAATTCGATTGAGCTGAAATTTTGTATACTCGTTTACCTAGTTTGGATGACAATGCATGGTTAGCCGTGTGACGTCATTCTAAATCCAACATGGCGGAACACCCAAGATGGCGGACTAGTATTTTTAATGCACCCCGACAATATTGGTAGATATCAAATGTACGGGCTTGCTGAGAATAACTCCAAAAAATAAAGTGATGTCAAGCTAAATCCAATACGGCGGACTTCTAAAGATAGCGAACAAAGTTTTTTATTGGTTTTCTACAATATATGGGTATCAAATGAAGGAACTCGCTGAGAATAACTCGAAAATTAAAATGACATCATTCTAAATCCAATAAGGCGGACTTCTAAACATGGTGGACTAAGTTAAGATAAGCGATAACTAAAAAGTAAAAAACAAATTTAAAGTTAAAAACATCTTTAAAGACAAGCTTTCTATTTCTTTGTTTCTGCCAGGGTTCCATGTGTTCTGGAACCACCAGGCTAGCAGATCAGATGGTAAAATAATAATATATAATAATAAAAATAATAATATATAACATTTTTATTTCAAGTAACTTTGACTCATTTTGTTAGTAGTACAATTTTGTCTTATTCTAAGTGTTAGTTTTTACATGAAGCATGCAACAGTGATTTATATAGGGACAGTCGAGTCTGTCCGCTATCATTTTAAGGATGGTGTTGGGGCTGGTCCGCACGCGAGCCACGGCGGCAGCCGCACGCTTGCGCATGGTGGCGCGGAAACAATCTACTCGCGCCTCGGCAAACATGCCGGACGCGCTGCTACGGCGGGGCAGCCCCATCAGCACCCGGAACGCGTCGTTGTATTGCACTCTGAGAGCCCCATATACCTTCTGCGTGTACCGTTCCCACAGACTACAGGTATAAAATGTTGTGCAAAATGCCCTGAAAAGCGTTATCTTAGCCTGTGGGGAGCAACGTGCGAATCGTCGTGCTATCATGTTAGCTCGGATAGATAGGGCTCTCCGTTCTCTTTCTATATCAAGGTTGTCCTTGAGATCAGACGTTATTAGATGACCTAGATATTTAAACTGATTCACCCTCACTAGTTCTTCTCCATTCAGCTTTATAGGAGGTACGTTGCCGGGATCCTTTGACCTGACCTCAAAGACCATAAACTGGCTTTTCTTGGCATTGTACACCAGCCCGTGACTAGCCGCATACGCCTCACAAGTATTGAGCAGTTTTCGAAATCCACAGACCGAGGCGCTGAGCAGCACCATGTCATCTGCGTAGCTTAGATTATTTACGCACACTCCATCAACATGGCAACCAACGCGCTGACTACTCAGCGCCTCGATCAGTGCATTTATGTAAATATTGAAAAGTGTAGGAGACGTCAACCCACCCTGTCTTACTCCACATTCCAATTTATAAGGCTCTGACTGTTGTCCTGCCCACCTAACACTGTTGACCTGGCCTCCATTCCAATACTTAAATATGTTTATTAAAGCTGTAGGTAATTTTAGTTGTGTAAGCTTATCCCATAGTACATCGTAGGAGACGGTCAAAAGCCCTAGATAAATCTAAAAAGCACGCATAAACAGGCGTGTTTCGTTCTGTGTAGTATCTAACAGTGTGCTTGAGACCCAGAATTGCGCTTTCAGTCGATACCCCGATGGAAAACCAAATTGGTTATCGTGCAATTTGAGTTGACTTTTTAGCTGTGTATCAAGCACCCTGTCAAAAACTTTCGCCACTATGGTCGCTAAAGATATCGGCCGATAGTTTGTTTTGTCCGAGGGACTTCCCGTTTTATTCTTAATTATTGGGACCACTATAGTTCGCATTAAATCCTTGGGGAGATAGGAATGACTAAGGCATACATTGAATAGTAAAGCTAGAACTCTCGCTATATGAAAAGGCCTGATGGTCTGACCTTAGTGCCCTGGCAGCAAGGTCGCTGCCTGCTCTGGGACGCTACATGCGTTAGTACTTTCGCGGCTTCGCAAGTTACCCGTACCATGCGGGCAGCAGGTGCAGCGGCTGAGCTGGCGGCGCTGCGCAAGCACCAAAAGTACTCGGGACTCTCAAACTACTTGTTCGTCCCACTTGCGGTGGAGACGCCCGGAGTTTGGTGCGCCCCAGCTCCATTAAAAAACCTTTTTAATGGAGCTGGGGCGGCGCTTGGCACAAGCAGGTCTCGATCCTCGTTCCGGGTCCTTGATGCAAAAGTTGTCTATCCCTATTCAACGTGGCAACGCGGCGAGCGTGATGGGCACCTTTGCTTCAGGAGGAACGCGGGACGGTTTTTAGCCTAGCTCTCTTTTTTTTTGACGACGCGGTTGGCGCAGTGGTTAAGCAACGGCCTACTGAGCTGACGGTCCCGGGTTCGAATCCCGGCAAGGGCAAATATTTGTGTGATGAACACGAATATTTATCTATATAAGTATGTATATCGTCGCCTAGTACTCATAACACAAGCCTTCTTGAGCTTAATTTGGGACTAGGTTGATTTGTGTGAGGTTGTCTGATATTTATATTTTTATATTTATTTATATTTATATACTTTTTTTTTAAATTTAAATAAAATTAAAGATTATTTTATTATGATTATTTTATTATATCAAACCGGTGAAATGTTAATTTTATTTTTTATTTTTAACTAAACATACCTACCCTGGACTAAAATGTTTTAGGCAACCCATGTGCAATATATTTATTGACATATTAAATTATATATAAAATACATTTCATCAAATAAACATCTCGGTGAAGGTCGTTTTATATCGGGATCTTAGACTATTATATGTATTTTTGTTTTTTAGGAATGTAAAATTTTAGTTTTAGTATTTAGAATATAATCAGTTTTCGTCAATATTGTTTTATGAAATAAATAATTTAATCTTGTTATTCAGTAACGCGATAACTTTTTACGCAGCTGCTCAAAAACCAAGTTATCTCACGTCTTTCGCGAATACAGAGTCCATGAGCTTCTATTTAAATACGCTGAAGGCATAAAATATGTTTACCTTTATTTACATCCATTACACAATTTATTATTTATTTATTTTTAAGAGCTTGTAACGAGCTTTGATCACTCGTATTTACGTATACAAATACAAATAAATAAATAATTAAATACCAATACGAATACAAAACTCATTTACTTACTTACCAAAAAGTATTACATGCTAACACAAGTACATTACATATATGACAGAGTGAGAGTGAGAGTATTTTGCGCAGTTTTATCAGTATAAACTTACTTTGAAAATTTCTAAAATTTAAACCACAAGTAATTTTACGTCACCGTAAGCCGTAAGTGAGATGGCAGAAAATCTCACTTCCAAGTTCCAGTACCTCTATCACAACTGTGACTCGCGACTCTCTGTATATATTACCTATCTCTTTCTATGCAATACCGTGAGAGGGCGACAAGAGTCGAGAAGCATAGATGTGCTTGACGGGCTGGCCAAGGCAAGACGTAAAACTTTAGACAACTACGGGCGGTAATTAGTAAAGCCCCAGATCGCATGTACGAACACCTGCGATATGGGACATTCACTAATTCACCGCCCTAGGGCCTAGGTATGTAATGTACCTACTCTTAATCGTAATATACCTGTTTATCTACACAAGTAAATTTCGCGACATGCTTTTAATAACATATCAACTGTGTAATAATTAAATTATTACGATATTTTTTATTTATAGCGCATTTCAATAAAATATTGTTTTTAAAGATTTTCTTAAAATTTATTTAATATAGTTGATTTCAACATTCCCAACTAATTTCCCGCAGTCGTAAGTTCACACAAGTCTCAAGACATTTTGAAATTGGTACTTAGTTACTTTATCCAAATATCATTCATATTAATACCCAATACCCATTACCCAACAATGACATTGTGCAGATAAAAAAGTAATAATCCGAAAAATCTCATTAATATGACAATGTAAAAAAGCCGGTCAAGTTCGAGTCGGACTCGCTTACCTAGAGTTCCGTACGAACTATGAAAGCACTGCATATTGCTCTCTAACGATTTGCGTTAGAAAACTGTTTTACGTACTTTAAATAAAAATAAGGTGGTTTTTTTTTGTGAAAGTGGGTGTATACAGCAAAAGTAGAAACTATACAGTTTATATTTTTGTTAGAGAAATATGAAGTGCTTTCATAGTTCGTACGGTACCGGACTTTTTATGGAAGATGGTATTACTTGCAAAATTTCATAGTTCTAGGCCACGGAAAATGCGTCGCTATAAACTTAGATTCCCTTGGCAGTGTCGCAATGTATAGGTACGTTTCTTTGCGGCATAAACTGACGCAGACTGGCGTAAGGGTTTAGTTTTTTCCTGTTGAGAAACGCAACCCTAAAACTGTATAAAACACAAATAATTTAATCTATGTAGATAGTATCAATTATTCATGTAATGTTTTGTTATCTCAATCAATAACTCCGACCGATTTCGGTCATGGCGACCACTTCCACTCCTAATTTGTTTGGCGCTCATGCGCCCGAAGATGGCTTATGTAGCCGATCATCGCGATAAATTTACGCGCACAATGTCGGCACGTAAGTTCACCGTCTACGTAATTGTATATTATGGCAGCAGGTGGACGGGCCTTCGACTTATCGCGATTAGCATCGAGGACAGCCTTGCGGTTATCCTCGAACTCGCTAACTCGCCCATCAACAACAGTTGTGCTGCCAAACGTTCCCACTGAGACGGATCTATATTGCAACTTCTCATATGTCGCATTAGGACATCCTTGTACCGGAGGAGTTGCCCGCCAGGCTTCCACTTTCCTTCCTCCAACTCCGAGTAGAAGATGCGCTTAGCTATTCTCTCGTCCGCCATACGTGACACGTGACCGCACCACCGAAGCTGTCGACGCATTAAGTAGGCCTCTATGCCACCAACACGGGCTCGTCGCAGGACTCCGGTATTACGCACTCGGTCGGACCATCTAATCTTCATGATCGTTCTAAGACACTAAAGGTGGAAATGATCCAGAATGCGTATGTGACGGCGATACACGCACCACGTCTCTGAGGAGTGAAGGAGATTTGGCAGCACAATAGCCATGTACACGGATATTTTGGTGCCCAGCTTCAGGTCATGTGAGCAGAAAACCTTTGGACACAGCTTTCCAAATGCTGCAGCTGCAGCACCTATCCTGCTGTTTATTTCAGCGTCAAGGTCACACTTGGATGTTATAGTGTTCCTCAGATAACGGAACTTATCCACCTGCTTCAGCTCATCTTCACCAACCCTTATTACTACTGCTTCATGACCATGCGTATCTAGGGTCAAAACTTCCGTCTTATTGACACTGATCTTGAGCCTAAACTTACAACAGGCTTGGTGGAAAACAGACATTAACTGTTGCAGGCCATCTGGGGATTCTGCTAAGAAGCATAAGTCATCAGCATACATAATCTCTGAGATCAATGCATACGAGACCTTAGTGCGAGCCTTAAGTCTGGCCAAATTGAAAAGACTGCCGTCTGTGCTAAAGCGGGTGTGAATCCCCTCTGAAACTGATTGTAAGACCTCCCTGACTACTACTGCAAAGTATAGGGCGAACAAAGTGGGTCCAAGAACACACCCTTGCTTTACCCCATATGTAACGGGGAAGAGTTTTGATTGTTCGCCGCCTACGGCAACGCAGCATTGCATATCGTCATGCAGGAGTCTAAGAAGTCTTACAAACTTTTCAGTGCAGCCGAGCTTCCCTAGCACCAACCAAAGCGCTTCCCGAGGCACACTATCGAAAGCTTTTCCACATCAACAAAGCAGAATTACAACTGGCGACCTTGTTCTCTGTTTTTTTCTTGCAGTTGACGCACAGAAAAAATAGCTTCGCAGGTGCCTCGGCCAGGACGGAAGCCAAATTCGCTTTCAGGCAGAATCTTTTCAGACAGATCCTTCAAGCGATTTAAGAGAATTCTTGCAAAGACCTTCCCAGGGGCTGATAGAAGCGAAATGCCGCGATAAGAGTCTCAGTCGAAGCGGTCTCCTTTGTTCTTGTAAAGGGCACTGATACGCGACACATTAAAAACGTTCGTGACGCTCTCCTCCTCCCACATTTGAACAAACAACTCCCGACGACGTTGTGCAACTCTTCACCACCATACTTCAGCAATTTTCCCGGTATAAGGTCAATGCCAGTCGCTCGCTTGTTTTGCTGCTGTCTGATGGCAGTTACAACTTCATCACGCGACAAAGGGTCGTCCAGCTCAATGGCAGAGGGGAGTTGAGGAATTAAACTGATGTTATGCAGATCAGCGGATCGATCTACATTAAGCAGAGTATTAAAATGCTCAGCCCAACGCATTAGTACGTTCTCTTTAGTTGTTAGCAAATGCATACCGTATGCAGACCTTAAAGGCACTTTAGCTCGATAGGACGTACCAACCAGCCTACGCACCTCGGTATAGAACTCCCCAAGCTGGGTTGTGTCAGCAAGCCATTGCATGTGACAAGCTTTTTCCTGCCACTACTTGTCCTTTAATTCTCGACACAGCTTGCGCAAATCGTGATCACTAGCTTTCACCGCCTCCGCGCTTCCACCACGTCTCCGAAACTGTCGCAAGAGAATACGGTGTTTGTCAAATGCTGCCCTGAGAACTTCATCATTCTCATCAAACCAGTCTTCGTTTTGCCGGCATTTTAAGCCCACAGTAACTGAAGCGGTTTCTGTAAGATAAGAAGACAAAGCTTCCCAAGCAGCATCAACATCACCTGCCTTTTCAACTGACGACAGGTTTTCAGATAAGGCTTTTGCATAATTTCCCCTTACTTCAAGATCTTGCAGCCTATCTAAGTCCAGAGATAAAGGCTTTTTAACTACGGATCTGCGTGGACGGAGACGCAGTCGCAGCTTAGTGATCACAAGTCGATGGTCAGTCCAACAGTGTGCGCCGCGCATAACGCGAGTGACTTGCGCTTGACTGATATCTCTTTGCCTCATGATAACATAATCGATCAAATGCCAGTGTTTGGATCTTGGGTGCATCCACGTTGTCTTGTGCTTGGCGCCAAGCCTAAACATAGTGTTCGATATTGCCAGCTCATACTGGGCACAAAGACTGAGTAGCAAATGACCATTACTGTTCATGTTGCCAACTCCGTGTCTACCGACTGAACCCAGTGGATACAAATGAATAAAACTTACGGCATAGGGAAATTCTCCGAGGCCCGACGGGGTGCCCCCCACGATCCTGGCTCCATCGAAGTCCCGCGCCTCTTCAGCCGCCCTGATGCGCGTGGCCGCCGGGATCCCCACCCTGGTGTGGTAGTCGGCAATGTTCACAGGAGACTCTACCGCCTTCCCAGCTACCAAACCTACTAGGGCAAGCGCGACGAGGAACTTCATCTTTTGGCAAGGGAACTTATGACACTGCCTGCTTACGCGATAGCTTATATATCAATCAATTAATTTATCAAATGATTAAAATGATTAAAGTTTATGTACCTACTGATTTTGGGATTTTATGTACTAATCAATTAGCAAACGTTATCATTGCGATATTATGAACGTATTAAGGAGATTATGTAGCGCGTAAATTATTTATATCCCCATCAAGTCAAATCGATCGATCGAAGATTGACTCGGGGAAAACACACTGTAAATAAACTGCACGGAGGGGGGCCTCCGTGCATCGTTGTGACATCCACCATGGATTAGCTTCCTCCGGATGATGTTCCGCCACCTTCCACGTTTCTCGGCCACCTTGAGCGCGTCGTGGAAGTTGGAGTCAATTATAAAGTGCGGTTTTGGTCGAACAAACGCATCGGGCTACGGCCCCGAGGCACAACTGTTTTGTGTCCGAGGCCCCTTCCCCAGGATCTAGTGACCAATAGTTTTTGGGTCGATTGCAAAAAACTTGTACATAGTTAAGGGCTTTAATTAAAACAAAACTTATTGATTCCTTTCCACAAGGGAAGCGATCGTGATTTTTTGTTAACTAAGCTTTTAACTATGTACATTTTTTTGCAATCGTCCCTTTTCTAGATTATCGTAAATAAAGGTACAACTTCAGATTTGGGAGCTGATGGCTACGAAATGGGACAGAAGGGATCGATACCAGCCGCGATGCACGGAATGTGCAGCTTTATCAATGGGTTAACCATTTAGTCCTGTAATGGCAGATATTTTAATGGACCGTTTCGAGAAACAACACATTGCAAATAGGAAATAGGTATTTAAAATAAACAAAAGAACGAAGGGAAGTGCCGGCAGAAGGGAAAACTTATAAACATCAACATTGTGCATTTTTGAATACATATTTTGGAATGGTTAGAGAATAATTTCGCACAAATTGTTTTATTTATCAGTATGAAAGTACTATCATGTATGTGGTAAAATACAATATTCATTTATTGCGCTATTGTAGACAAACATGACAATTTATATTAGTAAAAAATTTAACACTGCAGAACTATTATAATTATTTTACATCAAAGGTTTATTTCACAGAAAATTCAACTTTCATCCATAATTTCAACGAATCTTTCACGATCACCATTACCAGCATCATCATCGCCAATCTCTAAAACTGATATAATAGGTTTATATAAGTAAGAAACGATCAATTTTGATTCAAATCCATTTAAATGTCTTATAAAGACCGCATCATAAGCATCAATAGTAGTTTTGTATTTCGTTGTGCTATTTTATTCCTCTTTTTTCTTTTGTTTTTCTGAAAAACGAAGATTATTTATGATGTAGGTATACAAAGATACACTTATGTTCGTCAATATGTACATGGTCTTTATTATAATTTTATTTCATTTATTTTCATTTGAAATTATTTGTTTGTATCGTATTTTTATGATTTTATACGTAATACACGGTTTTACACTTGATTAGCAAAGCACTGGATAAGCCAATGTGGTCAGTATCACAATTGATACTCCTAATATGAACCAATGAGTCACGTGCGCATTGCTTTAATATATTATAAAAAAAAAAAACGATTTCCCTAAAATTTGTCGCGCATATCTTCTATATATATAAAAGAAAGTCGTGTTAGTTACACTACTTATAACTCAAGAACCGCTGATCTGATTTGGCTGAAAATTGGTGGGTAGGTAGCTTAGAACCAGGAGAAGGACATAGGATACTTTTTATCACGTTCCCGTGGGACGTGACATAAAACGTCATAAACGTGACAAAACGCAACTGATATGGAATAACAAAACGCAACTGAAAGCAATTTATCAGTAAAAAAAACAGTCTACCCGTTCATTTCTTAAAAAAGGGTATAACAAAACAAAACGCAACTGACAGCTAAACGTAATGTAGTCTATGGTTAATTATAGTAGGGACTTCCGGTTCATGACTTAAGATGGCCGCATGCGTTTAAGTTTTGTTGTTCGTTATTTTAATCGACATAACCTATTACATAGCAGTCAATTTGGATTCACTAAAGGTCGCTCCACTACTGATGCAGGGGTGGTGTTGGTTAAACACATCTTTGATGCCTGGGAAAAGGCTCAAGATGTTGTTGGCATTTTTTGCGACCTATCTAAGGCATTTGATTGCGTTGATCATAATAATTTAATACGTAAATTGAAACACTACGGAGTAAGGAACGATGCACTTGACCTTGTCACATCATATCTTTCAGGCAGAACGCAACGCGTAGTCATCAACGGAATGCAATCAACTGGATCAGCTGTTGCTATGGGTGTACCTCAGGGCTCAATTCTAGGCCCCTTTCTATTTCTAGTGTATATTAATGATCTACCAAACCTTGTCCAAGATAAACATGAGATTGTCTTATTTGCAGACGACACTTCTCTCCTTTTCAAAGTAAAAAGACAAGAAAATAACCTCGTTATTATTAACGACGCGCTGTCTACTATAGTGGATTGGTTTACTGCAAATAACCTACTTTTAAATGCCAAGAAAACCAAGTGCATTAAATTCACATTACCGAATGTGAAACAAGTAGATTGTGCCAAGGTGACATTGAAAGGTGATGTACTAGAATTTGAAGACAAAACAGTATTTCTGGGTGTTACTTTGGACTCAAAACTGCAATGGAATGCGCATATAGCCACTCTTGCAGGTAAGCTTAGCTCCGCAGCCTATGCAGTGAGGCGAATCAGACAGTTAACAAACGTCGAGACGGCAAGGCTTGTGTATTTCAGTTATTTTCATAGTGTAATGTCATATGGAATTCTGTTGTGGGGGAAAGCAGCGGACATTCAAACCATCTTCGTGCTACAAAAACGAGCCGTACGATCTATTTATGAACTAGGAGCCCGTGCATCGCTAAGAGAAAAATTCAAGGAAGCCAACATTCTCACCGTAGCGTCTCAATATATCCTTGAGAATATAATGTATGTCCGGAAAAATCTACATGCATTCAAGCTCAACAGTGACATTCACCAGTATAATACAAGAAGGAAGAATAAGCTTGTTATGCCTGCTCATCGTCTCCGTAAAGTTAGCTCTTCGTTCGTGGGGAACTGTGTACGTTTCTATAACAAAATACCTACCGAGGTAGTGAGTTTACCTTCCAGCAAATTCAAGTCTCACATAAAACGTCACCTAATAAACAAGGCGTATTATACTGTAAATGACTTTTTAGATGATAGGGATGTCTTTAAGCCAGTGGTTTAGTCATGTGAATGTAAAGTAAGCATATTTTAATCGTTAATATTAGTTTATTTGTAATGTAACATGAGAGCACATTATGTTGTTTCTCACCGGGCATTTGCTTTAGTGATGAATGCCCGGCAGTGTGAGCATGTCATGCTCGCTTAAAGGTCTTTGCTTACGGTGGCGTCGTTGATCGGGTCGCAACCTTCCCTATAATATGGTTGAGGGAGGCGATGGCTGAGATATGCGTCATGCTCGTGAACGGGTGCCGTTTGTGGGGTCCGGTCTGTTCACACTAGCAAGGGCCAAATTAGTTGTGTAGTAACTGCTTACCAGCGTTTAGTGAATTGACGTGAGAGACTTCATCCTGTACTCGATTGAAGTTATTATTTTTTTATTTTTTTTTATTTAGAGACTGTATACATCTCTAATAAACTTAGTGTACTGAACTGAATAATGACGCTCAGAGACCTTATACATCTCTGAGGAATGAAATTTAACTATAAGCATATTATTATTATCATTATTTATTTTTTCTTTTTTGTATATTGTGACGCCTAGAGACCTTATACATCTCTAAGAAATTTAGGTTTAATAATTATTGTCTATTGTAAATTATTCACATTGACGCCGAGAGACCTTATACATCTCTGTGGAATTAAATTAATTAAGTAATTATATTTTATTGCATGTTGTGACACCTAGAGACTTTATACATCTCTGGGTATATTTAATATTTTAAATTGATCGTTAAAATTTTATTTGAATATTCCTACCTAACATTGATTTCGAGTATCTATATATCTCCTATACGTGTACGCATGTAATAATTAGTTATAGTTATAACACTAATGTAATGTAATTAATTGTTCTAAGTATTGTTTACGAAAAAATGACTTACTGTTGAGTTTCTTTCGGCTTTCTTCTCAACAGCGGTCTCCTCTTGCGAAATGCCGGTAGATTCACAATCTGACTTGTAAAAGTGCCCTTGTGGCCTACTTACTGAATAAATTATTTCATTTCATTTCATTTCATTCATTTTTGTTATTCAATGTGTAGTATTGATAGCGTATTGTGCAGTGATCTAACGTATGAGTGAATAGCTAATGAAGAATTCAACTTGAAGCGTTCATAGCCCTTCCTGGGTCAAGGCCCGATAGTCCGCGTGGTTTTTTGTAAATCGCTATCACTTTACAAAAAGCAAAACCTCACCGAACAACGGCATGCTCTACGAGCAAACTCGAAATTGGCGAAATCATCATTAACTTTGATGGAAGCCATATTTTAAAATTAGAATTAGAATTATAGTAGAATTTTGTAGTTGACCGGTTGATGTGTTTGTTATATTGTGTTAAAAATGGTATAACAAAACAAAACGCTAATTACAGCTAAACGTAATGTAGTCTACTTATAGTTAATTGAAGTTGACCGGTTGATGTGTTTGTTTCGAGTTTCTATTAGCTTATTGTGCCGAGATCTATATCAATAAAATAAAGTTGTTAGTTCCGGCACTTATAACTCGAAAACGGCTGAACTGATTTGCACGATTTCGGGTTTGTTGTGATCGTCTCGGCCAAAAGTTTAATAATATGCCAAAAAAAAGATACACAAAAAAGACCCCACAATTGCAATTTTTAAATTACGAGTTAAATGGTCCGCCATGGTCCAATGCGGCCAACATTATGAAATTGAATTGACGCATTCGTAACATTGGCACGACGAGTCTGTTCAAGATCAATAAATAAACGCCGGTAGCCGAGTTTGTAAGTTGCCATTTTCAAATAAATCCAAACGTTGATTGGACTTTTTTATTTTGTGTTTGTTGTGATTGTGTCTATCATAATGGACAACATCATATTTCTAACAGGTGGAAATTAATATAGAAATCTTAGAATTTATTCTGCTGTATTTAAAGAATATATATATACTCGTAGCCCTGCAAGGGGTTTTACTACCCACGCCATATTGCGGATTTTCAGTGGTACCTACTAAACTATTTTACTGGCAATGATAATTTTTTGGTAACTGACGTTGAAAGTTGGTGAACGTCACTGATGTAAACAAAAAGGAAACAGGACTAAATATTCCGCGTATTTCAAGTATTTTTTGCATAATAAACCGAAAACAATCCACAGTGATGAAAGTCAAGTTTTTTCAATAGGATTCAGTATTTATTTCGCACGAAGAACGAATGATTGAGTAGCATTCCGGTAAACAATGTTTTGAAATTTGATAATGACAAATCCTTGATTGACGTTTAATAATGAAAATATGACGTATGCACATTATTGCCATAGGAAAGCTGTTTGTAGCGTCACTATCCCTGGGCGGGACTTGACGCTTGCTAGGCTATAAAATTACCGCAATCTAATAATTTAGTGCTGAGAGATTTAAGGGTTGTCGTTTTAGACCAAACAGCGAAAAAAAATTTTTCTTTTTAATTTGACGTTGGCAGATGACAGATGCATACCGAATTTTATTAACGAGATCAAATGAAAATCTAACCGTGTTACTTAATTAATTACGTATTTGCTGGGATTAATTTACAAAAATGGATAGATTCGCACGTGTGTGGGTTGATGAGGAATATACTCCTCCAAAATACACCAAGTAATGTTTTTGTGCCCGATTGGAAGAACGAATCGACGAAAACCCCCGATAAACGTTTCTTTCATGTGCCACATAAGAATAAAGGAGATTGGTGTCTAGCAGTGGGGAAATTGGTTCTGCCAAAGATATTAATCTGCGAAGACCGTCTTGATGTAAGTTCAATAGTTACTGTTTCCAGAATCAGTAATGGATCAGTAATATGAATCAAACCAAAACCGACAATTTTGAATTTTGATAATGTCATGTCAACCTCAACGACATTCCGTTTATTTTATTACTAAATCGGACTAAAGTAACCGTTCCATTGAGTCAGAGTTTTGGCGCAGGGCGGACACTGCCTACTAAAAACTGAACTTGAATGTCAGTGTCAATGTGTGCGTGTAAGACGCACAGGGCTGCCTCAGACGCATTGCAACAACTTTAATTGCACATAAATATGACGTAAGCTAAAAAAATATCACCACCACACGACAAGGGTAGTGGTCTTGATGGTGATAGTGGTGATGATGATGGTGGTGACGGTGGTGATGGTGGTAGTCCGTGGTGGTCATGCTGGTGCTGATGGTGAATGTGGTGGTGGTGGTGGTGATATTGGTGATGATGATGGTGGTGATAGTGGTGGTGGTGATGGTGAATGTGGTGGAAGTGATGATGGTGATGGTGGTGGGGATGGTGTCGGTGGTAATAGTGGCGAGAATGATGATGTTGATGATGATTGTGGTGATGATGGTGATTTTGGGGTCATTTATATCATTAGCCATCACCATCGGCACCGTCATTACAATCATCATCGTCATCATCATCACCACCATGACCATCATCATCAGAATCAACACCGCCATCATCATACCTAATCATCATCATCATCATCACCAGTCACCACACCATATTCATCATCATCACCAGTCACCACCATATTCATCATCATCACCAGTCACCACCATATTCATCATCATCACCACCACCAGTCGCCACCTTCATCATCATCACCACCAGTCTCCACCATCATCATTATTACCATCACCAACACCATCACTATTTCACGAGTCAATGCCCACCTATAACCCATATACACAGTTAGATACACAACCCTTTCAAAATTTTCTACGCAGCAAACTCGATTCCTACTCGGTGCCCTTGCGGGGTGAGGTAACTCGAATAAGGGGCGGGGGTGTGCGGGTCCATTCTGTATGTAGTACTATAAAGTATACTGTGGTTTTGGTGTTGCCACATTTTAAAATGAGTAAGTTTTTATAAATTAATAATAAAATGAGTATATATAGTTATCTCAGAAAAAATATATAAACTTATAAACTTAATTTCATGCACTGAAATCGCTTATCTTAGCTATAAAAACAGACATTACATCTTTCGATGCAGAATCAAGAAAAATAATAAAATTATAGTCATAAAAATATGAAATGTTGTACATTATCAATGGTGGTAGTCTGAATGTAGCTATCTCTACCCACATTTATCGACTTTCAGGCGGTACGAAGTTCGCCGGGTCAGCTAGTATATGTGACGATCCAAATCAAAAGGGACCTTATGGCGGCATTTAGTTTCCGAGATAATCGAAGTTTTGTGAAATGTGTCAGAAAATCGTATTTTTTTTTATGGCTCTAATAAAAAGAACGTTATTTATACTATCTTTTCAATTAACTCACTTTTATATACGTCAATATTTATGGGTTTTAAATCCCTGTTAAGTTTAGTAGAAAAGGGACCTTATGGCGGGATGACTTAATTACACAATAAAATCATTTTGTTAAGATCCTTATTCATCAGAATCAGAATTAACAACTGGTAGGTAATTACGTACAGTCAATAAATAAGTATATCATTATTCCTTTTGCATTTCCGCATGGGAATAATGCAGAGGAAATAACTTTGCTGTTTGCAGACTGTACCATACGTAACAATGTAGATTGCATATTATGCATTTCAAAATATATATTTTGTGTTAACAAATATTATTATTACTTAAATACAAGAATAGAACCGATTTGCGACTGTCGGCAATTTCAAAGTGAATTGCCGGGTAGCCGCGTTCTTTTATCTTGCCACCGCCCGCTGTAGATCTCGTCCCAATAATAGTAACAAAAACCGGTCAAGTGCGAGTCGGACTCGCGCACCGAGGGTTCCGTACAAATACTTTTCATCCTTAAGTGGTTAAGTTAAGTTTGCACCTGGTATGTATAGCGCCCCATACAAATGAGGTGCAAAGTTAACGCAACCAATCCGTTTGTTGTATGGGAGCCCCCCTTAAATATTTATTTTATTTTATTTTTAGTATTTGTTGTTATAGCGGCAATAAAAATACATCATCTGTGAAAATTTCAACTGTCTAGCTATCACCGTTCTTGAGATACAGCCTGGTGACAGACGGACGGACGGACGGACAGCGAAGTCTCAGTAATAGGGTCCCGTTTTTACCCTTTGGGTACGGAACCCTAAAAATGAGTTCACTGCTTTGTGTGCATCACATAAGAAAGATATATTAAAGAAAATAGTCCTTAAAAATATAACAAACGAGCCTTATAGTCACTTTTGCTAAAGGCCGCCATAAGGGCCCTTTTATTAAATCTCTTCTTCTCACTAAAGTTTTTTAACGTTGATTTGAAATCTAACCGCTTAACAATTATATTTTTGCTCTTTAATATCGCTGTTAAATTAGTTGCAATTAAAATTACTGCGAAATTGCACTAAAATATTGATATTTCATGTTTTGATTACATAATTGAGTTTAGTGACCTCCATAAGGTCCCTTTTCTCTGAAGTATGGCGAAAATGATACCGTCTCTACGTAACTAAAAATTGTTAAAAGTTTTAGATTTGAGGCAAATTATGTTTGTAAAGCTGATAATTATGTTGATATATGTAAACTTTATGACGTTATTATGAATACGTGTTAGAATTTTGCTTCAAGAGTCTATTTTTCATAAAATAATTGAAATGAAGAAAAAAAATTTAAAAAAAATGTTGCAATCTAGATATTTTAGTTTTATTTATATGTGACATTTCCCCAATAAATGTAGTCTACTAGAAAGTCAATAATAGCAAAAAATATCGTAGAATCTGGGAGTTAACGTGTTTTCAATCCATTATCGATAATTTGCACCTTGTTGTGTTTGGGCGTCACTAGCTCCTAAAGTAGGAAAGCTCTTGTACATATTATGTGATTTTCCGGTAGATTACATCATAGTCAATTGTAATATACCATCAGCTCCATAACTTCGCATTATAAGTTAGGTTTTTGGGACTCCAAACTTTAACTGTAATTTTCTCGAAACTGAAGATATCGATGGATCAACTTTAAAAAATTATAATAAAATAAATAAAAAAGCTAGGAGGTTGATTCGTGAAATATAGCTAGGTATATGCTTCCAGATTTCATTTCTGTAGATAACTCATTTCCGCCATAAGGTCCCTTTCCATGTGGACTACCACATATTATATAGGTTAATGCTATAAAGTATCAACATATTACAAATACTAGCTGTGCCCCGCGGTGTTGCCAGCTGTTAAAAAGTAGCCTCTATGTGTTAATCCAGGGTGTCAGCGACCTCCATCCCGAATTTCATGAAAATTGGTCCAGCCGCTTGAGCGTGAAGAAGTAACAAACATACACTCACACACACACACACAGTACCCACACACACACGCACACACAAACTTTCGCCTTTATAATATTAGTTAGATAATTAAAACCTGTTTTTAGAACGCCTACAACTTATCTGCTTTGCTCAAAGGTTTGCTGATTATACAGTATGAACAAAAAGAGTAGAAATTAAAAAATGGCAATACTTTAGTGTCCTCCCTTTCTAATCAATATAAGAAAACGGGGACGACACTACAGTATTGCCACTTCTTAATTTCTACTCTTATTGGTCGGACTGTACGTCCCCCTTGTGCCTTTTTTTTCCAATTGTGTAATAAAGATTAAATAAATAAATAAAACATATGATAAGTATCTCCCTTCCCTATAGCACTTTTGGTCCATAATTTAAAACTTTGAAAATATTAGAAGTATTTTTCCTCGCTGAAATAACAACATTTCATATTTTTAAGACTACAATTTTATTACTTTTCTCATTTCTGCTTAGAAGATGAAGTAATCTCTGTTTTTATATTTTTTCTGGGATCCTATTTTTTCTATCGATCAGGCTACAGATCTGACGCGAGTTTAACATTTTTTACCCACCTAAAAAAGTGCCAAGCGCCGCTACAGAAGTTTTCACTTCAAAAATCAATCCATTATAGCAACATTCTTGTTAATCCTCTCTGTGCTCATATTACCGTACTGGCCACTTATAAGATACAGAAAAGTAATGATAATTTAGAGTAATGTTGTGTTTAGAGAATATGAAAAAGAAAGATATTATTTTTAATAGAAGGTCCTGCTGACAGTTAAGAGGCCTTATTCCGTTTAATAGTTATTTGTGCAACGAGAGAGCAAAGTGGTTTTTTGTTGCGAGTGCTGATTTTGAGACCCGAGCAAGCGAAGGATTCTATGTTTGAATCACGAGCGTAGCGAGTGATTCTAATTTAGAACCCTGAGTGTAGCGAGGGACTCAACAGCACGAGGTGCAAAAAACTTTGCTCTCGTGTAGCACACACAACTTTTCACCTCGACAGCGAGAACATTTTGACTTTTTGTACTTTTTCTTCCAACCATTCAGTAGTAGGTATGTGTATTGTCTTTGTTGCTGATTTCAATGACATTATTAATTAGAAAAATAGATACCCGCTGCTTGAAATGAGATGAAAATCTAAATAAATTAAAATAATACGTTCCAACACTGTACCAGTCCCTCACGACCACCATGGTTGTCATTATTTGATCAAATTGGAAGATTGAGCAGATACATTACGTTACATTTTATACGAGATTTTGTTTATAGTTTAATTAATATTTTTACTCGTAAAACACTTAATAAAATCAATACAAAAGAAAATAACAATTTGAACACGATATTTTTTTAAATATGATTCGAAACTGCGTCTATGATAAATTGGTGAAGTCATAAATTATTTGTACAGGTATTTACAGTATAAAGTTGAAAAATCTTAACTTATTTATACAATAATCTGTTTGGTTTATATAAAAGACATAATTATTTAAACATTCGGTCGTTCAAAACAGTATTTTGTAATAAAAACTTCGTCAGGTACAACGCGTCGATCGGAATGTGTTCTTATTCGAAGTCGGATTCGAAAATTGAATTCTGAATCGATATGTCTTTATCACTCTCTTTTTCATATAGATATGAAAGAGACAGAGTGCATCAGAATTCGAATGATTCAAATCTCATAATCAACCTGTGGCTGAGAAATGACAATTCGTAGTCAAAAAATTTATAAAATTAAAAAGCTACTTTCTACTCAGGCTCGAAACAAAATCGCATTTTGTTCACTGTTATCTCGCAGCAAAGCCGCCATGTTTGATCTGGTGAGGTGAAAACTACTATTTATCAACAGATTCATCATCCTAGTATGTGCTCTGCCTCTAGGACCCTTCTCTACTAAATTTTAAACCCAAGTTTAATATAGAAATACTTTTAACGTACAATATAATAAAATATAATAAAGAAACTATAATACAATTTATAATAAAAATGAAACCAAGCTACAAATATAGAATAGAATAGAATACACTTTATTGCACACCTGAAGAAGAAATAAATACAAATACAGATGACACTTAACATTACAATAGAGGCAAACAATAGGCGATCTTATCGCTAAAAAGCGATCTCTACCTATATACGAATATACGTCTATCCATATATTTAACTATTCTGCAGAAAATAACAAATTATAATTTTGAAGTATTTTACTAAAACCATTGACGTATTAATTACTAAAACACCAAATCTCCTTATCTAGAAACCGCCATAGGGGCTCTTTTCTTACTTAATCCTCTTGTAATAAACTACACTTTAATCATAACAGCACAGATAGTGCAATTACTGATATGCCGACGAAAATTTTCCAAAATTGCTAAACTTTACAAATATAGAAATTTTTCGGTTTTATTCCAAAACCACATACAGGAAAATTTCAACATAAAAAAAAAATCTTAAATGCTTGTCAAGTTTCCAGAATTTTCCGATAATTGTACGGATATAATCAGTTTTTTTTTTTAAACTTTCGCTTTATAACTTTTTTCGTATCCTCGAAGCTCAGTAGAAGGTCAGTAGAAGTATTCAACATTTTGCGTTGAATTACTTAATATTATGGTGGTAAAGGAGTTACAATAACTGTAGTTCAAAAGACAGATATTGTGGTATAGTTATTTTATTCCCAAATAGGTTGCATTGCTTGGATTATTTCCTGGTGGTGTACTTCTTGGTGATATAGTTTACATGCGAGACAGGATCCAGCTGGCGTAGGAGGTGACGCGGGCGAAGCCGGCGGGGTACCCCACCTCGCAGCCGTCACGGTGTCCGAAGGAGGTGACACCGATCTGAAAGTTAATTGTAAATAAATGAGTTAAAACCTGAAATATTTACAACAAAGTAAGAGAAAAAGATGCAGAAGGAAACTGCAGGTTATCGTTTTAAGGAACTGCATTGTTAGGTCAACACGTTTGAGAGCTATGATAGCACAGAGTAGATGCAGTGGCTTTTACAAATAATACGCCACTTTTTTGTCTAGGTATACATCTAATCCTTTGACTTTAAATTAGGTATCGAACTAGTAACACAACTAGATACAATACACTACCTACATCTATCTTATCACTTACTCTAGCCACCTTTTCAGACCTCTGTCACTCTTTTAGTTATTGACAAGTTAGGTACGTAATTCCCAATGCTTATCCATGGTCTCACCATGGTCTCAACAGTACTGGTTCTTGATAAGTCCCCTCTCTCAGATGTGGATTATTATTTATAATAAGTAAACGATATTTACTGAGTGTGGAGTGGATATCATAATAGAGCAGGGTTTCATCGCTTCCTTTTTTTGTGATTCCCCTTGATTTTTTTGATGTTTTACGTGATATTTTGATATAGTATCCACGCTCTTGTTTTCACCCTATTGGGGGGCCTACGTTATTTAGGAACTTCAAGTAGATCTGTGAATTGTTATACAATAGAGGGTAGTTACCTGCTGGCCGTTGTAAGCCAGAGGGCCGCCGGAGTCACCGCGGCAGGTGCCGCGGCCGCCGGTGGTGGCGGCGCACAGGGTGGAAGACCTGACGTTCAGGACGCCGTACACGTCGAGGCACGCGGAGTTATCCACGACTGGCATGGATACGTGGGACATATACTGCCCCTGAGTGAGGGAGCCACCTGGGAAATTAAAACGGGGCTTGTAGTTACCCAAACATAATCATCGAATTTAACTCGGCTGGCCAGCGTCCGTTAAGCTGCGTCATATCTTCTCGTCCATAATTCCTCAGTGCCTGAAGACGAAAGTCTTCGAACAGTGCGTGTTACCAGTGAAGACTTACGGCACTGAGACGTGGTCATTCAAAATGGGACTTATAAGGTGGCTTAGAGTCACGCAACGTGCAATGGAAAGGGCTATGCTATATGCTTGGAGTATTTTGCTCAGTAGAATCGGAAATGAGTTAATTTGCAAAAGAACCAAGGATACCGATATAGCTCTGAACAGTCTGGTCGTCTGTCCGTCGAGAACTGATGGTTTCTTGTCCTGTCGCTGTCATGTCTAATTTTGAATTTGAATGTCCGTTCCAAATATCTCTGTCAATCAGCCAGTCAGTCAGTTGGTCTACGTCAGGTCACCACGGAGGTGGGAAGCCACGACAAGCTCGGTTGGAATGGCAGTGGGTGGGCCATATAGCCCGGACAACGCAATGATGGGCTTTGGGGCCACAAAGTCCTGGAGCACGTATAGGAAAGCGCAGCGTGGGACGGCCACCGAATAGGTGGACAGATGAACTCGTTAGGGTCGCAGGGAATCGATGTATGTGGTCTGCACAGCATCGCACCTTGTAGCCTGTTATTGGGGTGGCCTATGTTCAGCAGTGGATGTCTGTGGTTGATGCTTGATAGATAGATTGTAGTAGACTGACTTCAATGAAAACTATGAACTTAAAAGGAGAAGAGAGACTCCTAGGTACTAAGATTCTACAAACTAACTCACTAATCGATGGCGGTCACGTTGAAGTCGTAATAACATGAATAAAAAACTTTTATTTTTCTATGATATTTTTTATTTTGAAACCAATTTTGTCTCAAATTCCTTGTCACCCTACTAATCTATATCTGTGAGCTTTCACCTCTTTAATAATTTAATGGCAATGACAATTTATGAGTAATAACTTGTTATTGTCATTTTCACATAAACAAAGTCGTAGAAAATTTCGTAAAATTTCCCGCCAAAGCGATGGCACTTGAAGTAGGTATCGTACTTCAATAATTTATTTAGGATGACCATGTATGTAGTGGTTATTAGTTTTAATTATGCTTTAACTTTTAATTAATTAAACAGTGAGGTAATTATAGCTGGATATTAATATATGTCTATTCCTGATCAAGTGATCACCGATTAAGAATCATCGTGGATATTTGGTCCCATTGCCGTCAGATCAAAGTTTAATCGGCATTGGGAGGAACAAGCCAGCGCTACGATCACCCGAGGACCGAATAAACAAATAGCTCAGTTTTTTTAAAAGCTTCCTTGTTTATCTTAGTCCAACTTACCATCACTAGTCAGTCCGAAGCCAGCGGCCCAGGCGGTGACGCCGACGAAGGTGTCGCTGCCGGCGGCTATGGCGATGGGCTGCACGTGCTCTGAAATGAGATCATCATAGTCAGTTAACCTTTTGAACACCAAGCTGTGAAGCAATTCACCGTACCACTGATGGCATAACAAAAAAAAATGCTGGTCAAGTGCGAGTCAAACTC
Organism: Apotomis capreana; assembly: GCA_947623375.1. Classification (NCBI taxonomy): domain Eukaryota; kingdom Metazoa; phylum Arthropoda; class Insecta; order Lepidoptera; family Tortricidae; genus Apotomis; species Apotomis capreana. The sequence goes on along the minus strand of OX392514.1, from coordinate 22,738,249 downwards.
GCGCACCGAGGGTTCCGTACAAACTATGAAAGCACTGCATGCATAATTGCATATTGCTGTAATGAAAAATTAGACTGTACTGAGCAACCAACTTAACATTACCGTTCGAAGACTGTTTTACGTACTTTAAATAAAGACTGTATTTTAGAAATGTGTAGTTTTCGGATTTTTCTCTATAGGTACTTAACTTAAAGTAGAAGACGGTATTACTTGCCAAATTTCATATTTCTAGGTCAAAATGTACTTATACGGAAAACACCCTATACATTTTGATTCCCTTTAAAGTGTCGAAATGTACATTAATTTGCGGGATAAACTTCTAAAAGTTTGATTTTTTTACAGCTTCAAGGTACTGTAGACCTGAGTATATGGTTTTAATTTCAACTTGATAGTCTTGAGTCCACGCGTTCCCGAGAAAAAGCGTCTTGACAGACACACGGACGGGTGGACAAAACAAAGTGATCATAAGAGCTCCGTTCTTTTACTTTTGAGAATGTTGTTGTCACATAAAGCATGCACTTTATGTACTAACACGACGATTAGTATTACTAGCATACGAATGCGCAAATAAAATTTTACCACTATTTTCTTACCGCTCAAAGGAACCGGTTCATGCATCTTAATGATAGCGATGTCATTGACGGGGATAAGTCCGTTCCAGCTTTCATGAGTCTCGACATCCGAGGTGGTGACCCTGATGCCGCCGAAGAAGAGGTGGGTGGAGCCCAACACGACGGTGAAGGAGTCAGCCTGGCTGGTGACTGTGTTCCAGCAGTGGGCAGCGGTGAGACCGCGGGTGGTGGAGAGGAGGGAACTCGTGCAGGCGGAGGTAAAGCCGTTCGTCAACGGGATCACTAGGCCGGCCTGGAAATAGATATTGTTAAATATAAGATTCTCGCAAGAGACTGCGTAAACGATAGTATGGAACAAAGTACAGCGCCCCAGCGTGCAGCGGTTACTTTGTAGAGCTGCAATTATCCATATCAATCAATCAATCATTTAGTGCAAGAAACATACTTACTTATGTTCGACCAGGAAAGACATGCAATATTACAAGTTTATTATATTTATTAGATAGTACCCTATAGTTCACTTTAACATGTATGTCAAAATATTGAGCTTAGTTATTCGATTATAATTACACATTATTATTTGTATTTATGAATTCCAATAATTAATACCATTTAAGAATAGATTTCAGTCAAAGAAAAAAATTGATAATAATAAATACTTAAATAAAGGCACTTTAATTAGTCTTGTAGGCAAATAGTCATTGATGGAGTAAAAGCATTTATCCAGTAACCATTCTGTAAGGATTCTCTTAAATCGATTGATAGGACATTCCTTAATCAATTCCGGTAAATGGTTGTAAATTTGAATTGCCATACAATATGAATTACTTTTATGAAGCTTTACTCTTAGAGCTTGGCAGATACAATTTGTTTCTATTCCTTGTTAATCTTGGATAAAAAACGCTATGGTTTTAAAAAAATGCAGGATGTTCTCTTACAGAAATGCACATCTGTTTAATGTACATGCACGAAAGTGGTAAGACTTTTATTGATTTAAATAAGGAACGGCATGGTTCCAAGTAGTGAGTGTTACACGCGGCACTTATAATTTTTTTTTGAACCAAAAAAAACGTACAAATAATTTGCTGCGCTAGCGAGTACAGTCACTGTAAACTCATAATAACAGTACCCTTATCATGGGATGGGAGATGATCTTGCCGTAAAGAAAGTCAATAAGGGCGACCAAATGGAACGCGTTTGGCTGCCCTGAGATACCCAATCTTGTCTTGCAACTCAACTTTGAAGCAGATATCTTATCATTATTCGATTGAGCTGACATTTTGTATACACGTTTACCTAGTTTGGATGACAATGCATGGTTAGCCGTGTGACGTCATTCTAAATCCAACATGGGGGAACACCCAGCGGAACACCCAAGATGGCGGACTAGTATTTATAATGCACCCCTACAATATTGGTAGATATCAAATGTAAGGGCTTGCTGAGAATAACTCGAAAAATAAAGTGACATCTCGCTAAATCCAATATTGCGGCTTATAAACATGGCAGACTAAGTTAAGATAAGCGATAACCATACATTTTACATTTGATGCCGATGACAGATAAATGACGACACGCTACATACAGCATGATTCGGTCTAGGTTTTAGATTGTTTTTAAATTATACTTAATCATTTGACAACCTCTGTAGATAACCGATATCGATACTTGAAATAATCAGTACGATATCTAACTGACTTTTTCACCTCACTAGCTCAAACATGGCAATTTTGCTGCGAGATAACAGTGAACACAATGCGATTTTGTTTCGAGCGTGAGTAGAAAGTAGCTTTTTAATTTTTTTCATTTCTGACTATGAATTGTCATTTCACAGCCACAGGATAATTATAAATGTATAAAATTCGAATCATTCGAATTTCGATGCACTTCTGTCTATTTCATATCTATATGAAAAAGAGAGTGATAAAGCATATCAATTCGAAATTCGATTTTCGAGTCTGGCCTCGAATAAGAACACGTTCCGAATTCCGATACACGATATACTTACCATAAAATTAAAAAAAAGTTTTAATTACAACATATTACTGTTTTTAGCCGGCGAATGTTTAAATAATTGTGTATTTTATACAAATCAAATAGATAATTGTTCAAATAAGATAAGACTTTTAACTTTATAGTGTAAATAATTTATGACTTCCAATTTATCATAGACGAAGTTTCGAAACGTAGGTACTTTAAATAATAGAATAATTGTTATTTTCTTTTGTATTTTTTTTGTGATTTATGATTAAAAATATCAAATAAACTATAAACAAAATCTTGTAATAATAAATAAACAGTAAACACGTAATGGATTTGCTCAATCTTCCAATTTGACCAAATAATGACAACCATGATGGTGGTCGTGAGGGACTGGTACAGTGTTGGAACGTATTATTTCAATTTGATTCTATTTTTATTCCATTTCAAGCAGCAGGTATCTATTTTCTAATTACTAATATCATTGAAATCAGCAACAAAGACTATAAACATACCTACACCTGAATGGTTGGAAGAAAAAGTACAAAAAGTCAAAATGTTCTCGCTGTTGAGGTGAAAAGTTGTGTGTGCTATACGAGAGCAAAGAGTTTTGCATCTCGTGCTGTTGAGTCCCTCGCTACACTCAGGATTCTAAATTAGAATCACTCACTAAGCTCGTGATTCAAACATAGAATCCTTCGCTTGCTCGGGGCTCAAAATCAGCATTGCTCCTATTGTGATCAAAATATGACATCAAAAAATAGCAAAGTCACAACACATGCAAACAACTATTCATATGTATTGAAATAAATTTGGGATCATCTGGGGGCACGGTAGTGCCCCCGCCAAGACGAGCAAAAAAGTAGCGGGGCACTACCTACCTTTTCTCGAACCGTTTCGTCTAATTTTCAAACCCTCATAGCTTCGTCCCAGTTAACACCAGAGCGCCCAAATTCACAGGTTAAGATGCAGTTAGGGAACATATGAAATGTACTTAATTTAATTGATCTAGCTTTTATACTTTAGGTTTTATTGGTACCTAAAATACGCCGATTTTGCCACTCACTCACTGACGTATCAAAACCTCTGGGGTACTTCCCGATGACCTAGAAAGCTGAAATTTGGTATGTAAGCTAGGTTTAGTACACAAACAATAGAATAATTCTGAAACTTGGAACTGTTACCCCCCAACCCCTTAAACTAGGGGATGGATGTTTGTATGAGACTTCTGCAAATTTTGATACTAGAGGTCTGAAAATTGATATAGAGACTCCTTGTTATAAATATTAAAATATATATTCTAGGATTTTTAGAAAATCACCCCCCACCCTTTAAATAAGGGGATGAAAGTTTGTATGGGTTTTCCATAATGGGGGTTAAACGTAAGTATTTCTTAAATACACAATTATTACTACTTACTTAGAAACGCTACGGCACAAAAAAAATAAAAAAATAGACCTAAAAATTAAAAACTACTTTACAAAAAGAAATGAGATCCCACCAAAAAAACATTTCATGTAAAATTAGCGGCCAAGACACATGCTCATAACGCTTTTGCTATTATTACTACTTACTTACAGGCGCTATGGCCCAAATAAATGAAAAAGACTAGGGCACCTTACAAAAATAAATGAGATCCCGCCAAAAACATTTCATGTAAAAATGGCGGCCAAGACTCATATGGTCTGGCTGTAAAAAAGTTATCAGATCCCTCGAAAAACCAAGCCCCTAAGCCCTGAGTTTACTAATCCTACACCTTGGCTTCAAAGGTATGGCTTGGCCGTTTCATAAAGTACCGTAAATAAGTCTAATGGACTGTCCGGCCTGTATGGTAAGGAATTAAGTTTATATATATTATCATGGAGATATAAACTTAACTTCTTGATATCGTATGGGCCAGACGGTCCGTTGGACTTATTTACGGTACTTTATGAAACGGCCAAGCCATACCTTTGAAGCCAAGGTGTAGGATTAGTAAACTCAGGGCTTAGGGGCTTGGTTTTTCGAGGGATCTGATAACTTTTTTACAGCCAGACCATATGAGTCTTGGCCGCCATTTTTACATGAAATGTTTTTGGCGGGTCCTATATACAGCGTGCGTGACGTCAAATTGATGTCATCGGGCATGAAAAGTACGGCCATGGCGATAACTAAAAAGCAAAAACAAATTAAAAGAAAAAAAAAATAAAAACAATCTTTTATTTTAAAGCTAAAAGAATAAAATAGTTCACCTTTATTTACATCCATTGCACAATTTATATTTTATGATATATATAGAGCTTGTCACGAGATTTAATTACTTTTACTTATACAAATACGAATACAAATCTCAATTATTTAACAAAAAATATTACAGTTTATATATTGAGAATGTTTTGCGCATATTTTATCAGTATAATCTTACTTTGATAAAAAAAAAATTGTTTGAGAGACGGGTGATGTTATGTCGTTGGCCAAGGCAAGACGTAAAACTTTAGACACCTACGGGCGCTAATTAGTAAAGCCCCAGATCGCATGTGCGAACACCTGTGACATGGGACATTCACTAATCCACCGCCCTAGGTATGTAGTGTACTATACCTACTCGTAATATAACTGTTTACCTACCCAAGTAAATTTCGCGACATGCCTTTAAAACATATAAATTGTGTAATTGAATTCCGTTATAATTCGAAAGTAAAAGTTTTTAAGGAAAAGATATTTTATTTTTATTTTTAACGCATTTAAAAAAAATATTGTTTTTAAAGATATTTTTTAAACTTTATTTACAATAGTTGAGTTCAACATCCCCAACTATGATTTCCAGCAGTCGTAAGTTCTCACAAGTCTCAAGACATTCTCAAATAGTTAGGTAGGTACTAAATAGTTACTTTATCCGAATATCAATATTAATACCCAATACCCATCACCCAACAATGACATTGTGCAGATAAAAAATCTGATTGATATGACAATGTAAAAAACCGGCCAAGAGCATGTCGGGCCACGCTCAGTGTAGGGTTCCGTAGTTGCCCATCCTTCACAATAGATGGGCTTAAATTAGGTACGAGAAAGATTTCAAGCTCTATAAAAAAGGTCGTAAACGCCAAAGTAACTTTAATTACTTATTACCTTCTGGAAGTCATCGATTATACGCGCCAGATTTAGCGGAATCATTTAATGCAATATGGCAGTTAACTAATATGTGTAACGTTCGAAGTATAAGGACACCGCGCGGCACTTACGTCATTTTAAAGAAAATTATGAAATTTTATGATAACTCAAAAACGGCTTGACCGATTTTATTCAATATAGTTTTGATTGAAAGTACTTATAAGGCGTAATTTTCATGAGATTTTCCATAATTTTTTGACCCGTGGTTTAAGAGTTAGAGGGGGGGGACACTATTTTTTTTTTATTTTCGGAGCGAATATTTACAAAACTGCTGACTTTATCAAAAAAATATTTTAGAAGACCCCTATTATTTTTAAAATAACCTATTCAAGGACACCACACACATTAGTGTTGAAACGAAAAAAAAAATTCACCCCCACAAAAAAATCGAATGACCTCCGAGATGACGTCTAATGAAAAATATAAATCATTTGATCTAAGTACCTTGAACGGCTTGAACTTAATATAGAGAACAGAATAGGTACCTAGTAGAGAATGAACCGTCAAATTATTTTGATCACACTTGCTCGTAAGTCAAGGGTTTACTTTACATGCTAGAAAAGCGGGCGGTGAATCGTAAATTACGCCCTAGGGCGGTAAGCTATTTTTTTTTACTGAAAATCTTGACGTTTATTATGATGTAAACCAAAAAACTTTTAATTAAAAAGTTACTATATTTTTAATGTAAATGTGTCTAATATGCTTATTTAAAGAGCAGAGTTTAGGTAATAATTATCATAAAAGTCTATTAACAGGTTGAAATACGTTGATATTGGGGTCGATTGCAAAAAAAATATAGGGACATAGTTAAGGGCTTTAATTAAAACAAAAGTTAATTGATTCCTTTGTGTGGCGAAAGTTACGCATACATTTTGTATGACTAACTTTCGTCACACAAAGGAAGCGATCGTATTTTATGTTAACTAAGCTTTTAAGTATGTACATTTTTTTTTTATTGACCCATTAATTAATATATAGGTATTCATCTGTTTTATTGTACTGTTTTTAAATTACTATTCTAAAAATTCTTTTTCGTATGTGTTTTTTCACTCATTAATCTCATTATACAATATCCAAACGCAATTGTTACATTATCTGTGGACATATACTACATGTTACTGTAATAGTGACTTGTTTTAATTTTATGGTGAACTAGCTTTTACCCGCGACTACGTCCGCGTGGAACTTGGAATTATGGAAGCAACCTCGTACAACACGATAGATATATCCATATTCACCTAATCACGTAAGAGCAATTGTGCTTTTGGTCTAATAATTAGATTTCCTACAGGGTCATCAATGTCATCATGAATTACTTACTCACTTTTCAATCTTTTTAGGGATAATTTCCAGGATGAAAACTACCCTATGTCCTTCCTTCGGATCTTAAACTATCTCCATGTCAAATTTCATCAAAATCGATTCAGCGGTTTAAGCGTGAAGAGGTAACAGACAGACAGACACACTTTCGCATTTATAATATTAGTATGGATAGTAAGTATATAATGTCTGTGAATGAATGTTGGATACAGATGGCAGACTGTATACGAAAAACGGCGAAGGATGTTCTAGGAGAAACAAAAGGGAAAGGCATTATAAAGGAGGAAGCGTGGTGGTGGAATGATGATGTACAGTTAAGTTTGAAAGAAAAGAAAAACGCTTTTAAAGAATGGCAAAAGGTTAAAGATGGACAAGATACGGAAAAAGAAGCGAAAAGGGCTATTTATAACGAAAGGAAGAAAATTGCTAAGCGAGCAGTTGCTATTGCTAGGGCAGCAGCACAGGACAAGCTTTATAATACACTCGATACTCCCAAAGGTGAGAAACAGCTGTATCGCTTAGCAAAGGCCAGGGAGAAGAGCTCTAGAGACATATCGCACGTAAAATGTATTAAAAATTATGAAGGCAAAGTCTTTTCAGAGGATAAAGCTGTACAACATCGGTGGAAGGTGTATTTTGAAAAATTGATGAATGAAGAGAATGTATGGAATTGTGTATTACAAAATAGGGAAGTGAATATGGGTGTGGTAGGTGAAATATGTATGGACGAGGTAAGAAAGGCTGTAAGAAATATGAAGAATGGAAAAGCTGTAGGGCCAGATAATATCCCAGTGGAAGTTTGGAAGGTATTGAGTGAGGATGGATGTAAGTGGCTGGCTTTATTCTTCAATAAGTTGTTGCGTGAAGAATCCGTCCCTGACGAATGGTGCAACAGTCTTTTGGTGCCCATTTTTAAAAATAAAGGCGACGTACAAGACTGCAATAATTATAGAGGAATAAAGCTCATGTCGCATAGTATGAAAGTGTGGGAGAAAGTGATAGAAAGACGAATACGCGATGAGACTAATATAACCCAAAACCAGTTTGGTTTTATGCCCGGTAGAGGTACAACAGATGCCATTTTTGCCCTTCGTCAACTCTGTGAAAAATACAGAAGTGCACAAAAAAATCTGCACATGGTATTTGTTGACCTCGAAGAGGCTTACGACCGAATCCCACGAGAGGTTTTGTGGTGGGCTCTGAAAGAAAGACGTGTGCCTGGGAAGTATGTAGAGCTAATTCGGGCTATGTACAATCAATGTGGCACATATGTTCGGTCGGCTGCTGGAATCACTGACAGGTTCAGTGTCACGGTTGGCTTACACCAGGGATCGGCTTTAAGCCCTTACCTCTTCCTGCTTATTATGGATGCTTTGTCATCGGACATTCAGGAAGAGGCGCCGATGATATCGTCCTCGTCGGTGAAAACGAACTCGAGGTCCAGAGTAGACTGGAGAAATGGCGGCAATAACTGGAAAATGTTGGGCTGAGAATCAGCAGATCCAAAACGGAACATATGTTTTGCGATTTCGGCGGTCTTTCCAGTTTTGCGGCCATAAAACTGGATCAAGTAGCGCTGCCAGTCTGCTCCGATTTCAGATACCTCGGTTCAATTATACAGAGTGACGGCGGCATTGAACGGGATGTCAAAAACCGAATAAGCTCAGGATGGATGAAATGGCGGCAGGTCTCTGGCATGATATGCGACCCCCGGATGCCGCTTCGGCTTAAGGGCAAAATATACAAAAGCATTGTAAGACCTGTCGTCATGTGTGGATCGGAGTGTTGGGCAGTAAAAGGGACGGATGAAATGAGATTACATGTGGCAGAGATGAGAATGTTGCGATGGATGTGTGGGGTGACAAGAATGGACAGAGTAAGAAATGAATATGTAAGAGGAAGTCTGAAAGTAGCAGCAATTAGGGAGAAGCTGCAAGCAAACCGACTATCATTGTATGGGCACGTGATGCGAAGAGAGGAAAGCCACGTAACCAGAAAAGCGTTAAGCATGAACGTGGACGGATATAGAAGAAGAGGAAGGCCAAAGAAAAGATGGATGGATTGTGTGAAAGATGATATGAATAAGAAGGAAGTAAACGACGAGATGACGAGTAATAGAGAAGAATGGAGGAAGAAAACATGCTGCGCCGACCCCAAATAAATGGGATAAGGGCAAGCGAATGATGAGTAAGTATATAGTATACCGGGTGGAATTTTTCTATGGGCCCTGGAGGGGAACTACATTAAATCCTTTAGTTAATAAAGAACATGTAATAAGTATTAAATTTCATGGAATCTCGTACAACAAATGAGTGTAGGGCTAAGTTTACTGGATAAATTATATCCTGAACAATAATCCTACCGATTTGTGAAACAAAATATCGAGGGTTTATTTTTTAATTTTTAGTTGGTTCGATTCCCGGTTGAGGCAAGCAAATTTTGAAAAATCTTTGAATGCAGTTTTGTTTCTTTTTAAAAATAAAGGAATGTTTCCTTTCAGTAAAATGAGCTAACTAAAGGATTTAAGGTAGTTCCCCTCCAGGGCCCATGGAAAAATTTCACCCTGTATAGTATGGATGGATTAGTATGGATTTAATCGCGTTTTTTATCTTTTCGTTGTTGTATTTCTGGAAAGTAAATGACTTGATTATCTAATCAATGCCATCAAATCAAATAAAAGAATCTCTAAGGAAATTATTGTCAATCCGGCAACAATCTAAAAAATGCAGTCTGAACTAGATTTTATTGAAATGAAATATTATTTATTTGCAATAGATATAGTTTTCATTGTGGTCTTGAGATTTATATCGTTTCATATCATCATCATCAGCCTATTCTTGTCCACTGCTGGACATAGGCCTCTCCAACTGCACGCCATTGTACGCGATCCTCGGCTACTTTCATCCAGCTTTTGCCAGCCACCCTGCACAGATCATCGCTCCATCTAGTCTGAGGGTGTCCCACACTACGCTTGCCGATCTGCGGTGTCCACTCAAGAACACGTTTACCCCACCGGTTATCGGTTCTTCGGCTAATATGGCCAGCCCACTGCCACTTCAAATTGCTAATACGGTGAGCTATGTCGGTAGCTTTGGTTCTCTGACGGATCACTTCGTTCCGAATTCGATCCTTCAAAGAAACTCCGAGCATTGCCCTTTCCATAGCTCTCTGAGCGACTTTAAATTTGTGAACCAGCCCAACCGTGAGTGTCCACGTCTCGGCACCGTATGTCATTACGGGTAGGACGCACTGGTTGAAAACTTTCGTCTTCAGACATTGTGGAATTGGCGATTTCGTTTCATATATCTACACTTAAATAAGTCATGCAAATGTGTTTACAAAGGACATACACAATAAGTACTAATTTGACCTTACAAGTCAGTAATATAAACGTTAAATTTGTAAGCATTTGCGTGAATTTTTGTGAAGTACTTGACTAAATTATACTTATTCTACCTATGTGATACATCAAAATACTCTTTCAATATTGTTTGTAATTAAATACTTTCCAACAAGCCACGAGAACAGTTGGTACTTAAATTTATTAGATGGTAGTTGCTTGAACCCATTTCGTAGGTGGTTATAAATTTTTATACACATCGCATAGCAATTTCTACCCTTCATTGTCGTGTGCATTTTCGGAGCAACCAGTCTGTCTGGGTACCTGGTGTTAAAGTTGACAGTATCACTTTTTTTCGTCGGTATGGAGTTTTACAAACATGCTGACCTCGAGAATATACATTGAATACACCGTCAACAACCCTAGTTCGATAAATGAGCTTTTACAGAATGTGCGAGAAGAAAGATTTATTGCCCTAATGCATTGTTTTTGGGCTATAAAAGTACGGTCTATATGAACCGAATTGCCCCAAATTAAAATTCCGTAATGTAAATTAGACGCCACAAAACCATGGTAAGCTTTTAATGTGGTTTTCCTATCCGTTATTCGTGACATTCTTCACAAAACATATGCAAATCTATTTATTTTTGAACACACTTTATGAACATGCAGTTTCCAGTCATAGTGATCATCAAGGACAAAGCCAAGGAATGTAGTGCTGTCACATTCTACCAAAGTGTGGTCGTTGTATGTTACTGATAATTTTCCCTTAATACCGCGATGATTTATGAATTGAATGTACTTTGTTTAACTTTACTTAACGTGTAGATTATTGTTTTGTAACCATTTTATAATCTTACTGAAGGTATTATTGATTTCATTATTGTAGTTAAGCCTTTCTGTCTCGGCGATTACTATTGATATGTCGTCCGCAAATAGTATACAATCGTGCTCAGTAATTGATATCAAGTCATTAATATAAAGCAAGAACAGTAGGGGACCAAGAATAGTCCCTTGCGGTACACCTACTTTATTCAGTCGAGCGTCCGACCTGTAGATATCTTCTATTTTGACAGTGCTGGTCCCTGTGATTTCGACTATTTGGGGTCGATTACTGAGATAGCTTGCAAGCCATTCATGTACCAACCTCTCAAACCGTAAACTTCACATTTTCTTAATAATAATTTATGTGAGACATGGTCAAATGCTTTGCTCATATCGAAGAAAAGAGCCATTGTTTTCATTTTCATGTCTACTTTGTTAATAATTTCATTAATAAGGTTAAAGGCCGCTAATGTAGTGGATTTTCGTTTTTGAAAACCATGTCGCTGAATGTATAGTATTCCGCATTTATTAATAAAATTCATTAAGCGACTATGCATGGCCTTCTCTAAGACTTTAGCTAGGATTGGTACGAGCGCAATTGGTCTATAATTATTAGGTTGCATTCTATCTCCCGTTTTATAAATGGGCTTAATAATGGATAATTTTAATTTATCGGGAAATGTGCCTTGTAGATAAGTCAGGTTTATAAAATGAGATAAGACGGGAGCTATATATGATGTCGCCAGTTATTTTAATAATATTTGGAGGTGCCTTTTTTAATAATCCATAATTTTGATAAAAGTTGGCGAAATAAGAGTAGCCCACGGCACCAGTGGGGAGGGGAAAAAAAATTGGGAAAAATATAAAGGTAAGTGGACTGTATACTTGAGATTAACCCCAAACTATGCAGATAGGAGCTAGGAAGCCTAGGACAAAGGGAAAGACATACCTTTTATACGCTGCGTGCTGTCTCCTCTTGCCGGCAAGTCATCTGCACGTTCACGGGTATGTATAATAGTTTATAAAATAGATTTGTGGCACATCACACCAGTCCGTAGCACATAATTCAAACACCAGGCGGCCAAACGTGGCCGCACAGACAGCAAGGTAAAATGGCGACTTGCGACTGTCGCTCGCGGCGGGCGTCGATGAAGTACATATGTCAGAGGAATGGGATTTGAAAGGTTTGGGAGAGAATTCAAACTACCCCACATACAAAAATATAAAACGAAATCCAACATCAGGGCCTTGAAGGAACCCTTCAAAAGAAAAAAAAGAGCGAAGTTGCTCTATCATAGAACGCGGGTGCGATTATTGTGCTAAGCGGTAAGTGAATAGTTAAGAAACTTAAACTAGAAATATCTAGCGTAAACTAAGAAAAGCACAGTAGTTTGTGCGCGAATATAAGTATGTATGAAAGAACTCTACAAGCAAAATAAATCTTAACTAAGATTGTCTATAAAGACGCGGGCTTAAAATAACTAAACTAAATATCTTAAAATTAAGATTGACTCATTGAGTCGGGAGAGGGCAAAGTCGCACGACTGGCCGTTTGTACGTGCCAACTTTCGTCCTTACTTCCGCAACGCGCGTTATTCCGTCCTTACCGGGATATACCTCTTAGCTCAGGTATATTGATACTTAAAAAGAGGCATCATACACTGTAATATGACTGAAATTATTGTTTTGAATAAATACATTTTATTATTATTATTATTATTATATACGTTAGTGATAATTCCTAACGGCCATTGTAAGGGTGGCGCGTTATCTACGTTTAACAATACCACTGTACCAATCGTTATTGGATTAGATGAAGTATTCCATTTCTCGCGTTGTTGCAAATTATGTAAATACTCAGATTTGAACCGCTTCCAGTATGACTGTACTAGCGAGTCCATCAATGAAAAACGAGACAACAAATTGGTTCGTTCGTCGGATAAGTCGGGTGCGGGAAGGTACTCTAGTGGAGATGTAGACAAAAAATGAGATGGCGTGAGCGCCAGCGGCTCCGAGGGATCCGAACTTAGAGTATAGAGCGGGCGGCTGTTAAGCACTGCCTCAATTTGTGTAAGCACGGTCGACATCTCCTCGAAGGTGAGAATTTGTTTTCCGATTACGCGAAATAATAAAGATTTAGCGCTTTTAATATTAGCTTCCCATATGCCACCGAAATGACTGGCAGTGGGAGGGTTCATCTTCCACGTAATGCGGTTTTTCGCGAGTTCATTACTAAATGTTTTATAATATTCGTCAGATCGTAAGAATTCGTGAAGTTCATTAAAATAAGCCTTTGAAGAAACAAAATTAGTCCCGTTATCCGAATAAAGCGACGTGCATGGTCCACGTCGCGACGTAAAGCGTTTAAATGCATCTATAAAACCTACGGAAGTCAAACTCGATACCAGTTCTAAATGAACGGCCTTTGTCACTAGACAAATAAAAAGGCATTAAATATGCTTTGACACTACGTACGCCGCGCTTGCGATAGGGAGTAATATACAGCGGTCCCGCATAATCTACACCCGTGTGTAAGAAAGCCTTGCATTGCTCTAATCGACATTTAGGTAGATCAGACATAAGCGGGAAAGTAGCTTTAGGACTTAATCTGAAACAGCTATTGCATTTTTGCACGCGTTGCCTAACAATACGACGAGCGGAAAGTATCCAGTACCTAGTTTTTAAGATGCCTAGTAATAGTTGCGGTCCTGCGTGAGAATTATCGCGGTGATAAGTGTCAATAATTAAGTGCACCACATTATCCTTTTTAGGCAATATCATGGGGTGCTTAGACGCGTAATCTAACGACGAATTCGTTAAGCGACCTCCGACACGTAAGATTTTCAATAAACGGAAATAGCTTTTGTAGTTTTGATGAGCATCGTTGCCCCTTTGAAATATTTTTAATATCGTCGGAGAAATATACAGATTGCACTACACGAATTATTTCAAATTCGGCGGTATTTAAATCATTAGCAGTGATTACGTCGTTTCGCGGGAGCTTCTTCGAGAAGCGGAGCACATAAACAAAAGCTCGAAGAAGTTTATTCCAGGAGGAACATCGCGAGGCGAGCGTCAGAACAGGATGTTCTATTTCAGTGACACTCGTGGTCACGTGAGCCACAGTCTTTTCCTCTGGCAAAGATGAGCGGTTCGGTATAAATTTTTGTACAGGCCAGTGGTTTAAAGGCTGTGCTAACCAAGGCGGTCCATGAAACCACAACTCATGCTGTATGAGCTGGGAGGGAGTGAGACCTCTTGAATTACAATCAGAGGGATTAAGAGAGCCAGCAATATGATATAAATTGTCAGGCGAAATATTTGTCTGAATTTGTGAAATGCGGTTAGCAACATAAGTGTCGAACCTATCAGGCGAAGCGACCGACCAACATAGGGCGACTTCTGAGTCAGAAAATGCAAAAATATTATCTATTTTATGTCTTTTCGATAGCGTGTCATTAACTTCGCGTAGAAGCCGTGACATTAATAAAATACCGTTGCGTTCTAAACGCGCTAACGTAATCTTAGGTCTGGCAGAAGCTACTCTTGACTTGGAACAGATAAGCGTTACGATCGGTGGCTGGCCTGGGTTAACAACATGCAGGTATATTACACAGCCATAGGCGGCTTCACTGGAGTCCGAAAATCCTACCAAGGAGACTTCAGCTCCGACTTCTACACCTAGATGTCGGGGGAATTTAAGCTGGGATATCAGAGGCAACTCAGATAAGTACTGTTGCCATAAATTAACAATGCGAGAAGGCGGTAAATCATCCCAGTGCAAATCCAAAAGCCACAGTTCCCGGATTATTAATTTAGCGTATAAAATAAGCGGCCCTACGAGTCCTAGTACATCATATAGTCGGGCGGTCGCGGATAATATAGCACGTTTAGTACACAAGGTTGGCGGTTTAGAGGTATCGAACACGAACACGTCCTGCGTGGGCAACCAGCGCAGACCTAAAATCTTAAATGTATTTCCGTCATCGAAGGAAATAGATCCAGACTTCCGGTGTGACTCTGGTATGTGCTCGAGCAGTTCGCGCGAGTTGGATGTCCATTTTACTAGGGCGAACCCCCCGGCCTTGAAGAGGTCGATCAGTTCATCAGCTGTCTTAACTGCTTCCTCGAGAGAAGAAGCAGAAGAAGCGAGGTCATCCATATAGACATCTCTTTCTAACACGGCGGCCGCAGTTGGCCATCGATGCCGTTCATCAGCAGCTAGCTGACGTAGGGTCCGTAGCGCCAAAAAAGGCGATGAACGCAAACCAAACGTAACCCGCGTGAACGTGTATACCTCTAGCGGATCAGTATCCGAGAAACGGTATAAAATTCGTTGATATTTATGATGTGATTCATTTGTGTGAATGCACAAGTACATTTGTTTCACGTCAGCAAAAAATGCAATCTTGAAAATGCGGACATTTAATAAAATGTGAAATATATTTGCCTGTAAGTTACAACCGGTATATAAATAGTATTTTATGCAATCGTTGCACAATGGAGGTTCTTAAAGTCGAGTACCGCGTTTAGGTCACGAGGCTTGCCGAGTGGCCTATGTAAGGTACGAGACTTTAAGACCTAATTGTGTAACTATTGCATACAATACTTTTTATACGAGCAAAACTCAGAAAAACATTTTTTACTTTAATCGTCATTCTCCAATATGATTTCCTATTTTTGATGTAACCTTTTTCGTTCAACTAAAACTGACCTATTAAAAAAAAAACATGATCGCGATGGCCATGGCGGGTGCCTCGTGATTGGTGAATTTTTTTGACAAGTAATTTCAACCAATCAGTGAGCATCAAATAATCTTGCTTTCTCTTTTTGAAATTATTAGAGTTGTGTAGAGAGATGTCTTATGAATATTAAAGTTCTGTAGCGGGTACCATAGAGTATAAAATTTTGTTACAGGATTAAAATGTGCGTTATTATGATTTTGTCTGTGAAATTATAATTGACAGATTAAAGTCTGCGAGTATAAAAATATCATTTAGTGACAACCCTGTGTCACTTTTCGCGGACCCATCCAGGACGGGCCGAACTTTGGATGTCGCTTTGTCATTGCGAACTACAGGATGATGCGGTAAAAAATAGCCCGAAGAGAGAGACTCCTCAGGTGCGGAGCGAGAGAGAATACCTTCATTTAGGTAATCGCGTATAATGTTATCATAACTAGATTTAAGTGCGGGATCTTTAGAGAACTTTCTCTCGAGAAGTAAAAAGCGCTTTTTTGCTGTTATGAAAGAATCTCCCAATTTATTGGGATCATCTTTGAATGGCAAGTCAACAGAATAACTGCCGTCATCATTGCGAACAGTAGTTGAAGTGTATATACTTTCGCATTTTTCATCGTCGGGACTTAAAAAGGTACGCGAAGGTATCTCCTCATTCGACCAAAATTTCTCGACGAGTTGATGAAGCGGGTCACAGCTAAAAGCACAGAGCGTGTGCGGAGCGGGTTGGGAAGAAACTATAGGAGCGTCCCCCATTAAAATGTAGCCTAAGGTAGTTTCATAAGCGTTGGGCATATTCTCGGATGGGCCTTTAATTTTGTCAAACAATAAAATTTCGCAATAAAGTTTCACACCTATAAGCATATCAATCGGTCCCGGTTGTGAAAAGTCATCATCTGCGAGCGGTAAGTTCTTAATGTACCCGAGCGACGCGTTATCTACGCGCGCACTAGGCAGTTGTGACGTAATGCGCTCGACTACCAGCGGGCTGGCAGTGTACTCGCGTTGAGTCCCTACTCGCGGCGTGAATTTAAGTTAAGTTACACCTAATATTTTTTGCGAAGTCCCACCGATGCCTTGAACTTCAGAAAAGCGGTTTTGTTTTTTAATAGGCAGCGATAATCGCTTACAACAAGCTGCTGTTAAGTAATCACTTTGAGAGCCAGGATCGACCAAGCATCTCAAAAAGTGAGTGCGGTTAAAAGAATCAATTATTTTTATTTTCGCGGTGGCCAGTAACGTCGTCGTTTGAAGACGGCTAGAACTGTCGCACGAAATTGTACAAATGCTACGATCCGATGAGCAATGCGGGGTGCTTTGGTCGACGTGAACTGCAGTAGTCATATTAATATTATCAACATTAGCAATATCAGAATTAGTAAATTTATTTTCCTCATGAGATAACGTAAACATGCCAGGGCCGAACTCAGGGTGTCCGATTTTTTCATGTTTAAAATTACGAGCGGGGTTTGAAACAGTTGTCCCCATGTTACAATTTGACTTCGAACTCACGTTAAAATGCAACAATGAATGATGCCGCGAAGAACAATGAGAACAATTTTTCTTCGAAGTACAAGTTGAAGTTTTGTGGCTTACACTTAAACAATTGTTGCAATATGCATTTAATTTGATAAAATTGTATCTTTCGTGCGGTGTCATTTTCATAAAAGAAGAACAAGAATACAAATGTTCATGTTGTTTATTTTTACAAAGTCCACATTTAATACTATTATCGGAACCGCGTCCGCGCCTACGAACGTCTTTGTAACGGCCCTAGGTATGTGCGACTTGTTAGGGGAGTTAAAGATCGGTTTATTAGTAACTGCATTTGGAGATCGAGATAACACTTTACTCTGCTCCTTGACAAATTCAATTAAACTATGATACGACTGGATTTTCTCCTTACGATAGGCGATCTCAAATAATTTAATTGTTTCTGCATCCAATTTTTGTAATGCCAAATGCAGGAAAATGAAATCTGTCAAATCTTCGAGTTTCATTTCTTTGAGCGCTTTGACGGATGTGTCAAAGTTATTTATGAATGCGTCTAAACCGGTCGAACTCGCGGTAGTTAGCGATTTAAAATGCAACAGCTGCTTAAGATAAGTACATGCTAGCGTGCGTGGGTCATCATACTTTTGTATTAAAGCATCCCAAATGATGCGATAGTTCTGTGCGGTTGGAGGCAAACCTGCGCAAATATCGCGCGCGGTGCCAGTTAATTTGCCAATTAAATAATAAATCCTTTCACTATCAGACAGTGATGCGTTATCATGTATCATACTCTTAAATTGCTGATAAAACAGCGGCCAGTTTTGTGGCTGTCCATCAAATGAAATTAATTCAATTACTAGCAAGCGAGGTTTCGACTTCGTAACACTGGGGGGTTGAGTCTCAGGAACACTATGTACTTTATTTTCTGACAATAATTGTTTAATATAGCAATACATTTCCTCAAATGATGTCCATGACTCATAATCTACGTCAACGCCTGGGTTCAGTTGTAAAAACAGCAAATTATACGATTCTAAAACCTTTTCGTAATCATCACGCAATGTGTCTATATTTAATGCACTTGTCCGAAACGCCTTAAACTGTTGATGATCAGTTTCGGCTTTGTATGCTAATTCTAGAATGTTTTCTACGCGTTTATATATAACATCGCGCCTGACGGTATATATATAGTCAGCTGATTCCTACTAGTATCATAATCGACTCCCTGGCTGAACGCGTCACTCCCTTTTCTGCTACCTTTACCCATTGTAAATAGTAGTTACGAGCTTGTAATCGATAAATAAAATAACAATTCGCGGTATGCTAAAGAATCCTATAGAAGGTCGTAACTCACGACGATTTACTGAGAACTTAAGACTTTTTATTTAAGTGGTGCAAATAGTTTTGCAGTAAATATAAAAGACGTAAGCGACTGGGATTCTATATGGACTTATGACTTTTTATATTAGACGTATGAGTATGATAACAAATTGTTCACTTTTTATTAGAAGTATGATGATATTAGCGTATATAAAAGTATTATATGTATTTATAAGAACTTATTTATGTACCTACTGCGGGAATAGAAATTAAAATGTTAGTTAAATACTGTAACTAAACTGAGCGGGACACAATAAATTGTGATAAATGCGGGCGGAAACGTATTTACGTATTTAAGAATAAGATTCTGATAGAATTTTATGTGCTACCGTGATTGTAATGTTACCGGGCGGTGAAATAAATGAACTTAACCGAACCAATTTGAGTTGCATTTACAATTGCATATGGCGGACAGGTAAAGTGGTATGGTTAAGAACAAAGGAATGTGCGATCACGTGTATCGAAATTGATCACGAAAAATGAAATATATTAGGAAATAACTAGCAATATAACGTACTAAGCATGCGGGTGCGGAAATAAAGCGAAATAGTCGCCGATCTTGATAATATTTTAAGATTAAAAATGACAAACTATTTCAATACCTAGCACAATAATCGCATAAGTTACCCCAATAATTATCATTAAATTTATATATTAATCACATAGGTATAATTGAATGCGGATGGAAATGACCAGAAAATGGTTTAATTCGGTAAGAAGTGACCAGAAAAAATATGGAGGTGCCTTTTTTAATAATCCATAATTTTGATAAAAGTTGGCGAAATAAGAGTAGCCCACGGCACCAGTGGGGAGGGGAACAAAATTGGGAAAAATATAAAGGTAAGTGGACTGTATAATTGAGATTAACCCCAAACTATGCAGATAGGAGCTAGGAAGCCTAGGACAAAGGGAAAGACATATGCACTAACCTTTTATACGCTGCGTGCTGTCTCCTCTTGCCGGCAAGTCATCTGCACGTTCACGGGTATGTATAATAGTTTATAAAATAGATTTGTGGCACATCACACCAGTCCGTAGCACATAATTCAAACACCAGGCGGCCAAACGTGGCCGCACAGACAGCAAGGTAAAATGGCGACTTGCGACTGTCGCTCGCGGCGGGCGTCGATGAAGTACATATGTCAGAGGAATGGGATTTGAAAGGTTTGGGAGAGAATTCAAACTACCCCACATACAAAAATATAAAACGAAATCCAACATATTTGTTGTAATACTGTCGTAACCTACAGAGCTTGTGTTGTTTAGTGTCTTAATTATACGTGATATTTCATTAGGATTTGAAGGCGAAAGAAACATGTTAATATTGTAGATTTTACTGATTAATTATAGTTGCTATTTAAGTTATTCCTAGTATTTGTGAGTTTGATCAAGTGTTCATTGAATGCATTAGCATATTAGCATTTTGAAGATGAATATTTAGCAACGAAGGTAAGTCGAGAATACTCATACTTAGCTACATACGTACCTATAAGTAAATTTCAATTTTTCTTATATTTTCAAGTTAATCCTTTTGATTAACTTACCAACATGGCGGCAGAAATCAGAAAAAAATATGTAGGTACTAGGTACATGTCACTGTAATAGTGACTTGTTTTAATTTATGGCGAATTTAATCAAGTTTTAATCTTTTCGTCGTTGTACCTATTTCTGTAAAATTAAATGAATTGACTATATGTAATCAATACCATCAAATCAAATAAAAAATTCTGTAAGGAAATTATTATCAATGCGGCAATAGACAATCTAAAAAAATGCAGTCTTAACTGGATTTTATTGAAAATGCATATTTAACAACGAGGGTAAGTTGAGAATAGTTAGCTACATACGTATAAATAAATTTTATATTTGCTTATATTTTCAAATTAATCCTTTTGATTGAATCGTCTTAAAATTTCACTAAACAATGATCAGTACAGAATGTACCTAACAACAGAAAATTTAAAATGTTGTATTAAAGAACCTAATTAAGATTATGTCTCTGTCTCAATGTATAAGTTAAGTAGGTACATAAATATGTGCAAAGATTAATTTAGCTATTTGGTTTCCGGTTGCTATTAGCCGCCATGTCTTTTCATTTTACTCTGCTACGAGAAATTCGTGTTGTTAAACCTACATATTTTATTCCTCAATTTAAGAAGGTACAAACGCCGCATTTAATAAAAGTATTATCACTATGATCTGGACAAATATTATTTATATTAATTTATTAACTATTGTAGATTTGTATTGTAAATTGTATTAAATATTGTAGTTACATAGTTTTGTTTTATAAATGTTTTGGTATTGGCTGCTATTATTACTTTTGTTTTATTTCCTCCCAAGTGTGATAAAAAACGTCGTACGTGGCTCTGGCGGTAAAAGAAATCCAAACTCGTGTCATTAAATCCTACGGCTTCGGGCTTCTAATAGACACTCGTTTACTACCTTTGTTATGTAATGTACTATTACGTCACCCTAGACCGTAAGTGGGATTTTCTGCCCGCAGTGGGAAGAAAATCTACTTTAGGTCATGAAATGTATTGAGATGAGAGGACTGACTATTATTCGACAGAGCACTATAACACATTTTTATAGTTTTGCTCTCAAACAGATATCTAATATGATCCTGTCGTACATACTCTTTGAGTATTGTCTATGCTCTAAGTACATACTACATGGCTGAATTCTCGGTACATAATCGGACTCGCATCAATAACTAAAAATAATGATATAATAAACAGCTAGGGCTGAACCCAGTGGATGCGGATGAATAAACTTACGACATACGGAAATTCTCCGAGGCCCGACGGGGTGCCCCCCACGATCCTGGCTCCATCGAAGTCCCGCGCCTCTTCAGCCGCCCTGATGCGCGTGGCCGCCGGGATCCCCACCCTGGTGTGGTAGTCGGCGATGTTCACAGGGGACTCCACCGCCTTCCCTGCTACCAAACCTACTAGGGCAAGCGCGACGAGGAACTTCATCTTGAGGCGAGGGAACTTATGACAGTGCCTGCTTATGACAGTGCCTCCTTATATATCAATCGATTAACTTATCGAACGATTAAAATGATTAAAGTGAATGCACTGATTTTGAGATTGTTGGACGGTTGCTACGCTACCTAGTAGTTATCGCAACACTGTACAATCAACCGTCAAATAAAATATCATAAAAATACTACTGCGACACATCTGTGAAGAATGCAGGTCATGACCCAGAGCGCCAAATGTTCTGTTCCTAAATTGAACGGGCTTGAGGATTACTCGTAATGGAAATTCGCAATAAAAATGTTACTAATTGGAAAAAAGCGCTACCTAAAAATGATGATTCTGGAGAACATGAGAAGGATCAAGAGGCATTTACTATTATTTGTTTGCACTTGGAGTCCCATCTCTACCCGTACGAACAGAATTTGACATTTGCTAAGGAATTATGGGACGCGCTAGCCGGAATTTTCGAGGATAAAGGGATCAATAGACGAATAAGTCTTATGAATTCGCTTTTAGATGAGCTCTTGGAAAAGCATAACTCGATGCATGAGTAAGTAGCGGCTCTCATGAGTCACGCTCAGAAACTGAAGGAGATTAACCAGAGTTTCAACGATGATTTGATTGCTGTGGTACTTTTACGGAGTTTGCCTGATATATACAGACCATTGCGTATGACTTTAGAGCACTCAGGAATGAAACTCACCTCGGAAAACGTTCGGCAAAAGCGTCTACAAGAAGAATCCAGTCAGAGCTCTTCTAATGATTCCTCGCATCGTAATTCTGCATTAGTAGCAAGGAAACAATCGCAACGCAAAACTGTAGTGTCTTCTCTTTCTAATCAATTTAAGAAAACGAGGACGACACTATAGTATTGCCACTTTTTAATTTCTACTCTTTTTGGTCAGATTGTATTGTACTTACTACCTCACAAAGTTACCGGCACTGACATATTTTGTTTACGTAAGATTGGCAACAATGCATATTCCCCGCGGCGCAGCCGGTGCATCATCGGTGCGCTGTCTTGCAATGCAAAGCATGAGCGCGCTCCTATTTGTGTCAATAGCACGGGGAGGACCCAATGTACATAAAACGCGACTTGACGCCAGGGCTTTGCGCCATGGAAGTCGTACCACATCTCGGAAGCTGGCCACTTCCTGGATGTGGAATGTACTTTTTCATCACATTTGCTCGTAAAAGATGGTCTTACATGCAGGTGTACTGAATGACAAAGGCCTATATAGTTCCCGCGGGAGTTACATATAAATTGTTATAACTCCCGAGGGAGTTATGGTTTTAGTTTTAAAAATATAGTACGCACTCGCAGACTACTTCAGACTAAGGAGGTTTCAACCCAGCCAAGGTTTTTTGTTGTACTTATCAACAAAACTTGCCTACCAGCAAATTTTATTGTGTATTGAATTAATATGGTATAGTATATAAATATATACAGAAAAAAGTTAGTTGTCAATCGTTATCGTTTAATGTTATATACTCCCAAATGTGATGAAAAATATTGTGTGTATGGCGGGTAGTAAGGGGATTACAAACTCAGGAAAAGCAATAGTCCTTCGTTAGTAATCCCCTACTTACTACCCTTATGACACAATATACTATACCACACATGACAATCCTATGTCTTACATGGTACCAAAGACAAAAGGAGCGTTGTGAGATTTTATGCCAGGGCTCTGCGCCATGGGAATCTACGTGCTCATAGAAGTTGATCACTTCTGTGACATGGTGTGATTTTAATATGAAATGAAAAATGAAATATGAAAACACATATCATAATTTTTTGCAAATCTTCCTTCAAAATTAATTTCTCTCCTATTTCTCTAATACGTGACTCATTTCGTTTAACAGTAAGTATTATATTTGCCAAATTGGTTTGAATAACCGTTGTTATATGATCCACGTATTGCTGCATGTAAATTAAAATCTCCATCTTCAGACTTTGTCAATGCCTGATCAAATAAAAATGAACTATTGGGTACTCGTTGTCGTTTATGCACGTGATGTCCAAATTTGTCAACATTCATGATGTCTGTTTTACGTGCAGCATGAACACATACTGATAATTTTTCAATAACATTACTTTATTATAAATTTGACAGTTATAGAATATTTGTTTTGAAATTTCAGAGTTAAACTGTGTCAGAGGACTTCAATTCAAATTACCATTCTCACGTAACTCTTCTATTATAGCTATGATTTCATTATCCAGACCAGTGTTACCTGCTTGTTTAGATGCTATTAATAATTTAAGCCTGTCAACTAATTCATTCGGATTATCCCAGTAAATGTAATCAACTCTAGACTTCACTTTTTTCATTGTTGGCAGTACGAACCCACTGCCGATAGGTAGGTTCTCAGTGCTATGTTATTTTTCAGAAAATTTAAAAAAAGGTTTTGTAATTCGTAAGTATTTTAAGCCTTTGTTACTTTTAATTGGTTTCTTTGGATTAAAATCTCTTCTGTGTGCATTAGTTTCTTGCAAAATTAATTTATAATTATATTTATCTTCATCCGTTATTACTTTTAAGTTTGGTATTTTTTTAAATAGCAACTCGTTGAGCCCACGAGTTTTTTTGTAAACAGTAGATCCAACTTTAACATTATTATTTTAAATGTATTCATCAACACATACTAAATTATACAATTAGAAGCTTATTAAAATATACACATTACAGTCTCTTATAATATAAAATGTTAACAAATACAAAAGCTTACTCAAATAACCCGCCCCGCACCATTCCAGGCGCAAAAGTTCCCAACACACTCGCTGCGTTTCCGCGTTGAACAGCGATCGATAACCTCTGCGCCAGGAATGATCCGGTGCGAGCATCAAACCCTTTCTCCCTCAAGCGACCCCCAAGCTCTACATTATTATTAGGATATATGAGAATTCGTAATGATCCCATCATAAGTTTTCCAAGTTCTGTTCTGACTCCAAATGGTATATAGCATCTAATTCTTTAGGAAAATGATAAATTGTGGTACTGAATTTGCGTGGTAAACTCAAAGTAGTGTCATGTGAAATAGCATCATCATTATCGCTTAATTTTGTTGCATAACAGTCTGTTTCTGTATTATTTTTCTTCATCTCGCTCTCATCAGAATTTGATTGACTTATTTCATCTTTTTCAATGCTACGGTAGTAATTGTTTTGAAAATTAGAATTCAATGCGTCAGTATCTGATGTTTCGTTAACCTTTATGTTTTTTATTGTAAATACAATAAAAAGCATAAAGGCACCAGTTAAATTTGTGCTAACCCGTTATACTTATTTGCGTATTTTTCATGCATACAATGCATTTAATGGTCCCACCCTCCCACCACGATAAGAAAAATAAATATCCGAATCAAGATTCGGTTGTCGGACTCCAGACCGTCAACATCTCCTGATGATGCCTCGTAGAGAGGCGAAACACGTGTCGAGTAAGTTCTGTTATTTTGGTGGTGGTTTGTTATTTATTTGCGTATTTATTTTTCTTATCGTGGTGGGAGGGTGAGACCATTAAATGCATTGTATGCATGAAAAATACGCAAATAAGTATAACGGGTTAGCACAAATTTAACTGGCATGATATTATATCGCGATTCGCGGAATAGCAAAGCAATATTATTATTTTCATTAATATGGATTAACGCCTGATTCAATTAATTATATTTTAGAACATAATTCCCTAAACTGGTTCCATATCATGTTCATGTCTGTGTTGACATGTTCATCATAGACATGTCGTAAATTAATATTATCTTGTTTAAATAACACAATTAGGCTAGCAGTATCTCGTATCAGTTGTTTTGGTATTTTACTGTAGGTCTGATTTAAATACAGGCAATCGTATATTATTATGCCTACCCATCGCAAAATAATCTCTAATTGTATTTTGATTTTCGCACGATACGTCATCAAATATCATTACTGAATTGGATTTAGCAGCTGAAGGACTCAATACTTCTTCTTTATCATGAAATTTTCCAAAAAACACATTAGGTACTAAACTTAAAACGTTTTATAAGAATACGTACTTAGCTTAAAAATGAGTTTTTGAATAAATATAAACATTCTGAAAACGAAATCCGTCTTTATGTAAAAGCAAACCAATTACCAAATTGGTCTTTCCACAATTAGATGGACCGCAGACAAGTCTTCGTATAGTATTTGGTAGTAATTTACCATGTCTTGATTGTTTCTTAATGATACCATGATCAATAGTATTTATTTTAAGTAGGAGAGGTTGTTTTAAGAAATTTCATTTCAACGGTTTTTTTAGTATGACCAATTTAGTGTATATCGCAAGACCATCGAATGTCAAGTGATATTAAAACACACTTTTACTAGAATACTAAGGTCTTCGTGTTAAGATAAAATCAGCTACCTATCATGTGATGCATTAATTCATTGTATATATTGGGCTTCTAGATCACTTGAATACTGATTTCGCCAATGGAAAAACAATCAAGCTAAAACATAGAATTCAATAGAAACTTTCGTGGAACGAGCAGCGAGCGGGCAAATACTGTTTGGGGATTGTAGATCACTTTGACACACACATTACCAACGGAACAGAATCAACGTAAAACTTAAAAATCTATTTGACAAAAACTTCATCGCAAACAGCATAGAGCGAGCGCAGCGAGCGGCCAAATACTTGATTCTGTTCCGTTGGTAGCTAATGTGTGTGTCAAAGTGATCTTCAATGGCCATAACTATACTACTGCCCTATTCTTGTTTAAATCAAAAATCTATTTTAGAATATCATACTAGAAACTAATAGAATATATGCCATCTTTCCATATTAAATTATCAAATTACTTTTTTATTAACTTATCTGTAACAATTATACTTACCTGTGGACTTTATTGAGTTTTATTCATCATATTATTTAGTACAAATAATATTCAATAAGGCTAGATTTAGGCATCATAGGAATAAGTTATAGGAACTTTGTAGATACCTATTCTTGGAAGCTAGACTAGATAGATAGGATAGGTAGATAGATTTAAGTAATGTCAGTATTTGGTATGGTATGTAGGAGGTGAATAGGTGGTGAATACAGTTAGTGTTAAATAAATAACAGACTACACATTTATTACATTTTAGTTAATATAAGTTCATAGTTAGGTATTGGTTTAGAAGCACATAACGATTCATCATGGTTTTATCTCTATACGAATTTGAATTACTGCAACAGCGTAGGAATAGGAACCTGTCCTACTAGACGAATCACAACGGTTGTACCGATCACATTTTGGCCATTAGTTATTATGAAATTTTTGAGCTCGATTGTTTAAGGATCCACTAAAAATTAGGGTTGCTTAGATGTAGGATGTGGAAGACAAGGACCTGGAGATAAGTTATAGGGTAATTGTTGTAGGGTTTCTTAGGCTTCGTAGGTATTAGGTATGAGTAGGGTATAGGGTTAAGTACGGTTTAGGGTACAGTGAGGAGAGGCGACGCAGGAGATTACATAGAGCGCGTGAAAGAGATTACATTAGCTTCGTGCATGATAGTTGTAATTGATCCTGTGACCATGGATAATTCCAGTTAGGTATTAGTTAGATGGGATATTACATTAGGTACTATTTAGAAGAGGTTAAGTTGGTTATTGTTATTTTTCACTTGTTTTTCGTTTATTAAGTATTATTTCATACATCGATTTATCTTTAAATTGAAATATCCGAAAAATTCGGAATTTCTATAGCAGCTCCTTAAATTTGGAGAAACTGATGATAGCCTATACAATAAAAGTCCGACTCACCGGTAGGGAGGGCTAACCAGCCGTGATGCAATTCAGGTCATGCTTAAAAAAAGCGATAAACGAAGGTTGGTTGAAAATGTATTTATTTCATTATTAAAACAACTATCAGTCCAAGGGACGTGCGAATCTGGCTCAGAAATCGTGGTTTGTACGATTACAGTCGAGCATAGATCCATGAGACGTAGGCAGAGATGCGCGCGAAGCCGGCAGGCTGGCCCCTGCGCAGCCGACGTCACTCCGATCTGGGGAAGAAGATCAGCAAGTTATTAGTTATATAATTACTTGCAGCAATTTCTTTAAAAAATTAGGCAAGTGCGAGTCCGACTCGCGCATGAAGGGTTTCGTACCACAATCTATAACAAGTTTGTTGTATGGGAGCCCCCTTAAATATTTATTTTATTTCCTTTTTAATATTTGTTGTTATAGCCGCAATAGAAATACATCATCTGTCTAGCTATCACCGCCCTTGAGATACAGCCTGGTGACAGATGGACGGACGGACAGCGAAGTCTCAGTAATAGAGTCCCGTTTTTATCCTTTGGGTACAGAACCCTAAAAATGAAGATGGGGCTGGATTAAGACAAATCAGAAACTATCCAAATCCTCCGTCACTACTCAGCATTGACATCAGTGATCTTATAAGATCTTTCTAGAAGGCCCCTCTCGCATCTCTTGTAGTTCAGGTAAGTTCAGGGAAGAAGTTTTATTTATTTATTCACTTTGACAACATTTCTATTTGTCATTATTCTTTCAAAAAAATCTTAAGACACCAATGTTTTAGAACCTTGTAATGTAAGTAAGTGGTTTTTAAAACTTTTAGTTACCTTCAGTACCTACTTACCAGGTTATTTTCAGCGTTAGCCAGAGGGCCGCCGGAGTTGCCGGTGCAGGTGCCGCGGCCGCCGGTGGTGGCGATGCACAGGGTGGTGTTCTGGACGGTGTCGGGACCAAAGACGGTGAGACACTCGTCGTTGGTGATGACCTCCACGTCCACGTGGGACAGGTACTGGTCGGTGCTGATGGAACCGCCTGCAAATTACAAAATTCAATGATAAAATAAGAAATGCCTTTTTCATACTTAAAGCACCTACTATTAGAAAACGTCTCACTTATAAAATCCGAGTGATTCTTACCGATCTGCTGGTGTTGTCGCCCTTCAACTATTGTGACACTGTTCATGGGCGCAGACTACACAAATATACAAATAAAGCTATTTAGAGGGTCCAGTGCATGTGTCCGGTTTTGTGTTGATGTTATTTGAGGGGTCAAAAGTATCTCCAAACGGTTCGTGTAAAACACACAGCTGCTGCTTGCCAGTTCCTGGCGTGAAATTGGCTGGACTCGCTGCCGCGTGTCTAGATTTTACATTAATAAAATTTAGCTTTCTAGCTCTCAAAAAAATACAATACATTTTGATAGAGCTAGTAAGATCATGATAACCATTTAAAATATATTTTAAGAATGAGTCCTCTAGCCTATTATTGTATGAACAGTTAAAGGTAAAACTTACTATCTGTCAGACCCCAACCAGAAGCCCAGGCCCGGGTCCCAGCGAAGTCGTTGCTGCCGGTGGCGAGAGCGATCGGCTGGATGATGCCTGAAACATAACATTTTTCTGATGATGGTACCCAACACAATTTGATGTGTGAGTTCAGTAAAAGGCTTGAGAAAAATTGAGTAATATTTGGTAAGATCGCCAGGTCTTCCTTTAAGAACTGGGTAGATTTAGCTATAAATAGAGACCAATGGGGGAAGACGGGAGGGGGCCTTTGCCCAACAGTGGGGCACTATATAATAATAAATAATTTGGTAAGATTAGCAGTAGACAAGGGGCAAATAGGCTTCATTACCTACTTGTGTAAGTGACCCAGGGGAGCCCAATCAGAGCAATATCGTTGACCAGGGTAATCTCATTGTAGTTGGCGTGTAGCTCAACGTCGGTGGTGAAGACCCTGGTGCCGCCGGAGAAGAGGGTGGAGCCGAAGACCTCAGTAAACGCGACGTGAACCAGCAGTTGGCTGCCATCACTGCACGGGTGTTGGTCAGCAGTGATGAGCCGCACGGATGACGAGACCACCCTGTCAATTGAAACATTGATATGTCATAAATGGAGCGATCAGATCTCTAATATAGCATAAGACGTAACGCTTTGACCAAAGAAGTTGTTACTCACGATGTAAGGGAACTGTCCAAGTGCGGCAGCGGATCCGCCGAAGTCCAGAGCCTCTTCAGCAGCCTTCAGTCACTTCGCGAGAGGGATGCCTATTTTGTTGTGATAGTCTGTCTCGATGGGCGAGTCCATGGGAACATCCTTGACCACACCAGCGGCAGCCAGACCGATCAGCGCGAACGCAACGAGGAGCTTCATGCTGAGACACGAACGTGAGTGGTGACGTGGTCAAATAGTATTATCTTTTATAGTGCGTTCAATTCCCCAATTCATATCTTATCTACAAGTGCTTGGCTTGGAAAAACTTATATCGATATAGAAGATAGGAAATATAAAAACATAAAATGTATAAGTCACTAGTATTTGTATAGAATCTTTTTATCAATTCTATATTTTTATGCGGTATTTATAAAAAAATAAAGTCACTAGTAACAATCCCCAAGTAAAAAACTACTCAAGGGCGTCGCCAGCCGAAGGCCCAGTTGGGGCAGGGCAAGTTGATATTTATTTATTTATTTATTTACAACAAATTTATTTACACAGTATTACAGTAGACTAACCAATACACTGTGAAATTAGGGTAAGTTACAGACAATAATCATTAAGTACTAGAAATCCTATTATACATCATCTCGCAAAATCTCAAATATTCCTGACAAACAGTCGTCCATCTCCACGCAAGAAGGTCACACTCCGGTGCTGCTATCAGGAGCGCATTCAGAAGTGTAAGGGCACGAAGGAGCGGAGAGTTCCTGTGCGAAACAGTGCGCACTGGTGGTAATGCAAACAGTGGGCGCGACCGCGACCGCAGATTGATCCTCGGGACTTGTGGAACAAATAACCTGACCAGCTGCTCTACCAGTTCAGGGCATTCCGATTCCCCAAGAATGACGCGACAAGCGACAGTGAGCAGATTGAAATTTCGTCTGACCTCTAAGGAGTTATATCCCAAAGCTCCTTGTAGAAAATTTGTGGGGTATAAAAAAGGATAGTGTAGACTTTTTTATACAGCATTCTCTGGAATGCTTTTTGTACCTTATCTAAGAGTAATATGTAGGTGCTTTCATGAGGGTTCCATATAATTGCAGAAGCCTCCAACTTGCTGCGCACCAAGGCGTTATACAGAATCTTAATGGCCCCCTGGTCATGGAAATCTCTTGTGTTGTGAATCACAAATCCTAGTCTACGGAAACTACTGGTGACAAGAGCTTTGATGTGGTCGTGGAAAGTCAGACGAGTGTCAAACACAACGCCGAGATCCGTTACTGAGAAGACTCTATTAATGGGCTCCGTTCCAAGCACGTAATTGACATGAATCGGGATACAAGCACGAGTGAAAGAACTGACATATCACTTAGCTGTGTTGAAATGAAGCTTGTTGTCCACACTCCACCGGTACACCGAAGCTATATCATCTTGCAGCGACTCACAGTCCTCTGATCGTTCCACACCGTATACCAATTTAAGATCGTCAGCGTAGAGAAGTGATCTAGCGTTTTTTACGACTGATTCAAGGTCGTTTACCATTAACCCGAATAAGAAAGGGCCAAGTATCGATCCTTGACTGACGCCGGAGCGTGTGTGGTAGGGATCTGACACGAAGTGCCCATGCTGTACATATTGCTTTCGATCGCGTAGATAACTCGCAAAGAATTTAAGTAAATTGGGGGCGAAACATATATTATCAAGCTTGTGTAACAGTATGTCATTATCTACGCGATCGAAGGCTTTTTGAAAGTCAAAGTATACTATATCAACTTGGATTCCTTTGTCTAGGTGCTCCGAGATGATATTAGTGAGGATAAGCAGATTCGTATTTACTGAGCGATTCGCTCTGAAGCCGTGCTGTGAGTCACATAGAAAAGGTTTTAGCTGAAGAGATAAAGTCCGGTGAAGTATGGACTCAAATATTTTCGCGAGCGTCGAGAGAATGGCGATAGGTCTATACTTCTCCACATTGTTGACATCACTAGTTTTTGGGATTGGTCTTACTCTGGTTATCTTCCACTGGTTAGGATATTTACCAGAGGAAAGAGCTAAATTAAAAAGAAAAAGTATAGGCACCTTCACGAACTCAACACCTTTACAATAAAGGCAGGCAAGTTGTCAGGCCCCAAGGCACTGTTAGGTTTCAAATGTTTAATAGCCGTTACAACTTCCTGAACTGTGATTTTATTTAAGCAAATGTAATTAGCAGATTTTTGGCTGCTATCCCCCTGTACGCTGCCATCAAGTAAGGGAACGTCAGGCAAGAAAACGCTTGAGAAAAAATCCGAAAAAGCATGAGCAGTATCAGGAGCCTTACCACGATCTCTTAACGCGACTCACTTTAGGCCCTAAACTGAACTGTATCGCTGTTTTATACCATGACATTGTATTTACGACTCAGTTCAGATGCAGTTCAGTAAGAGCGTCTCAACTATTTCATTCTCTCATTTCAAGTACTTTTTGTACCACGATGTGTCACTTGAGACGAAACTGAATCGCACGAGTGTCAAATTTTGCGACTCATAAAAAGTTTCTCATTGAATGTATTGTTCTGGATAGTTTTGTGTAGAATATTTATTAGTTCCTAGCTTTTGCCCGCGGCTTGTCTCGCACAGGTCTGGAAACGTGTCTGTGTAACTTCCTACCGTTTTATTGTTTCTTAAAACCTATACTCATACCTTATTCCCATCAAAATGTTCTTAATTTTTCTCTCTTCGTCGTATTACCTAAATAAAACTTTGAATCGTCCTACTTTATTGACAATCGTAGTATCTAATGGCGACTCTAATTTATCGAGACTAATCTAGGTGAGTTGTGATCGCAACATACCTAACACTTGTTCGTAATAGTTCGTCGTCGTACCTCATGGAAAGTTAAAAAACTTATAACACGAGTTTTTTTTTATTTTTAAAGACGTTGAAATTTGCGTTGTTACTCAGGTCTTACTTAAAAAACAATACATTTCTCATACAAACCTTGGCTTTCCGTTTCATCTTAAGGGTAGGAATTCCGGATACCGTTTAAATCAGTATTCTCAGTTAATTACAATTATATTACTAACTGAGACAATAATGCTCTAATGTACAGGATCTATCGTTTTTCATACAAAGTTTTACCTAACACGGTGAATAGAGACTAAAGTACTATGTGTGACCTTACAAACGGTCCGGTAGTTTTGATTTTTTGATATATTGTCTAGGATGGTTAGTCAGTGCTTAAAATGCAAAATGCACAATTCCCCCCCCTCCGCGCCCGCCGCCATATTGAAAAAACCGGCACTCTCTTCATATTTTTGCTCATATCTTCCTTTAGGAGCATTTTAGCTAGAAGAAAGCTTCGACAATGTTATAGAGAGTTAAATTTACTTCATTCTCCATTTTATATCTTTTTTCTAGGACAGATAGTTACGGAGATATCCACATTTAAAAAAACGTAAAAAATCGCAATTTCCGACTGAAAAACAAACTTCTGGATTATATCTTCGTTTAGGAGCATTTTAGCTACAACAAAGCTTGGGCAATGTTGTAGAGAATTAAATTTACTATAATTTACACTTCAAATTTTGTTTCAAGGACGGTTACTTACGGAGATATGCACATTTAAAAAACAGGAAAAGTCGAATTTTCCGAAAATTTCTCAAAATTCTTGGTTTAGAACGCTGTCATTCAGTTATGGACTAGTCTAGGACAAATTAAAACACGTAGGAAATATAATTGCTTATAAAACTCATGTCCATTTTTACATACATTTTCGGAAAACGTGACTTTATTTTTTACATATCTCCGTAATTATCTGTCCTAGAAACAAAATTTGAAATGTAAATTATAGTAAATTTAATTCTCTACAAAATTGCCCAAGCACTGTTCTAGCTAAAATGCTCCTAAACGAAGATATAATCCAGAAGTTTGTTTTTGAGTTGGAAATTGCAATTTCTTAAGTTTTTTTAAATGTGCATATCTCCGTAACTATCTGTCCTAGAAACAAAATATAAAATGGAAAATGTAGTAAATTTAACTCTCTATAATATTGTCCAAGCTTTCTTCTAGCTAAATTGCTCCTAAAGGAAGATATGAGCAAAAATATGAAGAGAGTGCCGGTTTTTTCAATATGGCGGCGGGCGCGGAGGGGGGGGAATTGTGCATTTTGCATTTTAAGCATTGACTAACCATCCTAGACAACATATCACAAATTCAAAACTACCGGACCGTTTGTAAGGTCAAAATCCTTTATTCACTGAATTAACCATCTAATCGCCTTAAATTTAACCCTTTTAGAAGATTAATTTCCAAAAATAAATGCAGAGCAGAGTTCATACACGAAAATATTTCCTCACATATACTTTCACATTGATGGAGAATCTGTAAACAAAGTTCTAACTCAAAAATCTCTTACCTACTCAAAAATTACACGATTTCCATAAAAACTTTCAACCCCAATTGGACCACCTTAGGGGATGAATTTTAAAATATCCCTTCTTATTCCTTGCCTCCATTGTATACTTGGTCTATTATCCAAATTTGAAGTTCCTAGGTTCAGTACCTAGTTTTGGTTTTACGTTGATGAGTCAGTCAGTCAGTCACTCAGGACTTTTCTGTTTATATGTATAGATTACATAATAAAAATATTACTGTGCTTTCACGGACTACGAATTTAAAAGTAAGGCCTGAATATTAACGTATTGACTTAGAGGATGCTAAGGTGTAAAAACCCTTTCAAATAAAACAATGCAAAGATCGACACACAAAGCATAAGGAAAAATTCGTCAGGTCTACCTGGAGCTAGGGTAGCGAAGTGTTTGACAGGTTTTTCAGAATAGAGAGTTAATTTCTTTTGAGTTATTATAATACGATCTCTTGGATAATGCAACGGGGAAATAAAAAGATGCACAATGCGCATAGATAAGAGTGCATTACTGGTAATAAGTAGATAGCTAACTTCGTGTTTTTCGGTTCCAAATATGACTACTGCAATACTACGGTAAAGAGCTCGTAGCTTTGTATGGATTTCATAGTAAGTAAGATACGTTTTTTTTCCGTAGCATTGCAGACTGTATTAACTAAATTAGCCACTCGAGGGTGCTTTACATCATGCTTCTTTATTTGGTTACTATTTAAGTTCTTAAACCACAATATGATTTTTAATAGATTGAATTATAAAAACAAGTAAACTATTTTGTAAAACAAAGAACTGGAGTTACAAACATTTGCACTGAACCTAAAATAGGCAACTATAATTGAACATATCTTTAAGCAGTTGATAATTTATTTATTATTCAAAAAAGTTACACAGCATTACAGCAATAAAACCAATAAGGCACTGAACTACAAAAATACATATAAACAAGACTTAAAACTAGTTAATTTAGGCGACACAACCGCGTGGGCCCTTTGTTTCGTCTGATCTGGTGTATAAGTAATTCGGCAAATTACCGCGGAACTGCCGAAACACAACACCCTTCCGCCAGAAGTCTGCACTTGCGATGGTGTCCTGCAGCGGCCGCGGCACGCACACCACAAATGAGCTGAAGTACACGTAGTGCCGGGACTACAGCTGGATAATATTGATATCATGGGGTCAAAAATATAAGCCCGATTTCAAAGGTCTCTATCTCGGCGGGAGACAGCTGGCGATAAAAACGGAGCTTTTAACATTGTCATTGACACACTTGATATTATATGGGTGATAAAATCACTTCACCGCATTTCCTGGTCACAATTTCTTTCCCTTGAACGAATACACTAAATCCGCGGAGGATTAAACTGAATTCAAAGACTGGCATACCACGTAAAATTCATTTGAAATTTAACAAATTTACATGTCAATGATTGACATGACATTATCACAGGCGGACGGCGGCACACGTTCCGAGTCTTAATTACAATTCTTTTTGAAATACAGACATTTTAAACTTTATTTCATTCAATAAAGCATTTGGTATGGCAAATATTGTCATTAAATTAAAAAAGAACATAAGTCCGCTATGAAATACATGACTGTCTTTTCTTTTAAAAATTACCAATTAGTTTTAAACAAAGTGTGCTGCGATATATATTTATAATGTTTTAGTTACCGAACGGATAGAAGCCAGAAAGAGATAAACATATACGAAACTCACATAGCGGCATCCCTTTCGCGCCGTAGCGTCTCACTTGCGGACCAGAGACAAATATCGGTCTTTCATTCACTTTATGCGATCGAGAATCAGCGCTGCTTTAAATTTGTTATGGTACCAAATTCAGCGATTCAATTTAGGTGCCTAAACTGAACTGCACTGCTTTTGGATAGTTTTTATAAAGATTGTGGTAAGGCTCCTGGGCCTGTAAACTGCCTTCCTTTTAAAGAAACTTGAGACACGAACCCATCTTTAGATCTAAGACTATCAATGTGTTGCCAAAACGCGCGTGGATGTAGTTTCAATTTAGATTGAATTTGGAAAATGTAGGCGTCGTACGCAGAAGCTACACGTGATTTTATGTCAGCTCTAAGTTTCGAAAACATATTATAAATAGAGCTGTCTTTGGTAGCCTTCCACTTACGATGTAGATCAGCCTTCGTTTTTAAATCAAGGATTATATCTGCGGTGAACCACACCGGGTAACGTCGAGTAGGCTTTTTGGAACGAGTTTTTTTAGGAATACACATGTCAAAAATATTGTACAAGATTCTACAGAAGGCATCTACCGCTAAATCAATATCTCGAGAATCCAGAACTTCCTGCCAGTTAGTTGCAGATAGGAGTTTGTATAACAGTTCGTATCCCCTTTTACGAAATTCCAGTCACGTTTAAAATCCAAGTTACTAGGATCTATATGATCAGTGGCAGAGCGCTGTTGGATTTCTTCTAGCGAAATCGAAATCTCCAGCGGCGGATGGTACGCATCCCGTCGAGGGACGAGGTCACCACCTTCCACTTCAAGGACTGCAACTCCCTGAATGCGCTCCGATACCAACACCACATCTAACTTTCCACCATAAGCATTCTTCACATCATTCTTCTCAGACAAGCCACATACAGATAAAAAATAAGCATAATAACATAACACACTTTGAGACGTGTATAGAGGGTTCAAGTTCAAGTCTCCGACAATGACTACTAGGCCGTCTACCGATGTTAACACCGATTCCACTGCCTGGAACCATGTGATATACACATCATCAGAAGCACTTGGAGGTATATAGACAACACACATAAAACACTTAACACCATTTTTCGTAAAAGTGGCCCAAAGATCTTCTCCATGTGGAGATTCAAAATCACAACGTCGCTCCAGCACAAGTCCCGGGCGCGCCGCGAGTAGCACGCCGCCGCCGCGCGCACCTGTGGCACGGTCTCGACGAACCACACTCCACTCGCCGCTTATGAGCTCTGAGTCATCTACTGCATCCATCATGAACGACTCTGTTACAGCAACGATGTCACATTCAAGGCATATCAGATTTAACCTGAAGAAAGTAAGTTTTGAGTTGAGACCTCTAACGTTCTGATATAATACGTCAATTGATATTTCCTTATCGGATGTATGTTTATTGCTGGGCGTGCGATGGCTGATTTCCGACGCTGGGATATTTGCGAAATAACCAGGGCTTAACACGGGCATTGTCAGGCCAGACAGAAGCAGATAGACATTGGTCAAATAGAATAGGCGGAACCCCTATTTTAAAGGATTTAGGCTTAAGTTCCTCGACTGTACAAGCATTTCCCGGACTAAGTGATTCCATATATGCGCGTATGTCATCTACTCCAGAAACCATGTTCCACAGGTGGATATATTTCCGGTACTCTACCGCTCTAAGTGGTGTAGCGTCTGGTCCAGCAGTACAACGGACGGAGGAGAAGCGCTTCTTCTTACTACCCACCGACTGCCACTTTGTAGCAGGTGCCCCCTACTCTATCTCGTCTTCGGCACTGATCTCCTGCACGGTATGTTGATCACGGGACAGGACAGGACGCAGCTCATCAGCAAGTGGCACAGCTTGGGTGTCATTGATTCCTGATACGTCGATGTTCCTATTATGCTCAGCAGTGGTTCCATTAGCAATCTCCGACGAGCGCATTTGACTGTCAACGGATCTGTGTTTTTTTCGCTGGTATAAATCCAGGATGAGGAAAAGAGATTGTAGTAGGTACAGCCTTGCATGAGGATAGAAAGCCACCAAGCGTTCACCAAGCACGTAAGTATAGAAAGTATGTGGATGGGAAGAGGGTCGGTTTATGAGAATCTGTACACGAACTTTTAAATCTCTTACTATGTAAAAAATTACACGATTTCCATACA
Organism: Apotomis capreana; assembly: GCA_947623375.1. NCBI lineage: Eukaryota > Metazoa > Arthropoda > Insecta > Lepidoptera > Tortricidae > Apotomis > Apotomis capreana. Next base: position 22,700,257 of record OX392514.1, on the reverse strand, counting down.
AACCATACAAAAATTTGACCCCCTTAGGGGATGGATTTTGAAATATCCCTTCTTATTCCTTGCCTCCATGGTATACTTGATCTATTTTAGAAATTTGAAGTTCTTAGGTATAGTGGTTTCGTCTCTACGTTGATGAGTGACTTGAGTGAGTCAGTCAGTCAGTCAGTCACTCAGGACTTTTCCGTTTATATGTATAGATTATGTCATATTATTACGAAATGGAAACGCGAGCGTGAAATTTTTGGCGGGGACGGTTCATAATTTACAACCAGATGAAAACGCAAGCGCAGCGAGCGCAAAATTGTTCGTTAGTGACGTAAATTGAAAGACAATCATTGAATAAATATTTTGATGCAAAGTGCGGAAAATCACGAGTCACGGGACTGAGAGATCATGCCACGAGCCGAAGATCCACTTGACGTGACGAGTGATGAAGACTTGAGGCTGCCCAATACGAGTAGACCTACGTTAAAATCAAAAAGCTTCATCAACCGAGCGAGCGAAGTATCTCCGTTACAACTTGGCCAACCATTCTTTCGTAAGTCCGGATGTGCAGTTGCCCAGATTTCCGGCTGTTCTCGCCTACCGGTCGCATTTCTCAACCGATTTTCATGAAATATGTGTGAGTAGATAAGTATACAGATTTTTTGACGTGACAACGTCTTAAATTAGGTTGCGGCTCGGAGTCACTCATGAAAAAGTGTAACGCCCGCTCACGTCTGTTACGAGGACCGGTAGTCCCGCTAAAACTCGAGAACGGCTGAACCGATCTGGCTAATTTTAGTATTGAAATATTCGTGGGAGTCAAGGGAAGGTTTAAACGGTGAGAAAATATTGAATAAATGAGTGGAAAATAATATAAACGATAATTTTATATTCCCATACAAATACAAACTGTTCGTACTTACCTGTCAAACATATGATGTTTGTTCCGTCGGTTCGGTATTTTTAGAATAATTACATGTAGATCTAGACTAAACAAGGGTTTGGAATCGACAACATACAGGCATAATAGTCTGATTATCGCATATTTAGATTTAAAACATGTAAAATAATGACACTATAATGACATTAATGACACATGTGATGGGTGCGTTCAGAAAGTAACACTTAAAATGTTGTTAGGGAAATTGTGAATGGATATGATACAAATAAATATTCTACCGAGAAAAAGACGTTGTCACGTAAAATCTTCCTTCGCCCGTAAAACCGACTTTACAGGCAACCATCTTTTTTTCGATTCGTTGATTTTCGTTTTTTTTTTTAAATGGCCGTAATATTGGGACTGGAAACGTAAAAAAATACAAATTTCAGTCATTTCGAAAAAAAACCTCGCAAGTATTTAGCTTACAGATTCACTAGAAATGGTCACGTGTCGGTGTGAGACACGTCGCCATTCGCTTGGTAGTTCACTTTCCGTGAGCTTTACGGACGATAGCCGACACACTGGCGATCTCATTGAACGATCTCCCTCTAGCCCCTGACCTGGCCTTCTACTCTTCCTTGCATATTTAGTACCTACAAGCAGTTTGTGGAGGAATTGGAGTGGATTGGAATTATTACTTACTAAATTCACTTGAGTTCCGATGTGCAAAAATGAAGTGACTGGACATATTTTTGAATGTCGAGGGCCCTTGGCGACGCCCATGAAACGACCTAAATAAAATGTACGAAATGAATTTAATTGTACCTTATTAAAACTTACCTATTGAACCGGGTCTATCGCGATATTTTGATTTCCCTTCATTGCCCGTAGATAGCCCCTCCCGGCTTCTAACGAGTGGTTACATGACGGTTTAAACCAACTGGATTTTTATACATTATACTTACAATTTTTGTAGTATAAAGTTATAAAAAAAAAAACACTTCACGATAATATTAAAATTTTAATTATTTTCGATACTATTTAAATTTAATTATTTACACATTTAGGTATTTATACAAAAAAAACAGATAAAACGTAAAAAAACTAATTTACTCGCTATATTTACAAGAAAGTTAAAACGTAAAAAATAATTAATTATTTAACAGGTCGTTGATCCACAGCTGACTGGCATCAAAGCTCGCGTGGGTAAAATTAAAGGTATTTTTTATGCCCCGTAACATTACGAAGGGAAATTTTATCCGTGCACAGTGAGAGGGTTAACCTCCTAAATTTTAAAATAACAAAACACACAATATTGTTGCCGAACTACTTCTATCAGCCGCACTAAAAAAATAAAGATAAATTTTAATAAAACAAAAACACTTTTCACTTCAAAAACAAATACAAGACATAGACCAATCACTCTAAATAACATACCAATAAAACAAGTCAAATTTAAATAACTGGGAAGCATAATGACTCCAGATGTACACCGGGGTTGAGGTAAGGAGAAAGAGAGGAAGACCTAGGAGATCTTATATAAACCAAATCAAGGAGAAAGTAGACGGCGTGTCGTATCAGGACATCAAAAAGAAAGTTGAAGATAGAGAAACATGGAAGTTGCTCCACCAACAAGAGCTTAGCTCTTAAATTTCTGATGATGATGATACACTATCTAGACATGCATCTCACCCAGTGCCTCGACAAGGCTGTTCATATTATAGGTGTTAAAGAGAGTGGATGAGGTTGAGAGGCTTTTGTCTGTCTTTGTCTTAGTCTACAACTAACCCGACTAGACCAGAATAGACTTGACGATCTAACACTGCTCATCTGATTTCTGGTTTTTAGTGAATCTTAATTATTTCAAAAGCTACTTTCATGTATTTACCTATTCAAATTGTTTTGATAAAATAGTATATGAAACTGGGTCAATGGCCTATACAAGTTACAAGGTAATAAGAGACATACCTGTTAATGGCATTTCTAATGATCATCATCATCTCAGCCATAGGACGTCCACTGCTGAACATAGGCCTCCCCTTTGGACTTCCATATATACCGGTTGGAAGCGACCTGCATCCAGCGCCTTCCGGCGACCTTTATAAGGTCATCTGTCCATCTTGTAGGTGGACGTCCTACGCTGCGCTTGCTGGTCCGAGGTCTCCACTCGAGCACTTTTCGGCCCCATCGGCCATCTGCTCTGCGTGCTATGTGGCCTGCCCATTGCCACTTCAACTTGCTAATCCGGTGAGCTATATCGGTCACTTTAGTTCGTCTACGGATTTCCTCATTTCTGATTCGATCACGTAGAGACACCCCGAGCATAGCCCTCTCCATTGCTCGTTGAGCGACTTTGAGCTTTGAGATGAGGCCGATAGTGAAAGACCACGTTTCGGTGCCGTAAGGCATCACTGGTAACACACATTGGTTGAAGACTTTCGTCTTGAGGCACTGAGGTATGTCGGACGAAAAGACATTGAGTTTCCCGAACGCTGCCCAGCCGAGTTGGATTCGGCGGTTGACCTCTTTCTCGAAGTTGGACCTACCTAATTGGACCACTTGTCCTAGGTAAATGTATGAGTCAACAACTTCGAGTACCGAGTTTTCAACAGAGACTGGGATGGGCACAACCTTGGCATTTGACATGAGTTTCGTCTTGTCCATGTTCATTTTTAAGCCCACCCGTTGAGAAACTCGATTGAGGTCATCGAGCATCATGCTGAGTTCCTCCATCGACTTTGCCATGACTACGATGTCGTCGGCAAACCGAAGATGAGTGATGTATTCGCCATTGATGTTGATGCCAAGTCCTTGCCATTCTAGGAGCTTGAAGGCGTCTTCCATAACGGCCGTAAACAGTTTCGGGGACACAACGTCCCCCTGTCTTACGCCTCTTCTCAATGGAATGTCCTTTGTGCTCTGCTCCTGAACTCGGACCGACATGGTGGCGTTACTATACAAACACTTCAACACTTCAATGTACCGATAGTCAATATAGCATCGCTGAAGTGACTCGAGCACCGCCCATGTTTCCACCGAATCGAAGGCTTTCTCATAGTCCACAAACGCTAAGCATATTGGCAAGTTATACTCTTCAGTCTTCTGTATAACTTGCCGCAGCGTATGTATGTGGTCTATGGTACTATAGCTTCTTCGGAAACCGGCTTGTTCGGGAGGCTGGAAGTCATCAAGTCTATGTTCGAGACGGTTCGTGATGACCCTTGAAAACAACTTATAAACATGGCTTAGAAGCGTGATGGGGCTGTAGTTCTTCAATAGGCTGTTATCACCTTTCTTGAAGAACAGTACCACCTCGCCTCTATTCCATGCTTCAGGCGTTTTGCCCTCGGACAAGACGGAATTAAAGAGCTTCTGGAGGACCTTAAGTACCGGTGTTCCACCCGCTCTCAGAAGCTCTGAGGTGATTCCGTCTTCGCCCGGCGCCTTGTTGTTCTTAAGCTGCTTCAGGGCCATCCTAATCTCGTACAGACTGATGTCCGGGATGTCTTCGGTATAATGCCGGGACAGCTTGGCTCTTGGATCGCCTACCAAGCTGTCAACGGGCTTAGCGACTGAAGTGTATAACTGACCATAGAACCTCTCGATCTCGCCTAGAACCTCTGCTTTCGTCGACGCTATGCTGCCATCTTCCCGTTTCAGCTTGGTCAGCTGGCTTTGTCCAATAGACTTGTCCTTTGCGAACACCTTGGAGCCTTTGTTCTGCTCAATGGTCTCTTTAACACGGTGTCACGTAAATAAAAGGCTCTTTAGCTTAAGGACCTAATACGGAACAAAAAAAACAAGATTTAAAAAATAACAATTACAACTTTATTCAACTAAATATTTTCTTACCTAAATTTCTACTCGCTATTTTCGACTTTATTAAAACTAAAAGCAAGGCAGGATTTGGATCTAATGATTAAGATAAGGTGAGTCCAATTAATTATATTATTTAGTTAAGTTAATTTAAGTTTAGTTTTAAGATACTTATTAAATAGTATTTAGTTAAGTTAATTTAAGTTTAGTTTTAAGATTCTATAGAATTTAGTTTAAGTTTTAGTTTAGTATTTAACGTAGATAAATAGTCCAAACGATCTCAGGCAAATGAGTTCGGCCTAGCTAAAAGGTCAGTGTACAAGAATGTCGCCGAGCAGCTTCCGGAATACCCCACGTCCCTGGAGCGCGAATGTGGAAGAAACGGCGACGGCGCGTCCCGAGGGCGAAAAGCAGTTCGAGCGTCAGATCTTCGACGCGGCTGGTTCTATCGCCCGGTCGTTAGGCGGGATGTGTGGCTCTCCATCATAGGTGATGGGCCAGGTGAAGGGCGACCTGCTGCGGCCACGCAGCTGGATAGGTAATCGATCCCGTAGGGTGTTCCTGGAACGCATCCAATCGTAACAATTAGGGCGGTGCAATTATTCTGCCCTCGACTGTCGAACATCATACACGTGCGCACTAAGGAGTGGGTATTTACAATGAAGCAGTCTAAAGTGTATGATGGGCAGTACAGGTACATGAAAGGCAAAGCGGTGACGCGAGAATCAATTGTCAAGCACAATTTATATTAAAAGGGTACGAGCGAAAAGCACAAGCAATGCCAAAGGCGGAATTTATTATTTATTTCGCAATAACATGAGATTCTCACTTCATTACAATGAAAACAGCGTAGCGTAAAATCAGCAGTAAGCTTATAAATATTTACGGCGTTACGAATATTTAGTCTTATCCTATAGATAAATATTACAAAAACTACTTATTATATTCAGCATTTATATTTCTATTTAATTTATATTTTTATTTAATTTATATTTCTAATTAATTTATATTTCTATTTAATTTCAAGTATCGTTATAGTACTACTAAATTTTCATTTATAGTTATTAAGCATTAAAACTTATTTTAAATAACCTATTAAATACAATTATATTGTAACATTTATCTATAAGAAAGATTTAATTACAAGTTTTAAACGGGCAAAATCATCTTCGAAGAACCATGATTTGCAATAATGAGAAGATTGAGAAGAATCACCTTTTTAATGGTATCTACAGAATATGAAAAGCGTGAATATCTACGTAAGATACAGATTGAAAGAAGATATTAAAGATTACAATTAGGTAATGCATGATCAGTAATAAGAAGCGCAGTTTAACCGAGAACGTTCGAAGAGACAAAGCAAGGTTACGGCAAAGTGACCGCTAACGGTACCAAGTTAACTGTACATTCTTGGTTCTACTGATTAACTATTCTAAATGAACACTCCAACTACTTATTTTAATAGATAATTGCAACACTTACCCAATTTGGGATAACAAACTCACAGAATTTAAAATCAAGAAAATAATTAAGTTTATATTCGCTCCGTAGCGAGCGTACGAGAACTGATTCTGAGGCAAGGTGACGCGGGCTCACAGGCAAGAGCCGGCGGCAGAGTGTATGACGCGGCGAGTGCAGCACATACTCGGGCGCCGCGATCTAGCGGGGCGCGTTCGTATAACTTCGGCCGCACTTCGTATCTCGCTGAGCTGTGAGTCAGCGCGCGCGGGTTAACTAGTTCGTATTACGATTTATTTTGTCAAGTAGTATTTGTTATTAAAATTTGAGTTGATTTACGAGTAAGATGTAATTAAAATATGTTTCTTTATTTAATTAGGTTAAGTTTATAATAAGGTAGTTATAGGTTGTATAGTTAAGGTAAGGCATTAGCTTTAAATTAAAGATATACAAAAGTTATTAACGTTTAATACGTTACAGTACCCCGTCTCCTAGAAGAAGGATTTTTCCTAGGTGAATAAAAATCCGCCCTTTAACTCAGAAAGTTGTGTTACAACATTAGCATAACACCAATTTGAAAATGTGAACTCATCACCCACTTCTTTCTGAGACACTCCTTCAAGGGAAGGAATGCCTCCGGTCAAGGCGTTCCACATAAATCAGAGTATCATTTGTGAAACCTACTCAGTTTTTATTTATAAAACTCAGGGTACCACTATGAAACACAAGTTCAAGGCACAGTAATTAGGCTAGGAAGAAGCCATATATAAAAAAACTCGCAATACACGACTACTCAACACTTTCATACTTCACCTTTCACGCAATCATATCAGTCAAATTGTTTTCTTACTTTATTATTGATGTAAGGAAACTTCTATTAAAATGAGAATCGCAACATACCCTAATGCGATGCTCGAGTAGCGGCTTTGAGACTTTCTTAGACTTAGAGTTCAAGATATAATATGTGAAGTCACCACCCGCTTCAGATTGAGCATTCCTACGAGGGGCAGAAAACTCTGGTGAAGGCTTAGAACAAATTTTAATACAACACTACAGCTCCTAAATATACGTTCGTTACCGACTCACCGGTGACGATCATGCCAAGGACCAACAAAAAAAAAAAACAACAAAGAAAATGATTTTGCATATCCTATCAAACATTAGCGTTGCTGCATACTTTAAAATCCTTGACATGCCAAGCTCCTAAATCACGACCAGCCATGACTTCAACGATGTAAACCAGAGGAGAGCGTTTGACTTTTATGCGACATTTCTGGTACTTAGGTGCAAGCTTTTTGCTAAAATAGGCACCTTTGTCGCTTTGGATGTAATTTCGTTTCCAGACTATATCTCCAACGTTGAAGTCAATCTCTTTCCTTCTAGTATTATAGCGCTGAGAGTTCTTTTTGTGACTTTGCCAAAGTGCTGCTTGGACATTGTCAAAGATGGCCGACAAGCAACCCAAGTTTTCCGCATAACTATCACGAGGCACGAAAACTAACTCGCTTTGGGTATCATTATCGGTATAATGAGACCCGCACGTGACCAGTTCTCGGCCATGAACTAGGAATGCAGGAGTATATCCTGTCACTTCATTTACCGAGTTGTTCATGGCAAATTGAATTTTCGATAAATTTAAGTCCCAAGTTCTGTGATCCTCGTCGATGAACGTTGATATGGCTGTTACAATAGTCTTATTATAGCGTTCGACGGTGTTTACTTGGGGTGTGTATTTCGGAGTAAAATGAACATTAGGGATCTTATATTTATCGAAAAGACCAGCCATTTCGTGACTGTTAAATTGACAACCGTTATCCAGGATTATAGTTTGCGGTATGCCATGTACTAAAAATACATTATCCTCAACGATTTTTGAAACAACTTCGGCGGTAGCGCGTCTAAGGGGAAATATAAGACAGTACTTAGAGAAGCAGCATGTCACCACAAATATATAACAGTGTTGCTTCCGTGTATTTGGTAAGGGCCCGACAAGGTCCATAGAAATAACTTGCCAGGGCCTGCAGCAATCCTTGGGTCTACCCATTTTACCTAAAGTACCATGTGTGGCCGATTTGTGAGATAAGCAAATTTCACAGGAGGAGATGTATTTGACCACATCACCGTACATTTTGGGCCAGAAATAAGTAAGGGATAGTCGTTTGTACGTCTTGAAGACACCAAAATGTCCCGATGTTGGCTCACTGTGGCATTTAGAGAGGACTTGGGATCGACCTTCAGCAGGCACTACTTCCTTCCAGCTAAATTCAGAGGTGAGAACGTTTTTATTATTCATACGTCTATATAATTTGTTGTTAGTAATTAAGTAATTAGGGAAACTAGTAGGTGAATTTAGACATCCATTATATATATTTAGATACCAAGGATCTGATGTGACTGGAGGATTAGCAGTAGTAATATCTGCTATGGGAACGCACCTGGAAAGACTGTCAGGTATAACATTATCTTTACCCCTACGGTGTTTAATGGTAAAATCAAACGCAGACAATCTTACGCCCCATCTCGCCAGACGTCCAGTGGGATTGCTCAGAGAGAGAAACCATTTAAGTGCCGAGTGATCAGTATAAACTGTAAATGGCCGCCCATTCTCGAGGTAGCACCTCCAATGCTCTAAAGCTGTTAGCACGGCCAGTGCTTCCCTTTCTGTGACACTGTAGTTACGCTCTGGACCAGTCAAGGACTTGCTCATGAATGCCACTGGATGCTCAACACCATCCACAACCTGGGAAATCATGGCTCCTACTCCATAGTTGCTAGCGTCCGTGTGAACGTCAAATGGCAAATCAAAGTTAGGGCACGCTAGGACTGGTGCCTGAACGAGTCTAGATTTGAGGTCCAGAAAAGCCTTGTCAGCTTCAGCCGACCAAATGAATGGAGCTGACTTATTTTTGGTCGAGGTAAGCTTGAAGCGCCTATACCAGGAAGCTGTACCAAGGAATCGCTTCACTTCCTTCCTATTTGTTGGAACAGGATAATTGTAAATGGCCTGTACCTTATCCGGGTCCGTTCTAAGTCCGTGACAGTCGATGACATAGCCCAAGTATTTTAACGAGTCCCTGAAGAAACAGCACTTGTCAAGGTTAATCGTTAAGTTAGCTTTCTTTAATTTTTCAAGGACTTGCAAAAGAACAGATACATGTTCATCAAAGGTCTCGCTAACTATTATGATGTCGTCGAGGTAGCAGAAGGCTTTAAGTTCCAAATCGGGCATGAACAGTGAGTCAACCAGGCGCTGCTGAGTGGCGGGAGCGTTAGTGAGACCAAAGGCTGTAACATTAAACATCAGCGTACCACGGCCAGGGACGTAAAACGCAGTCTTTTCTCTGTCGTCCTCATGTATAGGTATCTGCCAGAAAGCTTTAGAGAGATCTAGGCTGGTCAGGTACTTCGCATTCTTTAAATTGTCGAGGATCTCAGACACATACGGGAGACTGTACGCGTCCTTCTTCGTGACAGAATTCAGTTTGCGGCTGTCTAAGCAGAACCTGGGTTTACCGTCTTTTTTGTTCACTACCAACACGGGAGATGACCAAGGGCTTTCGCAAGGGGAGACCACGCCTAAAGATAACATCTCATCGACTTGTTCCGTTATTATGCGTTTCTTCTCAGGAGACAAGCGATAGTACCTCTGCTTAATTGGCTCAGTACCACCCGTGTCGATACGGTGAGTAATGAGTGAAGTTCTACCTAGACCCTTACTCTCAAAAGAAATCTCTTTAAATTGGTCGATGATGTTGTCAGCGATCAGTTTTTCCGAAGACCCTAGATTATCATATGATCGCAAATGTTCATAAGTTGTCGCAAAATTAAGTTGAGAAAGACAAGGCTCAGTCAAGGAGATATAATTTATATTATCTAAGAATTTGGGGCAAATTTTAAAAGCTTTCCAGAAATCGACGCCAAGGATAAGATTCGATTCGATTTCTGGAACAACGTAAGCTTTTATTATGTGTCTGACGTTTTCAAAAATCACAGGCAGTAATATATATCCGAGGGATTTAATTTTTTGACCACCAGCTGCTATGACGGAGAGATCTTCATTAGTAAACAAGTTGTAGCCGAATTTTAGAAAATGTAAATGAGATTGATTTCCAAGGATAGTGACCGCTGAACCAGAATCTAGAATTCCGTAAATATTAAAGTCAGGTATATGTTCTATACCGACTTGTACATAGGGACGAGGATCATCGAAAGGTTGTGTATCGAAAATTGTTGCGACTTTAAATGTACTAAAAAAATGTGTTATTGTTCTTAGCCAATTATTCCAGTCATCAAGGTCAAACTTAGATTCGCAACAATTTTCGGTGCCTAGTTTTTTGACTGTGGCTCCTCAGTTCCGTTACTTGTTACAGGCTTTTGGGGATTACAGTTCGGGCACTCAGGAAGCCGAAAATCTTTGAGTCCGCAGCGGAAGCAAAATATCGTGCGTTCAGCAGGACAGTTTCGCATTGTATGACTATCAACCCGACAGCGATAACAATAATCCTCCTTTTTCAGAGCTGCGATATTGGAAGGTCGATTATGGTTAGGAACAGGCTTATTACTACCTATATTATGACTAGGACCAGCCTGTGCCTGAGTGTTCTGATAATTAGGCTTGTAACCAGTTTTAAAGGCGTCTTTCCTAACATAAGCATAGTCTGGTGCTAGGGTGCTGCTTGTAACAGAAGGTGGCTCTTTGAAATCACCCGAGCGCGCTTTAATTTGCTCGTAGTTTTTGCACAGCTTCCTAAGGTCCGCGATAGAGTTAAGACTAGGGCAGGTCGCAAGAACGCTGGAGTAACAAGGCCGGATATTATGTAGAATTATTTCCAGCTGTTCTTGTTCACTCAGATTCCTAGAAAGTCTACTGAACATTCCGTGCATGATAGCTAAGTAAATGGTTATACTCTCAGTCGGTCCTTGGCTCCGGTTTCTAATTTCATTAAGCATACGGTAGTCATAATCCACGATGTCGAAATCATCCTTTAGCAAGACAAGGAGGTCCCGCCAAGAAGTTATGCTGCCTCTTACACTGCGGTACCAGTGTAAAGCATCACCAATAAGAATCTCTGAAGCGTGAGATAGCATGCTCGAGTCCGAGACGTCCTTGGCTTGACGAAATTCCTCTACTCTCGTGATAAAAGATCGAACGCCGACTTCCCGTCAAATTTCAATTTAGCTATTTCAGAACTGAGCCCACGATCACACGTGACCTTGATGTTCTGGAGGACAGAATTATCATTTTTAGAATTAGTGGGTACTGCAGCAGCATCACCGCCACCACTAGGTGCGGCAGTATCAGGGACAGAATGCATCGGAGTGTGACCCGAAAAAGTGCCAACTTTAATTACCCCAGGTATTTCGAAAATTTGCTTAAGCTTTAACCATTGTTCATTATAAAACTCCTCAGTTTCGCGCAATAAAGCTAAGTTAGCGGGCTCCTCGGGCTTTGAAATCCTATTTATTCTATGAAAAACGTGGTTTAAGTAAGTTTGTGTCCGCTCAAGCAAGCTAGGTTGATTGGGATCTTCTGCAAGGGAAGCTAGGTTGATGGCTGATTTAGCTAAGGTAACCTTTATACCGGATATGTCTTCGTCAAAATCATAGCACGAATCTAGAATCTCTTCGGCTGGGTATTTAGCTGAAAGCCTTGAGATTTGTTGTCTTAATTCCTCAACTTTCTCTTTCGGTGCTTCGGCGCGTATTCTAACTTCGTAGGTAAGCTCGGATTTTGTAAGTTGCAAAAACTTAATCGGGCGAGACATATTGAATAGTACGTAATTAAAAAAAATCTAATTAAACCAGGTAAGTGTTGCAAGGATGGTAACAAAATCAACGACACAATAATGTAATTTTTTCAAAGTGATACACAACTTAAACTAGGTTTAGCACTACGGATTTAATGATTAGCTTAGTCTGGGACGTGCACACACCAACACCAAGAAAGCTTAAAAAAAATGAAGACAACTCACCGACACTCTTGTACACATTAGAGACCCAAGAGCTATTAAAAAAACACACGTATGGGCGCCAAACTGTCACGTAAATAAAAGGCTCTTTAGCTTAAGGACCTAATACGGAACAAAAAAAACAAGATTTAAAAAATAACAATTACAACTTTATTCAACTAAATATTTTCTTACCTAAATTTCTACTCGCTATTTTCGACTTTATTAAAACTAAAAGCAAGGCAGGATTTGGATCTAATGATTAAGATAAGGTGAGTCCAATTAATTATATTATTTAGTTAAGTTAATTTAAGTTTAGTTTTAAGATACTTATTAAATAGTATTTAGTTAAGTTAATTTAAGTTTAGTTTTAAGATTCTATAGAATTTAGTTTAAGTTTTAGTTTAGTATTTAACGTAGATAAATAGTCCAAACGATCTCAGGCAAATGAGTTCGGCCTAGCTAAAAGGTCAGTGTACAAGAATGTCGCCGAGCAGCTTCCGGAATACCCCACGTCCCTGGAGCGCGAATGTGGAAGAAACGGCGACGGCGCGTCCCGAGGGCGAAAAGCAGTTCGAGCGTCAGATCTTCGACGCGGCTGGTTCTATCGCCCGGTCGTTAGGCGGGATGTGTGGCTCTCCATCATAGGTGATGGGCCAGGTGAAGGGCGACCTGCTGCGGCCACGCAGCTGGATAGGTAATCGATCCCGTAGGGTGTTCCTGGAACGCATCCAATCGTAACAATTAGGGCGGTGCAATTATTCTGCCCTCGACTGTCGAACATCATACACGTGCGCACTAAGGAGTGGGTATTTACAATGAAGCAGTCTAAAGTGTATGATGGGCAGTCCAGGTACATGAAAGGCAAAGCGGTGACGCGAGAATCAATTGTCAAGCACAATTTATATTAAAAGGGTACGAGCGAAAAGCACAAGCAATGCCAAAGGCGGAATTTATTATTTATTTCGCAATAACATGAGATTCTCACTTCATTACAATGAAAACAGCGTAGCGTAAAATCAGCAGTAAGCTTATAAATATTTACGGCGTTACGAATATTTAGTCTTATCCTATAGATAAATATTACAAAAACTACTTATTATATTCAGCATTTATATTTCTATTTAATTTATATTTTTATTTAATTTATATTTCTAATTAATTTATATTTCTATTTAATTTCAAGTATCGTTATAGTACTACTAAATTTTCATTTATAGTTATTAAGCATTAAAACTTATTTTAAATAACCTATTAAATACAATTATATTGTAACATTTATCTATAAGAAAGATTTAATTACAAGTTTTAAACGGGCAAAATCATCTTCGAAGAACCATGATTTGCAATAATGAGAAGATTGAGAAGAATCACCTTTTTAATGGTATCTACAGAATATGAAAAGCGTGAATATCTACGTAAGATACAGATTGAAAGAAGATAATTAAAGATTACAATTAGGTAATGCATGATCAGTAATAAGAAGCGCAGTTTAACCGAGAACGTTCGAAGAGACAAAGCAAGGTTACGGCAAGGTGACCGCTAACGGTACCAAGTTAACTGTACATTCTTGGTTCTACTGATTAACTATTCTAAATGAACACTCCAACTACTTATTTTAATAGATAATTGCAACACTTACCCAATTTGGGATAACAAACTCACAGAATTTAAAATCAAGAAAATAATTAAGTTTATATTCGCTCCGTAGCGAGCGTACGAGAACTGATTCTGAGGCAAGGTGACGCGGGCTCACAGGCAAGAGCCGGCGGCAGAGTGTATGACGCGGCGAGTGCAGCACATACTCGGGCGCCGCGATCTAGCGGGGCGCGTTCGTATAACTTCGGCCGCACTTCGTATCTCGCTGAGCTGTGAGTCAGCGCGCGCGGGTTAACTAGTTCGTATTACGATTTATTTTGTCAAGTAGTATTTGTTATTAAAATTTGAGTTGATTTACGAGTAAGATGTAATTAAAATATGTTTCTTTATTTAATTAGGTTAAGTTTATAATAAGGTAGTTATAGGTTGTATAGTTAAGGTAAGGCATTAGCTTTAAATTAAAGATATACAAAAGTTATTAACGTTTAATACGTTACAACGGTTCGTATTAAAGAGCCGCAGATCATGTCGCAAGGACTTCGATATACGTCTATTAAGCTGCCTATATGACCTCGCGTCATCGGGAGACTGCAACTGTAGCGAGCGTCGTTCAGCCATGAGGTTTAAGGTTCGATCAGACAATTTCTGAGGTCTATCTTTACGGCGGGGTCTGTCGGTCTTTCTAATGATACTGTGATACAAAATGGTTGCGTTTTTAGGAATGTATGTATAAGATCTTGCCGCAAGAAGAATTGACTGATATATGTCACATATCTGTAAATTTTTACAACTTAAAGGCGGTTTAAATTAATTCTAGCACTAACACATCTAAAGCTATGAGGAGTGTAATAAGTAAAGAACGTGGAAAGAATAACAATCCAGTATTAGATATTACAAATGTAATTCGGAAAGATGATGGGTCAAAGTTCGACAGTAAAAACCAAGTTGTTAACGCGATGAACTCTAGGTTTCTGAGCGCCGCAGCGGCGTGCGGAGCGCCGCGCGCCGACGTCGCCGGCGCCCTGCGCGCGCTGTGTGATGCCCGGCCAACTTCAGATTTCCTACTCACTCTCCGCCCATTTACAGCGGATGAGGTATATCGCTTGGTAACTTCCCACATTCCACCAAAACCCCCAAAAGACGTATACGGTATAATAAGTATGATACTATTGAGACTCGCCCCGATTCCTCTATCATTTGCTATGGCAGAGCTTTTTAACCGCTGCATAAATGAAGGCACTTACCCAGAATCAATAAAGATAAGCAAGGTGGCTCTTATCTTTAAAGGTACGGGTAGCAGAAGTGATATGGATGCATACAGACCGGTCTCAATCATACCAGCGATAGCGAAAGTCTTTGAAAATGGCCTAAGCACTCGTCTCACTAGCTTCTTAATCTCCACCAACAGTCTATCTGACAGGCAATATGCGTACCGCTTGGGCCGATCCACAACTTCTCTCACCCGCGAACTGGTTCGGCGCATCATGGCCGCCAGAGAACATCAGTTGCAGGTAGCCGTCCTGTGCTGTGACCTCTCAAAGGCGTTCGATGTGGCCGACCACGCCGTACTCGAGAGTAAGCTGCGGCATTATGGTATCCACGGCACAGCCCTATCCCTATTTAAGTGCCTCCTACAGAATAGATCGCAAGTCGTTGTTGGTGATTGTGGGAAAGCGAAATCAGATCCATCGGGAGCACAGATGGGCGTTGCGCAGGGATCGTCGGTATCGAACCTCCTCTTCTCTCTGCTTCTAAATGACCTGCCGAACGCTATAAAAACTGGCGAAATACTTATGTATGCTGACGATGTCGCTGCTATTGTTACAGCTTCGACCATGGATGGCGTTTGTCAGGCATTGAACGAGATAGCAGCGCAGCTCGCTCAGTGGTTCACAACCAATGGCCTCGCTTTAAACCTTAAGAAGGCGCACTACATTCACTTTAATCTAGCGGGCCGCCCTATGACACCATTACCTGTCCGGATCGATGGAATATCGCTCAACCAAACCACTGCCACAACCTTTCTAGGGTTTGAAATGTTTATTGTTTATTTCTCATGTAGGTATACAATGATACACTTATGTTCGTCAATGTACATCAAATAAATACTTGAAAATTAATTATGGTTCATTAAATACGTGAAAAATAATTATTGTTCATTACATTATTAATATTGATGATGATGATTTGGTGTAGGGACGCCCGGCCGGAAACAGGCGGGCTGTCGATCGCTTGGCTGCGTTCATTCAGCCCAATTCCCAATTGGAGCCAACGGTTACTGTCCCGGTGGCGCTCCCATACAGCCTTCTTCCTCGAATCTTCTTGATCTCCTGCAGAAGGAAAGGACATCTTTAAGGTTAATGTCCCTCAGCTCTTCCTCTTCCAGTTTGTCTTTGTTGAAGATGCTATAGCGTACTATCGCATACATGCCACACTCTGCTATAACATGCTTACTCGTCTCCTCCTGGCCACAGTGCGGGCAGTATGGATCACTTACCACACCCATAATGTGTAGGTGCCTGTTGAGGCTATTGTGTCCCGTGATTATGCCTGTTAATAATCTGAGATTTTTCTTACCTAGTTCCAGGAGATACCTGGTCCTTTTTCTGTTCATGCCTCCTAGGATCATCTTCGATTGTCGACATTCCGTTGTCTCTCGCCATTGTCTATTGGCCTCTTCCTCCATTAGCCTAGCTATAACTCCTTTTGTGACTTCTGCCGATATTGGCAGTGCAGGTTCGGGTCCTATGAGTTCCCTCTCTGCTCCTAGCCTTGCCATCTCATCTGCCCTTTCATTCCCTGTCACACCCTGATGTCCAGGTACCCATGCTACCGTAATCTTTGTGTGTCCTCCAAGTTTGTTCAGGGCTTCTCTGCATTCCTTTATCAAGGACGAGCTTACCGTCTGTTTGTCTAACGCTTTTAGTGCAGCCTGGCTGTCTGTGTATATAACGACTGATCCCACTTCCTGTGAGCATTCATCTATTATTTGTGCACATCTCATTATGCCGCATACCTCTGCCTGAAATACACTAGCGTATCTCCCCAGAGGTATGTGTACTTTCTTATCCAGCTTCGGTATCACTATGCCGGCTCCTGCTAGTTTCGTGGATTCCCGCCGAGAACCATCCGTAAAGCAGATAGTCGCGGGGTGTTCTACCTCTATTTTCCAGTTGTCCCTGTCTCCTATATGTATCCTATATTTCTTATCGAACATTTCTCGTCTCTTTATGAGGTCGTTGTTTTGGGTAAGCATCCCCATCTTCGAACATGCTTCTCTCTGAATGAGTGCATGTCCCTTATCCACACAGCTTCCTCTCCATTCCTTGCATGCTTTCATTCTATACCATTGTTCCATGGCCCTCTTCTCCGCTTCTATTTTGAGTGACTTGAGACCGAGCATGATTTCCATTGCTTGCGTGGGCGTTGTCCTCATTGCCCCCGTGATCATAAGACATGCCATTCTTTGTACTTTTGATAATTCTTTGTGGTATTCTTTTATGTTGGCCTTATGCCACCATACCAGGGCTCCGTATAGTATCCTGGGTAGTATCACTGCCTTATAAATCCAGTGTATCATGTGTGGTTTCAGGCCCCATTTCTTTCCTACGGCCCTTTTACACTGGTACAGCGTTCTTATGGCCTTGGCCGATTGCTCTCTTATATGTGTTTTATATCTGAGAGAACTGTCTAGCGTTATTCCCAGATATTTTAGCTCCTTGACTACTTCGAGTTCTTTACCATGAATGTTGATAGGCTTCATTTTCTCTATTTTCCTCTTATTGGTAAACAATATTAGTTTAGTTTTATCGGGGTTTAGGTCCAGTCCTCTGCCCCTACACCATGCTAATATATCCATCACCCCTTTCCTCATTATGTCTCTAACTACATTTAGGGCCACTCCTCGTACAAGTATGACTCCGTCATCGGAGTACGCTTGCACGTATAGGCCTCCTTTATTTGTTTCCTCAATTAGGGAGTCTAGAAGTACGCACCACATCAGTGGCGATAGACATCCTCCTTGTGGGAAGCCTCTTCTCGGTCTTATCCGTCTTACTTCTCCTCCTAGTTTCGCCGTTACCGCCCTTCCTCTGAGCATTTTGCTTATCCAGGACCCAATAGCAGGATTTATCCCGTCTCTCCTTAGACTTTCTTCCACCGCTTCGAAGGTCGCCTTGTCGAAGGCCCCTTCCACGTCGAAGAAACATCCTAGTGCGTAGTGTTTTGCTTCCAGTGATCTCTCGATCCTTATTGTCAAATTGTGTAGAGCCGTTTCCGTGGATTTTCCCGCCATGTAGGCGTGTTGGTTTCCATGTAGTGGCTTTCCACTTTCTCCTATTTGTGTTCTTACGAATGCGTCTATCACTTTCTCCAGTGTTTTCAGTACAAATGATGATAGGCTTATGCTTCTGAATGACTTTGCATCCTGGTATGTCTTTTTCCCTGGCTTTGGTAGAAAGACTGCCCGTACTTCTCTCCATGCTTTCGGGATGTGCCCTAGGGCAATACTGCTTTTGAATACTTCCTTCAGATTCTCTTTTATCAGGTCGTAGCCCTTTTGGAGTAGTCCCGGGATCACGCCGTCCGGCCCCGCTGCTTTAAAAGGAGCGAAGGATTTGACTGCCCAGGCTAGTCTCTCCTCCGCTACTACCTCCTCTGCTGTCTTCCAGTCCGGTTCAGAGCATCCTGGCGAATCCTCTTCATCTGTCCTGGCTGCTTCACAGTCAGGGAAGTGCGTCTTCAGCATCACTTCCAAAATCTCTCCAGGGTCCGTGATCAAGCTATCGCCTGCCTTCAGGCTTCCCAGTTGGCACGCCTTATCGCCTGCTAATAGTTTCACCACCCTTGCCCCCTCCGAGTAGTTATTTATCTCTTCTGTATAATGTCTCCAGCCTTCCCGGCTGCATTTCTCCCGCAGCCTGCTGTAGGCGTTCCGAGTTACTTTGTACATGTCCCAGCTCTGAGTATCATTCCTTTTTACGGCTTGTCTCATCGCCCTGCGTGTTTTCTTCCTTTGCTTTTGGAGTTCTTTGTTCCACCATGGTTGTCCTCTGCCAGTCTGAACTGTTTTCTCAGGGCATGCTGTGTGAAACGCCTCTATGATGCTTCGCTCGAGTCCTAATGCAGCCTCTTCCAACTCCTTGATGTCCTCACATCTCCTTGGTTTAGGCGCATTGGTTTTTAGTTCTTCTTCGTATTTTGCCCAGTCTGTTTTTCGTGGGTTCCTTATCCTCAACTTCTCCATGTGGTAGTCTAAGTTATAGAGTAGTCTCCTGTGGTCCGACATGCTGTCCTCCCTGTCGACTCTCCATCCTTTTATTCTTTCGGTAATTCCTCCCGTGGCTATCGTTATATCCAATACCTCTTTTCTTACCCTTGTTACGAACGTGGCGGTGTCCCCCTCGTTCAGTATGTCCAGGTCTTTACTTACTATGAACTCTAGTAGTGATTCTCCCCTGCCATTGGTGTCGGTGCTTCCCCACACTTCGTTGTGCGCGTTTGCATCGCAGCCTATAATTAGGGGTACTCTCTTACCTTGATACATCTGTACCGCATCTTCTAGCTCCTCTGTCGGTGCACTGCCCTCGCCCGGTAGGTAGCAGGACGCCAGCGCCACTCTCCTCCTCTCCCCGCCCTGAGCGATGAGGCATACTTCCACGACTACTAGGTCTCTGTAACATAAGGTCATAACACAACCCATGTTTTCTACGTTGTTACTCACAAAAATGCATGCTCTTGGAGGTAGCTCACCATTCCTTTCGTAGTGGAGAGCCCCCCCCAGATGTCCCAGGCCTGTCACTTTGTTTCTCCATACTGCTCCATACATAAGGTTCTTGCAGCAAGGCTATTTCAACTTTATTCCTGACAACATATTGTCCTAACTCGGACATTGCATCTTTGCAGTGTTGCAGGTTTACTTGGCATATGCTTATTTGTGTTTGTGTTTTTGTTGTTTGTGTAATTTGTGTGTTTCGTGTAGTGTTCATTATTATTGTGTGTCTGTGTACTCGGTCAACCCCCTATTCAGTGGATGCATCACTGTCGGCATCCATTCCCTCCTCTACCGATTGGATGTCGACAGTTCCTGCCACCGCCTGCTCAGGTGTTGGCGTCTCTTCTGGCGGTGTTATTCCGTCTTTGCTGCTAAGTCTGGACGATTGGGCCCTTATTATTCTAGCCCGGATCTTTGTGCACGCATAGTAGAGGATCCTGGTCCCCTCATTCCCCCAGGTTTCCTCCACCTCCTGCGGCACCGACAGGCAGACGCGGGTCCCTGCCTGTTGCCTCTCACTCGATACCAGGGTCCAATCGTCCATCCTCAGCTCCGGCTTGTCCCGGTTCTGGAGCCTCAGGAACCACACGAACTTCTTCGCGTCCGTGTGTAAGTCCCCGGGGACCCAGACCTGCACCCTCGTCTTCTGCAGCTTCTTAGCCACCAATTTGTGGCCTCCTACCACCCCAAAGTCCCGGGTCAGAAGC
Organism: Apotomis capreana; assembly: GCA_947623375.1. Taxonomy (NCBI): domain Eukaryota; kingdom Metazoa; phylum Arthropoda; class Insecta; order Lepidoptera; family Tortricidae; genus Apotomis; species Apotomis capreana. The sequence continues at coordinate 22,680,091 of OX392514.1, read as the reverse complement.
CACTCCCTCGACTCCGTCGTGACCGGCGTCACCAGGAAAAACCCCTCTGCCACCAATCCCTACGTCGCGAATTGAGGGGCTTCCAACTCGGTCTCCCCTGCTATGAGCTTCTCCACTTCCACCTCTATCAGCTCCGTAATCCTCACACGGATGAGCAGCGCCAGAGCCTCGTCCACCAAAACTCCGTCCTCCCGGCACACAGCGACAGCGAGATCTCGGTGCGCTCTGGCCTCCCCCCGTGGTCCCTCTGCCGCTGCCCTGCCCTGATTCTGGCGTTTAGCTGGAGGACGCGCCGACTGCCCCTCATCCGTGCTCTGCCGCTTGAGTTTCAGACCCCGTTTGTTGGGGGCCGGGTCAGCGGGGGGGTTTCCCCCTGATCCACTAGCCTCTCCCCCACCAAACGTGATCTTAGCGAGTTTCCTCCTCTCCTTCCTCGCCTTCTTCTTCTCCGCCTTCAAATGGTATTTCTGGAACCCTTGCGTTGTTATGCCTGTCCCAGCCTTCAACGGCGACTCAAGTAGTCTCTCCTCCTCACAAAGTGACAGACCCCCCATTCGTTCCTGGACATCTGGGGTGCCTGCCTCCTCTCCTCCTGCTCCGGACGGGGGTCCTCCTTTCCTCGCGTTCGAGGAGCCTGGGTTCCCTCCCAGTCCTGGGCCTGCTAACGGTGCAGTCGGTGGTCTACCTGCCGGCTTCCCGTCCTCCCTGCACTCCGTGTCGCCACTGGCGCACTTTGCTGCTTTCGCAGATTTGTTTAGTAACATGTTACTCAGGTAATTCTCCATATTAATTACTGTAATGGGAAGAAAAATATTAGAGTGGCAGCAGTGCTCCCTTACTACCCCCAGCTACATTTAACGTACACAGTGAACGCCACCTCCTCTGCGCACAGTCGTTCGCGACAGCGATTGTGCCGAGTAAGCCCGCAAGCATGAGACAGCAGCTCCTGAGATGTTTTAGTGTGACGCGTCTGTTCGATTCACCAGTCTGGTTCCTCGCCGAGACGTCTCTAATTGCGCCCCGGTTTCACCTACCTGTCCATCTCCCTTCCACGCCACTCCCGATTCCGGATCTGCACGTTACCCGTTTCACCCAAGGACAGTCACTAATGACATCCCGGGGTTCCCCGCGCTCCGCACTTCCCCATCCTCCGAATACATCTCAGGCCCTACTCCCCCTCCCCTCGTCCGCTTGCGAGCCCAATCCGCACCTACCCCCCGCTGCCCACAGCCGGCTGTGAGGGCCTTCGGCACGTCCTCCCACCTCTGACCCTGGGGGTTTTTAGACACATTGCTATATCAAAGCTGAAGTCTGATATGTCAATGTGTCCGTTGCACTCCTCTTTTACCCGGGCTTGTGACCGGCTCCATTGCTGGAGGCAGAGTTAAAGTTATTAATATTACATTGTTTCCAAATATCTTTATCTGTTATGTAATCTGACACTCTATAGTACGATTTCCGAGTTAATGTAAATTTAATCACTTTCCTGAACTTATGGTCTGGAAGGTTCGTTATAGTATCAGGTATTTTATTATAAAAAAGTATTGATTGCCCAATAAATGATTTTCTAAATTTTGCGAGTCGTATTCGACGTATGGCTAGTTTCTCTTTGTTTCTCGTATTGAACGCATGCAGGTCACAATTTTTTGGCAAGTTTTGATAATTTTTTCTTGCATACATGATTGCTTCGTAAATAAACAATGATGGCACTGTAATTATGTTGGCTACCCTAAAAAAGTCTCTTAAAGATGTCTGTGGTTTCAAATTGTAAATCGCGGGCACTGCACGTTTTTGAAGAATAAATATTTTGTCGACATTAGCGGATCTTCCCCACAGTAAGATGCCGTAAGACATCAGACTATGGAAATAGCTGTAATAGACTAACTTGGCTGTATCTATGTCAGTAATTTGTCTAATTTTTCTAATAGCAAAGGTAGCTGAGCATAATTTACCACTCAAAGAAGTGAGGTGTGTTGCCCACTGCAATTTAAAGTCTACAGTCAAGCCAAGAAAAACTGTGTGGTCTGAAAATTCGATAACGTGTTCCCCTAAGATCAATTTAAGCTTAGGATTTTTGTTCGGCGAACAAGTAGAAAAACGGATACATTTGGTTTTTTTGGGATTCAGAAGCAAATTATTTACTGTAAACCAACGCAGAGTTTTTTGCAAAACAAAATTAATAGTAGTGGCAGCATTTGTCTGCACTTTAAACAAAAGAGATGTGTCGTCCGCAAACAAACCGCATTTGCTAAACCTTCCAGCTCATAAGGCAAATCATTAATGTATGTTAAGAATAAAAGTGGACCCAATATGGACCCTTGAGGGACTCCCATTCTGATAGCCAATTCATCTGAATGACTACCATCAACATCGACACATTGAGTTCTGTTGCTTAAATAAGAGTTAAGGACACCCAAAGACTTTCCCTTAATGCCATAATGCTTCAATTTCGCGAGCAACGTTAGATGGTCCACACAGTCAAAGGCCTTGGATAAGTCGCAAAAAACACCAATGGCATCATGCGAATCCTCCAAGGCATCGAAAATGTATTTCACAAGACTGACTGTGGCATCAGTCGTAGAACGGCCTTTTGTGAAACCAAACTGCTGGGTATGAAAGAGATTATTGGAGTTGAAGTGATACAATAACTGATTCAAAATAATATTCTCAAATACCTTACTCAATGCGGGCAAAATTGAAATAGGTCGAAAATTAGTACGATCTTTGGGGTCCCCGGATTTAAACAGTGGGATTATTTTGCTACATTTCATAATCGGGGAAACAACCATTATCAACACACAAATTAAATATCATACATAACTGAGGTGCTATAATATCAATAACTGTATCGAGTAACTTCACAGATAGCCCAAAAGTATCCTTAGTTCTTTTCATATTTAAGGACTTGTAAGTTTTTATTAGGTTCACTTCAGTGGTGTGATGGAATGCAAAAGTAGGACCTTCCGCAACATTCTCCTTTAACATGCGTTCGGCTACGGTAGCACTTGAATCCAGACCTTTAGTTGTTTCTACAGGAATGTTTGCGAAAAAGTTCACAAAAGAGTTTGCAACATCATGATCTTTGGTTAGCATCACATCATCAACCACTAACTGTAATTTTGCTCTGCATGATTTTGTTCTGCCCAATTCTTCATTGATAATGGTCCAGGTAGTTTTAATCTTATTGCTTGAGGATTTGACCCGGTTGCCTATATACATTGACTTGGCTTTTACGCAAACCCTTTTAAACAGCTTAGAGTATTGTTTT